>CM055435.1:4401629-5001629 GCA_029228465.1 Salix viminalis
CATTTAGTCGGAAAGAGCTATTAATTTTGATGCATAAAATCTGGTTTAATAATACCCTTTAATAGTAATAAAAAAATATATATTTCAAGTATGAGATGGTTCTGGGTTAATGTTTAAAAAAAATCATGTTAAAGTATTTTTTAATCATTTTAATGTTTTTTTAGTTATTATATAGTTGTTATGAAAAATAATAACATGAACAATAAATTATTCATGAAAATTCGATTTAAATTATTTCTTATTGTTAAGTTTTTAAAATAAAATTTAAACATGATTTCATCATATTTATAATTTTTTAACTTCTAATTACACATAAATATAGATATATTATTTTAATATTTTTTTGTTAACTTGCAATCATGAAACATTTTTTTAATAGAAACGATAATTATTTTTCTAATAAAAATAATTATTTCATTCGAAAATATTGTGCTCTCTAGGATAAACTAGAGATATGTTAGTAATGTTTTTTTGTCATGATAACAAAAAACCAAAACAATTGTATTGTAACAACAACACAAATATTTTTCTAAAACTTTTAATTTTTTTATATTTAATAAATTTTAGTTCCCATAGCATAGTACAAATTACATACTAATAATAATAATAATAATAATAATAATAATAATAATAATAATAATATTATTATGTTACTCAAGAATTTCTTAGCAATTCAGTAATACTTTGGTAATTATTAACAAACATGTAAAAAAGTAAGTGCTGATAGGTCAACTTATATCATATCCATAGAAATCATTTTAAAAGGACCTGCTTGAAAATCTTGAAGTGTTTTTATTTTATTTAAAGGAGTATAAGCAAAATAACAAACCATTTAGTTAATTTAAAAAATAAAAACCATCTATTTATACTCTTAAAACATTACAGAAAACCTAAAACAAATAACTAGTTGGTCGTGAGACCATACAAGCCTTCGCAAGTAACTTTATCAATACTCGAGAAGCACCATAGGGTTTTAGCCTCCTTATCAACAGCATAGGGTTTTAGCTTTGGTTTTGAAGAGGAATCTATACAGAGAGCCACAAGAGTGCAAATCCATCAGATAAGAATTTCCAAACCCTGATTTTTCATTTTGAATTCAATGTTTCATATTCATCGCAGTAGACTGTACCCTAGAAATCTCTACTCGCTCACCAAAAACCATAGCTCTAGTTCTTCATTTCTAATCCCCAATGTCCAAAATTCTAATTCACACACAAATGCAGCAATTAATAGTTTGAATAAGCTCAGTTTTTTCAGTGCTCTAGTGGGTCCCAATTCAATTTCCCCAAATGTATCCCCATCAAAAGGCCCTAATTGGGTTAGTAACGTAGGTCATGTTAGAGCCAATAACTTTGTGAGGAATTACTGCGCTGGAAAGAATGGCGAAGCTGGGTCTGGTGAATGGACTGAGGATATAGAATATTTAGATGAGTCAGGGAGTGTTATCTATAGTGGTAAAGGTATAAGGTCAATTGAGCCGGGGGTTGATGACCATGTTATGATTGGTGGGCTAAAGAAGCCGATTTTGAATGCTTCTGCTGTTGCAAAGATTGTTGAGGTTGTTAAGAGGTGGAAATGGGGGCCAGAATTGGAGACCCAATTGGACAAGTTACAATTCGTGCCAAATATGACTCATGTTGTTCAAGCTTTGAAGATTATTAATGAGAGTGATGCCTTGTTGAGTTTGTTCAAATGGGCTAAGAGGCAAACTTGGTATGTGCCAAATGATGAGTGTTATGTCATGTTGTTTGATGGGTTGAATCAAAGTAGAGATTTTGATGGGATTCAGTCTTTGTTTGATGAGATGGTTTGTGATTCAATCAAGAGTGCAACTCAATTCAGTGCTTATAACAGGGTACTCAAGTATTTGGCCAAGGCTGAGAAGCTGGAGGTGTCATTTTGTTGTTTCAAGAAGGTTCAGGATTCAGGCTGTAAAATTGATACAGAAACGTATAATATACTCATGATGTTGTTTTTGAATAAGGGCTTGCCATACAAGGCATTTGAGATATACGAGAGCATGGAAGCAGCCCATTGTTCATTGGATGGCTCAACTTATGAGCTGATGATACCAAGCTTGGCAAAATCAGGTCGATTGGATGCTGCTACTAAGCTTTTCCAAGAGATGAAAGAAAGGAACTTTCGCCCAAGCCTTAGTATTTTTTCCTCACTTGTTGATTCAATGGGGAAAGCAGGGAGGTTGGAGACATCAATGAAGATTTACATGGAAATGCAAGGTTTAGGGCTCAGGCCATCTGCTATCATGTATGTTTCCTTGATTGAGTCATACACCAAGGCTGGGAAATTAGATGCTGCTCTCAGGCTTTGGGATCAGATGAAGATAGCTGGCTTTAGGCCTAACTTTGGGTTGTATACATTAATAATTGAATCCCATGCAAAGTCAGGGAAGCTTGATATTGCAATGTCCATCTTTCGAGATATGGAGAAGGCTGGATTTCTACCCACCCCATCCACCTATTCATCACTTCTTGAAATGCATGCTGCTTCTGGACAAGTAGATGCTGCTATGAAGCTGTACAATTCGATGACCAATGCAGGTTTGAGGCCAGGTTTGAGTACATATACTGCCCTTTTGACTCTCTTGGCTCACAAGAAGCTTGTGGACGTGGCTGCCAAAATCTTACTTGAGATGAAGGCTATGGGATTTTCTGTTGATGTGAGTGCCAGTGATGTTTTAATGGTTTACATTAAGGATGGTTCTGTTGATCTTTCTTTGAGGTGGCTGCGTTTCATGAGTTCATCAGGGATAAGAACAAATAATTTTATAATCAGGCAGTTATTTGAGTCTTGCATGAAGAATGGTTTATATGAATCAGCCAAGCCTCTCCTAGAGACTTATGTGAACTCTGCTGCAAAAGTGGATCTCATACTTTACACATCAATTCTTGCCTATCTTGTTCGATGCCAAGAAGAGCAGAATGAGAGGCAATTGATGGCAATCCTTAGTGCTACTAGACATAAGGCGCATGCTTTTATGTGCGGGCTCTTCAATGGCCCGGAACAGAGGAAACAGCCAGTTTTATCCTTTGTGAGGGAGTTTTTTCAAGGCATTGATTATGAGTTGGAAGAGGGTGCTGCGAAGTATTTTGTGAATGTTCTGCTCAATTACCTTGTTCTCATGGGGCAGATAAACCGAGCCCGATGTGTTTGGAAAGTTGCTTATGAGAATAAGCTTTTTCCAAAAGCTATTGTTTTTGATCAGCATATTGCTTGGTCCCTTGATGTTAGGAACTTGTCCGTGGGAGCTGCCCTTGTAGCAGTTGTGCATACTCTCCATAGGTTCAGAAAGCGCATGCTGTACTATGGCGTCATACCGAGACGGATCAAATTGGTTACAGGACCGACTCTGAGGATTGTTGTTGCGCAGATGTTGAGCTCCGTGGAATCTCCATTTGAAGTTAGCAAGGTGGTTCTAAGGGCCCCTGGCGACTCTGTTATGGAGTGGTTCAAGAAACCGATCGTTCAGCAATTTCTTTTGAACGAGATCCCCTCAAGGGCAGACATACTCATGCACAGGCTAAACATACTTTTTCCTACTTCTGCACCTGAAATTAGATCACTGTCCCCTCCGAAACAACTAATTTCTGCAAAGGCTGTGTAACTATGTATTATATTTGAGATCATTTCCAGGTGATGTACTTGCAGGTGTTACTATAAGACCAAGACACGGCCTTTGATAGTCGATTTTGCCACCCAGGCCCTGTCGAGTTACTTTGCAAACTGATAGTTTGGATTCTTATTCTAAGCCAAAAAAAGTAAATGAGGATTAGCGTATTCTAATTCTCCGTGTTACTGTGCTAATCTGATCGGTGGAAATCTTAGCACTCTATCTGTGCATAAAACATATCGAATTTCGCTGTACAGCCCATTTTGTGTTGTTTAATGAAGCCCTATTGAGTTGTCTCTTATTATTGGACCAATGCTACCAATCTTTTACCGCCAATAGATGACCATCGCAGGACACTCCTGGCAAGGACCTGAAATTATGAATCACGATCCTTCTGGGGCCAATACATATAATTTAAGTATTTTTTTTTAAATAATCTTCAATGTTGATTTTAAAAGCTGTGAAATTCAACACGATTCCCCGCTTTGTTAGACAGATAAAGATTGCATTTGTTCTTGCTAGCAAGTGATTATAGTGAAAACGAATATATGCAGGGTCGATTTTGTAATCTTATCGCAACCATGACAGCTTTCCAAATCCAGAAGAAAAGGATTGATGAAAGTTCAATTATCCCACGGAAATAGTTATAGATCATTAGTTCTTGCAAAATGATATATTCCTAGACTGTGTACACGAGCTTTTGTATGAACAGAAGTTGCAGCAACAATCGGCAACCGAAGAGAACTGAAGAACGTTCAGTTTGTCAAATAAACAGCAGAGATTAAGGTCGAATATAGTCATTATAACCTTTTAGTATTTGTTTTAAATCTTTCAAAACAGCCTTTGCAACCATTTGTTTTTAACGAGGTGGTCAATTGTCTGGACTTGGAGAGTAATGAATCAAAATCAAGAAAATAAAAGCTCGATAGTTAAGTTGTAAATTAAGAAAAAAATATAGTTATTTGATTACTTTCCTTTATCTATGATATCTGTAAACGTTAAATGGTTTGAGTTATAGCAAACTCCTTATTGTAGGTTGAGTCAAATTACCATCCGCTAGAAGGGTTGAATATTTTCTAATAATTGACCTCTCTAACTCCGTGGGGAATAGGTACGAGTGGATTTTCAAACATATATAGCCACTCTTTTTGAGTGGCTACAAGCCATGCTGCGGCGCTGTTGGCCTTTCAACTGAAACTAAAATACAATGCCTTTAAAGAAAGGTTTTCTTCATTTTCTTTAGATACCTATATATAGATGGAGGGGAAACAAAATGCTGCCATGCAGGGTTCTCAAAAAAACTTATCCTCGAAAGCTTGATTCGACACTCCACTTGGGATGTTGAGGGTGGAGAATTGAGATGCGGTATTGTTGTTTATTAATTGCTTTCACTAAAGAAGAAATTTTAAAATAGACCTAGGCATGTCGTCATTTTGCCGAGTATCTTTGCCACTGTACTCGACAGGTTAGAAAAACAATGCCTGCAAATATGAAATAGTGGATCGGTGATTTCTGCGGCTTCCAAATTAAGAAGAAGAAGAAGAAAACATATCATGTAAATGAGGAAAAAGAGGAGGCTTGACGTGCCTGTATAGTTTCGAAAATCTCAAGCCCATTTGACCAGGAAAGACATGCAACCAGCCCCTAGAAGAAGCGAAACATTTGCTCCCAGTTGAATCCGGCCGAGACTGCTTTGCATCCTTGGACTCATGAAGTCTGCTGCTAAGAGGTCAACAAGTGCCATATATATTAAAATCCCAGCTGAAGCTGCATTGAAAATGCCCTCCACTATCAGAGCGGTGGGGCTGTTCTCCTTGTAAATGCTAGAGATTCCGATGCCGACGGCAATCCCCGCTGGGGTTGTCAGGGAGAAAAATGCTGCCATTATAGCCATAGAAGTAGATCTGAATCGTGCCTATAAATACCACCAAAAACTTATCAGAGAGGGGGGGAAAACAACTAAAAACAAACCAAGGTGAATGATAAAATTAACAAGTGAAACTGCAAGTTAATTTCCCATGATGATCATACACATGTGAGCATGATGAACACTGTTTGATGACTGCTTAAATCAATTTTGTTGACCAAAATTACACGAGGAATTGACCCTCTGGGATTAGCATAGTAGAAAGTTTGATGAAAAGTGACATTAATTAAAAAGAAAGATGTTGTCATTCTGTAGACATTCCAAACCCAGTCTAACAAACTATAAAAAAGACTTTTACGCATATAATTCTACTGCCAGGCAGAAAGCATTTATTACAAATAAAAGTAGATTTCAAAATATTTGTTAAATTAGATTTAATTCTTGAATATTAATTTCATTGAAAAGATGTTTGATTGTTTTAAATTCTAAATTATTTGATATGGCTACCAAATTATGTGTGATGTATATACTAAAGTTATATACCAGTGTGATGCAGCCACCGAGTCCCATGCCTTCAAAAAACTGGTGGAAAGACAAGGCTGCCATGAGAGGCTTTATTGTTTTTGGACTCGACGAAGCACCCAGAGAGATTCCAATAATTACTGAATGAACTACAATCCCCAGCTCCAATACCTGGAACAACATTCATGACCCAAGCACAATACATATATAGCTTCTGTCTTGTCAGTTCATCGTTAAAAATCAGTCTCGAAAAATCGCACACGATTTAGATTATGAAATTAATCTTACTTGCGATACAATTCTCCGACGAATCAATTCGGTCAGGGCCAAATCTTCCTCCGGGGAGGCAGAGCCATGGGCATGGCCATGCGTAGCATGTGTATGAACATGTACATGACCCTCATGCTCTTCAGCAGCTTTCTCTTCATCTGCAGTGTTTACCGGTTTGCTTCTGTTAAAATGCATCCTCTTATAAAACCCCGTTGCAAATGAATCCACCATTAGCGTCCCTATCGCGGTCATCATGGCAACAAAACCTGTGAACGGAAAGCCACCCCATGGATTTTGGGCAAGGCACGGCGAGGTTAAGCTATCAAATGCGTCCGGCAGTATGTGGATGAATCCGGTTGCTAGGATAACACCGGCTGCAAATGCCTTGATCATGAAGAAAATATCATTTTCAGGGCTCAGGGCTTTTATTTTCTTGCCTAGCAGAGGGAGGCAAACACCAATAGCACCAGCAACAAGAATTGAGAGTATTGAACCCAGCTTATACTTCAGTGCTTCGCCTTTATCAAATTGTGAATCTTCAACCTCGCATGTACACTCACAGGAGACTATAGTAGGGTAATAAAGAAGAATCAAAAGAGATGATATGATCTTCAAGATGGCGGAAGAGCAAGCTTGAAGATTAGTCATGGCGTGTCGGGGAGGAGGGATTGGGAGAGACTTGACAGCTTTTAGGTTTGTGGGTTTAATTTAGAGAAATGAGTGATTATATATACGGAAAGGAAAGAAGAGAAAGGAATGTGCACTATATATGCTGGCTGTTCGAAATCACTGGATGGCTGATAATTGCAGAATATTTTATAAGTCAACATGCATGTATTGTTCACACAAAAATAAAAATTTGCAGGAAAAGGGAAACCAGACCACTGGCCTAACCTTAAACTCCATTAGTATATATGCACGTGATCTGCTTTCACATGTATAGATATGGGATGCTAGCGGTTCATAAATTTAGTCTTCATGGGAGCGTTAAGTAATGAAAGTGGATTTGTGATTTGCACAATTGTTTTTTAATTATTTTTTTAATTTTTAAAACATGATGGCAAACAATCTCACAGCCAGCAGCTAAAAAGTTAAGTGTGGACATAATGTTGTCATGCATTCACCTAAATCAAGAAAACTCTGCTTGGACTGAAACGTTAGAGCTTACTTTAACATTATAAGAAAATTTTAAAAAGCTAGTGCATACATTTCACTCTAGATTTGCACTATAATTATTATTTTATCCATGAATGGCAAGCTTACAAAGCTTAGATTTAGGATAAAATCTATTTTTTTATGGGTTTTATTAGTCATTGTATGGGGGGAAAGGGTTAATCAGTGTTTTTACATTTAATTACAATTTATCCACCCTTGAACTCGTCCCACTAGAAAATCCAACGTTCAAATTTACCAAATCCTATGTTTTCACTTTCAAAACCTCCTCCTGCAACACCCTATCATGTACAGAATTAAACAAGCATAAAATCCCATTGTAATCTCTAAATCATTATCATCCCAAAACATCATTTTACTATCTTGTCATGATCTAATTTTTACTTTTTATTTTAAAAAATATCTTCCAAAAATAAAGAATAAAACAAACAATTTTTTTTAAATACAGTTTCATATAATTTAACTACTTGTTTGGTCGTTTCATGGTTCTTGGACATTTTATTGCTGTAAATAAATTAGGATATGGACAAGAGAAGATTTTTCAAAGAGAAATTTATGAAAAAATAAAAAATTGAATTTTTTTACTAGTCTATTCTTACTATTTAGTACTCTTAAGGGTTTTCTAATATTTTTATATATATGGGATTGTAATTAAATATTTTGATTGTCTTCTCGTACTTATGAATTTTTTTATCCTTAAGGATCTTAACCTATATATAATAAACATATTATTTTACTCTCTTGCCTATGTTAATCGATATCTAAACGCAAAGTTCATTGATGATTATTTTGCTTTGATGCATGCTATAGAGCAACCATAGCTGAAAAAGATCCCAATAATATAGTTATTTTGCTTTATTATGTGTTGTATAATAGTCACGGCTGGAATAGGTGCGAGTGGATTTTCAAACATATATAGCCACTCTTTTTGAGTGGCTACAAGCCTAGAGCACAACCACCACCACCATGCGCTGCAGCGCTTTTGGCCATTCAACTGAAACTAAAATAAAAGGCCTTCAAAGAAAGGTTCTCTTCATTTTCTTTAGATACCTATGTATACAGAGAGAGAGGGAGGGGAAACAAAATGCTGCCATGCATGCAGGGTTCTCAAAAGAATTCGACCTCGAAAGCTTGATTCGACACTCCACTTGGGATGTTGAGGGTGGAGAATTGAGATGCGGTATTGTTGTTTATTAATTGCTTTCGCTAAAAAGAAATTTCAAAATAGACCTAGGCATGTCGTCATTTTGCTGGGTATCTTTGCAGTGTACTCAGCTGGTTACAAAAACAGTGCCTGCAAATATGAAATAGTGGATCGGTGATTTCTGCGGCTTCCAAATTAAGAAGAAGAAGAAGAAGAAAACATATCATGTAAATGAGGAAAAAGAGGAGGCTTGACGTGCCTGTATAGTTTTGAAAGTCTCAAGCCCATTTGGCCAGGAAAGACATGCAACCAGCCCCTAGAAGAAGCGAAACATTTGCACCCAGTTGAATCCGGCCGAGACTGTCTTTCATCCTTGGACTCATGAAATCTGCTGCTAAGAGGTCGACAAGTGCCATGTATATTAAAATCCCAGCTGAAGCTGCATTGAAAATGCCCTCCACTATCAGAGCGGTGGGGCTGTTCTCATTGTAAATGTTAGAGATTCCGATGCCGACGGCAATCCCCGCTGGGGTTGTCAGGGAGAAAAATGCAGCCATTATTGCCACAGAAGTAGATTTTAATCGTGCCTGTAAATACCAGCAAAAACTCATCAGAGTCATTGATAAAACTAACAAGTGAAACTGCAAGTTAGTTTCCCATGATCATACACGTGATCATGATGAGCACTATTTGATGACTGCTTAAATCTATTTTGTTGACCAAAATTACACAAGGAATTGACCATTTGGGAGTTTGATGAAAAGTGACATTAAAAAGAAAGATGTTGTCATTCTGTCGACATTCCCAACCCAGTCTAACAAACTGTAAAAAGACTTTTGCGCATAGAATTCTACTGCCAGGCAGAAAGCACTTATTACAATTAAAAGTTTTCTTAATTAAAATATATAAGAAATTTATTTGAGTTTCACTGTATCGTATTTTATTTTTATATTTGATGTGGAATTTGCAGTATAATTTGATGAGAATTTTTGAATATGAATTTCATTGAAAAGATGTTTGATTAAAATATATAATTATTTAATATGGCATAAATGTTTTACCAAATTATGTGTGATATATATAATATAGTAATATACCAGTGTGATGCAGCCACCAAGTCCCATGCCTTCAAAAAACTGGTGGAAAGACAAGGCTGCCATGAGAGGCTTTATTGTTTTTGGACTCGACGAAGCACCCAGAGAGATTCCAATAATTACTGAATGAACTACAATCCCCAGCTCCAATACCTGGAACAACATTCACCCAAGCACGAAACATATATATTCAGTCCTGTTAGTTCATCGTTAAAAATCAGTCTCGAAAAATCACACAAGATTTAGATTATGAAATTAATCAATCTTACTTGCGATACGATTCTCAGGCGAATCAATTCCGACAGGGCCAAATCTTCCTCAGGGGAGGCAGAACCATGGGCATGGCCATGCGTAGCATGCGTATGAACATGCACATGACCCTCATGCTCTTCAGCAGCTTTCTCTTCGTCTGTAGTGTTTACCGGTTTGCTCCTGTTAAAATGAATCCTCTTATAAAACCCCGTTGCAAATGAATCCACCATTAGCGTCCCTATAGCAGCCATCATGGCAACAAATCCTGTGAACGGAAAGTCCCTCCATGGATGTTGGGCAAGGCACGGCGAGGTTAAGCTAACAAACGCGTCCGGTAGTATGTGGATGAATCCGGTTGCTAGGATAACACCAGCTGCAAATGCCTTGATCATGAAGAAAATATCATTTTCAGGGCTCAGGGCTTTTATTTTCTTGCCTAGCAGAGGGAGGCCAACACCAATAGCACCAGCAACAAAAATTGAGAGTATTGAACCCAGCTTATACTTCAGTGCTTCGCCTTTATCATGTTGTGAATCTTCAACCTCGCATGTACACTCACAGGAGACTATAGTAGGGTAATGAAGAAGAATCAAAAGAGATGATGTGATCTTAAGGATGCTGGAAGAGCGAGTTTGAAGATTAGTCATGGCGTGCGGAGAGGAGGGATTGGGAGAGAGTTGACAGTTGTGAGGCTGTGGGTTTAAATTAAAGAAATTGAGTGGCTCTAGTCTTATATATATACGGAAAGAAAATAAAATGTCGAAAGAATGTCCTCATAGCTGCGAAATTAAAGCTTTCTACTTGAATCAAAGTGCAAGGATAACGATTTCGAGCTTTGGGTGGACTGGTAGGGGGTCCTCCCGGCTTAATCAAGGTCTCGAGTTTGAGCCTTGGGTATGCAGCTGCTTTAAAAACTCGTTTGGGAGAGCTTTGCCGCCTTTAAGGGTCCTACCCGGCTCGAATCCGGATTAGTTGGCAGTGGCCGGATTACCGGATGGTTTCTACCAAAAAAAAAAGCTTTCTACTTGAAAATCAAGTCTTTAAAACTAAAATTTGTTTTTATTATTTAATTTTCAGATTTAATTATCTTATGTTTAACTAAAACCCTCTCCATTTCTATTAAAAAGAACCATCCAATTAATAAAAATACAACTGCTACATAATTTTTCCTGTTTTTGTATATTATGTTTTTAAATCGTTTGATATTTTTTATATAATGATGTTTTTTATATAATGATTTTTTTTATATAAAAAATATTTTTAAAAAAACAATGATTTTAAATATACCATATAACCAGTAGGCTTCTATTCTGCTTTGAGCGGCAAATTCCCATCATAGAAAAAATGGATCCGAAAATGAAAAGACAAAAAAACTCACGTCTATGATTTATAAGAAGGATTCCAGGCCTGTGGAATAGGTGTGCAGGTAAAACGTCAATTAGATTCGGTAAAACGTCTATGAACATTCGTATTTATTTTTTAATTATTTGTTTTTTAATTTTATCATTCATTATTTTATTTGTTAAAAATTAAGATTCATATTTTTTCCCTGTGCAATCACCCCGATTATAATTTAATCTTTACTTTGTTAACAAATAAAATTATTGAGATGTTTTAAGAATACTGTAAAAAGTCAACGACAAAAAAAATTAAAAGTTTTTTTCTCTTTTAAAATATTTTTATTGTGCCGATATTTTTTCTATAATAATAATAAAAAAAAATCTGTAACATCTCGCTGCCTATTTGTTAGACAACTAATCAACAAGTTAAGTGATCAGTTTGATGTAAAAGCTGGAATTGTTTTGTAAATAATTTCCCTGGCCTTATTAAGACTATAGTAGGGTAAAGAAGAAGAATCAAAAGAGATGATATGATCTTAAGGATGCTGGAAGAGCAAGCTTGAAGATTAGCCATGGCATGTCGGGGATGTGGGTTTAATTTGAACTTTGAATTAATCTTTATCTCGTACATTGAAAGATTATCTTTTATCCTTTGTTGGTGATTGTAGGGATATGCTTGAGAGTTGTATAAACACCGTAGGGATATAAATGAAAGTAATATAATGAATTTATTAATATAAATCACTGGATGGCTGATAATTGCAGAATATTTATACAGTCAACATATTCACACAAAAATAAAAATTTGCAGGAAAAGGGAAACCTTAAACTCATTAATTGGCATATATATATATATATATATATATATATAGTATGCACGTGACCTGCTTTCACATAGATATGGGATGCTAATGATTTAGCGGTCCATAAATTTGGCACCAAAAGTATATTTAGCAATTTATGATTATTGATTACATTCCAGTACGTACGTAGTTATCATAGGTGCTGTGTTTACATTTTCTGTGGCTGCAACCAGCTGCTGCGGTCCCAACCGACCGTTGAAAGTATGTGTAGATGACATGAGATAGAGATAGAGTTCAGCTCATGATCAAGTAGTAGTACAAAGAGAAGCTCATCCACTTGAAAAATTATCTTTTCAACATTTTCGTTTTTTCTATTTTTTTCTCTAAATATATACAGCATTAAAAGGATGCCAGCTGGGCCTCTTTGAATGGAAAATCCCCATCATAAAAAATGGATTCAAAAAGGAAAAGACAATTTTTTTTTCACATTTATGATTTATAAGAAGGATTCCACGCCTGGGGATCAGGCGTCCAGGCGAAACGTCTTTTAGATTCGGCAGAAACCCTTCCTTCGAACATGTATTAAGGATAAAACGAGCCATTAACCCGTGCTCTGCTGCAAGGATTAACTTTTTTTTTATCTAGTTTTAACACATAATTTTTATTTTGTACTTTGGTTTTTATTTTTTTATTTTTTAGTTTAGTTTCGATCCCTTAATTTTTTCAGTCCTTCTAAGATAGGTCTAAATTTTTTGTTTATATCTATACATCATTGCTCTTAGTTTAGATTTTTAATTATTATTATTATTTTTATTTATATTAAATGCAACTAGTGTTAAAAAACATAGCAAGTTTAACTTTGGTGGTGTAAAATGAGAGTGAAACTCTTTCTTATGCATGTATAGTTAAACGTGAAATGTTTGAAACACCACTGGGATAACTCTTTTGTTTTGTCTTATTTGAGACTACAAAAATTATTTTACTATGCACTAAAAAAGTGAAAATTATCGGGACACTACTCATTAACAATTCTTGACTTTTGTCTTATTTGAGGGTATTATGATTATTGTATTATGCACATAAAATGAAAAAAAATTGAAAAATACCTTTGATACCATGATATTATTTTAAACACATTTTACATAATAAAATGAATATATAAAAAACTAATATATATTTTTAGATATTCTACAATGCCGCGCACGCGCCATCCGAAATGTGCATGAGCTCGAAAAATTGACACCGCGCTCGAAGACGCGCCACACAACACCGCGACAAAAAAAATAATTAAAAATTGGTAAATTATCAATACACCCCTATAGCCAACTCTTGGATTTTTATCTTATAGGGGTATATACATACTTATACAACTTATGGTGCGCATCAGCTAACCCGGACACCTCGATTATAAAAAAGGGTCCGAGGATTAATCGTGGTGCGCGCACAAGCTACCTAGTACACCCCGATTATCAAAAAACAAATTTGGTCCGGGGATTAGTCGTGGGACGCTTAAGCTGGCCCGAAGATCCTAGTTATAAAAAAAATGTATAAGTGAAAAAAAAGAAGAAGATTAAACTGGCTGAGATAACATGGTTATAAAAAAAATGTATATGTGAAACAAAAGGCTTAAGCTAGCTCAAAGACCCCATGGTTATAAAAAAAAATGTATAAGTGAAATAAAAAAAAATATAAGCGTGAAAGCACTGTAGTAATCCATATTGTTTAAAAAAAAAATTCGGTCCAGGAATCAGTTGTGGTGTGTTTAAGCTAGTCCGAAAACCCCGATTATAAAAACAATGTATAAGTGAACTAAAAAAAAATATAAGAAAAAAAAAAGTATCAACATGAAAGCACTTTAGAAAAAAAATAGATCCGGGGATTAGTCGTGATACGTATAAGCTGACCTAGACACCCTGATTATAAAAAAAATTGAATCTGGGGATTAATCATGGTGCACTTAAGTTAGCTCAGACACTCCGATTATAAAAAACAAAACAAAAATATATATAAGTGGAAAAAGAAAAAATATAAAAAAAGTATAATTGACAAAAAAAAATGTTTTACGGAAAAATAAAAAAAAAATATAACAAGAAAAAAAAACATTTTTTTTGCACAAATTTTCATGGATTAAAGAAAGGGGAATGTACAAAATACCCACACCACTTCGGCCCAGACTAGGCTGGACACTACTGGGCAGGGGAGCGGACAGCCTGCAAGAAAAACAAAAAAAGAAATTGGCCCTAAGGCCTACAAGCCAAAACGGCAGACCCCCCAAAGGAAGAAAAACAACTGGCCCGAAGGCCTACAAGCCTAAACGGCTAACCCAAAACAAGAGGCTTACAAAGCTACAAAAAGAGCCCCGCATAAAGGAAACTGGCCCATAGGCCTACAAGCTATAACCAGCTGCCCCAACTGAAAGGAAGCTGGGCCGAAGGCCTACACCTGACCAGGTGCGCGCAACAGACCAGAGAGCCTGGCCCCAAGAAGAAGCCACGAGCGGAGACGGCCCAAAAGGGCCCCAATCCGAAAAAAACACCAAGCCGCCACCAGCCCTTCACCAAGCTGAAACAACCCACGCTTGGCCCAACCGAAGAAAAAGCCTCCCATATGAAATCCAGCCCAGGACCCAGGCAGCCAACCCACAACCCCTTCTTAGATGTTCCATCCCAGAAAAAAAAAACATAATCAGGAAAAAAAGCAAAAAAAGAACCAGCAAAAAACTGGAAAAAAAAGAAGCATTGTTGCAATCCACAATGCTATATGTAGGGAGCTACAATGCTTTCCCCACACCATTTACAATTCATATTGTTTTTAAAAAAAAATCAGCCCAGGAATTAGTCGTGGTGTGCTTAAGCTGACCCGTAGAACCTGGTTATAAAAAAAATGTATAAGTGAACCAAAAAAAGGATAAGGAAAAAAATAAAAATAAATTGGTACTGAGATTAGTTGTGGGGCGCGCAAGATCTGGACACCCTGGTTATCAAAAACAAAATTGGTCCGAGGATTATTCATGATGCCCTTAAATTTGCCCGGAGATCCTGGTTATAAAAAAATATATAAGTGA
This sequence comes from Salix viminalis, assembly GCA_029228465.1. Lineage (NCBI taxonomy): Eukaryota > Viridiplantae > Streptophyta > Magnoliopsida > Malpighiales > Salicaceae > Salix > Salix viminalis. The sequence continues at coordinate 4,416,787 of CM055435.1, forward strand.
AAAAAAAGAAGAAGCTTAGGCTGACTCAAAGACCATGATTATAAAAAAAAAAATATAAGTTAAAGAAAACAAAAAAAAAGTATAAGCATGAAAGCACTGTAACAATCCATATTGTTTTAAAAAAAATTTAGTTCGAGAATTAGTCGTGGTGTGATTAAGTTAGCCCGTAGACCCCGGCTATAAAAAAATATATAAGTGAACAAAACAAAAGCATAAGAAAAAAAAAGGAAAAAAAAATGTATCAGTAGGAAAGTACTTTAGCAAAAAAAAAGTGGGTCTGGGGATTAGTCGTGAAACGCTTAAGCTGGCTAGACACCCTGGTTATCAAAAAAATTTGGGTCCACGATTAATCATGGTGCGCTTCAGTTAGCCTAAATGCCTCAATTATAAAAAACAAATCAAGAAAAGAAAAAAATATAAGTCGAAAAAGAAAATAAAAAAAAGTATAACCGACAAAAAAAATGTTTCATGGAAAAAAATAAAGAAAATATATAATCAGAAAAAAAAGCTGGAACTTACTTTAACATTATAAGAAAAATTAAAAAAGCTACTGCATTCATTTCACTCTGGATTTGCACTATATCTATTATTTTATCCATGAACGACAAGCTTACAAAGCTTAGATTTAGGATAAAAAGTATTTTTTATGGGTTTTATTACTCATTGGGGGGGTTAATTAGTGTTTTTATGTATAATTACACTTTATCCACTCTTGAACTCGTTCCAATAGAAAATCCAACATTCAAATTTATCAAATCCCATATTTTCACCGGCAACACCCTATCATGCACAGAATTAAACAAGTAAAATCCCACTGTAATCTCTAAATCATTACCATCGTAAGTCTAAGCTTTGTAAGCTTGTCATTCATGGATAAAATAATAACTATAGTGCAAATCTAGAGTGAAATGTATGCACTAGCTTATTTAAATTTTCTTAATTATAATGTTAAAGTAAGTTCTAATGTTTCAGTCCAAGCAGAGTTTTCTTGATTTAGGTAATGCATGACAACATTATGTCCACACTTAACTCTTTATTAGCTGCTGGCTGTATGATCTTCTCACTGCCACCTCATCACACTCATTTTCACATCTTAAAATGGCCATCAATTTTTCATGGTCACTGCCATCCAACATACCTATATATACAGATTATAATTATAGATTGATTATATATCAAATATAAAATATAATATCTTTAATACATGTTCGAAGGAAGGGTTTCTGCCGAATCTAAAAGACGTGTCGCCTGGACACCTAATCCGCAGGCGTGGAATCCTTCTTATAAATTATAAATGTGAAAAACAATTGTCTTTTCTTTTTTTGGATCCATTTTTTATGATGGTGATTTTCTGTTCAAAGAGGCCAACTAGTATCTTTTTAATGTGGTGAAGAGCTGTAAATATTTACAAAAAAAATAGAAAAACGAAAATGTTGAAAAGATAATTTTTCACGTGGATGGGCTTCTCTTTTAGTACTACTTGATCATAAGTCATGTTAGCTGAGCTCTCTTTCTATCTCATGTATCTACTTTTAACGATCGGTGGGACTGCAGCAGTTGGCTGTTGCCACAGAAAATGTGAGCACGACACTCATGATAACTATTGAATGTAATCAATAATCATATATTGCTAAATATACTTTTGGTGCCAAACTTATGAACGATCTATATATGTGAAAGCAGATCGATCATGCATATACAGTGGTTTGGTTTCCCTTTTCCTGCAAATTCTTATTTTTTGTGTGAACATGCATGTTGACTGTATAAAATGTCCTGCAATTATCAGCCATCCAGTGATTTCGAACAGCCAGCATAGTGCGCACATTCCTCTCTCTTCTTTCCTTTCCGTATATATAATCACTCATTTCTCTATATTCAACCCACAAACCTAAAAGCTGCATGTCAATTCTCTCCCAATCCCTCCTCCCCGACGCGCCATCCAACACACCACACCTACTATAATCGCTTAAAATGTCATCATTTTTTCATGGTTCACATCCAGCATCCACGTTTGTTGGCTGTGTGACAGTTGGCCTCCCTCTGCTAGGCAAGAAAATAAAAGCCATGAGCCCTGAAAATGATATTCTCTTCATGATCAAGACATTTGCAGCTGGTGTTATCCTAGCTACTGGATTCATCCACATACTGCCGGACGCATTTGATAGCTTAACCTCGCCGTTCCTTGCCCAAAATCCATGGGGTGGCTTTCCGTTCACAGGTTTTGTTGCCATGATGGCTGCGATAGGGACACTAATGGTGGATTCATTTGCAACGGGGGTTTATAAGAGGATGCATTTTAACAGAAGCAAACCGGTAAATACTACAGATGAAGAGACAGCTGATGAAGAGCATGAGGGTCATGTTCATACACATGCTACGCATGGCCATGCCCATGGTTCTGCCTCCCCAAAGGAAGATTTGGCCCTGACCGAATTGATTCGTCGGAGAATTGTATCGCAAGTAAGATTGATTTTATAATCTAAATCGTGTGTGATTTTTTTAGACTGATTTTTAACGATGAACTGACAGGACAGAAGCTATATATGTTTTGTGCTTGGGTCATGAATGTTGTTCCAGGTATTGGAGTTGAGGATTGTAGTTCATTCAGTAATTATTTGGAATCTCTCTGGGTGCTTCGTCGAGTCCAGAACAATAAAGCCAAATCATTAAAAACATAGCCCAATCCCCAGAGAGATTTGGCTTTATTGTTCTTGGACTCGACGAAGCACCCAGAGAGATTCCAATAATTATTGAATGAACTACAATCCCCAGCTCCAATACCTGGAACAACATTCATGACCCAAGCACAAAACATATATAGCTTATGTCCTGTCAGTTCATCGTTAAAAATCAGTCTCGAAAAATCGCACACGATTTAGATTATGAAATCAATCTTACTTGCGATACAATTCTCCGACGAATCAATTCGGTCAGGACCAAATCTTCCTTTGGGGAGGCAGAACCATGGGCATGGCCATGCGTAGCATGTGTATGAACATGACCCTCATGCTCTTCAGCGGCTTTCTCTTCATCTGTAGTATTTACCGGTTTGCTTCTGTTAAAATGCATCCTCTTATAAAACCCCGTTGCAAATGAATCCACCATTAGCGTCCCTATCGCAGCCATCATGGCAACAAAACCAGTGAACGGAAAGCCACCCCTTGATTTTGGGCAAGGAACGGCGAGTTAAAGCTATCAAATGCGTCCGGTAGTATGTGGATGAATCCGGTAGCTAGGATAACACCAGCTGCAAATGCCTTGATCATGAAGAGAATATCATTTTCAGGGACTCATGGCTTTTATTTTCTTGCCTAGCAGAGGAGGCCAACCGTCACACAGCCAACAAACGTGGATGCTGAATGGTAAGTGAATCATGAAAAAATGATGAGAATTTTAAGATATGAAAGTAGGTGTGGTGTGTTGGATGGCAATGAGAAAATAAAGCCAGCAGCAAAAGAGCTAAGAAATTGATAACCATTTTTTTTTAAATTATAATTTTAATATTTTTACATTTAATCTTTTTTATTGTTAATTTTAGTTTTTTTTCTATCCCTTTTTTGAATTGAAATTGTTTTTTTAATTTCATCCGTTGTGATTTTTTCATATCAAATTTGGTTATTATTATTTTCAAATCTACATTTTTTTTTAATTTGCTTTTAAAAATTTATCCTTTTTTTTGTTGTTGATTAAGAGTTTTACATTGTTATTTTCTTTGGTTTGCCATTTGTATTGTGATTTGATCGCATTATTCGTATCACAAGTTCTGAAAGTTGGACGACTGAATTAACTTTGGTTATTTTTGTATAAAAAAAAGCTTCATTCATCATCAATGGGTTCATTGAAAAATTATTGTTGTTTTTATAGAGTTATTCATGTACTATGTCTTGAGTCGTGGACTCAACATGTTCATCAGGTTGGACTTGGATCTTTTTTTAATTGTATTTTTTTTTAATTTGATCGTTTAATATGAAATTGGTTTGAGAATTAATTTTTATAATTTTATTCAATCTACTTACCACATGGTTATTTTGGTTTCATGATTAGGTTATAGATTTAGTTTGATTTTTATTAGAGTTGGTTGATAATAAAAATTCACAATAATTTTATTGTGTCGATATTTTTTCTATAATAATAATAATAATAAATCTGTAACATCTAGCTGCCTATTTGTTAGACAACTAATTAATAAGTTAAGTGATCAGTTTGATGTAAAACTTGGAATTGTTTTGTATATAATTTTATTGGCCTTATTAAGCCGCTTATACTTGACTGCAGGATTTCATTGATGCAAGGAGACACTCATAAAATTTTAATCTAGTCCTTGTGACTTAAAAAAACGTTATTTTACTCCATGTAATTTATTTCTAACCACAGTGGTCCTCATTTCTTTTTGGTGCTTATACTTTATAGAGAAATTCGAAAGCTCTTTTGATGCTTGTACTTTATAAAATTTATAATCCAATCCTTATGATGAAAAACTAACTGTCTTTGAGATTACACTTCATCGTAGAATGATTTATTTTATAACTTCTTTTATATATATAATGCTTGTAATATAACGTGTGGATAATTACAGAAAAAAATGTATAGTTTGATTTCAACATCACTTTCTCAAAGTGAATTTTGAAAAATTATATTTTACATTATAAATTAAACAAATATTACAAAAATAATTAAATGATAAAATTGTTCTCATATATAATCATGTATCACTATCATATTCTATCATCATGTGCATATTTGAAATTGTGTTTTAAAAATGATTTTTTTGTATTTTTTCAAAATATTTTAATTTGTTGATGTCAAAAATAATTTTCAAAAAATAAAAATATTATTTTAATATATTTTTAAACAAAAACAACTTTAAAAAACAACATCAATTACCTTTTCAAACAAGCCCTGAATTATACACTCTGTTCTACAAACAAATATCGAAGCCTACTTAGTCTAAGTTATGATTTTATGGCTGTTGCTACATGTAGTTAATATACAAGACAAGTCTATAAAACTATGTTTTTGAATCATAAAAAACATACATAAAACTATGTAAACCTTCACAAATAATAAGATAAAAACTTGAAAATAAAATTACAACTAAAAAGGAGATATCAAGAAACTCAAAAACTGGCAGTATTCTAACCCTTCATTTAAAATCTTACCTCGTCCTCTCATGGATTTTTGAACAGAAATTATTTTTTAGCGTATGAAATTATTGTTATTTTTGGGTTGGATTGGTGGGATGAAAGCCCTGTTTGGCAATGCGTTTCAAAAATATTTTTTAAAAAAATTATTTTTTTTAATTTTAATTATTTTTTATATTTTTAGATCATTTTTATATGTTAATGTCAAAAATAATTTAAAAAAAAATATCTGAATAAAAATCACTTTTTAAAATAACTTCAATTACACTTTCAAACATGCGCTTATGTTGCCTGATGGATTCTTGGAGAAAATTGATTAATTATGGATTTTATTATTATAATTATTAATTAAGATGATATTTTTATTATTTCTAGGCATCAAAAATCTTTACTCGAATATAATAAAAATTATATAAATGCTCTGATATTTTATTTTATTATGCATGAGGTTAAGAGTATAACTTGTTATTTAATATGTAAATCACGTGATTTAAAGTGTGATATATGAAAACATAAAAGGAAAGTGAAAATATAATCAAATTACAGAAGGATTTTTTTATTTAATTATCACTGATTATAATAATTTAATGTATTATAATTCTTAAAAAATACATAATAATAATTGCATTACACTGGCTGTTACTTCTAACCAAACAAGTCGTTAATGCATATAGTCATGCCTGAGCTCGCTTTGTCCAAGGCTACGTCTTTTTTTTTTGACAACATCTCTATCTCTTCTGTTTTCATTTTTTTTATTTTCCTCAATTCATTTCATCTTTTTTTTTTATTATATGATTGTAATAAATATTTTATTTCTGGCTAATTAGCTGTTCATTAAAAGTGAAGTATATTATCCAGTAAATCTAATTCCTATAGCAGGTTCGTTTAATCACATATCAATGTAAAAAAAAATTAGATGGATCAATAATTTGTTTTTAATTAATTTAACTATATTACCAATAAAAAAACGTAAAAGGTGGACAGATGGAGAAAAAAGAAGGATGAATGCAATTATTTTTTTCCTACAAAAAATTTCTTCCGCTTTTTTAAATGATAAATCATAATTTAATTATTTTTTTAATAAAAACAAAAGATAATCAAATGAAAAATGGCAATGATGATTGATAGATGCAGAATTCTCTTCTAGCTGTAAGAAGCAAGTTTTCCCTATCGCGTGAATTTTTTTATTCTATTAAAAAGTATTTAAAATATAATAAATGAAAAAATATGTCTCCAAGATATATTTGAGACTTTTTAATAACATTTTAAAATTAATATTACAGTTTTTCCATGAGTTATTTTCATAAATTATCATAGCTTTTATAAGCAACATCAACAACCACAGTTTTCTGAAACCTAGACATTTTCGTTAGTTATAGGCCCCCAGAGACCCAAACATTACATGGCTTGCTCCAATATATAAAGTTAGCAGGCCCATATAATCAGAAAGCGCAGCCCAACAAGAAACAAAACCCAAATGAGGGTATAAACGTAACAGCACTTGAAGAATTTGAAACCATAAAAATCTAGGCACCGATTCAACGTCTGCAACGGTAACCCAAGCAACCCCATACTCACCCCTTCTCTCTGTAGAAATCTTAAGAGAAAACAAAGAAATCGAAGAGAAAATAGCGTCGTTAAAGGTATAAAATATCTATTAATTGGTTCTTTGATTGATCTTTCTTTAACTTCTACTCAATTTTCATTTTATATCCTTTTGCTTCTGTATTTTAATTCGAGGTTTTCCCTCAAAGAAAGAGAGGTTTTAGGGTTTAGAGGGAAAAGAAAAGGACGAACAGAGAATACCGTTTGTTTTTACGACGTCTCTTGATTACATTGTTAAAGAATAATTAGGTTTTTTTTTTTAGGTTAAACAACTTTGGTGACAGAATTTCAGATCTGTTATCGTCATCGAGTTCTAGATCTTTCTATTCGAGGAACCGAGAAAGAAGGAAAACATAATGGTGGCCGCAAAAGTATGACAGACCCACACACTGTTTCTTGTTGTTTTAGTCTCTTTGATGAATTCATTGGTTGTATACATGTTTGCCTTGCGCTGTTTTAGGGAAAAGTCAGTGTGGGGATCAACCGAGTCGCTGAAGATGCGCATACTTCCAGAACAGGTAAGGGGGTTCATAGGTTTTTGTATACAGATTCTTGAATAGTTTTATGCACCTAATTCTTTTCACCCTTACATTTATTTTAGGTGTTAGAACTTTTAAAGTCTATTCAGAAAACGAAAAGATGAAGGATGCTGCTAGCATGTAAGTATAATCACGTTTGGGTTCACTTTGGAAATTCTTATTATTGCTCAATGCTTCTTGATAAGTAAGCGTGATGTTTTTTATTTTCTTTCTAGTAAATCTGCCAGTGATATTCTTCTTCCTGCAAGGTATGTGATACTATAGACTTGTTAAATCCCTTTTCATAGCTGCTTGTGAATTAAAGGTGAAGAAAAGATCAGAAATCTGGGGTTTCAAATTTTAATATTGTCGGATGTAGAAAAGAAATTACATCATCCTGCTTTGATGGCTCCTTAGTTTGATTGAGATCGTTTTCTAAAGAAATTGAAAACATTGGACAAGGGAAATTTATATTTTTTTTTGTTTCTTGATATGTTTTTAATGTTTTTTTTTAAATAAAATAAAACTACAGAATGATATCCAACAAAGAAGATCCTCTTGCCATAACAAGTGATTCAAAGGTAAGTTTCCCCTGCCTGCATTAGTGGTTGTTTGTGAGAACGTTACTTTCTTTAGATATCCATCTGAAGTATGCTTTTATAGTTGCCCTTAACATGTAATATGAAGGGAAGTTCAAAAATTGTGGGGCAGAACAAAGGCAAACATGACACTTCTAGACTGACTGGTATGGCTAAATTTAATTATTTTTATTTTTATTTTTTCTTTGTCGTTGTCGTTGTTAAACTTTGATAGTGGCCCTTTCCAGTAAATCAAAATGCGAGAAGAAAAGCATTGGCTGATGTAAGCAATGTGCAGAGTAGCTGTGCAAGGAATGTGGCATATGGTGGTTTGAAACCAATGTGAGTGTTTGAATTGGCATGCCTAGTTTTCAATGTGTGAAAGACATTTTTATCTACTGGTTGCATATGTTTCCTTTTCATGTCTTACATGCAAATCCTTTTTTCATTTCCACAACAAATTTAGAATAGTTTTTTTATCGTTAAAATTTATGAAACTATAACAGCAGATGAGTTTCTTTCCAATTTTTATTTTGCTTTTGGCTTCAAGATCAATTGATGAAAACTAAAAAGAAGAGACCTTATTTTAATTCTTCAGAGCAGAATTCTTCTAAGATTTTCATGCATGTTACATTTTCTTTATATAATAGCTACAGAGGATCACTGTCAAGGATATTCCATATTTTCTTGTCTTTCTATTGATTACTCCTTTGTTTCTGGTTAAGATTGACATGATTCTTTTATGTCATCAGTTCTTTTAGGATTTCAGGCGGTCCAGGCTCTAGGACTATGAATCTTTCATCAAGAAAATCTGCTACGGTATGAAAGCCATATTCTAGGTCAAGTTTTTGTGTTCTGTCAACTTGTTTCTTTTCTTTTGTGTTCCATTGCATTGTTTATGATGTTTTACCCGTCAATAATTAGTTTCTAACCAGACGACTTAAAATGTTTTTCCTGTTGGTCCTTTCTGCAAAATCAGCCTAGAAGTATAGCATCCAGCTCAATTGCTGGTAAAATATTCACTAGATTCTGTATCCAGTTATGATGCCTTCATTTCAAATTAGTTAGATAACAAGGGAAGCACACTTTTGAGTGCTTTGTTTGTTGGCAGAAAGAGGAGGCAAGGTGGATGAGGGAATGGTTGAAACCCAACATTTTTTTGTCTTCGCTCGATTCTTTAGTGTGACAGAAGCTAACTTCCTCCAAATCATGATGCTATTTTTTAAGTTCTGGAAAGTAGTACAAGGCCTGCCTCTAAGGAGGATTGGTTTGCCAGTTTTTTCATTTCTGTATGTTCAATTATTCTGGATTTGCATACTGTCAGGCAGGCTCTTTGTTGCTTGCTTGAGTCTCCATGTTGCTCAGCGGACATCATAGCTTTATATTGATCAGCGTAGCTGAATTTCTTCCCTTATGGAATTCTGGAAAATTAGCTTGTTTTCTCTAGGCTTCACTTTTCATGCTGTGGTTGCCCTTGTCATTAGCAAACACAGGCTTCTTCTTCTTTTCTTGAAAAGAAAATCCCAAACTAGGCCAATATTTTTCCATACGGCATTTTTAATTTCTTTCATCTTTTTGTCCAAATTCAATAGAGTACAATTTATGCTGTTTTTCTCCTTTCAGATTTACATTTCTTTCTTCTGTTTCTTGATTGCTTCATAATTGAGAGAGACTTTGTATAAGTTGAATTTGGTATTCTTTTGGGACTTGGCTCCCTCTAATTTCACGCTTCAAACTTGTTTGTCCAAGGAATTGAGATTTTCATTAAACATGGATGATTCGTGAGGAACTATTCGCCAATGTTGGATGAGGTTTCCTAGCATTGAATTGGGTCACCATTATACACTTTATTTTTGTCATGAGTGATCATAATGTTAAAATCATAATACTTTTGGTAACTTCCCTTGCACCTAATTCTACCCTCTTGTGCCAGTTGAAAGATGAAAGTTTTTATCATCGCTAGTAAATACCACTCTTCTCTCTTATCTGGCGCTTTAATTATTCTTCCTGTAATTCTAGAGTGCTGATAATATTCTTGTTTCAAATTAGGGGAAAATGAAGGATAATACAAGTAGAAAGGCTGGTGACTTTCATGCTTCTAGGAAAGGTATAACAAAAAAATACTTTACTTTCATAATATCTCTAATTGGGGATTCTCATTGGATAGTTACTTGTCTTGGAAAATAGCAGGTTCCAAAGATCTAAGGGCTTCTTTAGATGATCAGAAGACCAACACCAAGAATCATGGCCATGAATTTGGCACTAATAAGAGCAGGTATTTGAATTATGTTAGTTGTATTTTTTATCTAGGCAAGAATATGGGTACAGCACAAACCTGTTAGTATCAATGCCAGATGCTTTGCAGCTGTCATGTGTGACTCAATATTTTCTTGAACTAAATTTATGTTTTAACTTTTATAGGAGGAATGCAGGGAATTTGGTTGCAGCGATGAGGTTTGTGATTCTATCTGTATGAGATTTACTCATTAAAATAACAATTTATATATGCTGTTGCTATATTTTTTGTTCCTACTTTTGACATGAAGGAAGTCTCTGCCAGTGCTAAAGAGGGTGAGCCATGCAGATGCAAGTAACACAAAGGTTAATCTCATACATACAATTTTCCAAGAAAATAATAGCTTTCTATTCCTAATGTCATATTTCTGTACTGGATTCGTCTGATTTCTAGGGCCTTCTGTTGTTTTTTACCCTTCATTTTTAGGAGAGTGGTGAAATCTTTGAGAAAACTAAGAATATTAGCGGGTTTCCTGGTACGATGCAACGATCCGTTTCTGTTTTATACATGGCTCTGCAGTCCATTGACTAGAATTCATGATATTTATATGCCTATTTATGTCTCAATTCTTTTGGTTCCAGTTAAGGTAAAAATGGGTAAGAAAGTAGCATCTCAGGGTGGCGTGAGTAGGAGCCATCTATGGAGAAATAGAGTGAGTGATGGCTTCATGTCAATGTAAGTAAACATGATCTGTTTATCTCAAAAAAGGAAGGAAAAAAAGGAACTGCTGTCTGTGATCTATGTCAATTCATTCTCTTACACATTGCTGCTTTTATATTAATTTATTTGCATAAACAAAATGGCTTTCCTTTTCTTTGCTCTTCAATGAATTGTATGCTATTTTCTTTGTAATAGATGAGTCTAAAATGTCAAAACAAAGCATAGCATTACAATTCCAAAAACATGAATTACCCACAATTTATATGTAATCCTTAAACTGAGAACTGAATTATTTTTCTGAATCATGGCTGAGAAAATTGTTGTTCTTTTATCAATTGATGATTGACTGCGCTGTAAATGATTATCTTTTCTATCTGTAAATAGGGCTCCTAGGGATCAAATTAATGCTGATGCCCGTGTATCCAGAAATTCTGTCAGGGTATGAGTTATGTTTTGTATTTACTTTTTTTCACTCTTATTTCCCAATTATCCGTGCTTCGTTCTTTGTAACTAAACTTATTGTCTATGCTTCCTTAGACAACATTTATGGTGTTGCTTATTTCTATCTTTTGAATTTTTTAAGGCAATGTGAGTGCTTATAATTTGTTGTAGTCTTGAGGCAAAGCTGACATGGTGTGGTAGTTTGAAATCATTTTAAAGTATTGGAATACTTATGGAAGTTTGAAGACAGATTTCATCTTGAAATTGAAATCATGGTAGATGGCATCTTTAAGCTGCATAGGCCTGATTACAAATAATTGACAATAAGACAGTATTTAGTATAAAACTATTGAAGCATAAAATCACTGGCATTTTCATTTTGAAACTCACACCAGTGTGATAGAACCTGTGCTTGACCTTTTGATCAAATCATATAAAATCATATCTTGTATATGTATGTAAAATAAAATGTGTGACTTCGTAAGTAACTATTCTCATGGTTGGGAGATGTATCCCGTTTTTATGTTTCATATGTCTGGAAAGTGGTTAAAATGGTATCCAGGCCTGTAGATCCCACAGCCAAAATCTTCATTTACAGGGATGCATGGACAAGGGCATCCTATTCTACTCCTCCCTTTATCTTCAACATACATAAAATATAAAACCTTAATCCCAAAATAGTTGTGGTTTGCCTAGCTTTAACATGCCTTAACTATAAATAATGGAATTCAATGGCCATCAGAATTGCTTATTATATTCGTAAATTTTCCTCACCTGTTGTTCGTTACTAGAATAGATGTGTTAGCTGGAGTGTACAACTACATCTGATAGATAGCAGATTAGCACATTCTGCTCTTGCTTTAATACCTATAGCTCAAATGAAATCACTATCTCAAAACTTGAGAGTGATTTACAAAGATGTGTTGTTTTTTGTTCTCAGTCATGTTAACTCATTTTCTCCATTCATTGGTCCAGCCAATACTAAAGACTGAAACTAACCATAAGACCTCAAGATCAAAGTGCATCTCAAGTTCAAACAAGTCCAAGTGCATTGCTGCTATATCATCAAAGAAAAAAGAATCTGCAACATCTTGTCCAAAAAACATTCCCTTGGTGGTTGCCCATGAAGAAGTTACTCAAGGAGAACCTTCACCTGACAGCAACAAGAAGTCAGGCGCTGATAACAAATCAAATGTCATCGCCATAAGAAAATCAATTCGGAGGAGATCTTATACATCTTTATTAATGACAGGATCAAAGGTTTTGGACTAATTCATTGTCATGTCTAATTGTTCTCAAGCATTTTATCAACAAGTGCCATTATTTTGCAGTTACTAGAGGAGCATGGTGAAGTTATCGAGCTGGAAAAGCTACCAAGTATAGATGATACTTTCAATCAACTGGAAGTTGCTGAATATGTTGACGAGATATACGAGTACTATTGGTTTTTGGAGGTGATTGCTCTTTTATTCCCATTTCATTTTTCTGGGTCCCTGTGATGGTTTTTTTATTTGGTAGTTGGGGTCATTCTTTTAGTGGTTTTGATCGAACTTTACGCCATTATTCTTGAAAAAATCTCCTTCACTGTCACGCCCATATATTATGTTGATTTGACATATGCTAGCAGCATATATCATTCTTTTTAGTTGTTAATTGTCGTGTTTAATAACAATTAGCTGTCAGATGAGATAGGAATTGACTAAGCTGAAATGTTGGAGGTGCCTACAGTCTTCAGCTAAATAATATATGATGGAAAGAAAAAGTAGATTGAGATTTTTTTGCAATTAATGTGTACAAATCTTGTGGAGAACTACCATTTTTTTCCAATATCGATTTGTTTGTCAGTGCTAGGTTATCTGGTGGATAATAAGTAAAAAATGGATGGATACTATTTGATATGTAGCTATCATTGGGATCTCGCTTGAAAATACTGTTTGGTGTATAGGTATCATTGGGATCTCATCTTGAATGGGAATTCTGATATCAAGTGAACCGTACCAGGTCTTCATTGATGTTCTGATATATCATGCGATGATGTTAAAGTCAATCCATTTTATGATCACATATATTTTCATGATTTACAAATAAGACATGTTTTTCTACAAATTAAATCATTATAAACTTTCTGAGTTTGTTTTGGGACCTGGAACTGATGAAACCAAGCCCGTGAATGGTGGTTTGACTTTTACCGTATTGATCTCGTTCTCATTCCTTGTTCACTTCGTCTGCTGGCAACCCATTACTTATTAAATAAAGTCAAATTTGTTTTGTTGTCTGTGTCTGTTGATAATCTTTTTTCAGGTGCAGAATTTATCTCTGGAAAATTACTTGGCAATTCACACCGACATTACACCTCAAATGCGGGGCATAGTCATCAACTGGCTAATTGAAGTGGGCACACATCCGTTCTCAGTTGACTTTTAAGCATCTTTCTTTCTTGCTTTTGCTGCTGTTTTCCTACAGTAAGTTATTTTCCTTTTTGGTTGCAGGTACACTTCAAATTTGAATTAATGCCAGAAACACTCTATCTAATGGTTACATTGTTAGATCGATACCTATCTCAAGTCGAAATAAAGAAGAGTGAACTGCAGTTGGTTGGTCTTACAGCACTGCTTCTGGCATCAAAATATGAGGATTTTTGGCATCCTAGGGTAAAAAAATAATATGTCAAATGCACACAGTTTCAGTTAAAATATTATTTGAGTTTTGGTTTTTTGAGACAATGCACTCATACATCTTTTTCTGCACCATGCAATGCAGATCAAAGATTTAATTAGCATCTCAGCTGAGTCATACACGAGAGGCCAAATGCTTGTGATGGTATAGTGTTGTTGCATATTACCAAATCCTATTTCATTTAAATTAGGTTATTGTAAAAGAGGTTCTGGTGGTTGTAGACATAAAAAATTGACATCGAGGATTTTATTCTCCTCTTGTGGTTTTGGGTTGGGAATGTAAACATCTTTCCTAGTCAGACTTGACCTGTACACTTTCTCCCTTCTGCATTTTATTGCATATTTGTTTGCTATTTACAAACTTGTGTAATAGAATGATGCCAGCTTATCTTCTTCCCTCTTTCCTGAAAGATGATGGCATAAAATTTCAGTACATTCTGATGTTGATCTATCTCTTGATCTTACTGGTAGTACTTGCTTGCTTTGTCTTCAGGAGAAGCTTTTCCTCAAGAAGTTGAAGTTTCGTCTAAATGAGCCGACTCCATATGTTTTCATGTTGAGGTTTCTCAAGGCTGCTCAAACAGACCTGAAGGTATGTGCATATCGGTAAAAGTCTCCATGGTTGTGTTTCAGTAAAGAAGAGTTGTTTAGTCACAGTAGCAGCAGATGATCTTAGATTCTTAAGCAATATAGAGTCATGAATTCTTGTCTGTACTATTGTCAATAGCAATTTAAATCTATTAACCTAATATTCACTTTTTCTGTCAGCTTGAGCATTTAGCATTCTACCTCATTGAACTCTGCTTGGTCGAACATAAAGCTTTAAAGTTCAAACCTTCAATGCTATGTGCGTCAGCTATCTATGTTGCTCGGTCTACCTTGCAAATATCTCCAGCTTGGACTCCTTTGCTTACCAGACATGCACGTTATCAAGTCTCCCAAATCAGGTACCTCTTGTTAAAAGATTAAATTCCATGAGTGGGTATACTTTTCCCGCCTGTTGATGATCTAATTTGATTTTGTAGGGACTGTGCTGAGATGATATTGAGAATTCAAAAGGCTGCAAGAACATCACAGTTGAGAGTCACGTACGAGAAGTACATGAGGCCTGATCTCAGTGGGGTTGCAGCAATAAAACCCTTGAATGAACTTCCACTTTGATCTGATGTGTGTTGTTTTCTTTTGCAACTTCCCTGCCAGTGATGTAAATTGTAATGGTACATGTGAAAATGCCCTTGAGATTGCTGCCTTGTATTTTCCCCACCTTCAAATTGTTTTTTTCACGACAGGTGAAGAAACTAAGCTGGTTGTTGTCTGCTTTGTGTGGTTGTAATCCTTGGTGATTTTACATACCGAAGGATATGAACCTGTATAAGTTAGATCTCTGAACCTTCTGATTTGACATAGAAGTACCATAACGTCTTGTTGTAATGTTACCTTGGCTTAATCTCTGGATTGTCCTCCTTTACCTTCTTCTGTGATACACTAATTAATATATAAAGGATACTTTTTAAAAAATATAATAGATATGTTTAATCCCAATTTGAGCTGTCCTGCTTAACTGGACGGAGGGTTTTTTTAATTGGAGAGATACAGCCTTGAATCGAAGTGAAGATTCTGCTGGTAATCTGGCAATTAGGAGTTGTTTGTCATGTTTTGATAAAACCAACCTTGGGAACATAGAATTAAGGGATCGGAACCTTCATTACAAAAATAAAATAGACGAAGCCCACCTGAATTTTTGAGTATCCGGAGTGAGGGCATAGTGGTTATGAATAAATGAAGAGAACACACGACGGATGATCTCAAGGTAATTTAGCTCGAATCTTTACAAAGGAATTCCATAAACAAGTGCTACCCGTATTACTAAGAAACTCACCACCAACGCAGAAAGCAACCGTATTTTAAACCTCTACAGTGTAATGGGACTACACGCCAACAAAATAAAAGGTGATGTTATATTGGGAGGCGTGGTCTGAGCAGAGACAATCGTGCAGTCCCAAAGATTTGCAGAATAGAAGGAACGGCCAAAAGAATCTTCAAAATTGAGAAGCTATGTGGAATTTTGAACTTCCTTTTCTCCCTTCAAGACTAAAAAAAAACCTTCAGATTTTCCAAGCTTAACAATCGACCCCAAGTGCTTAAACTCCATGTTCAAGCATTTGCTCCCCGGCGGTGAAAATGATCAGGATGATTAACGGATTCATTTCTACCACTTGCACCAGTGAAAAAGTCCTAGCCAGATGTGTCAACTTCCTTCCCATGGTCATCGTCTTGAATATTTCTCCTTAATCTTCTTAGCCATATATCATAATCTATAGGATATGGTGTCCCACAAAGACTGTCTACATAATCAGCAAAAGCTTTCAACAGAGTTGATAACTCACCAAGCTTTTTCTGAATCATTCTCCTTGACCATGAGTTCTCTCTCCATTGCAGTGCCCCCTCCACCGAATCTAAATCAGGCAAAGCTCCGCCACAGGCAAAGTAGAGCACGTATACCAGGCTCTCGGCATCTGAAGCTGAGCACAATTTTCCCTCCTGCAGTGCATATGTGGATGAAAAATGGAGATTCATTGCAGGGCGATCCCTGTCTTCAAGAATCGCATGACCCCAACCAACAAGGACAAAATAAGGATGCCTCCCACCAGAGGCAACATGAATTATGTTCTCCGGCCGAATATCTCCATGACGGATGTCAGTGGAAGAAGCAGTAGAAAGTGCAGATATGCAATCATGACAGCACCTGATAGCCTCATCCACACCAAATCTGCCAGCATTTACCATATCAACAACTGTCTCCCCAACTGGACTGGTAACAAGAATTGGGGTACCACACCATGGGTGATCACAGTTCCCACCTGAGCTGGGTTTCGAACACTGACCAGGGTGAACAATCCTGCCAGACGCACTCAGTTGTGGTAGATACTTACTGGACAGACCTTTCTGCCTCATAATAGTCAATATTTTAGTTTGTCTTTGGACTTGATACCACAAATTCATATCTTCCCATGCTGGTTCCAGTTGAGAAGGATGGGAACCAACATAAAGAAACAAAGATTCACCAGGATCTTTAACAGGTGACGCAATGTAATATTGTAGTTCGTTATTGTTCAGGACATCATTGATCAGATAACCTTTTTGACATTCAGAGTCTTCCAACCATAGTACAGATCCTACATCCAGCTTCATTATTAACTCTTCAGACTTTATTTTGATAGATTCATCCGGAACTTCAACAATTTCAGGAGAAACACTTCGTCGTTGAAACCGAAATAGTCCATGGCCATTAACTCTGGAATCCCCTAGCTGCCTTGCCACTCTTCTTGTTTGGAGGCGAGGACCATGATCAGCTGCTAAATCTTCAATTGAGTGCTTAGGCATCCCTGAATACTGCACAATACAATGGAAAGTAGCAAAAAGTACCTGTAGAGCACCAATGTCTCCCCAGTTGGCATTTCCAAGTTTGTTCCAGATCCTATCAATAGGAGACACTGAGACTTTACAGTGTTTTTTTATCCAGTCCACGGAACAGTTGTAAACATTATTCACATCAAACTCCAATTTATCTACATCTCCTTCAACTTTTACAACCCCGCCATATTGAGAATCAACAAGAAGAACATAGGCACAATTTGGACTTTCAGAAAAATTCAATCTGCTCAAACTTCTTGATAGTAGTATGCGTATAGCATAGAAGAGAGCTTCGCCCAGAACAGACAAGGTGAGTTGTTGGTCACTTCCCACAGCAGCACTTCCAATACCAGGCCTTAGAAGGGCCAATTCAAGAATATGGTCCCATTTTCCATGTGGATGTCTAGGGTTGTTAAGTAATACACCAGTGGCACAAAGACCACCAAGTTTTCCATTACCTATAGCTTTCTCAGCCTGGTAGAATTTCAAGTTTTCATTGTATAGACAAGAAACTGAGAAAGGCATGGGATCATCCTGGCTCCAAAATGCCTCCCACAAGCCCTTCGCACCTGCATGTAGAAAGTCTTCGATAGCAAGATAAGCAGTTGCTTCCACAGCATCAGATGTTGAAGCATAGACAGCATTGGGCATTCGAACCAGCTGCTGAAATGAAACACCTTCCAGTGCATAATCAAACTTTTGAAGTTCTATCAACTCAAATGGAACATCAAATGCAGACTTTTTTTGCCCAGACTTTTCTGATATCAATTCAAACCAGTCTTCAAGCCTGGCTGTCAGTGTTTGACTGTCCACAAACCTAGAAAGAAACTCCTTGCGGTTATGAGACCTGCTGCTAGATGATACACTAGATCTTTTTGTTTCAGACCCGATTGATTCTTGGTCTGGGGATCCACCTGTCAAATAATGAGTTTGCATATCTTATTTTTGGTTGCAGTGTGACATCATATCATTGTGTTTACAACAATAACAAAACAGAGCGCTCTTATAGAGAGCAGAGAAGACAGATCACATGCCACGACAAACAAAAAAAAAGAGGCTGGGTAATATGTAAGCAATCTGTTTATTGACTTTCTGGAGTGATGCTCATAAGCAGTTGAGAAGTTAAATAATACTATATCATGTTCAGTACATTCAAAGGGTGTTAGACAACAGAAGAGGTAAAACTTGAACCCTAGAGGGTAACATGAACTTCGAAGGATGGCAGCCCGATAAAGCCAAAATTTCCTTGTCAACGTAAACATCCAGACTTGAACCAAAATAAATACCTACAGCCTACAGATCATAGCAACATAAGGATGTAACCAAAATGCCCATCTACCCACCTTTTAAAGGAGGGCGTCGAAAGTCACGAGACAACAACTGCTTCATGCGAGAAACATTATTTTTATATGCAGTTACAGCTGCAAAACAAAGAATCTTACTTTAACATAAATCTCAACACGTCTCAAGAGATAAAATTAAGGGGAAAATTGCATGCCTGGAACTTCAATATCAGCTTCTGAGGCTGAAAAATCATCATCATTTACCCCTACAGAAATGCCCTTGGGCAGGGATTTATCAAGATTCTTCAATTCCTTCGCAAGTTTCTTTATCATGCTGGGCGGCAAATCTTCATATGTCGCCTTAAATTATAGCAAAATAGAGAATATTAAGACAAGGGAAGTTGCAATCTGTGAACAGAACCAATTATCATGCTTCATGAATGAACCCCGTTAAAATAACTATCTTCTTTAACCTAGGAAGCAGGGATTTTGACTAGTGTAATAGCTTTAAAGCTGTTTGTATTAACCAACCAGGAAATAACATCGAGGTAGTGAAATGTTTACTTCATGTTTACATCATAAAAAGCTATCCTTGTATAGGCATTACTAGGGGATGACCTTATATAGCTATTCATTTATTAGCTAATGCTCATAAATCATAATGCTTCTGTTATCCCTGACTTACCTAAATAGAGTTAATTTCTGCTACTTGAGAAGAAGGAACAGAAAAGGGTTTACATGGATTTAGATAGATTTACCATATGTGAAACAAGAAACAGAATCTTTGCAAGGACTGGCGCTTGCCGAAAAGAAAGGGAACTTCAGTAAATTATGTGCAATAATCCCCCAAAACTTGCTGCATGAAAATAAAGGAAGTGACCAAGACACTGATGAACGGACCTGTAAATTACAAGATCACATATCACTTTCAGATAAAAAAATAAACACAATTCAGTTTATTCAGATGTTTCAATGGACAAAGAAGTACATGACAATCAGAATGCATAATGAACAGCGAACAGGCTGTGCAGAAGTTGAATGGACATTGTCAGTAACCGCACACTTAACTAGTGTAAACATGTTTGATGGCACAACACAAGCAACATTTCACGAGCCAAGCATGTGATATCAGCACTAAAACTTAAAAAAAATATAGAAGTAACAGCGACAGTGACACAGGTTCCTTCAATAGGTTATTGCCCTTCACCAGAAAGCACTCAGGATATATACATTAATCGTCAAATAAATCAGATGATTAGATGCCCCTGAATCAAACCCACAAACATATCTCAATAGAATGTACATTGTGCAGAGATGCAAAAAAGGAAAAGATTCACAGGGAGCCAAGTTTAATCACTTTAAGCATCTGGAACTACAATGTAGAATCATCAAACATTAAACGGTTGTTGACAATTCCACATACAAACTTGCTTCATGGTTTTTGAAAGCAAAACCCAGCTCCCACTAGTGGAACCTCTTGGCTCCAGAAACTCAACATCTGAACCTTAGATGTAAGCTTTTATGAAGATTCATGCACTTTCTTTGCGCAGAACGAGAGGTTTTCCAACAGATGAAGAACCACCTAGATTCCCTAGAAGTACTAGCAATACAGATTCTAAATCCACTCAATCTACCAAGAAAAACTAAAGTATCCACAATCATGAAGAGCAGTAGCACTCAAAGCACAGGTAAACTCCCAACATCTTGTGAATTTCTCGTTCAAAATTAAGCAACTTCACCGATTCCGTGGCAATAATGTAGGAAACACGGCCGTAAAAGAAAATTAAAAAACCAAAGTTGAAGTCTTCCGTTTATCAAAATAAAATAAAATGGAATTCTTGAGCCCAATTATGCCAATACGGAAAAGAAAAAACCAACAACAAAAACAATCAAATCAAATAAAACCACTCACCTATTGAAACCCTAAGACACAAAGCTCGGAAGCCTAAACGCAAAAATACTTGCCCATAAAAAAGTAAGTAGTATCACAGTAAGACAAAACCAAAGAAAATTGACAAAGAAAGAAACTTTCCACTTAAAGTTGGACAAAAACAAAATAAAAGTAGAGAATCAAGTCCATAACAGGTAAGATTATCACTCTAACTTACTAATCAACCAAGTTTTCATTAAACATTCATTTTTAAAACAGATTAAGTGAGCAAGAAAACATCAAAAAGAAAGAAAACCCATGCGCGAAATTACCTTATCTTCCTCTTCCTCTTCTTCTCTTCTCCACGCTAACAAGTGGACCTGACACATCGTCCACTCCATTAATTAATTACATTTATGGTGGGGTATATTTTTCTTTCGTGGTAAACGGTAGCGAGCGAACTTTTGGAATGGCGACTTTGACCTTTAATTGTCCTCGAATTACCTTCTACCCTCGTGGAGGCCACTGCCGGCGGCTGTTGCTTGTTTTTTTTTATAACAAAAAATAATAATCAGTAAATTAATTTTATTTTTTTTTAAATTCGGTTTAAAAAGCATATATCAGTAAATTTATTTATGCTGAAGTCCTCCAATCTCATGCTTACTAAATTTTACTCTGCTAAATAAAAAGTTAAGCCTTTTGGCGTTTAGCATAATCAGTCAATGAAGATGCTCTCCTTTTTATTTTGAAGATGAGCGTGAGATCCAGTACACCCCGCCCCACTGGGCAGTGAATGAAAGTCATGTCCGCTTATGCGCGCGTGTAGTCCAGACTCCAGAGAACACATATATTAATGCAAGCTCCTTCTCTCTTGTATTTGTTATTATTACGATACCCTGCAAGTACAGCACCAAAAGTGACATGCAGCGAGGATGGTGACAAAAATCTCTTTGCTGCAGGAAAGGCCTCTCTCTCCTCTCTCTTTTTCTATTTTTTTAATTATTATTATTAACCCGCAAGCTCAGAGCGAAGAAAGCTTGGTTGTCAATGTGCAATGGCGACAGCACAGCTTGGCCAGATTATAAATGTGAGAACAATTCCACGTGTGATTATTAATATTTATTATTCGATACGAGATAAATCCTGAGTATAATAAAAGTTAATTAATTATATTTGATTTTAGACCACTTTAAAACTCTTACCTTTATTTATATTAATATCAACCCTTCACTCCCGATTTTCTCATTGATTCGTCCTCGCGTCCATCATCGTCGTGGCCGATGGTCACCCATGTTCTTCGCTGATCACATGCTATGGCATGTCCCTTAGATACTTGAACTTTTAAATAAACACCACTTGATTAAAAAAATTGACCGTTTGGTAAGCTGTAAGACTTTTAAAAAAAATCAGCTTTGTCGAGGAGCAATATTCTAAACTTTTAGCTGAAATATATGTACTATGTTTATGAATTTCATACTTCGTGTAGGTATTTATATATTTCACAGGCATTGAAAAACGCACGCAGGTAAACAACTCTCTTATGACCACCGTGGTTTGTAAGGGTGTTAGAGTATAATATAATTATATTTTAAAACCTCACATATTAACTTAAGCTTTTAAGATGAGATAGTTCTTTAACATGGTATCAGAGCCTTGTTGACCCAGCGGTCACGAGTTCGAATCTCACCACCCTCATTCTATTTGATAAAAACCAAGCAAAAGGTAATATGAGTCTGTGCAAGTTTTAAGCCTAAAAAGCTTTCACTTGAGGGTGTGTGTTAGAGAATAATATAAATCATATTATGGAAGCCTCACTTACAAGCTTAAGCTTTTAGATGAGATAATTTCTTAACAAATGGAAAGCACAATCACTGCAATCATCTGTCTCATTATCACGACCAAATCCAGAAGCTCAGCGCACCCCTTCAGTTTTCTTACAAATAAGTTAACGCAAGCCAAGTCCTGTGATGTATTTACTAATCAAGCAAAGCTGGATGTTAATATAGCTTAACTCGTCTAGAATCGTGAGTCAATTCGAGTACTTGTAATTGGTTGGATAATATCATTTTTGAGTTTCATATCTATTATTATAATACCAGTTTGCATGCCGTACTGTTATAAATAAACAATAATGGATTAAAAAAGCACTTGAGTTGACACGTCCGACATTGCTCAAGGTTAATAAATAATATTTTTTTTTATACGATGAAACCTCATTTCTAGAACGCGTATTTTATGAGCGCAGATGAACGAATTAAACTTTGATTTTACAGATTCTTACAAGAGATACACGTCCTGATTCGAACAACAAATCACAAGTCTTCTATTATCACGTCATGCCTTGTGGGACCTAATAAATAACACGCCGACACAGTACAACTATTTTTTTAAAGAGAATTAATATCGAAATGGAAAGATTTGTCTTTGACTTTGAAAAATCATATAAAATCTAATCTTGAAAATAATATTTATATCACGAGAGCTGTTTTATTACAAATAAGTCTGGATACTTCTGAGTATCATAAAATTTAGTACTAATTTAGTATGCGAAGAACTGCAGCCGAGCTTGTTTAATCAATAAGCTAATACAAGTCAAATCTTATGATGTATTTTTAATCCAGTAAGGCTTGAATTCAAAACAGCCTAGCTCGTTCAGACTCACGAGTTAACTCGAGCACTGTTAATTTTATAAACAACACAATACAGAACGGAACTTGTAATACTGCAAGACAATTGAGTTATATATATCATCGTAATATTAGTTTGCAATGCTGTAAATAAACGAGTTTCTAAGCTGAGTATAAACATTTTTTCATATAAGTTTCACACGGTAAAATTATTTCGTCTACTTTTAAATAAGATTAAAAATATTTATTTTTTTAAAAGAAAACTATTAATTGACATAAAAATGGATATAACACTTGAAATTAAATTTAATTCTAAGAGTTTGGAATAGATTGCCAAAGAGAACGTTGTCATCTCTATTAATTGACAACTTGCTGTGAACCAGTTACTACCGGAATTTAAGCTTGAACACGCGGTGATAAGCTCGTTGGCATGCGGGTCCCAAAAAAGTTCGGGGGAACATCTCGGCGAGAGTGCTTATGCTTTGATTTTACTTTTTAGCTTTTTTTCTTATTTATATATAAAACAAACTGCTGCTCGTAATTTAGAAAAGCAGAACATCGACTAACCAATTATTTAATTTGGATTTTATGAAATAATAAAAAAGATTTAACCAGACTGAGTTTTTCTGACAACAAATAACTTGATGGGATGTGGAGTTACTTAACATATGATCAATCAATTATGTCCGCATAATAAATATTCCTAGATGAATAACGTTATCGTAAGATTTTAATGATTATCACAGCAAGCATGAAGGCTATATTGTCCTACAAGAACAATCTCTCTTATTTACCTCGAAAGAAAAAAGAATCTGAACTATCCACGGTCATAGCTCATAGAATCTTTTGACTCCCTGTCTTGTTTCTCAAACGACTCGATTGCTCTGCTTCAAACACGAGATAGTTCTGTCTTTTCAAATCTCACCATTAATTTTGGGCATCTTCTCTCGAATTCAAGCATATTCCATGTCCATGATCTAACTTTTTGCAAGAAGGAAATTCAAGCATGACAGACTGGAACAATTCCCCACATCGAGACGCTAAATGTTGATCTGTCACAACCATGGGATAAGAGTTGCTAAGAGAGACAACAGATGAAGACGAGAACTACTCTTCCTTTCTCTGATATGTGGCGGAGTTTCAGAGAGAAGGATCCTCAAGGAAAAGCTGGGAAATATACACTGAATGGGGCAGAGAATGAAAGTTTTGCCAGATAAAACGACCTGGATTGAGTTCAACAGCAGGATAGAACTTGGTCCCTGTTAAGTAATAATGTTCCTCTTTCTTTCCCACCTCTTTTACAATAATCAGCTAGCTTACATTCACGAAGAAACTAGAAAGTTCTTTCAAATCAAGTACGTTTTTATGCTGTGGCATTTCTCCGATGAACCCAGTTCTCAATTTGCAGCATATATTTTTATCTCATTGAACCTGTTCATTTTATCATTTAAATGCCGTCGGCTACTAGCTCGCGTTCACAATATTCATTCAAATCTTTCTGACTCGGCAATACTCTTTGTATCAACCACAGGCCAGGACTACAACCACAAACAAAGAAGCGACGAGGTTTGAATCGAGGCGCTGCAAGGATTAGTCATGTATAGTACGGCCAGCTTATTTGTACAGCACCAGATTTTAGTAACAAGGCCTTTTCATTGATACACTGAGAAGTGACAGAAGTCAGCGAAATCCAATAGCAACACTGAGCAATCCAACATGCTCGAGGAAAAACAAAAGCGATTTATAACCACAACAATACCAAGCTGAACAAAAACATGCAGGTGCACTATGCTCCAGAGGAAAAAATAAAATTTCAAGGAACAACATGGATGTAAGCTAATATTCTCTGTAAAATCCTACAGCATGTTACGAGACAAATGTGGAAGGAGAAGAAATCATTGACCACAGGAACAGAATCTAAGTCGTAGGGATGCAAGATGGGCACCTTGCACAAATACAAACCCAATTCAATAAATAGATTGTGGCATAGATTATAAGCTACATAGACAAACCCACTTCAAACAACTGCATGTCACAATTAAATGTTCAATGCAGAAATGCTCATTTTTTCTTCCCGCTGACCTTTTGTGATAGCATGCGCCATGCATTTAGATTTCCCAACTTCTTGGACATCATTTCCTAATTTATAGAACTAACAAGCTTAAAAATGTATAAGAACTATATTGTATTGTAAGATCAATAACATCGCGGTACACTCTTCAAAGAGAATTACGAATCACGGTCAAAATCAAGGAATGGTTAGCATAAAATATAATCGTACTTTCAAATTTAAAAGGGACATATATTCTAATTTGTGATAGAATTATTGCAAAGTAAGCTTTGTTATTAACATACTGACTAAAGACTTTGTATACATACAAATCCGATCTGTATGAGTTATTAAACATCTCTAAGCTTCTCTACCTCCACTGATGCATAAGCACATTGAACTCTCCAGCATCCTGGTCTGTGTACATACACCTTATCTTTCAACAAAATCCATTTCCTGTTGTCTTTCAATATATCATTAATTATATAATGCACTAATAATACATATTATATGAGATATCAAAATTCTTGATATACATCATATTGTAAGCACCTCACTAACTATGAACAAGTGGCCATCTTGCAAAAGCAATCTGTACTGTTCTCTCGGTCCAGGGTCTCTCTAACAGCACGATAGAATTCCACCCATGAAGATGAGTAGACGTCTGCAGGTCCCCACAAAAATGTTGGATTAGGACTAGCAGGGCAAGCAGCCACCAAATCCAATACAGAAGCAGCAGGTTTGAGCTGTTGAGGAAAATTGAAGGCCAAATTATCCACTTTATGTTCATAAATTTTTCCATTTCTATCCAATTTATACCTCGAGGTACCCTGAAACTCTCCCTTAGCCTCCCATGGGACTCTAGGAACGCCCTTTAAGTTCCATCTAATCAATATCACATTCTCTGAGGGTTGCCAAATCCTATAAACCTCGAGAGAAATATCTCTGAACAACATTTTACCATGAAATCTCAACGCCCAAAAGATCAATTTATAGTTTTCAGTTCCAGTGAATGTATTCAGAGGGTCGATAAATGTGATATCATCCCTGAAACAAAATAATACCAGCGCCAATATAAAAAAAAAGCCCCAAACTTTCTCAGACAAAAACACTGAATTCAAAGAAAATAAGAGATACCCATATGAGAGAATTACCTATAGATGTCGTAATTGAGGTCCTTTGTGAATAACAAAGGCCAATCCTCACGGAGTGTCCGCACAGCGAGGCCGAGGTTTACATAAAATTCATCTCTTTGGTGCTGCTCCTTATCCTGTGCACCTGTTGGAGTCTTGACCTGAAGTGGAGGGGACATGGAAGAGTTAGTATTGGTGGGTTTTGTGATTGTTGTTGCTGTGGTTTGCAAATGGGAGGGTAAAGTTTGGGTTTGGAAGAAAACTGGTTTCTCTCTATCTTTGAAGGATTTGGAATTCACAAGGAGAGAAGGAGAGAGGTTTGGTAAAAGAAAAGCCATGGATGATTAATAGGGGTTTCTTGATTCTTCCTAGCTGTTCACGGAATGTATGAGAAATGATTTTGTATTTTATCTTTGTGAATTTTGTGTTGCGGGGAGAGAAGAAACAAAATGAGCTCTCTCTGATATTGAGTGGTTTTAAACATGGCCATGGAAGTGTTTTGCCTTTTTCTTTTTCTTTTTTTCTTTTTCTTTTTTTTGAGATTGAAATTGGGCTACAAGAGAGGTCTTATGGTATTTGCAACTTACCCCCTCTATTTCTTGTATATTTTTGTTCGTTTCATGTTTTCAACCTGTTTCGTGGAAATCAAGACAGGCACGCGACACCTTGTTGTGTTGAATTGTTTTTAACGTGAATAATATAGATATAGAATTTTTTGGATTGAAACAAAATTGCTATTTTTTTTATTAAGAGGATATATTTGTTATTTCAAAATTATTTGAGGATAAAATAATTTTCATATTTTTTTTATTACAATACAATGACTATTTTGCCACTAAAAACTAACAAAAAATCTTTAGGCAATAGGCTTCTTTTTATTATTATTATAATTGAATTGTAATTATGTCCTTGAATTAGAAAAAAAATATACTATTTGAAGGATATTATAATCGTTGTTATTTTTAAGTTTTGTGATGAGAGACTTGATAATTTTATATTTTTAAATATTAATAAGAAAATACATGTCAACACACTATGGCATTCATATACTTTAAGCGACATGTAAAGGATCTTGCGGTGGTCAAAGTCTTGCTTTCGCTGAAGTGTTGGGAACGATCTCTCTATCCAGCTATGAAAGTTTTTAAAGACATGTCTAACTTCCAAAATAATAATTATGCTCTTTTGTTTGTAATCTTATCGAACTTCTCGATCTATCTATTTTTATGTTTTTTTTTTGGTCCTCATTATTTCAATAATTATTTTTAAAAAAAACCTCCTCTTCGTTTTTTTATAATTTTCAATGTAACCTCTAATTATCTTTTTAATTTTAAAAAAATCACCTTAAATTTAATTTCATCCCGTTTAATTGCTGGCAAACAAGTTAAGAGCATGGCCAATTTGGAGAGCACTAAAATAGCTGGAAAATTCAAAGGCGGCTCCCAAATTTTGGAGACATGAAAAAGAAAAGGAATGGCTTAGAAAAAGTTATCACGCAATCAAATGGCAGGGCGGAGTCCACCGGATAAAGTTATCCGTTCAGTTTTTGTTTCAAAGAGGATCCAATCCAAGGGCACTGTAAAAGGAATATCCCCTGATTTCTTATGCGAACAAAAACGGAACGCCATGGAACATTCCCTCGACTATTCCGATCCAAAATATTATTCAGAAAGCTTCCATACAAAATCAGCGCAAATTTTCTGTCAGGGGCCGACCTAAACCAGGAAGATGGGAGAGGCCCTCCAGCCAGCCGCTGCCGATTTTGAAATCACCAAAAATTGAAAGCTTGTGGTAGAGATGAGAGAGGCACGGCAGCGTCAACATAGCTGGTTCACCAATTGCAGTTTTTCAAAGTAAAATCCTAACAAAAGAAAATCTTTATGTGAACAAGATAAAATAAAGTTTCAACGAGAGCCCAAAAAAAATCGTGATCGTGGATGGAAATGTTAGAGCACGACGGAATTTTTTTTCTCCATTTGACAATATTTACAAAGCCACACGGGAAATTCTAACCACCCAGGCACGACGCAAAACAAAATAACGTGGGCGAACAATCTCAACCGAAACCCCATAAGGCATAAAACGCGTTCAGAAAGGCGTACTGTGGCTGTATGTGTTTTTGAATTGTGATTAAAATATTTTTCATTTAAAAATTTATTTTTAATATAAACATGTTAAAAGAATTTAAAAATTTTTAATATTTTTAAAAATATAATAATTATGTTATAGATAAAAATATTTTAATTATTTTTTTAAAGAAAAGCTCAATTTCTTAAAACAATATTTTTTGAAATATACTAAATAATATATTTTATTTTTAAAAAAATAATTTTACATCTATAACAACAAGTAAAAAAAATTGATAAAATAAACAGAA
This sequence comes from Salix viminalis, assembly GCA_029228465.1. Taxonomy (NCBI): domain Eukaryota; kingdom Viridiplantae; phylum Streptophyta; class Magnoliopsida; order Malpighiales; family Salicaceae; genus Salix; species Salix viminalis. The sequence continues at coordinate 4,445,452 of CM055435.1, forward strand.
GAATTTTGGAAGCGAATTAAAAAATTATTTTCATGATTTTATATGACTTATACTGCCACATCAAAGCAGGATCACATAACCGAAATATTAATAAATAGAAATCTTATAACTAAAAAAAAGCAAGATTATTTGTTCCATCTTCCCAATTCCCATTGAACAGTTAAGCCCATTGCCAAGTCTCAGAATTAATTAGATATAAAAAAGCTTCGTCATAAAACAGTTATTTTTATCTTAATTTAAATTTTAATTCATTCCAAAAAATTTAAAAAATATTCGCCAAAACGCTCCAGTATTATCACAGCTGTGCTGTTTCGCCTTAAAAAACACAAAATTAACAAATCAAAAAATTAACTTGGCACCCCAAATTCATTTTCCCTCGACTCAAAATCTCAAACCGCCCTCATTGGTTTCCTCAATTCTTCTCCAAATTTGTTCTCACGGCGGCACCCCGTCGTTTTCCTCTTCCCCAAATTTTTAATAGTGTGTTTATCCTGGCGGTCTTTCTTTCGTTTGAAGGCTTGGTTGTTGAGGGAGGATCTTGATGCCTTATCCATTAGACCAGCTTTCCCCCCGCACGAACTATACCTCCTCTTCTTTCTTTGTTTCATGCCTCCCCTTCAATGCTCACCCCTTTCTTTTTCTTTTTTCCTGCTGTCTTTTATTTGTTTTAAAATTCTAGGGTTTATAGGAAGCCTAACTCGCTATAATTTTTAAATCTATTGAAATTATGTTTAATCCCAGCAAGATGATGTCCGCAACAAACTAGCCTTATATTATGAGAACAACTTTAAGGAACCTCACAGATACAAGCACTGCTAATTCAATTTGATTTCAAGTCATCAAGATAACAATGTATTGCTTTTAGAAGTGCATTATTGAAAATGAGTTTCGTGGCGGCGCGTGATCTATATTTGGGAGCTTCGGGAGGCACGAACCTTGTCAAAATAAGGGTTCATGCTAAAATCTCAGCACCCAGGTAAGTATTGGCAACGTACAGCACTGACACACTATAGAAAGAGCGCATCAGAGACTCTAAATTGTTGCCAAAAAAAAAATAAAGAGATTGACCAAGTTTCTTGCTTTGTAAACAAAACGAAAACAAAGAGATTGTGGGAGCATCTGAATGCATAAGCTTCAATAAATTGGAAGCAAATGCCAGAATATCAGCACCCAAAATCGATGTCGGCAACGTACAGCACTGAAAACGCTATTGAAAATAAAGCACTTCAGAGACTCTAATTTGTTGCCTCCCCCCGGCAAAAAAAATAAGCACAAGCAAGCAATTCCCTACTATTCTAACCAAAACATAAAACGTCGAGAAAGAGGTCTCAGAAATTGTTAGATGGCATCAACAAGCTCGATTTTGTTTTGGGGCTCTCAAAGTTTGATGGTATGTAAACTTTCATCGTCACTGCCTCACACTAACCGCTGATTTCCCTAAAAAGAACATGATTTGATAAAAAGAAAGCGTGTGAAAAAAGCCTCAGAATCTATAAAGTTTGTGTGACATCAAAGATACAGAAATATCTCAGATGGTACGGACAATTTTGATGCATCACAGGGCTATACATAATAATAGAAATTGAAAACAACTAGGAAAATTAAGGGCGTGGAAGGGTACAAATTTGAGGGGTCGAAGCATGCTCGGTATAGATGGAGAGGATGGGAAGTGGTGGCTAACGAACAGAGAGGGATGACATTCAGAAGATGAAGCTTTTTTGTTGGGGATTAAATAGTTGTTGAGAATAGGGAAGAAACCCTAGTTTGCTGATGTTTTAAATTATTGAGCTGACATGGGCTATTTTACTGCCCAATCCAACATGAGTCCAGACTCCAGATATTTTATGAGAGAGCCCTGGCCCATTCTGACTTTTAAGTATTTAATGGTCAATTCCGTCACGATAACTTTAAAAAGAAAATTATGTTCTTAGATTTAAAAATGATTATAACCTCGTAATTTTCATAGTTATCGTTATGAAAATTAAGAAAAAATTCTTTATAAAAAAATATAGAGGAATGCAATTGGCTTAGAGAATATGATGTAGTATAGCAAATGAATCCCTCTTGTTTGTAGAATGGAAAGTGAATTATGAAATGAATTATTTTTTTTATATTTGGCAATGTTATGAAAAATAAGATAAAAACTATTTTTCAGTATTTTTCCATCTCGTGAAATATAATTTTATCTATGTTTTATACTTTCCAAGTTTATTAAAAAAAACATGAATCAAATATGATAGATAAAAAAATAAAAAGAATATAAAATAAAAATCTCATAAGTTATTACAGATAAAAAAAATAGCAATAAAAATAATGAAGATAAGATTTAACAGGTAAAGAAAATCAAAACAGGGATAAAAAAAATCATTAAATATTCCAAGTAAAATAAATAACAATAAAAAAACAGGGATCGAATTTTATAGATAAGGAATTAAATTAAGAGATAAAAAAAAATGAGAACCGAGGTTAATAAGTTTTAAGGGGTTAAAGTTGAAAAACATATCAAAATAAATTATATAGCAATTAAAAAAATCGAGAAATACAGTTGATATAATTAATAAATAACAAAATAATCTCTTAGAAAGTCTCTTACAAGAAAAATGATACCCTATTATTACCAGGGTTTTTTTTTAATGATAATTTGTAATTATATATGCTTCATTAAAATATTTTCTCCGTCAAAATGATTTTCGTTGCATCAAAGTCTTCCTCGCCTACATTGCCAAAAACAAGAGTTCCCAACTGGCCCGATGTTTTTTACCCCCTGTAACTTCTAATGGAGAATTTTCATCACCTTGATCATTTGAATTCTGAATGTTTGCGAGTTTAATATCAAGTATTTTTTAACATGCTTTGTTTTTTTATTTTTAAAAAATTATTTGAGACATCATCAAATCAAATCAAATCAAAATGATTCAAAAATATCAAATAAAATTAATTTAAAGCATAAAATAATAACTAAAATTTAATTAAAAATAAGCTCAAGAGGAGGGGGGGGAACATGTATACTATAAAAAAGATTAATAAAGAAAACATTATCTAAATAATAGTATCTATTAACACTTATTGCAGAATATTAGATAATTATAGCAGAGAAGAAGCTACAGACTTCAAGCAGTGGCACAAGATAAAAATATTTAGCCCCGCAAAGAATTTGCAGTAAGAGATTGAGCTCCAGGCATCACCACAATCACCCACTAGACCTTGCCCTTGTGCTCAGGCCTATGAGAAAACTCGAAATCTATATGCACAAAAGCTCGCTCAACTTCAGGTAATTGCTCAAGCTTCTCTTGGAGATCCTCGCCAATATTATGTGCTCGGTTCAGAACCATGTCTTCTGGCAAGACTATGTCTACCTCCACGAAGTAATGGTTGCCAAAAGTGTATGCCCTAACCGTGTCAATCTGCTTGATCTCTTTATGGTGATTCCATATGAGGTATGTTAGCTTTGCTAGAAATTCAGGCGGGGCAGTTCTTCCGATCAAAGACCATACATTCTCGATAACGGTCCTGGCCCATGTGCTGATGGTATACAATGCTATCTGCGTATCAGGTGAAGAAATGATCGGTAATTTTCAACTCCTAACAGGAATCAAATGAGATTCTCATTTACTATCCTACAGTGCTCTGCTAGGACACAAATAGGCATTGCTATCAGCTCATTGAAAGGAGAAGCAGTTTTTTATTCAATTGGTCTTAACAAAAATAGCAGAGCATTTGAGCATATTCAACAGGACATGACAGGTGACGTGGATTTAATCATCATATATAATCAGATATTTATTTCTAGAAATAAATGAATAAAGAGAAGTTTAAACCAACTTATAATACTGCAGCATAAAGAACTACGGGAATACAGAGTTTAAGAAACTTACTATAATAGCTCCAGTAGGATCAATCCACCAGTAATATCGGACAGCAAGAACGGCTGTTGCCAAACCAACTGAATTTGTGACGACGTCAAAAAGATGATCTTGAGCATAGGCTCTGACAATTTCGTTCTTAAATCTTCGACAATACAGCATTAGCAGAAACTTCACTACTGTAACAGAAACCATTATGGTAATCATCCATTTCTCCTGCCCCTTATTCATTGAAGGCCCTTTCTGCATTAAATAAATAAAAACTATTTTAAGATAGCGTAAGAGAGCGGTAAAGATAGTGAGAAGATTCACAAAGGAAATTAGGCTAGTTAAAGTAAGGAATGATTTTGATGAGTCTGCTATATTCTCCCACCGAGTGCAGAACATGGTAGGACAATCGAAGCAATCCTCATGAATTGTTTGCTGAAGAAAATCTATTCAAATTTAAAAGTATGAGATCCTGGAGCCAATCGACTAAATATAAACAGAAAAATAACCAATCGATTTTTCAGCTCAATCCCATTTGCGATGACTTCCCTAACTTGACAATCTCCCTCCCTTTCCAAGACAGAGACAGTGGCAACTTATGTGATCAAACAAAGCTCAAAGCGTGAACAGAGTGGGTATGCCATTCAAATCTTATAGTTTAACCTTATGTTACTTCTAGCAAAGCCCCCCAAAGACAACATGATATGTACCGTCAAAATGCCAATTCATAGCTAATCAATTTTATTTTTATCACATGTTTCTATATAACCAAAGTCCCCGTTCCTGATCTCATAGTCAATCCCGGGGAATTAACTAATCCACTGAATTATGGTCGAATGTATCATAGCATATAAGAAAGTCTAAGCTGTTACTAGAACTAAATGTTTTCTCGATTGTCTGATCTAGAGAATAAAAGCCAAAGGTGAAAATGAGATTAAATTCCAAGTACGAGTACAACATTGCACTACTCTTTAGTTCATCCTCTTCTCGGATGAAAAATGAGTAAATCATAGTAGAGCATACCTTCGCAATGAGCTGCCGACCAGACTCAAGTAGAATTTGCAATCCCAGTGTCGCCATTATAGATGCAAAGACAATGATGCCCTGCATAGTCAAAAGCATGCTTATCAGACATGTTGAAATGAAGGAAATCAATAATTTCATAATAACTTGAGTTGGCAGGATGTCCAGTTATGCAAAATTTGAATTCCCATTTGCTTTCATTTGGAGTGTAATGCTGTTAATTTCCATTTCTTTGCTCCATATAATCGTTAATTAAAAAGTCCCATGGATTTCCCTGACAAAAACAATGACAGTTTATTCATCTTGAAACCCAATTGGATTGTGATATTAGCTAGTCTCTTGCATCTTCTTATCCTTGGATATATTAAAGCAAATACTATTTCTTGTAAACATTAAGAGATTCTATTGTAATAATTAAAGTACAACTTCCATGGCCCTCTATTGCTTTCTGTCAGTAAATGGATTTTACTCTCAAAATGTTTGTGTAACATAACAGTACTTAGAGTGGATATATATAGCAATCCACTTACAGACCTCTTTGAAAGAATGAGAGAAGGAAAAATAGAAGATCTGAAGTCATGTCTGCGATGAATCTGATTCCAAACAAATAAGTATTAAGCTGAGTGACCATGTATGGACTAACTTACCACGGGTTGCATCCGTTTCTTTCCAATTGGATAGTGGTGGTGGTGATTTGGCTTTTTCATGGCATGAGAAGTGAACCACAAAATAAATCCTGACAAGAGATCCAGTAGGGAGTCCAGAGTAGAAGCAATAACTGCCAAGGATTTGCTCTCCATAGAAGCATAAACCTTAGCTGCAAAAAGTAGCAAGTTAGCTACATTAGAAATATGAATTGCAAGCCGCTCTCCCTTTGCCAGCTGCTTCAATTGATCCTGAAAAGAAGAACGATGCCTTTAGATTGAAGCTACTCTATCATTATCAAGAGGGTAAAACAAAAGGGGAAAATAAGATAACATCCTACCTCTGTCGGTTTTCCAGGGAAACAACCCGATTCAGTCATGGCCTCCATTTCATTATACCCTTCAAGGAGCCTTTCTTGTTTCTTGTAGTATTCAGAAACCTTGCGTTGCTTCCCTGAGGCCAGAAGCATAGAAAGAGATGCCATAAGTTCTACACCGTGGCACTAAAGAGACTGAATACAAAGAAAGAAGGTACAAGTAACTGATGTCGTACTACTCCCTATCTGTCAGGTAAAATTTATGATTTAAGATGTCTTAAGAATCTGCCAATTAGAGTAGTAAATTGCTAAAATTTAATGTAAACAGATACGAACTCTATAATCAGCTCATTAAATTACTCGGTGTTTAGCCCATAATGTAGAAAAAACCTGTGGTTGGCCAAAACATCAGCCACTGATGCTTTGACCAGCCACAATTTTGGCATGAAAGCTAGGTAGTCTGGATGGTGCAAACACACAATAATGGTTTATCTTTATCACGGTGAAAACAAACATGCAAGCAGAAGTTAAGCATGGCATGCTCTCAACACAAAACCATCTCGTTACTAATAATGTTTTTTTGCACCACAATATTTAGACTCCTTGTTGTAAATTATCTAGCCACCAAAAACTTGAATGAATTAGTAATTTTAAGTGCTGAATGCAGCGTTAACACAATTGATCCAATGATAAAAAATAGTTGATAACCTTCTCTTGCCAATGTCCAAACAAGAGGATAGAGAAATAGAAGGCTCTAGAGGCACTAAAAAACTACATAACGGTAGCCTTGGTGGAAGAATACTGTAACTCTTTTTTATTCTTTTCAAGGCTTTTAAGCCCACAAGCAGACAACGTACAAGGACTAAACCTCGACAAATGATCCTTTCTTGTGTTTTGATAAGAAGCCAAACGAACACATGTGCTAATTGCTATAACTAAACCAGCCATGTAGTTCTTACAATATAACAACACATCACTAGCTCAGAGCCAGGACATCAACCTGCAGTACAAAGTAGCATGATCAGAGATCTTAGGAAACGACCTACAACCCGAGTTTCAAGTATATGAAAATCACAGAATCATTGCCCTAGATACTGGGTCGGTATACATTGCCTCACTTCTCGTTGTCAAAGGATACTGCAGCCTGTGTCATCGTCAACATGCTCTAATCATGCCACCCCAAATAAATCAATAATGTGTTCGATACTTTGAAATTTTGCACGCAAACAATTGTTTATGCTTACATCATTATTTTTCAACTTACTCAAAATCATCGGACGTTACCTTATGCTCATTTATAGATGTAAACTAGGTGATTTTCCTGTACAGCGCGAAATTTTGGGTGGAATTAAATTTTTAACGTGTTTCTAATGAAAATGATTAGAGATTTACAAGATATAGCTCCATTAATTTGACAAATTAAATACAATAAAAATATTTAATTAAAAAAATCAAAATGATATTTTTTTATTAAAATATCAAGATGACAATATATTAGATTGATTTGAGTCATTCCAAGTTAATATATAAAATTCACGACTTGAATAGTAAGATTAAAATAATCTTATAAAAAAATAAATAAAAGACATATTCAAACTCAACTATTAACCAATTTAATGTTGAAAAAAAAATCAATTAAAAAAAATCAATTTGATCCAGGTTAATATATCAAACCTTAATTATGAAATTCAATTCTCAAACTTTGAAGGGATTAAGAAGTTAACAAAAAAAAATGAGTTAAACTTATTAAACCTTTAACTCGGTTTATGAGAGTAGACAACCTCATATTAAACTAAATAAAACAAATTATAAAGTTTAATTTTCTAATTAGGTAAAAGTTGAAGAATTACGTGGGGAAAAATGCCAAAAAAAAATTTAGTAAATCAGGTTAACCCGTAAAACCATGTAAAATTTTTAAATTCAAAAATAAAATAACTTATGGAGTTAAAATCTTCAATAAATATAATATTAAAAAATAAATTATTCTTTCTCCTCCGTAGTTAATGATCAATAAATAAATAAATAATCAAACTGCGACAGAAAGGAAAACATTAAGAGAGTAAACAATTCGAAGGGGGCATACTATAACATCAATGTATATGTATAGTATATGCACCAGAATCCACTGAGAAGAACATGTAAAATTTTATTTTATTATTATATTACCATCTTTATCGAATTAAGGTGAGAAATGACTAGGACAACTACTATGCTTCTACGCTTGGTACGTGGTACGTGGACTACTTTCTCTCACTTCTCCATTTATATAAAAGAAAAGGGAGCCGTCACCAACTTTGCAAAAAAGAATCAATGTCCAATCAGGAAAAAAAAAACCCAACACATACCAAGTAGATAGAATAAATTCCATGGAATCAAAGGTCATCTATCCACCGTATAAGAAAAAAAAATGTCATTTGGACAAAACCGGACAGTCCCAACTAGCAGAGAACTCAATGCAATGGACACAGGGTATTGATGGCCAAACTAACACTACAAATATATACTTGTAATATAAACAAGTAACAGTGTGTGTAGCAGATGATGGCAAACAAAAATATATAAATTCAGGGCATTGAAAATAAGAAACACAGTGTTGGATTTTGTTCATTAAAAACATGCTTCAAAGTTGAAACTCTTAGTGTTTGATAGCGACAATAAGTTCAGCTACAGCGTGTAGAGCATTAGTGTCCCCTACCTCCTCGGAGATCTCAGGCTCAAACCTTTTATTTGAAAAAAAATAGCATAGCGCGTTCATAAAAATAATAAACAGCTACAATATCTTAAAAATAAAAACAAACAATTGAGAAAAGAGATCGAGAGAGAGGAGATTAAATAGTGAGTACTTGAAGTATGGAGGAGACGGGCCAGGGAGAAAGATCCGTCATGACTACGATGGTTATGATCTTTCTTGAGGAAGACGAAACTTATCAATATCTAATCTCCACGAGGCCGATGGAGGAAGCAGCTGAGTGTTATCATCTTCTGTTATAGAATCGCCGCCGCCGCCGCTCTTTCTAGCCATGACTACTGTCGCTTTGGTCTCTTCTTCACAGCCTATATATTAATGGTAGCGATCGGTGGAGTCTATGGTTTTTCAAAGAGCTTGCGAGTTGCGCCTATATATCTTTTTAGGCTTTATGGAGTTGTGGAAGTGGTAGCGGTTTACAACAGGAAGGGGGGCAGGCTGTAACCGACTATTCCTAAATATCTGGGCCGGAAAAATCTGTTGTGATGGACCAGTGGCAACACACGGCATAATCTCTCTTGTTTCGTGAAATTTCCGTGGTGGGCGGATCAGTGCCTGATGCCTCTTGCTAATTTTTAATGCATGCAGCCCCTTCCTGGCATATAGATATTTAATAAAGATATCTAAAAGGGTGTTGTTTGCGTGCTCTAATTTACTTTTTAAAATGTTTTTTAAATTATGTTTGCTTTAAGAAAATTATTAAATTAATATTTTTAGATTTGAAAAATATTTTAAAAAGGCATTATGCAATGCATTACCAAATACACACGAATACTTTATCTAACCCCTCTTAATGGACAAATAAAAATCCAATCTTAATTCTCTTATTAAATTTAAAAATGGCATATATCTAAACGTCATAGTTTATAGGAGGTCGTCCACAGTGTACAGCACTAGATTGACGTTAATTTCAGCTTTTTTTTTTCCTTTCCTTTGTCCACCCTACATAATTTATAGGAGGTCGTACAATCAATTACTATTAATAATAATAAATAAATAAAATGACTAGTGGTCAAGGTTTTTTCTTTACAAGGAAAAAAACAAAAAGATATATCATTTTCAGAAGAAATTCGTATCTATTCGCAACACCTTGGGGGCGTATTCTCATCGAAAGCTAGACAAGGGATGGATAGAATCGTACTACGAACCACTCACAACGGGTATATCCAGACATGTACATTTCTTTTTATGGCTGAGTACAGCTTTCCACATGGAATACATGTATATAAGATCATACCATATAGCAAGAAATATTGAAAGTTTTAATTAGACCACAGCCTTATCTGTACCCTTGTCAGATGTGGCAAAATATTGTCTTATCCCAGTAAAAACTAAAAAAAGAGATGAGCCTAGATCATGCAAAGCATGCGAAGAACAAGCTACTGGCAAGATGCAAGGGCAGATAGCAATAAACAGATAGGCACAAAAAAAAAGTCTTTGTCATCTCCACTGAGCTTTTGATACTTTTTTTGTTAGATTTTTTTTTTAATTATATCATTGATAAAAATAAAAACATGTAAAATTAAGTACCGATATTAGAATGCTTTTTAAAAAAAAACACAGTGATTTTATATATATAAAAAAACAAGTCAAAATAAATATTAAAATCTAGTTTCTAAACAATTAAATAATAAATAATAAAATTTTAAATAAATCATTATAAATATCAACAAAAAACTATGAATAAAATTTATATAAAAAAAAACATTCCAATAAACCTCTTACTGTTGAAGAATCAAATTAAAAAATGATTCATAGGATACAAAGGAAAAAAGTAAGAGAAAGTAGCATGGGATTTGTTTTTTAAAAGGTAACATGAATAATTACAAACATCATGGGATACAATAGAGAATATAAGGACATCGCATGTCAATCCAACATCACACGGACTTTAACAGGTTAATATCTTTTATTATTATTTTATTGATGTGTATGTTCGGATTAACTTGTATACAATTTGACTAATTTTACTGAGTTTTAAAATTAACAATTATATAATCTTTCAATGATCATTATATTAATAACTATATGGTTAAAAACTAAAATAATATAGAGAATAAATTTCAAGTTCTTACAACTTACTAAATGATTCATATCATCATGATTATTCGAACATCATAGTCCACGATGTTCATACAAATAAGATCTTTGCATATATACTATATATGTCACATATATATATATATATATATATATATATATATATATATATATATATATTTATATTTGGGCCATAAGCTTAATTGAAACTAAGTTATTTTTTCAAACAATTGTTGAAATATATTTCTGCATCAATATCTCTATAGCAACATAGTGTATTTAATTAGAAGAGTAGTTTTTTTTTTAAATTTGATCTCAAAATCCCGACTTAGTAAATTTAAAGAAACGAACAAAAAGATTTAACCGATCATTTTTTTTATAAACAATGATTGAACATGGACAAAATATTATGGGAACTACTTAATCCACTACTTTCCAGCGAAAGAGAAAAAAATCTTCCGTTCACATTTTTTTTTGTCTTATCAATATTTTGAGAATTCTTGTGGTCAATTGCTGTACACGGGGTACATTTCTGGCTTTTCCAGTCTCTATGATTTCTATAACGAGCTATCGATAGAATGAAATTCGCAAACGTCTAGTATTATTCACAGTTTGATTCTCCTTTACCCTCATCTGTAATTAGCTGTGACTACTTAACTAGTAACCAGCCCCTTTAATTTTGTAAAGACAAAATAAATAGTTTTTGACTTTTTGAAACTAATTAATTAAGGTTGATAATTTAATATTTACTTTGTTCTGTTTTTTTTCCTTGCATTTTTTTTCCTTTTCTATTTCTTAAAATAGAAAACAAAATAAATTGAAAAGGAATAAGAAATCGATGACGGAGACTGATCAGTTAGTTTCAAAACTAGAGGGGCTATTTAACTTATCTCATTTGAAATTTAACCACCACTTAGTTTCCAAAAGGAAGAATTGAAAGCTGAATATAGAGAGTAGGAAACAGAAAAACAGAAGAAAAGGGAAAGATCGAGGCAAAGAAGAGAACTGAAATGAGGCAGATGCGATCAAGGCAGCAAGATTAAGGAGAAGATCGAGGCAAGGAATGCATTACTTGATGATGTATGCAGGAAAGAGGACCAAGTTTGACGGCTATGATCAGTACTGTCCTGCTTTTCTATGCGAAAACTGTCGAGACTGAGTCGCCATGGCAATGGGTCTTCTTCTACCGCTGATTTCGCAGATGGAAGATAATCTTCCGTAGCATTCTTTTTGCGGCCACTGTGATCTCCTTCCATGTAACTTTTTCCCCAAAAGTGAAAAATGAAAATGTTGATGGCTGTAACTTGTGCAGATTCTACTCGTTCAAAAATCTCCCAAACCGCCTCTTTTTTATAGGCAAATGCCGAGCTACACGTGGCTTCTATTTCTCTCTCTCTCTTTCCAAAATGAACCCCGCTTCTTTAAACATGTATGCGGCATTTCGTGAGCAGGACAGTACAAGGACAGCGAAATACCTGAAATTTTCTGAGAATCGGCCGAATCGCTGAGAACTTGAGCATGACGAAGCCAAAAGAGGTTGTCACTAAAATCAATTTTATTCCCTGCATAGAGTGTTCTATAATCAATCCTTTTAATTAATTAACTGTACTTTTATCCTAGCTCTTGACCACGTTACCTCATAAACTATAATAGAACGTGGGGGCATAGATAGAAGTATTATTGTTTTTGAAGTGTTTTTTTTTAAATATATATGAAGATTATATATATTTTTAACTTTTTTGACATTAACACGTTAAAATAATCTAGAAATACCAATAAAATAAAATAAAATATTTGTGTTTTTTTAAGAAAAAAATGGTTAAATTAACCACAAAAACAGACAGTGCCAAAATCATTCCACAGAGGTCAAGTATGAACTTGTGACAAGCATGTTTTGCAGAGTGAAATATGCATCATATTCATATACATTTGCAAGCATTGATTAATAAAAACTTTAAAGAATTTAGTTGGTGGTTAAAAACGTTTGCTCGGATCTTTGATTTTCTAGTTATAAATCTCAAAGCAAATATGGATTGTTTATTTGATTTGTTGAATGAATCACCTGCCGATGTTTATTGAGAGGATGTTTGAGAGTGTATTTTAAAGGTATTTATGAAGAAAAAAAATATTTTGATTCTCTACTATAAATTAAAAAAAATGATATTTTTAGATCATTTTCACGTGTTGATATCATTTAAATATCATTTTAAACCATTTCTGAACGAAAAATATTTTTAAAAACAACCTCAATCATATTCTAAACAAACAGTGCACAGTAGGCACCTATTCCCCCTCATCTTCAAAAAAATTCTCGCTTTCAATCACAACATTCAATGGCCTAGCTAGATGGAGTTAGTATTGAGATGATGGTAGAGAACCAATAAAAAAACAAGGATTAAATTGTAAAGCACATGAGACAATAGGTCTGATCCAATTTTTTTGCCAATATTTATTTTGACCCACACTTTCATTTTATTAATTTTCTAGTCCTTCCATGGAAAAGAGACTCGCCGGTGATAAAAAAATAATTGGTCGCCACGATTTCCACCACAAAAGTAATCAAGTTTGGTGCTCAATTATTCAATAGCACTATAAAAGTTTAGATGATGTTAATTATTAACCTTTAAATTATATGAAAAAATAGAGTAGTGCTCGAGAATTTTTGGATTTTCTAGTTTATTTTTGAATCGATTTTAGTAACTTTAAGGGCTTGGTCTTTATGTATTTTTTTAAAAAACTTGAAAACAAATAACTATCATGTTGATTTACTCACTCTTCTACTTTTATAAGGCTATTAAATAATATTTATAAATATCATTTGAAATTTAATAATATATATTTTCAATTACTATACATATAATATAATATAAAAATAGTAATACTAATAATTAATTGTTCATGAAACTATATATTATGTTAAAATATACCAGGCTTTAACCCGTCGTTTGTGTTAGAAAATAATATAAATAATATTTTATGCCTTCATCTATCAGCTTAACTTTTTAGGTGAGATGGTTCCTTGACATAATATCAAATTCTTGTTGACCCAGCGGTCACGAGTTCGAAATCTCATCATCCCTAATTTTATTTAATAAAAATCAAACACAATATAGTACGAGTCCGTGCAAGTTTCAAGTTTAAAGAGTTTTTACTTGAGAATATATATTAAAAAATAATATAAATTATATTCTGAAATCTTATTTAATAAATTAAAATTTTAAATGAGATGATTTCTCCATAATTTGACCTCTACAAATCAAAAACAAAAATTTACGGGCCAAACGTGTAAATCTGGTTGAGCCCCACGTGCTTGGCCCACTCATGGTTACGCCAACGGAGCATCATCCCTCCAGCAATGCGCGGGGAGTAAAGCTACCTGCGTGAAAAACAACAAGTTAGCAATAATCTACAATTCTTGTTTCTGTCTCACCTACCTTCGCCGACGGGCGTTTCCTTCATCGTCATCGTCATCGTATATATTGGATGTCTACAGGGAGGGAGAAATAGATGACAGACCGTTTTAGAGTGATTAAGATTATTTTTAAAATACTTTTTGTTTAAAAATTTATCAAATTTATTTATTTAAAAATTTATTTTTTATATCAACACAGAAAAATAATCTAAAAATACTACTTTTTTTTTAATTTAAAATAAACATTAAAATTAAAAATATATTTTTTTTTAAAAAATATATTTTTTAAACACAATACGAAACACAATTAACCTAACCTGTCTCACTCAACAGGGTGCAGACAATGAAGTCTGATTCAGCAGAGCAATTAAACATATCAACGCAAGAAATGTATGGGCTGAGGAAATCTACAATCTCCATTATGAAAGGTCGGCTAGTATTATGCCCCAGCTAAAGAAAAAGTTAGGATATTATTAGAATACTATCTTTCTTGCAAAACGATCGAAGAAAGAACGTAACTCGAATCACTTTTTGAATGATAAAATAGGGTGCAGTGTGTTTAATTATTTTGAGTTGAAAATAAAAATTAAAAATATCCCAAGCTATTCAAACCTTCCGGCTGTCGCCTCACGCTGCCGTCATATGAGTAGTGGCCACAGGACACGCACTTGTCAGGAATAAAAAAGAAAATTATTCTGTACAATACGTGCTGCAATCAACAAAATAAAGATTGCCTCAGCCATTCTGACGAGGTTTCGTAATCCTGCTAGATTTAAAAGGGTGTGTTTGTGACTGAGATGTGGCTGTATTATTTTTTGGTGGATGTATATATATATATATAGCATGTATTTTTTGTTTTTAATGGAAGCCAACCACGCCTCACCATACCCACACTTGTGTTTGGTTTGTGGTATCTTTGATGAATTTTGTTTTAAAAATTAAATTATTTTGAACTTTTTAAAATTAATGTTTAAAACATAATCATGTAAGATACCCGATACAAAAGATACAAATGATTTAACTCAGCAAATAATTTTTTATTTATCATTCCAAGCAATGATTAGCTCAAGATGCCTAAAGAAAATCAGCATTACAAAAAGAAGAAAGGTGTGTTCTTCATTATGAAGTCTTTCAAAACAAGCAATTGATGACGAATTGATAAGAGGGTACCGCAGAAATGATGGGTATGCTATTTGTGCTATGAGCCTATTTGGGAGTATGGTTGTGATAGTTTTTTAAAATATTTTTCATGTCAAAATATATCAAAATGATATTTTTTTTATTTTTTAAAAAAAAATATTTTTTAACAACAACACATTAAAATAATTTAAAACACATAAAAAAAATTCATTTAATTTTTTTTTTCAAATTTTAGCTAAACGGTGGCGCAGCCGGTTGGCCAAACAGGCTAGTACGAGTGCAGATCTTACGAAGACTTATGACCTGGTCAGATGGGATTTCATTGATGCTATACTGATCAAAATGGGTTTTCATGAACGAGTAGTTGGATGGATCATGGTTTGTATTATCACATGCCAATTCTCTACAAATGTTAACGGTGAACTTGCAGTCTATTTTCTAGGGGGGAGGACAAGTGATCCCTTATCTCCATTCCTTTTTTTTGTACGGCAAGTCCGTTCTGGCTTGTTTAACAATATGAGTTGTAGTAAAAACTTCAAGTTTCACTGGAGGTGTCAAAAGAATAAGACCTTCGACAAGGAGATGTCAGTATAATAATGTGTATATCATAGTCCTAAAAGGATATGGTGTCATAACAAGGGGCTTGTGATCTGTACAGTAGATCTCGAGTTCGAGTCAGCAAGTGCACACAAACGAGATGAATAAACTAAATAGGTTAGTGTCACATGTAAAGGTAAAACTTTCAATGAAGTTGCTTGTAAACTAAGCTTTCCGGCCTCTGTTTACTTCGTATGGTAGGAAAAGGGTGCCTATTAGACTTTGCTCCTGTGTTTAGGCCTATGAGAAAACTCGAAATCTATATGCACAAAAGCTCGCTCAACTTCAGGGTAATTGCTCAAGCTTCTCTTGAAGATCCTCGCCAATATTATATGCTCGGTTCAAAACCATGTCTCCTGGCAAGACTATGTCTACCTCCACAAAGTAATAGTTACCAAAAGTGTATGCCCTAACCGTGTCAATTTGCTTGATCTCTTTATGGTGATTCCATATGAGGTATGTTAGCTTTGCTAGAAATTCAGGCGGGGCAGTTCTTCCGATCAAAGACCATACATTCTTGATAAACGGTCCTGGCCCATGTGTTGATGGTATACAATGCTATCTGCGTATTAAGTGAAGAAATGATTGGTAATTTTTAAACCAAAGTCTCGACGAATCAAATGAGATTCTCATTTACTATCCTACACTATCCTCCTATGACACAAATAGGCATTGCTATCAGCTCATTGAAAGGAGAAGCAGTTTTTCAGTCAATTGGTCTTAACAAAAATAGCAGAGCATTTGAGCATATTCGACAGGACATCATAGGTGACGTGGATTTAATCATATATAATCTGATATTTATTTCTATAATACTGCAGCATAAAGAACAACGGGAATACAGAGTTTAAGAAACTTACTATAATAGCTCCAGTAGGATCAATCCACCAGTAATATCGGACAGCAAGAACGGCTGTTGCCAAACCAACTGAATTTGTGACGACATCAAAAAGATGATCTTGAGCATAGGCTCTGACAATTTCATTCTTAAATCTTCGACAATAGAGCATCAGCAGAAACTTCACAACTATAACAGAAACCATAATGGTAATCATCCATTTCTCTTGCCCCTTGTTCATTTCAGGCCCTCTCTGCATCAAATAAACAAAAACTATTTTAAGACTGCGTAAGAGAGCGGTAGAGATAGTAAGAAGATTCACAAAGGAAATTAGGCTAGTTAGAGTAGGGAATGATTTTGACGAGTCCGCTATATTCTTCCACTGAGTGCAGAACATGGTAGGACAATCGAAGCAATCCTCATGAATTTTGCTGAAGAAAATCTATTCAAATTTAAATCTAAGAGATCCTGGAGCGAATCGACTAAATATAAACAGAAAAATAACCAATCTGTTTTTCAGCTCAATCCCATTTGCGATGACTTCCCTAACTTGACAACCTCCTTCCCTTTCCAAGACAGAGACAGTGGCACTTATGTGATCAAACAAAGCTCGAAGCATGGACAGAGTGGGTATGCCATTCAAATCTTATAGTTTGAACTGACAACCTACCTTATGTTATTTCTAGCAGACCACTCCCCCAAGACAACATGATATGTACGAGTCAAAGGTGAAAATGAGATTAAATTCTAAGTGCGAGTACACCATTGCACTACTCTTTAGTTCATCATTTTCTCGGATGAAAAATGGGTAAATCATAGTAGAGCATACCTTCGCAATGAGCTGCCGACCAGACTCAAGTAGAATTTGCAATCCCAGTGTCGCCATTATAGATGCAAAGACAATGATGCCCTGCATAATCAAAAGCATGCTTATCAGACATGTTGAAATGAAGGAAATCAATAATTTCATAATAACTTGAGTTGGCAGGATGTCCAGTAATGCAAAATTGGAATTCCTAATTGCTTTCATTTGGAGTGTCATGCTGTTTATTTCCATTTCTTTTCTCCATAAATTCGTTAATTACAAAGTGCCATGGATTTCCCTGACAAAAACAATGGCACTTTATCCATCTTGAAACCCAATTGGATTGTGATATTAGCTAGTCTCTTGCATATTCTTATCCTTGGATATATCAAAGCAAATGTTATTTCCTGTAAACATTTTGAGATTTTATTGTAATAATTCAAGTGCACCTTTCATGGCTCTCCAGTGCATTCTGTCACGAAATGGATTTTACTCTCGGAATGTTTATGTCTAACATAACAATCCACTTACAGACCTCTCTGAGAGAATGAGAGAAGGAAACATAGAAGATCTGAAGTCATGTCTGCAATGGATCTGATTCCAAACAAATAAGTATTAGGCTGAGTGACCAAGTAAACGGACTAACTTACAACGGGCTGCATCCGTTTCTTTCCGATTGGATATTGTTGGTAATGATTTGGCTTTTTCATGGCATAGGAAGTGAACCACAGAATAAATCCTGACAGGAGATCCAGTAGGGAGTCGAGAGTTGAAGCAATAACTGCCAAAGATTTGCTCCCAATAGAAGCATAAACCTTAGCTGTAAAAAGTAACAAGTTAGCTCCATTGGAAATATTAACTGCTAGTCGCTCACTCTTTGCCAGCTGCTTCAATTCATCCTGAAAAGAAAAAAGATGCCTTCAGACAGAACTACTCTATCATTAGCAAGAGGGTGCAATAAATGGAGGACATAAGATAACATCCTACCTCTGTCTGTTTCCCAGGGAAACAACCCGATTCGGTCATGGCCTCCATCTCATTATACCCTTCAAGGAGCCTTTCTTGTTTCTTGTAGTATTCAGAAACCTTGCGTTGCTTCCCTGAGGCCAGAATCTACCAATTAGAGCAGTAAATTGCTAAAATTCAATGTAAATAGATATGAACTCTATCATAAGCTCATTAAATTACTCGGTGATTAACCCATAATGTAGAAAGACCTGGGGCTGGCCAAAACATCAGTCTACAATTTTGGCATGAATGCAAGGAAGCCTGGATGATGCAAACTCACAATAATGGTTTATCTTTATCAGGGTGAAAACAAACATGCAATCAGGAAGTTAAGCATGGACTCTAAACCATCTAGTTACTAATTATGTTTTTTTTTTGAAAAACAATATTAGACTCCTTGTTGTAAATTATATAGCCACCAAAAACTTGAATGTATTAGTAATTTTGAGTGCTGAATGAAGTGTTAACACATTTGATCCACTGATAAAAAATAGTTGATAACCTTCTCTTGCCAATGTCCAAGCAAGAGGATAGAGAAACAGAAGGCTCTTGAGGCACTGAAAACTACATAACGATGGCCTTGATGGAAGAATACTGTAACTCTTTTTTATTCTTTTCAAGGCTTTTGAGCCTACAAGCCGATAACATCCAAGGACTAAACCTCCACAAATGATCCTTTCTTGTGTTTTGACAAGATGCCAAACGAACACATGTGCTATAACTAAACCAGCCATGTAGTTCTTACAATATAACAACACATCACTAGCTTAGAGCCAGGACATCAGCCTTTAGCCTTTAGCCTTCAGTGCCATAGTTGTCCAATCCAGTTTCGGCCGGAACGTCCCGTACCATTTAAAAAACAAGATAAAACAACATATTTTATATTCTAATTTTTATTCCGGCCTATACTGGAAATTCCGGCCGAAATGCGCCGGAATTACACCGGGTGTGCCGTTCCGGTCTCCCACTTCTCTCTCTCTCTCAACACATTAACACTATATCTATCTCTAATATATAATTATATATACATATATTCCTGGTCCCGCCCCCTATATATATATATATTATAAAAAAATAAAATTATTGCATCAACTTTAGTTTTATAAAAATTAAATACATAATTAATTAATTATTTATGAATAATACAACCCTAAAACGGTATACTGAAATATTCCAAAACTAAAATATTATATATCAATAAAAAAACGAAATACTAACCGAAACAAAACGTAAGCATGATTAGAGGTCTAAGGAAACGACCTACAACCCGAGTTTCAGGTATATGAAATTCACAGAATCAATGCCCTAGATACTGGGTCGGTATGCATTGCCTCACTTCTCGTGGTCAAAGGATAGTGCAGCCTGTGTCCTTGTCAGCATGCTCTGATCATGCCACCCCAAATAAATCAATAATGTTTTTGATAGTTTGAAATTTTGCACGCCAACAGTTGTTTATGCTTACATCATTAATTTTCAGCTTACTCAAAATCATCAGACGTGGCCTAATGCTCATTTATGGATGTAAACTAGGTGATTTTCCTGTACAGCGCGCGGATGGAATTAAATTTTTTAAAAGTGTTTCTAATGAAAATGATTAGAGATTTACAAGATATAAATCTATTAATTTGGCAAAATTAAATACAATTAAAAATATAATTTGATTTAAAAAATCAAAATAATATTTTAAAGAAAATATTAAGATGACAATATATTTGATTGATATTAGATTGATTTAAGTCATTCCAAGTTAAAATGTAAAAATTATAACTCGAATCATGAGACTACAATAATTTTATAAAAATAAATAAAAAAAATATTTAAATTTAATTATCAATCAATTTAATGTTAAAAAAAAATCAGTTAAAAAAATTGATCCAGGTCAATCTGTCAAACCTTAATTACGAAACTCAATTCTCAAACTTTGTAGGATAAAATTTTAAAAGATAAAAAAAAAACTGGATCAATTTAATAAACTCTTGACCCGGTCGATGAGAGTAGACAACCTCATATTAAACAAAATAAAACAAATTATAAAATTTATTTTTTAATCAAGTAAATATTGAAGAATTAAGTGTAAAAAAATGACAGAAAATTTTAGTCAATCAAGTTAATCCGCAAAACTATGCAAAAAATTTAAATTAAAAAATGAAATAAAATAAAAAATGGAGTTAAAATTTTGATAAATCTAATACTAAAAACATAAATTATTCTTTCTCCTCCGTTATTAGGCTTTGTTAATGGTCAATAAATAAATAAATAAATAATCAAACTGCGACAGAAAGAAAAACAATAAGAGAGCAAACAATTCAAAGTGGGCATATTATAACATCAATGTATATGTATAATATACGCACCAGAATCCACTGAGAAGAGCATGTAAAATTTTATCGTATTATATATGTCAAATTAAGGTGAGAAATGACTAGGAAAACTACACTGCTTCTACGCTTGGTACTTGGTCTTAATTGGACTCCTTTCTCCCCTTGCTTTTCCATTTATATAAAAGAAAACGGAGCCGTCACCAACTTTGCAAAAAATAATCGATGTCCAATCTTAAAAAAAAAAATAAAAAAAAATACGAAGATGGAAGAGGGGTATGTTTGAGATTTTAGTTGAGTTTAGTTAAGGTTGTTTTTGAAAATATTTTTTGGTTTAGAAATATATTAAAATAATATTTTTTAATTTTAAAAATCATAAACATTAACACATAAAAATGATTTAAAAATATTTATTTTCAAAGACATTTCATGAACACATTCTCAAACACCAACTGAATTCCATGGAATCAAAGGTCACCAATCCACCGTATAAAAAAAAAATGTCCTTCAGACAAAACCGGACAGTCCCCACTTGCAGAGAACTAAATGCAATGGACAGAGGGTATTGGTGGCCAAACTAACACTGCAAATATACACTTATAATATAAACAAGTAACAGTGTATATAGCAGATGATGGAA
The DNA here is from genome assembly GCA_029228465.1 of Salix viminalis. Classification (NCBI taxonomy): domain Eukaryota; kingdom Viridiplantae; phylum Streptophyta; class Magnoliopsida; order Malpighiales; family Salicaceae; genus Salix; species Salix viminalis. The sequence continues at coordinate 4,466,831 of CM055435.1, forward strand.
AATAAAAATAAAAATAAATAGATTCAGGGCATTGAAACTAAAAAACACAGTGCTGGATTTTGTTCATTAAAAACATGATTGAAACCCTTAGTGTTTGATAGCTACAATGACTAAAACTGATCAAACAATAAGTTCAGCTACAGCGTAGAGCATTGGTGGTGCGCTTTGGGTTTGCTCTCATCCAAAAAAAATAGAGCATTGGTGTCCCCACCTCCTCGTCCTTTTATTTGAAAAAAAAATATAGCAGAGCGCGTTCATGAAAATAATTAACAGCTACAATGTCTTAAAAATAAAAACAGACAATTGAGAAAAGAGATCGAGAGAGAGGAAATTAAATAGTGAGTACTTGAAGTAGGGAGGAGACGGTCCAGGGAGAAAGATCCGTCATGACTACGATGGTGATGACTTTCTTGAGGAAGACGAAACTTATCAATATCTAATCTCCACGAGGCCGACGGAGGAAGCAGCCGAGTGTCATCATCTTCTGTGTTATATAATCAGCGGCGCCGCCGCCGCCGCCACTCTTTCAAGCCATGACTACTGTTGCCTTGGTCTCGTCTTCACAGCCTGTATATTATTGGTCTCTTCTTCTAAACCTATATATTTGAGGTTTTATGGAGTTGTGGAAGTGGTAGGAGTTTACAACGGGGGTGGGAAGGCTTTAACCGCTGATTCCTAAATATCTGGGGAAAATCTATTGTGATGGACCGGTGGCAACACACGGCATAATCTCTCTTGTTTCGTGAAATTTAATAGATATTTAAAAGGGTGTTGTTTCTGTGCTTTAATTTACTTTTTAAAATGTTTTTAAAATTATTTTTGCTTTAAAAATATTATCAAAATTAACATTTTTAGATATTTATTATTATTTTGCTGCTCTAATGATAAAAATATAATAAGAATATAAAAAAACTATATTGATATTTGAAAAATATTCTAAAAAAACATTATGAAATGCATTACCAAATACACACGAATACTTTATCTAACCTTCTTAATGGGCAAATAAAAATTCAATCTTGATTATATTATTAAATTCAAAAATGGCATATATATATATATATATATCCACATTTACAATAATTGGGTGGTTGTATTTACATGACTGAAATGGGCTGGTTAATTAACTACAAGGAGACGGTCCAGGGAATTCATGTATATGATGTTAAGGAATCATCTCATCTAAAAGCTTAAACTTGTAGCTGAGGCCCCATAATATGATTTATAGTATTCTCTAATACACCCCCTCAAGTGAAAGCTCTTTGGGCTTGAAACTTGCACAGGCTCACATCACCTTGTGCTTGATTTTTATCAAATAGAATGGGGGTGGTGAGATTCGAACTCGTGACCGCTGGGTCAACAAGGCTCTGATATCATATTAAGGAACCATCTCACCTAAAACCTTAAACTTGTAGGTGAGACCCCATAATATGATTTATAGTATTCTAAGACCATCTCATGTAGCAAGAAATATTGAAAGTTTTAATCAGACCACAAGCCTTATATGTGATCTGTAACTTTGTCTGATGTGGCAAAATATCGTCTTTATCCCAGGAAGGAAAAAAAAAAAGACATAAAATATGGATACTCGCAAGATGCAACGCAGTAGGAATCACAGATAGGCACGCACACACACAAAAAGTCTTATCATCTCCACTAAGCTTTTAATACTTTTTTTTTTTAGATTATTCTTGTTTAATTATTATTTTTGTCTATATTAGTTGACTAATTTTACGAGTTCTAAAATTAAAGAACAAGTAAGTCTCGAGTAATTATCATATTAATAATTATAGGACTTGAACCTAAAAAAATAAATTATTTAGTCCGAAGTTATTATGATTAGTCAACTACTATATATATATATTGAAACTAAGTTATTTTTTTCAAACAATTTTTGAACTATATTCCGTATCGATATCTCTATAACAACACCGTGTATTTAATTAGAACAGTAGTTTTTTTTTTTAAAAATATTGGTCTCAAAATCCCGACATGGTAAATTAAAGAAACAAACAAAAGATTTAACCGATCATTTTTTTTTTTTATGAAAAATGATTGAACATGGACAAAAGATTATGGGAACTACTTATAATCCATTAGTTTCAAAACTAGAGGGGCTATTTAACTTATCTCATTTGAAATTTAACCTCCACTTAATTACCGACGAAGAATTGAAAGCTGAAAATAGAAAGTAGGAAACAAAAAACAGAATAAAAGGGAAAGATCAAGGCAAAGAAGAGAACTGAAACGAGGCAGATGCGATCAAGGCAGCAAGATTAAGGAGAAGATCGAGGCAAGGAATGCATTACGTGATGATGGATGCAGGAAAGAGGACCAAGTTTGACGGCTATGATCAGTACTGTCCTGCTTTTTTATGCGAAAACTGTCGAGACTGAGCCGCCATGGCAATGGGTCTTCTTCTACCTCTGATATCGCAGATGGAAGAGCCTCTGCGCTATAATCTTCCGCAGCATTCTTTCTGCGGCCACTGTGATCTCCTTCCATGTAACTTTTTTCCCAGAAGAGAAAAATGAAAATGTTGATGGCTGTAACTTGTGCAGATTCTACTCGTTCAAAAATCTCCCAGACCGCCTCTTTATTATAGGCAAATGCCGAGCTACACGTGGCTTCTACTTCTTTCTCAATCTTTCTGAAATGAACCCTGTTCTTTAAACTGTTTAAACATGGATGCCGCATTTCGTGAGCAGGACAATACAAGAACAGCGATACAATTTTACTTGAAATTTTTCATTGGTTGTTCAAAAGCTTTTATGGGTTCTGTCAAGAACAACAGAATCTTTATAATTTTTAAAAATATAATTTTTTATTTTTTAAAAATTTCTGTTTTAACAGCATTACGTGATAATAAATATTTTAAAAAATAATTTAAAATAAAAAATAAAAATATTTTTTTAATGTTTCTCAAAAACTACTTTTAAAATACAATATCAATCAAGGTATTAGTACCCGAATGGATATTCCCTAGCTTCCGGAGACGGAATTAGCAAGGGGTGATATAGGAGAATGGGCAGGTGCTATGAAGTCCGGCGATTACTTTAGTAACGGTTTAAAACTTTGTTTCAGATTGTTTTTTAAAATATTATTTTTTTAAAATAAATTAAAATGATATTATTTTTTATATTAGTATATTTAAAATGATATAAAAATATTACATTTTTTAAATCAAAATAAAAAAAAAAAATATTTTTTTTTAATATTTTTAAAAAAAACAGTGAAAAAATACCCCTGTTAGTTATAGATAACAATACAAGGGATCATTTTGCAGTCGCTACCGCCCTATGAGCCATTAATCGGCCGAATCGCTGAGAACTTGTGCATAAGGCAAAAAGAGCTTGTAATTAATTTTATTCCCTGCGTAGAGTGTTTTATAATCAATTCTTAGAGTGTTCTATAATCAATTAATTAACTCTACTTTTATCCTAGCTCTTGTTAACGTTACCTAAGAAAATATAATAGAACGTGGGGCATAGATGGTAACATTTTTTTTCCAACAATAATTGTTTTTTAAATGTTTTTTTTAAAATATATATCAAGATGATATATATATATATATATATTAAAAGAATTTAATCTCAGCCCTATAAATTTTTTTTTAGAAATACCAATAAAATAAAATAAAATATTTGTTTTTTTTTTTTAAAAAAAAACATGGTTTAATTAACCACACAAAACAAACAGTGCCAAAATCATTCCACAAAGGTCGAGTATGAACTTGTGACAAGCATGTTTTGCAGAGTGAGATATGCATCATATTCATATACATTTGCAAGCAATCGGCAAAAAAATCCTATATTCAACATTAATTAATTAAAACTTTACAGAATTTAGTTGGTGGTAAAAACGTTTGCTCGGATCTTTGATTCTCTAGGTATAAATCTTAAAGCAAACACCGAAAGAAATTAAAGTTTCTCTCAATTTACTAGAGGAAAGTAAATGTATATCCTTAAAAATACTCCTACCATCGAATAAAAAAAAACATGTCTGTTCAGCAACTATCAGCATAATTCTCAGCCAGGTAGGTCCCTAAATAAAAACAATGCTCAGTTGGATCCTCCGTCCAGTTAACCCGTCATTGGAAATTCGAGGGTTAATCGGATAATGTTTAATAGATGGATGGCTTAATTGAGAATTTGTTTTGTTTGTGAAATTCTAATGAGAATTGAGTGGCCGCTGGGAAATGAAAATATCCTTTTCCTTAAAAATTATCGTGGAATTCTTTCTGTCTGTTGAAAGGAGGAGCAGACAAGCCACACTGGCTACATGTGGTCGCAAAATACATATATTTCATGCGGCCTCTAATTTCAGGAAGCTAATTGCGCACGAGCATTATATTAACACGTTGCAAGGATAGACTTACAGCCCTGTTCAAGGAATAACTGTTTTAAAAAATAAAAAATATTTATAAAAATAATTTCTATCAAACTTTCAAACAAATAGTACCCGACTCAAATCCTTAAAACGGTATATATAAACGAAAAAAATGCATATGCATATGTATTTTATAAGATACCAGGTAATTGCGGAAAGGTTACTTGAAACAAAAATAGAAAATCATGCATTTCAGGTGGCTTTTTGCCTGTGTAGTAGTTTGATTAAAGTTTTTTGTTCAAAAATATATTAAAATATATATATTTTTTTAAAAAAAAATTATTTTTAATATTCACACGTAAAAATGATCTACAAAAACACCATATATATATATTTTTTTTTAAATAAACAACACCTTCGTTATTAGGACTCAAACCACACTGATCACTTTTAAAATTTCTGGCATTAAAAAAACAATGTCCGGTTGTTTGCCTCGTGCAACATGCCCGTATCGATTTCAATAATGATACCATAATTTTGTGCATGGTGCACATTCCAAGCGACTCCCTTTGTTTTTAGTTCAGCAATATATTAAAAAAAATCATTTTTGATATATGTACATGAAAATAATCTAAAAATACAAAAAATAATTTAATTTTAAATATAAAATAAATATAAATATAATTATTTTTTTAAAATACAATGTCAAATACCTCTTTAATAATAAAATTATGGTAGAGATGCTAATAAAAAAATAGACTAAATTATATAACACGTGAGAAATGCATGGCATGGGGAAATCTACGGTCTCCATTATCAAAGGTCGGCCAGTATTATGCCCAGGTAAAGAAAAAGGTAGGATATTATTAGAATACAACCTTTCTTGCAAACCGATCAAAGAAAGAATGTAACTCGAATCACTTTTTGAGGGATAAAATAGGGTGCAGTGTGTTTAATTATAGTGGAATACCACGTGGCATTAGAGAGCAGAGTGTACAGATTCTAGGCTTTAGGCAAGGTGAGTTACCCGTGAAGTATTTTGGGGGTCCCTCTTATCTCCTAAAGACTTCAGCCTGTTCATTGTAAAACCTTTGTTGATCGAATCACAGCTAAAATTTATCACTAAACATGTATATTGCTTTCATATGCTAGCTAAACGAGTGCAACTAGTAAACTCAGTTTTGTTCTCCATTCAGGTTGTTCGGCCCTCTCTATTCTTTTCTTACATGGGAAAGTGGTTGGATGAACACAGCAAATTTTGGTCTGGTACGGATATGATAACTAGTGGGGCTAAAGAAACATAGGAGCATGCGTGTTTTTCAAAAAAGAATGTTGTTGTTTGGATTACGAATGTCATTCCAAGGCATTCATTTATTCTTTGGCTATCAATTCAGCAAAGGCTTACTACTCGAGACAAAATGCAATGATTTGGGATTTTTGGTCCAAATTGTTGCTAACTATGTTTCAGGAACAATGAAGACCACGATCACTTATTCTTTGATTGCTCTTATTCTGAGGAGATACGGTGGACAGTCTGTGATAGATTCAATGTTTCTAGGATTGAAAACACACACACACACACACGAGATGAATGAAAAAAATAGGTTAGTCTCACATGGAAAGGTAGAACTTTCAGTGAAGTTGCTTGTAAACTAAGCTTTCCGGCCTCTGTTTTCTTAGTATGGTAGGAAAGGGATGCGAGGATTTTTGCTGGTAAATCAAGAAGCCCGCAGCTTGTATCTAATCAAGTCGAAGAATTCACTCGGGACAATCTTTATTTGGTAAGGATTGTCCCCATAACACTAGAAAGCATATGGATTCATCAAGTTTGGAATCCAAGTAATGAAGGTTTTTGGTGGACAGTTGGTTTGTATCTCTCAATAGTGTCTAGTTTTGATGTGTTTCTTTGTTTTTATGGTCTTTAGGGCCATTTGTTTTTTTTTGTTTGATAAACTTGTAAAACTAGGTACGTCAATTAGCTCTCGTATCTTTTAATTTTCAAATACAAATTTCAAATTACCAGGAAAAAAAATCAAAATAAATTTTCAATTTAAGATGCTGATTCTTCTTTAATATCTTCAAGCATCATTTTTAACGTTTGGCAATCAACAACACTACTGAAGACAAAATCCCAGTGTATGTCTCGTTGACGGGCGTAGGAGACATCATTCTCATGCGAGCAAGAACAAAAGGGAAAAAAGCTTCAAATTCCATTTCACTTTCCTCGGATTCTAAACAAACAAAATTGAAGGGAAAACAACTATTAAGAAACCTTACAAGAACAGCTTCATAGCTTAGTGAGGCATTTCATCGAACGAATGGGAGGGACAACAACTATACGTGGATGCCACTTCTCTACGACGTTTTAACCAGATAAGTGAAGAGGAAAGGAACGAATTCGGTACGGGTTTTTTTTTAAACAATTTCGGGAATGATCACTATAATTAAGTCTGATATGCATATGAATTCAATTTATTTATCAATTTAATTCAAATTAAACACTATAATTGAATTCATATAGAATCAGCAGGAGGCCGGGAATGATCAGTAGCTCATTCTATCTACTCAATCACAATAAAAGCAGACATATAACTCAATTAACCAGATCAAATGATCCACACAACCTCCACAATTTCGGCCACTATCTTGTTCCTTCTAGCTAGCTCGTTTCGGCTTGTGTTCCGGCTTATGAGAGTATTCGAAATCGATATGAACGAAAGCTCGTTCAACTTTAGAAAGCTGCTCAAGCTTCTCTTGAAGTGTCTCTCCAATGTTATGTGCGCGACCAAGGGCCATGTCCTCCGGCAGGACTATATCAGCTTCCACGAAGTAGTGATTACCAAACGTGTATGCCCTAACGGTATCGATTTGCTTGATCTCTTCATGGTGATTCCAGATCAGATACGTCAGTTTTGCTAAAAAATCTGGCGGGGCTGTCCTCCCAATCAACGACCAGACGTTCTCCATCACTGTACCGGCCCAGTTGCTTATCGTGTACAGAGCTATCTGCATTATAATTAATCATGGTTAACTCAGTAAGCTACTAGCTGGATAACAAATTGTTTAACTCGGTGTCAGTGCCGATGACTCACAAATATAGCTCCGACAGGATCGAGCCACCAGTAGAATCTGATAGCCAGTACAGCTGCGGCTAGACCAACACAATTAGTAATGACATCAAATAAATGATCTTGAGCATATGCCCTCACAATTTCATTTTTGAATCTGCGACAGTATACCATGAGCACAAATTTTACTACTGTAGCTGAGACCATGATTCCAATCATCCATTTTTGTTTGGTGGGATCCCTGTCTGGTTGTGTCTGCATAAAGTAGATACCAAGTTAGCATATGAATATGACCACAGAATAATCAGCACTCGTGTTGCGTGGCATACCTTTGTAAGAAGTTGTCTTCCTGACTCGAACAATATTTGCAGTCCAAGAGTTGCCATTACTGATGCAAAAACTACTATCCCCTGTAAGCAGTTTAGTCAGTGGATGGTCAAACCAGTGCTTAATATGGGCTTGCATAAAGACCTAACGAAGATTTCCCCGACTTATATTGTGTTTTTCATTTTCTACCACGAAGAAAAGGCTTGATTTCATCTGGCAAGTTAAAATGTGAAACACAGGTTTTAGTTTCAGAATTGTTGGGAAAGAAGAGAAAAAAAACCCACCACAGGCTGCATCCTCTGCTTGCCAATGGGATACTGGTGCGGATTCTGTTTCTTCATAGCATAATCAGTAAACCACAGGATGAAACCTGACAAGAGATCCAAGAGAGAGTCCAAGGTTGATGCTATGACAGCCATTGATCTGCTCTGAACCGAAGCATAAACTTTTGCCGCGAAAAGCACCAAGTTTGCTACATTGGATGCATATATTGCAACCTTCTCACTCTTTGCTAGCTGCTTCATTTCATTCTGTATCACCGTCAATAAATTCTGATTAAGATATCTGTTAATTTGTTTTCTGGAAGGTGTGCATGATATTGAACAATTAGGTTTAGCCAGGCAACAAACCTCAGTCAAGCCCTCAGGGCAAAGTACCCAACTCAGTGAACGAGTCCACTTCATTGAACCCCTCAAGAAGCTCTTCCTGCTTCCTGTAATATTCTGCAACTTTCCTCCGCCTCCCTGGAATGGAGATATAAGGGATGAATTAAAACTAGAGATCACCAAACTTATCAAATATTAGTCATAAAACAAATATTTCAAAGAGCTGTTTCTTTTCTGTAGAACCAAAACAACTAATAGCATGACGAAAAGTGAAACGTTACTCAGTGTCTTCAAACAACTTCCCAAGCCAAGATCAGAATCTACACGCCTCTCCGGCAACTGGAACCTATCCATATTAAGACGCCATGACGGCACGCTTGTGGCCGGTGCATCCTCGCCAGGCGGGGGAGGTGATAAAAGCTCGATTCTATAGTCAAACGAATCGACTCGAGGGCTAGTCACCATTTTTTGTCGGCAGAAGTGTTTTTGCTTGCAGAGAAGGTAGGATTTTCAATCCTTAAATAGATAGAAACACAGGGAAATGAAAGCATCACTTGATAAGATAGTACATTTTATAAACATTAAAACATAACAAACCATCTTAGTTTAAAGGATAAAAGATTTTGAATCATTATATTTAACGAAGTATAAGTCATGGTGAATATTTTTAGTTTGACGGCAACAACTTTTCAGAAATTAAAGAGGTTGTTAAAGTTAACATCGTCACCATTCATGCTTTGCTAGTCTGACTTAGTCTATTTGATCCAAGGCTTTACTGGTCAGATATGGAAGGAAACACAGCAGAAATATCTTCATTTCATTCTCAGCCCACGATTTAATAGCTACTAATCACAAAAGTATGAGAAGACAAACACAAGATTAAGATTAACGCACATAGAACAACTAACCCCCTACCAAAGCTTTGTTATAATAATCAGAACAACTAATCCACTAGCAAAAGCAGGTGATATTTCGTAAACTATTTGGTTGTTTAATCAGATAGTCACAGTTGCATAACAGAGGAAGAGTTGCCACTGGCATGGTGCTTGATGACAGATCCTGAGCATGCTACTATCGAAAGGGACGTGCTGGCTCGCCGAAACCATGCTCAAGATCAGTCATCAAGCCTAATGCTTTGTTCTTTTTGTACGGTCCGGGTAAAACGAGTAAAACTCTGGTTGTTCATGACTCGAACTCGAGTCCTGCAAGGAAGATCTCAAGCCCTGTGCCACAATGTCATGCTCCTTGGAGACCACATTACTAAACACTGTTAAGCTCGTGAATGAACTGAAAGTTTAATATAAACATATACAAGTTGCCAAAATCCCAACTTAAATGGCAAAACAAAATTTCCCAATAAACAAAAGAACAGCTTTCTTCCATCCCTAACAACCCTTGTAAGTTTTCCCCTAACAGACAAATATCGATCCAAGCTACCAAGTTTATAGATACACACTTATCATACGATCAGCTTATTTCATATAATTCCTTAAGTGAGATTTGATTTGTTAATTCCATCGTTAATTGAAGATTTACTCAAGAAGATCCCAGAAGGTGTTCGTTATGCCTTGAACCATAACAAAGTAGTCTCCATTAAGGATTCCTTTCAGAATACCCCTTGATCGCTTGACCCTGTGCCCAGCCGATGAGGTACCCAAACCACACAAAAGCCTCAAACTCCAGTACGAATACCTCAGAACAATAGTACCACCAACAATCTTACGCGGATGGCTCCAATAGATCAATCCACCCGTAAAACTTGATACGACACTGCTGACCCTGCACTCTACTGAATTAGTAATGACATCGCAGTGACCCCACAATTTCGTTGACCTGGCACATACCATGAGCACAAATTTTACCACTGTGACAGAGACCATAATGCCAGCCATCCATTTCGTTAGACTTTTTCTTGTTTGAGCCACAGTTAATTAAAGATTACTTTTAAATGCTTTCTCGGTAATTTAGGCAGCGTTGTAGTAGTAGATTAGCAATGTTGCATATACTCCCTGCACAAGCTTCACCAGATTCTGGAACAATATCTGCAATCCAAGAGTTGCCATTACTGGTGCACGAATAACTATTCCCTGGAAAAAAAAAAACTTGAATCAGTGAAAAAACACAATATATATATATATATATATAAGGCTTAAACAATTGATAAAAAAAAATATTTTTAATATTAATATATTAAAATGATATACAAACAAAAGATTACCCTTGAAATAGAGTAAATGGTTTAAAAGTTCCACTGAATAAAGATTTCTCATTTTTGGTTTTAAATGTAAGAATCCATGTATCTTGTGAGATAGAGATGTATTTTACTTGTCAGGTTAGAGAGGTAAAGCTGAGGTTTTTTTCTTATCCATTTAAAATTAATACTTCATTTTTGAAATAAAAGTCAAACCTTGCAAACTGTGCTGGATTCTGACAGGTCAATTGCGTGTGTTTTTTAATTAGAATGTTTTGACCAGTTCATGCATGTTTTTGAAAACATCTCCGGGTTCTTATGTTTATGTTCACATAAGTTTTCCACACAAAAACAAGTTAAGTGCTAATTTTTATACATGATCTGAAAAAATATTCTAAACCTTAAAAAAAAAACTTGAATTTTTTTCCACTAAACAAACTCACGAGGTTGAATTAGTGGTTTTGAAATACAGTATCGCATATACCCTAAGCTGACGATGGATAAACGTAAGTGCAGCTTCATAAACTATCAAGAACTTCTCCAGATATATTATTATTTTAAATTTCTTTTGGGGTTAGTTGGATAAATTGTATTATTGATCTCAGATGTGCGCGCGCGTCACGAAGGCTCTAGATACATTTATTTTAATAATTCCCAAGATGCATTAATATTTATTTGGTTTTCCCCTCATAGATTCTTTTTTGATTTGATATGTTGTGTCAATATTTACTGCACTAGAAATGGTGATTCCTCCCTAAATTCAGATTTGGTATGTAGTAGCGATAAGCTTATCAGCTATCGGTCTTAATTTTAAACAGTTATATGCTATTGTTATTATTTCAGGAAGAGTTTTAATACGCAGATCGGTGGTCTTGAACACCTATTTATAAATAATTGCCAGTCTTTTAGAAGTTGTCTTGTAGCATATTCGAGCATAAATCTAGCTCTTCTGTCACCAATTTTCAGAATAGATGATATCTAATTATCTATCAACTGAAGAAGTTTCCATTAGAATACTGGGCCTGGACCACCGACTTTGAGCCCTGTCAACAACAAACAGTCACCGGCCCAGTGGGCTTGCAGCCCAAATCTAGACCGGTCAAGATTCTCAATAAATTCACGAATGTCAGCCGGATTCTCTCTGATCCTTCAAGTCGGTGAAACCCGCCCTGGTTCTCTCCCCGTTAATTTATCTAGGGTTTGAATCCTCTACTCGGTTCCCTGACCTCACTCAACCAACCCCCAGGTACGCTTTCCTTGTCAAAATTTGATTTAGCATTAAAAGTGGAGTCATGGATATAGACAAGTCAGTAGTTACAATGGAAGCAGAGCAAAGCAACGGCAGTGAAGGAGGCTTATTTGTTCCTAAAAAGGAGAAACTCGAATTTCGGCCTCCTGAAAGAAAATCACTTTTAGGTATTAATTTTTATCCATCGATCCATCTATATATTTATATTATAAATAGAACATTAAAAATTAAAAATCTGAGTTGATAAAAATAGGTTTAGATGTACTTGCGATTGCGAAACGAGGAGGATCTGATGCAAATGGAGGAGGGTTTAAGGCTCCAAAGGAAAGAGCTACAACTTCTTTTATGGCGTCGATTGATGAAGAGGAAGAGGCTACCGAGTCTTCTGGATTAGATGAAGTAGAAAACGGTGGTGGAAGTGAGAGTGGTGCACGCAAAAATGTAAATAGGCGATACCGGGAAACCTCTGCTAGCGAGAGTACGGCTTCTCTTCTCTTCAAGATATTCTATTTTTTATTTACTTATTTATTGAAATTTTTCTGTATTTTTCTCTTCTAATTGTTTTTTGAATTATGCATTCCAGAAAGTGTTGTGACTCGAGAGGGATCGCTGAGTAACACGCATCGAACTTCTCGTTCTAGAGAAAATCTGTCATCAGATGTAAGTTAATCTTCACGAATGCTTTTCCAAGAAAGTGTTTTTTTTTACTTCAGCTTTTTTGGGCAAAAGCACAGAACAGCAATGATAAATAGGACAAAAGTTTTAATCTATTAACAGTGTAGAATTCTAACAATGCAACTGCCATTGAATTCTATTCAGACAAAATGTAACTTCTGAGGTTCGTGGTGTTTACATCTCTATGTAGAACTGAATACGTTGAACAAACCTGCTAAGAAACTATTGACTTCTTGATTCCATAACATGCAAGTTTTGACTTCTTGGTCTGTTTTTGGTGTTTTGATTAAACGGTTCTACTATAAGAATTTGAAGGGATAAGTTTCTTCCATAACATAATTACTGCTGTTATTTTCACTTCCATGTGCATACTGGCTCTCTGTAATCAATGTTTTCCCACAAATATAATTTAATAGAAATCAGGGGACTCGGGTGGAAGGGGATTATACTTTGATGCCTTGAATTATTGTGCCTTTTCATATAACTCTACTTTGGTATTTAGAAATTATTTTTACCAGATTTTTCGGGTTGTAAGATACAAACTGTATATGTATACTAATTTTGCCATGTCTCTTAATTGAAGGATCGTGGTAGTTATAATGGGAGTTCCCGGAGTGTTTGGTCTAGGAGTCCTGCGAGTGAGATAGATGACCGGGGTAGGGATAGAAAAGGCCTTAAAGATGATGCTAGGGATGAAGGCAGGAGGGGGAGAGACAGGCACAGCAGTGACCGTGAAGAAAGATATCGTGGAAGGGAAGCACACGGACGGTATGAACAAGACTATGATGGAGACCATGGGAGAAAACGAAGTCGGTATGAAGGTTCAAGGAGGACACCAGGTCTGCAGTTCTTGTTTTTGCTTTTATCCAATGCCTTTCAACTTTACAAACCGACAACAAAAGATAATGAGATAAAACAAAATGATACCTGGTACAAACTATCCAAGACTCTCCAATCCTCTCTCTCCTCAAATATTTCCCTGCCTTACTCTTGGAACTCTTTTTTCAAGCTCAACATTTTGACATGTTTAAGAATTTCCATATACCATTTCATGGGATTGTCATCTGTCACGTCTTATGCGAACCTTAGCAATTTATTTTGAATAACAATGTTCCATTGTTGATCCATCTTCTTACCCCCTCCCCCTTATTTCTCCCCACAAAGAAGACTAAGGTGAAAACCCAGAACAAGCATGGTTCTGTAGTTTAGAACTGCAGATATTCTCGTGTGTAACTATCATTAGGATCCTTTTGTTTTCTTTCTTTCTTTGTAAATACTTTAAGAAGACTGCCATTAGGAATCTGTTCATTCCAATACAAAAATGTGGATCTTGCAGGCAGGTCTGATTGGGATGATGGGAGATGGGAATGGGAAGAAACACCCCGGCGAGATAGTTATAATAGCAGCCGACGCCACCAACCTTCCCCGTCACCAATGTTTCTTGGTGCCTCACCTGATGCACGATTAGTTTCCCCATGGATGGGTGGCCAAACACCTCGCAGTTGTGGTATGTTAAGAGAGTGAAATCTCTCTTGGAATTTTTCTTTTTTTAGATGGCGCAAAAGGTTCTATTTTCTTTCTCTTGTTTACTCCGGGCACATTTCCTATTGAAATACAGCTTCTGCTGCTTCTCCTTGGGATCACATTTCTCCCTCTCCAGTTCCAATACGTGCTTCTGGATCTTCAATTAGGTCTTCCAGTTCTAAATATGGTGGGAGGTCCCATCAACTTAATATCTCCAACACAAGTGCACCATCATTGGAGGTATTATTAATTAGTTGACACCAAACACCTTTTCTTTTCCTTCAATATTTTCTATAAAAACCAGTTGCATCTAGCAGGTTTCACTGTAAAGACGCTATTTTATCTCTCTCAAATTGAAGTGGGTTATTGTCATGCTCTGCCTCATATGGTCACTTGTGTGATTCTATTTATTGAAGTCATTATTATATTTAACTTCATTTCTGCAGGATGGTGAAGGAGATAAAACTTATTCATCCGAGGAGCACAATTATGAGATTACTGAAAGTATGCGTCAAGAGATGGAATACAATTCTGACCGAGCCTGGTAATTTGTTTTGTGGTATTCATATGAGATTGCAAACACTCTTAGTTATTCATCACTGGTGGGATTGAAATTTGTGGTTTTTTCTCCTAAGCTTACGAGAATGCCTGAGTCTTATCGAACTCCTGGAAGAAGCTTCAGCTGCACAGATCTGAAAATGTCATTTTGTTTCATTGGCTGTGCTTAATTACGTTTCTTCTTTATCTGCATACTTTCTTAATCCTGATTGGCTTTACATGTTATGCAGACTTTTTAAGTTTTGTTAGCAAAGTTCAGCTATTTGACCTTAATTCCTATGCGATAGTTATGCTATTGAATACTGTTTTGATTGCTGATCCTTCTGTTCTCAGTGATTTCATCAAGAATTTGAAGCCAGAGTATATTCCTTACAATTGTTTTCTTCTAAATGGAGTTTCATTATAGGTATGATAGAGAAGAAGGCAATACAATGTTCGATGCTGATAGCTCATCATTCTTCCTTGGGGATGACGCTGCATTCAAGAAAAAGGAGGCAGAGTTGGCCAAAAGACTGGTATGCTTGAAATGCCTAAATACCTTTTCTTTTTCTTTTTTCCCCTCTGCGTGGCAACTTTTTTTTCCTTTTCAAAGCAAGCATGCCAATTGTTTGAGGTGGTTGATCATATCATACATAATTTATGTGATGGATGCCCAATGTTTGGTGAATTTTTTATCTGTTTCACGTGCTCATTCTAAGGCTCAAATTCACCATATTCTTTTCATGTAGACCATTGGGATTCAGGAAATTTACAAAAAAAACATTAGAACTGCAGGAGCTGCTACAGTGCTCTCAATATTGAAGTTTTTTGTCATGTATCCCAAAGTGATTGGTTAAGAGATGGCAAGTTATTTTTAATCCCCTTAAATTTAGAAATGTGTCACTTTGGTGCTTATAGTTTAAACAAATCTTTTCGAAGTCACCCATATGGTATTCACAAAAGCTTATGGAATTCACTTTTTAAGATATTTGTGACGATTCCGTTCAAACTTCCATTTACACAATATTATCTAAAAACCAAAAAAATACTTAACAGATTCATAAATAGCCTTGATAGACGTCACAATATTTCATTGCAATTGTTATCTTCAAAATTTATCTATATTAACCTTATGTTTCAACAAGCTTTGGAAATACAGCTAAAGAAAGCTAAAACTACCTCATCTTTACGTTCAAGACTCTTACACTTGAAATCACATAACATATTTTAATGATTTATTCATATGCCAAAATATTTTGTGAGTATGAAACATTACAATACTCACAATATTGCTTGTGCAGCCTCAGAATTTCTTTGGTCCCTAACTTTTCTAACTTTTGTTGCTTTGTTTTGAAGCACAACAATTAAAATACTAAAAAAAGTGTTTGGTAAGGATTTTAAGAACCAAATGCTTAACTTTTGAGGCCAGAAATTTTAATTCAAACAGCGCAACAGTAGATAATACTATTAATTTACGGATGCTATTGATTAGACATGCTTTTGTTGTTTTCAATCCTTAATAGACTTATTTACCATAATTTCATGGCTGGAGCAAGACCTGGAAAAGAAATGTGGTACCACACTATGCTTTTTTTAGTTACTGTATAAATCTGAAAAGTTACTTTCCTGCACAGATTGTGCTCATGATAACTAGTGGTTCTGCTATATAGCATTCTATCATCAGGTAGCTGAGTCAATCAAGACTTAACAACTGATATATGTTTCAACTGTTTTTGTTAAATACAGCTGTTTAACACCGGTTCCAGTATTATGAATGATTTTTCAGTTAGTCACACTGCTTCCTAACTGTGGCATCATTAAACAGGTTCGAAGAGATGGAACTAAAATGTCACTTGCTCAAAGCAAAAAGTTATCTCAGCTTAGTGCTGATAATGCCCAATGGGAGGATCGGCAACTTATGAGATCTGGGACAGTTAGAGGTACCGAGGTGCAGACTGAGTTTGATGATGAGGAAGAGCACAAAGTTATTCTTCTTGTACATGGTAAGTAAATGTTATGCTAACTGTCATGCTTAATTCATGCCAAAAATAAATTGTTATTTCCTCTCGCTAAAATTTTCATCTTCCTGTGTTGCTATAGACACAAAGCCTCCTTTCCTGGATGGAAGAGTTGTTTTTACCAAACAAGCAGAGCCGGTAATGCCCCTAAAAGATCCCACCTCAGATATGGCCATTATTTCCAGGAAAGGATCTGCTCTGGTCAGAGAAACTCATGAGAAACAAAGCATGAATAAATCACGTCAGCGATTTTGGGAGCTTGCCGGCTCAAAACTTGGAGATATTCTTGGTGTAGAGAAAACTGCTGAACAGGTGTGATAATTTCATATCTTAATGATGATATGATTTAAAAAATCCCCTTATTATGAAAACAGGTTGTCATTTACTGTTTGTTTCAATCACAGATTGATGCTGACACTGCAACTGTTGGCGAGGAAGGTGAAATTGATTTTAAGGAAGATTCAAAATTTGCACAGCATATGAAGAATGGGGGAGCTGTAAGTGATTTTGCAAAGTCAAAAACTCTATCTGAGCAGCGGCAATATCTACCTATATTTTCAGTGCGAGATGAGTTGTTGCAGGTTTGGCTTTTCTCCATAAGCTCAGCTTATTTTTACAGACAATAATTGGGCAACCACTTTGATTCCTCTTCATTCAAGTGCTGAAAAGAATGTATATACTGCCTGTTTTGGTCATATTCCAACTTGTCGTTATGTTTTAATGGAAAGAGGGGGGTGGGTTCTTTTTCAGAGGGATGAGGGATAGGTTGATCCATTTGGAGGAGTAGATAATGTAATTCAATGATCTGATCACATCTATCAGGAGAAAAAAGTGGAATTAAACTACTTCCCATTTCCTTTCCTATTTTTGTTATTGCGGTCTTGTACACGACATCGTGCTTGGATCCTTCTTCAGCATGGCATCACAGTTGTGCTTTATGCCCATGAGTTGAGCTGAATTGCTGTGCCATCCTTTCTATCTCCTTTTGGGTTTTGATTTTGAAGCTACTTGTAAAAGAATTTTTTTTTGTAACAATTGATCATCTTCACTGATTTATTTTTTCTGCATTTTAATATACCACAATTCACTGTTTAGTTTCCCTTTCATACTGTTGGTGTGTACTGCACAAAGTACTCGATTAAAAGTTCCACTCGGTACTTTTTATCTCATTTATTTTGAATGTGTACTGGGTAGGTAATTCGTGAAAATCAAGTGATAGTTGTTGTTGGAGAAACTGGTTCAGGAAAAACAACTCAACTGACACAGGTTACTCCTTGTTTATATTTTCCCTCTTTTATCATGCAGTTTATTTTTTCATGGTTTATAAGAATATATACATCTATGCACCTCAGTAGGTGGAATCTGAGTTGTTTATTTTTTTTATAGTATCTCCATGAAGATGGGTATACAACAAATGGGATAGTTGGTTGCACCCAACCAAGGCGTGTTGCAGCCATGAGTGTTGCTAAAAGAGTTAGCGAAGAGATGGAGACTGAATTGGGGGATAAAGTAGGTTATGCCATTCGCTTTGAGGATGTGACTGGGCGAAATACAATAATTAAGGTAACTGGTTACTCCTTGTAGTAAACACTTTTAATGATGTTTTCTGAAATTGCTACCTGTGATGAATGTATTTTTTGTTGCTGAAATGCAATGAACACTGGATTATGAATACAAAAGAAAGAAGGAATAATGGATGTTCATGGAAATTACCTAAGATGCACCAAGTGTTATTTTGAAAAGAAAAGAAAGTAAAAGAAAACCCTGAAAATGATAGAATCCAGCGTCTGACAATGAGGAGTTGTTTCCTGAGAAATTTAGCTATAAGTGTAAAAAACACCATTAAATGACAGATGTATGCGCTTACCTGTACTTAATTTGTACAAGATTTATAACATTCCAAAATTTTTTGCTCTACAATTTGCAGTACATGACTGATGGAGTACTCTTGCGTGAGACACTGAAAGATTCTGACCTTGATAAGTATCGGTATGGGAATGTCTAGATTTCGAGTAACTAGATATTTTTACAAGAAAATTGTAGTGTTAGGAAAACAAGACTAAAATGGTTGGTTGATTATTGCAGTGTCATTGTCATGGATGAAGCACATGAGAGATCATTAAATACAGATGTGCTGTTTGGGATTCTGAAAAAGGTGGTTGCCCGGCGTCGTGACTTCAAACTCATTGTGACATCTGCAACTCTAAATGCTCAGAAATTTTCAAATTTCTTTGGGAGGTAACTTAAGAATGGCTTTTACTAACAAAATGTTAGTGGTATTTAGGTTGTTTTCTTTTTCCATGTGTTGTTTTCTTTTTCCATGTGTTGTTTGAGAACATTATGCAAAACTAAAGCTTTTCAATTCGAACTCTTTCAATCACAGAAGAAAATAATTTCCATGCCTTGCGTTCATTTAACCAACACAAGTAGTTTCTGAATTTGTTGCAGTGTACCTATTTTCCACATCCCTGGGAGAACATTTCCAGTAAATATCTTGTACAGTAAAAGTCCTTGTGAAGATTATGTTGAAGGTGCAGTGAAGCAGGCAATGACTATCCACATCACCAGTCCTCCTGGCGACATTCTCATTTTCATGACTGGCCAGGATGAGATTGAGGCGGCCTGTCACGCACTTGCAGAGCGCATGGAACAGCTTATCTCCTCCACCAAGAAAGCAGTGCCTAATCTCTTAATACTACCCATATACTCCCAGCTCCCAGCTGATTTACAGGCGAAGATATTCCAAAACGCTGAAGACGGGGCCCGCAAATGCATTGTTGCCACCAACATTGCTGAGACTTCTTTGACTGTAGATGGAATTTTTTATGTCATCGACACAGGTTATGGAAAAATGAAAGTGTACAACCCAAAGATGGGTATGGATGCTCTCCAAGTTTTCCCTGCTAGCCGTGCTGCTGCAGATCAGCGTGCTGGACGTGCTGGTAGAACTGGTCCGGGCACATGTTACAGGCTCTATACAGAAAGTGCGTACCTAAATGAAATGCTTGCCAGTCCAGTTCCAGAGATCCAGCGGACAAACCTTGGCAATGTGGTTCTGCTGCTCAAGTCACTTAAAATTGAAAATCTGCTGGACTTCGATTTCATGGACCCACCACCACAGGACAACATCCTTAATTCTATGTACCAGTTGTGGGTCTTGGGTGCTCTGAACAATGTCGGTGCCCTCACTGATCTTGGCTGGAAAATGGTGGAGTTCCCATTGGATCCCCCCCTAGCTAAGATGCTCTTGATAGGTGAACAGTTGGAGTGTTTAAATGAGGTTCTGACAATCGTGTCGATGCTTTCAGTGCCGTCCGTGTTTTTCCGGCCCAAGGACAGAGTGGAGGAGAGTGATGCAGCAAGAGAAAAGTTCTTCGTGCCAGAGTCCGACCACTTGACACTTCTTAATGTTTACTTGCAGTGGAAGGAGCACCAGTATCGAGGAGATTGGTGTAACGATCATTTTTTGCATGTCAAAGGTTTAAAAAAGGCCAGAGAGGTTAGATCCCAGCTGCTGGACATTCTCAAGACACTAAAAATCCCGCTAACATCTTGTGGGTATGACTGGGACATTGTACGGAAAGCCATCTGCTCTTCATACTTCCACAACTCAGCGAGATTAAAGGGCGTGGGGGAGTACGTTAACTGCCGGAACGGAATGCCTTGTCATTTACACCCGAGCAGCGCTCTTTATGGCCTAGGCTACACTCCAGATTATGTGGTTTATCATGAACTGATTTTGACAACGAAGGAGTACATGCAATGCGCCACTGCAGTGGAGCCCCATTGGCTGGCTGAGATGGGGCCCATGTTTTTCTCTGTGAAAGATTCAGATACATCGATGTTGGAGCACAAGCGAAAGCAGAAAGAAGAGAAAACAGCGATGGAAGAGGAAATGGAGAATTTGAGGAAGGTGCAGGCCGAGACGGACAGAGACGGAAGGGAGAAGGAAAGGGAGAAGAGGTCAAAGCATCAGCAACAAGTCTCCATGCCTGGGTTGAAGAAAGGCTCTTCCACATACCTAAGACCGAAGAAGCTCGGTTTGTAAATGTAAAGCTATTTTGTACTACTGGTCAGCTGTTACCAACTCCTGGCAGGAAATAGGAAGATGACTTTTTTGCCCCTCAGCTGTAAAAAGAACAACGAAATTAGAATTGTTGATTGTAAGAGTATACGAGCACTTAGTCACTGATGTTGAGGTTTACTGGCAGCGTTGGAGTCATGTCATGTTGTATTGTCTTAAAATGGTGATATTTTAATATTACAGGAACAAAAAAGTTGGGGGAGGAGGATGTCATTTTACCTGTCATCGCCTCTTTTGTTTTCTTCTTAGTGCCCGTTTGGCATTGCGATCCCACCGGTTTTTGGCTGAAATTTAATTATTTATTATTTTTTTTTAAATGAATATGTTTTTATATGTTTTAGATCATTTTGATGTGCTGATTTTAAAATGATTTTTAAAAAATAAAAAAAATATCATTTTAATATATTTCAGCACGATAAATACTTTGAAAAATTACAGCAACCACACTCCCAAACAGGCACTAATCTATCACTACCATATGTTCAATTCTCAGCAAAGGAAATGATCCTTGATCGCAGGAATTTTAATATCCTTATCGCAAAAAGAGTGAAACAGTCACCAGTGCAGGGGCCCTTGAACTTGTTAGTTTAGTTTTAGGTTTATGCAAGACTTGGGATTCGAGTTAGTCGACTGTGTTAAAAATAATCAAATTCAAAGATACTGGATGAGGATTACCCAAAATTATGATAATAATCACGTAATCAAATTTCAATCTTCCAAGTTGGGGTCTCAAATTATCAGATTTGAAAATCATGGACTAATGAAGGTTTTGAGAAAGAAGATATCCCTAAAGGGTGGCAAGTAGCCCACAGAGAAAGCCCATACCAGATTCAAATGCTTTTAACCCAATCATGCCACCACAAAACATAGGATTGATGAAACGTAACCTGATCCTCATTTTGATCCTATCACTAGGCAATCCAGAAATATATTTCTAGATTGACCACAAAACATGTTGAATGTTACATTATTTCAGATTTGCTCCCTTAATGCTTGTCCAAATTTCATATAATAAGAAAAACCAATAGGCCAAAAAAACCAAACCACTATCAAATTCGTAACTACACATTCATAGAAGAAGCTTGAAGCATTCGCTAAAATTGTAGTGCTAGCAAATGCAGTATACCTCACAGTATTTCTTTAATTAAGTGCTGCCACCATCGCCATGTGCTCAATAAGGTCCAGCACTCGGTTGCTGTAAAAAAGAGCAATTCAAGTTGTGTCATTCATCATTACTGTAAAACCAACCACAATTTACATCCAGTAAATACATGGAGCTGGCATGCCTGCGCTTACACAAGCTTCTGTAAAAGAGAGATGCTATACCTGTAACCCCACTCGTTGTCATACCAGGAAATAAGCTTCATGAAGGAAGCACTCAATCCTATACCAGCTTTGGCATCAAATATGCTTGATCTGGAACGAAACCAATGTGTTAGAATGCAGAAGGAAATCTGGTTAATTAGCCAAGTTTTTGTCTTAGCTCACGCCGGTTCACATTCAGCTGTTACGTTTTAGTTTTAAATCATAATCATGTGACTAGCATCAAACTTCTAATATTTGAAGGACGAAGACGGTATGAGGTGGTTAAGAGGTTTTTCTTCAGACCCTTCAATATTTGTTCAATTGTATTCCAGCTTCAATCTCATCTAATACTACATTCTGCTCTTTATTTGATTTCTTTTAATCTTTCCTTGAATCAGATCAGCGCCACTGGACGATCAAATACCAGATCCTTTCATATTTCACAAGCAAGTCTGGTTTCTTCATTTGTTGAAAAGTGCAATCAGTAGAAGTCATAAACCAAGCATTCTTAGCTAATGTTTAAAACAATCATATATTTAAACAGAAATGAGTTGGCCAGCAGAACATGACACTGCTGGGATCAGAAAAGAATCCCTCCCTATAAATGATATTAACAGTTGTATGAAATGAAGCAGCCCGGCACACACACACACACAGGGACAATTAAAGGAAGGGAGATTTACCTTGAGTCACCAAGAAAATCATTGGAGACAACATCATCGTCAGTATACCCAAGAATGCCCATAAGTGGTCCCTCTGATGCGTACCTTAATTTGGAAATCAAAATTTTAACACAGTTATTGCCAATAAACTACAACCAGAAAACTATAAAAGTCCTGCATCCTGGCCGAGCCCCAAACCAAAATTCAGAAAAATATGTGAAGATAAAAACTAGTAGATTTACTTAATAGCTGCCTTGACATCTTCATATGATGCACTCTTCTCAAGTCGACAAGTTAAGTCCACAACAGAAACATTAGATGTTGGGACACGGAAGGCCATTCCAGTGAGTTTTCCGTTGAGTTCTGGAAGAACTTTTCCAACAGCCTACAATACCAACAGACATGTTTATACTTGCCTTTCTACCAAAAGGTGAACAAAGTCGTCAATTCCATACCTTTGCAGCACCAGTAGAACTAGGAATGATATTTTGTGCAGCTCCTCGGCCTCCACGCCAATCCTTCCTTGATGGACCATCTACAGTCTTTTGGGTTGCTGAACAAAAGCCAAAAAATTCGTTATGTACCAATGCAAGACAATGTACCGAACAAACCCCCCATGAATGCAAGAATATGCAAGGGAGAAAGACCTGTGGTTGCATGGACAGTTGTCATTAAACCTTCAACAATACCAAATTCCTCATGAACAACCTGAGAAATGAATTCACAACAAACTAAGGCACATTAAAGAGGTAAAGGAGTTGCTTATATATTTACGAGCAAAAAGAAGAAGAAAATGCATTAACTGATTGGATCTGCAAGAGTATCGTGTGAAGAAATACAGGGGCAAAACTGCAAGTGACTGGTAGAACAGAAAAGGAGTGTAATAGACCTTGAAATTTCAAAATGAGATCAGACCTTAGCAAGAGGAGCAAGGCAATTGGTAGTGCAACTTGCATTAGAAACAATGTCCATGCTGGGCTTGTATGTCTTCTCGTTTACTCCAATTACAAACATTGGAGCATCAGCTGAGGGAGCTGATATGACCACTTTCTTGGCACCACCCTGCAGAGCAATGTCACAAAGAGCTCAAATTTGTAGTGCATGGATCATGATATCTCAGAGACAGACAGAGCAAGGACTTGGAGATATTAAGGGCAATAACAGTCAATACCAACCTTCTTGTGAGCTGCAGCCTTCTCAACTGTAGTGAAAATACCAGATGATTCAACCACATACTCGGCCCCGAAATCACCCCAAGGGATCTCTGCGGGATCCCTGGATATATGAGTTTAAATGTTAGATCAAAGTGTCAATATTGCAATAAAAACTCTATCAAGATTCATGTTGCCATTTGAATCAAGATTCTAAGAAATAAGTGACAGTCAGCCAACAAGTATATAAGGTCGTATACAGATAAGAGCGCAAAAATAAACCCCCAGAAGCAGCACCTTTTGCTTGTAATTTTGATTTGCTTTCCATTGATTTCCAAGGTGGAATCATCTAAGACCTTGATGGTTCCATTGAAAACGCCATGAGTTGAATCATATTTAAACATGTAAGCCTGGATATGTGAAGGGCAAAAAAAAAAGCTAATTATAGACAATTCTTTTGCAGATTAAGAAAGCTTCCAGTAAAAGGATTTTCCCCTGCACCCCCTTTTCCCAAAACGCACCATATCCTACATTATCAAATAGCTATAGCTAAATTGAAATACAGAGAAAGGATTGCCTCTTTTAATTCATCTTCACATTCTTCAAGTATTCATGCATACCGAGGATACACTAGATCCTATACATCTATATGATCAATTGTATCATAAATTTCTATTCAGTTTAATGATCTGGCAGCTAATTCTAAGACTTGGGAACCACAAGACCAGGACAAGACCAGGACATCTATATGATTTGTAATTCTATCTTGAGAATGAAAATGGAAATGGAAGGCATCAACAGGACAGAAAGCTTTTGCATGAGCAAAATGCTAGCTCATGATTCCATGTACCTATGTGAAGTTCACCAAAAAAATCAGATCTTGAACCACGCTGCTTGAAAAGCATAAAAGAAATTACAAATCAAACACCATCTTCTATTTTCAAAATGACTTTCAATATCATATACCAACTCCATAAGCATTCCACAAACTAACAGCACTGGCTAATGACATAGGTCAGCAACAAACTAAGCCATCATACATGCGCAGATGAATGTAAAAACAATCCATGTAAGAATTAAGACTGCTTTGGTCTTCATTTTTCTTTTGCTAACAAGGTGCTGGGATCTCATGGCTCTCTGAGCACCTGACTAACCCCTAAACATGTGCAGTGCAATAGTTCAGAGATACCAAACATTTTCTGGGCAGGGATGGACAATAAAAGGGTTCACAGTGGGGTTCACCCAGGCCTGCTAATGACATAACAAAAGAGGCTAACATGTAAAACACAAACAGTCAATGAAATTCTTCAGAACGTGACTTGCAATGGAGAAATTTAATCACGAATCCTTTACCATGTACTTAGCATCAATGAAAGGATCGTTCACTGCCACCACATCAATATCATCCCTGAAAGTTGCTACTCGCAAAACCAATCTACCAATACGACCAAAACCTGCAACATTGTAGACTTCTATTTAGTATTTGAGATTTTTTGTTTATGTTCCAAAGAATGTCTGTTACACTCCAAGATACTTTGTAATCCATGTAGCATCCAGCGATTAATATGCAAAACAGAGCAAAAATAAAATTTAAACATGAGAAAACATACCATTGATTCCAATCTTCGTCTTTCCATCAGCCTGCGATTCTATTCAAAGTAAAAACATATCAAACCAGTATATCAGTAAATACACCTCCCATTCAAAAATAAGTGAACACTGAATACAAAACAGTGGCTTCTCACTTAAAACTGGGGGAGGCATTTCAGTAGCTGTGGCCTTGATGGGCTGGATGCTCCTTCCACTGCATGTCCTGAATAGTTCAAAATGTTTCAGAATTAGTTTAAAGAACAGGCATGCCGATGCTCATATACCTGAGTGTGTGTCTGTGGAGATTATAATATCAAATTCTTCAGTACTCAGCTGTGAGGAAGATGACCCTGTTGGAACTGAGGTGCCAAAAATGCTCTTCAAAGAGTTAAAACTAACGCTAGACACCTGAGAATACAAAGGAGAAAAGGAAAGGTTAAAACTAAAATGGCCAAAGTTACATACATCTCTGAATAGTGACTGGCACTTCACAACACTCATCAGCTAAATTGTCAAAAGCTTAGTCTATATATGAACATCAATGCATTCCTTACAGGGATTAGAAATTATTAAAACTAAATAAACTAAAAATATAAGAGCTATAAGCTGAAGAAGCGTGAGGTTTAATAATAATTGATGATATTACCGATCTGATATCAGCTCCTTTTCTTTAAACAATTTCTTTTAAAACAAGCTTCTGTTACATTTTCATCAGTTTTCTCGCCAACCCAAACAGATATAACTCAAAAACAGTATAACTGAAATCAAATAAATAAATAAAAAGCAGCATACTGCATACACTACTATCTATATTATATCTCTCGTTATTTGCAGATTTAACTTCCATTTATTTCGAAATAAGATGCTCCAGTCAGGAAGTTTCCGTATTTATTATATTTTGTCATGAATAACAATTTCAATAACTAGTTGTAACTCTACTTCTATTTTTTTCTCTCAAAAACCAAAATCAAGCTCAAACAAAGAGCGAGCTACAGACCTTCAAAAAGAAAGAGTTGATAGGAGAACAAGGAGCAGATACCTTGAGTCGATCGCACGGTGAAGGAGATAAGTCGGAGCGGTAAGCTTCAATAAGAGGAGCGGCGGGCGTGGATCTGAGAAGACAAGAGAAAGCCATTTGTACTGACGGCAACACTGAGCTCTTTCTCTCAAGAACCCTGCAACTAAACCAGGGCGAGGAGAATGGAAATACGAGGGGAAAAAAAGGGTAGTTGGTGGTGGCGTTTGATCGTATTTTAAAAGCAAAATCGAAAAAAAATAAAAGAGAGGAAGTTTTAAACGGAGTTTCTTATGAGGGACGTCCTATGCTCACTATTTTTTTTTTTTTTTTTTGTGTATCTTTCTTTCGTCCTCTCCCTCTCTCTCCAAAAAGCTACAGTGGGTGAGTTGTGTTACTGTAGGAGCAGGCACATTGTTTCTGGTGTGAGCTCTCTTGTTTTGCTAGTTTTTTTATGCGTTTTAAGAGGTTTTTAATTTTTAATTTTAATTTTAACATGTTTTAATATTTGATATTTAAAATAAATTTTAAAAATTAAAAAAGTATTTAAATACATTTTTAAATGAAATAATTTAAAAATAATCATTAGTACAATACTAAACTAATTTAAATTGCAAGATTTTTATTTTTAAATAGCGAAAAACGTCAATAACTAATTTATGGGTTTTATTTTCAAATAAGCATTATTTTTATTTTTAGATTACTTCTGCACATGTATAATATTTTTATAAGTTTACTTTAAAAAATAAATAACTAGTAATTTTTATAATATTTTATACAGTAACACGTCAATAGATTTGAAAAACAAAACACTAGTGTTTTTCTTCCTGGAAAAAACACCATAACCAAAATTTAGCATTGCAAATATTTTAATCATGAAAAGGTTAGCGTGTATTATACAGGTAAACACGATCTTTTTGAAGGAGATATTATAAAATCATCCTTGTTAGAAAGAATGTGATTTTTTTTTGTTTTTTTTATGGATGAATATTGGAAATATACACTTTAAAAATAAAAAATAATAATTAATGAAGAGCATAACTATGACTATGGCGGGTTTTTTATTTATTATTATTATTATTATTATTTTTACAGAATAAAGTTTTCGAAGAGCATATTTTTCTTCCACCTAAGAAATCATGTTCAGTCATGGTTGCTTATTGCCCTTTTTTTTTACAATAGAAAAATAAAACTGGAAAAAACAGAGCTCGACACAAGCTCCGTGAAATTGTTTACACGGAAATGGTGCCATAACAATCATCAGGGGAGGCGAGTTGTCGTGTAGCTAGCCATCAATGGTGACTGATTTGAATCGTGATTGTTTGGTTGGTAGGTGGCTAATGATGTTTTTATAAGTATTTTTAATTTAAAAATATGACTGATATTTTTTATTTTTTTAAAACTATTTTATAATATTAAAATAATCTAAAATTATTTAAAAAATTAACTAATTTTAAAAAAAAAACACTTTTAAAATCTAATTACAAATAGGTCCGAAAAGCTGGAAGCCAAAAAAACATAGAGTATATCTTTATTGAAAATCTTGTTCAAAAGCTATCTATGATATTTATTTTTAAAAAAAGTTTGTCGTGTAGTTTTGACGCTGAAAAACCTGGCCAGGTTCTCGAAAGCCATGTCAGCCAGTTCGGGCCAGCTTTTTTTCCTCGTTTTTTTTTGTACCTTTTACTATTTTAAGATTTTTCATCTAGACCCAACCAGGTGGGCTTTGCTCCTCCAGGTTTGCTGTAATTTTGATCGTTAAGCCTGTATTAGAAATTATATAAGATGTTTCAAAATATTATTTTATTTAGAATTATATTAAAATAATATGTCGTTTAATTTAAAATCCTCTTCGATTACTTTTCAAATCATGAATTATTTAAATTTACAGTTTTCTTTAAAGGTATTTGACATTAAGTTTCAAACATATTTTTTTTTAAAAAAATAAAATATTTTATTTTTATTTTTTATTTTAAATTAATTTTTTTTATATTTTTGAATTATTTTAAGTACTGATTCTAAAAATAATTTTTAAAAAATAAAAAAATATTATTTTAATTTATTTTTAAATAAAAAATACTTTAAAAAATAACATCAGCCATGCCCCTTGAAAGAGTCACTATATCTACTTTAATCGGTAACATATATTTTTCGATGGATGCCCTTGGTAGCATTTTCGAGGGCTCACATAACGACGACGAGCCTTGTAATTGACGAGTCAATGATTGGGGCTTGGTGGTGCAGTGAGTTTGGTAGCTGAGGAAAGGAAGGAGGCGAAAAGTCTGTGAATAAGCTAGTTGAAAAAAATGAGGGCTTGCTTAACTCGACTTTAACTTGCAAAAAAAAAAAGGGTTCACGATCTCTGTAACCCGAGGGTGGCTTGAGAAAGTGTTATTAAAATCGGATCTGTCGATTTAACTAATATTCTGACGAATTGGTTATTAAATTAGTCCAAATTTTTAATAGGATTATTAATAATCAATTTAGCCAACTCCACTAATAAACTGGTCTGTAATTTGATTATTTAAAACATCATGATTATTTAAATAATCATGATACAGTTAACGATATCATGATTTTGAAATTTATTAATAGTTTATTAAGTATCGTGGTAGCAGAATTTTTTAAAAATTGTTTTTTATTTGAAAATATATTAAAATAATTTTAAAATACAAAAAATAAGGTGTTTAGCTGATTAATCCATAATTATCACAATTAAGAGTAACAAGATGTAATTTGATTTTTTTTTCTTCTTAAAAAAAAGGCTTCTCACCAGCCCAGATGAAGAAGGTGCTATGTTGATGAATTATATTTAAATGCGGTTTAAAAATAAATTTGATTTGAAAAAATATTAAATTAATATTTTTAAAAAATACATTTATAACTTTGATATGCTAATATTAATAAGAAAAAATAATATACGATGCAAATCCGATCACTAGATAACAATTGCTGTAGCAAATGAGATCGAGAGAGAAGACCTGCTGATCCAAGAGCCAAAAAGCATGCAGTGACTCGACATTACTATAAATAGATAAAAGACAACCTGCGTTGACATAGAAAAATGACATTTTTGGCAAATCAAATCCAATTTGACTCTTTCTAAGGTGCAATCATGACTGCGTTGATTTGGATAATTCATGTTTATCTGTGCTTCGTGGTTGGGACTCACAGGCTCGTAAAGCACCCGATCACCAGGCTAGAATTGCACAGCCACGGCTGTATTTACATTCTTTATCTACTAATTTATGTATAAGTTTATTCATGCTAAAGTGCCAAGACTTTGTCACGTCGCCACTTGACAACAATGGCAAGGCATCACGTGCTGAAAATATATTTGTTTTTCTCTAAAACTTCTGTCGATGGGTACACAAATGTCAGGACGAATAGACTCGACATTTATAAACCCATTTTTTTTTAATTTTATGACGAAAATATAATTTATATAAAATATTCCATGTTGGGAAAAAAAACTTCTCTTGATTTTTACGAATGACAATATAGGAACTTGACAAAATGTATAGATCCGAACCGCATGATGTGGTCGTTTGATTGGAAGTGGGGACGGATGAGACTAAGTAACTGATTGAGAATAACCGGTTTAAATTGTTTTTAAAAATGTTTTTTATTTAAAAATAATTAAAATAATATATATTTTTAATTTTTTAATTTTTTTAAAATTAATACATGAAAATTATCTAAAAACAATAATTTATTTATTTTTTAAAATATTTTTAAAACACAATATCAAAAATCATATCAAACAAAATCTCCAAAAAGAGAGTGGGTCGGTCTGGATGTGGGTAGCTGGGAGCAAATCCTGTTCCTTTCAACACGTGGCTCTACAGAACAGACACGACGAAGATCTACCTGCCCTTCTTTCTTTCTTTCAAGTCTTCTACTGTGACAACTTTATTCGTTTTCACAGAAATGTTTCTGATCTGTATAATTTCTGTATTTATAAGAGTAATTGACTCTTAATTTCAAGGCATCTTGAAGATATATTTCAGGTAAAAATTGGATATTTGGGGATAACATTTTAGTCCGTGCGTGTAGTTTCCTTGATTGAATTTTTGTGAATCGTGGACGTGCAAGCTGTGACAACCTATCGGTGTTCCTGGTGCTTCATGTCGATGTTAAAGGGAAAAAAGGAAAATAATAGCTTTTTTGTGTTCCTCGCACTAGAGTTCAAAAGTTTTCAGGGTTAAATCTCAAGAAAATGCCCGGAATTGTATTGCCACCGCCTTGAAGTGATTGTCATTGTTTGCATAGGAGGAAGAAATGATAAATATCTCCTGTATTTCATGAGTATATGTCTATTATTTTATATATAAAAAAATTATATATATATATATATTGATTTATAATTATATATCAGAATTAATATTTATTTTATTTCACTTTTTATATATTGTTTTCATTTATCTAAAAACATCAAACATTAAAGATGGAATACGATAACTTGTGGATTGGGAAGAAATAAGAAATATTTTAGCTGTTTCAAGAATACATGCCAATTTTTATTTTATTTGTTTGAATTTATATGTATTGGTTGATATTAATATATTAAATTTATTTGAAGTTTTATAAATTGTTTTTCTTTACATAAAAATATAAAACATATAAAATTCAAGATGGAATATGGAGTGATGGATATTCCTAAAGCACCGGAGAAATTTCGGTAGGAAATATTACACCTGACTTCTAAAATAAAAGGGAAGAAGAAACACTCCCGGAGAAGAAGAAAAAAGTGTTTAATGCGAGGCTGTGTTTACTACTAACATGCAAAAAATATTTTTGGGTTTGATGGAAGATTTAGGTATTGTCTAACTGTGTTTTAAAAATATTTTTTGAAAATATTTGATTTTTTTGTAAAAAAAAAAAATTATTTTTATATTATTTTTATGTGATGATATTAAAAAAAAAAAAAAATTATTTTAATTTCTTTTTAAATAAAAATATTTTAAAAATAATCTGAACTAACACTTACAAATATGAACGGGAAATTAACCTACAAGGCAAGACGGTCCTTCACGAGTTGTAAATCCCCACTCGTCTTCTTTCAGAATTCAAACCTGAAAACTTTATGAAAACCCCATGCACTTTGTTAAATGATTCACTAGATGATCGTGCTGTGTTGCGGGGAGGATTGTTAATATTAAAAGTTAAAATTAAGAAAAAAACTAAAAAAAAGGAAGAAGATTGAGTTGGTGAAGACTATTTTTTTTTTTTTAAATATTCCTTTAGTGTGGATAAGGGATCTAGCCACTGTAATGTTTTCTGTAAACAACAACAACAATAGAATTCTAGAAAGAAATGACTTGAACAAAGGACAATGACTGTTAAGGCTTTTTGAAAGCCCAACCCACAGTCCCCTTTTTTTAGCCTCCCCAAAGTTTTAAGATGTTTCAAAATCACCCTCCAAAACAAAATTCCACCCTTGAAAAAAAAAAAACCCACACATTTCTGCCACCACACTTTCCCCGTTCCACAATACGTCCTCGCCAGCTTGAAACCAGAATGTCTAAATTAGTAGTTAAATAATAATTAATTTATTACAAACATACCACGTCTGAGATACTCCTTAAAACTGTAAAAACAATAATAATAACACGAAAGTCATATTTTTTCTCAACAATAAGGATTACTCTGGATAGTTTGTGTGAACCCCACACAGTTAATTGCCAAGTGTCAATCACGCGCAGAAAGAGAGAGAAAACAAGGTGGCTTTTGCCAAGTGTCCTTCTCTCAAGAATCGCCTCCTCTGCAAGCACCAATAAGCTGGCCACCCAAAAGAAAAAAAGGCCCAACACACAGACAAAAACGAGAGGGTGACAGAGAAGGCCATATATATATTTAGGGATGGATAAATTCCCGTCAACAATGGTCCACCCACAGTCTTTACATACCCTTTTTTGATCTTTTTCTTCGTTCTTGTTTTCTCGCCGCTCCCTTTTTCCTTCCGTTCATAAACATAAACAAAAACAAAGGGAAAAGAGATTAACATCTTCAGGTGGATTTCTTTTCCTCTCTCTTTGTTTTTCACGAAAGGGGACCTCTGACTTTGAGCCTGCTTGTACGTATAATTAATATTCGTCTCTCTCCCTACATTGTGATTTCATCATGAATGATGGATTAAGGGCGCGTTTCATTATCTTGGTTCTTGTCTTTCTGTCATTCCCATTCCGTAATCTTGTTTTTCCCCCCTTCTCTCTTCGTCTGTCATTACATATAGATGAATGTAAGGGCAGTAGGAATTCGTATTATGTGAAATTTTGGAAGTTGTTGTATGGAATTTAAGAATACATAACTTGCATTGGGGTGCTAATTTAATTTATTATAAATGTAAATGGCTATAATTTTACTGGCTAATTGCAACGAATTGTTAGATTGCTGCAGGAAATGTGTAAGGGGACCATTATGTTTGGAATGGCATTAGAAAAAAAGAAAGAAAGAAAATTGAAACAATTCCAAATAAATGAAAATGTACTCCCAATCAACGCACCTCGATTATTTTCATCACATGCAATGCAACAGTGTTTTGGTTATTAGTTTATGTCTGATTTCAAAGATGAGGATTCATCGTTTCTTCTCCTTGTGTGCCATTAGGCCTAAAATATTCTATTTGAGATTTCGTTTGGCGACATTTGTGGTCGATATATCTAGTAAAGAAGCACTATGTTTTTCCCAATTTGGTTTGGGAATTGCCCCAGCAGACTTTTTTTTATATAATAAAAATAAATTCCCTGGCTTGTCCAGATTGATAAACTGAATGCTAGACTCACATGGTGTTATGATAATGCTTTCACTGATTGCGTTTTAGATATTTTTATGCCACTGGTATCGGAAATTCTACAAGCCTTATCTCATATCAAGTTCTCCAATCAATTTTCGTTTCTCCATTTCTGGGGTGAGGTGTTTCTAATGTCCTTGGAATTTCTAGATGCCTGAAAACTTAAGTTGCAACCTGCTTCTTTGATCTTGTTCTGTTAAGTGGAGCTTTGTTTTGAGGTCATGATACGATGTTATACTTGTATTTCATGCAAGCGTGAAACTCAAGTGTGCCAGAAATGATCTAACAACAGCAGAATTACAAACCTCTTCTTGTTATTTACATGTTTTCCTTCCTCTTCGGAAGCTCCAGCTCCAGCATAGCAGCTATTGCCTTATACATAGAGAGAATTTTTCATATTCGTCAACATAGTTTCTTTCGATGTAATAATTGCACCTTCAAACTCTCTTTGTTGATAGATTCCACCTTAGCACAAAGGCTCCAGGATGGCCACCAGCTTTGATTACTGGAATGACTGTGTTGATGTCCAGGACATGGAAGCAATGTGGCAGGAACCTGAAGTTAGCACTGAATGGTTAGATGCTGGAGAGACTAAAGGAAATAAAGTTCACCTTTCTCGGGATCCTGATGGAGAGCCTTATTTGACGCAGACTGAGATGAAGGTAAAACAATCCTTCATCTACTTCAAAGACATCTGTAGATGCTTTGTATCATATCCACCAAATTGATACGTATAAAATTATGCAATCCGCTTGCCAATGAAGTAATCAATTCAAGCAGTACCATAATGATACTTTCCTTTCATCTTTTTAAAATTTGGGGAGCTTGAAACATAGTTTCCTACTCATTCGTGCTGCTAATTTTACCTGTTGCTTTTCTTGTCTTTTATTTCTCAAAAATTCGAAGCATCCAAGTTTGGATTTGATGGGTTCTTAGAAGCAAGCCATATTCTCTTGATCTTGTTATCTAATCGTACTTTGCATTATTTTGTATTCCTTCAGGCTGTAGCTGATATCATTGTCCGAAGACATTTTGATTCACAGATACAGCCGGTATGCCCTTATCAACTAGTCCTTTTAACTCTTATTTCTCAGAAAGAGGCTAGAGGCGGGATATGGTTACCAATATACTGACCGAAACAGCTTATAAATTCGCTAATTGGCAAAAGTCTTCATGAAAACCATCAAATTTGGACCTAGTTCGTTGGTCTGAGACACAGAGAAGCCAGCTATCCTGAATTGCATTATGCAAATGGACTGGCCTCAAAATTCATCTTCATGTAAAAAGCAACCAAAGAGAGGTGTCCTGACCTTCACACCCTTTTACGCTATGTCTGCATCACTTTTATAGCTCGTAGGATAGTAAAGAAATTAAGTATCTTCTACACAAAGCTACTGACACATGGACATGACTCGGCCATATATCAACAGAGGTGTTTCATGATTGGTTGGTTCATTTGAAAAAGTAATCATTGATATCTGTTTTCTGTTCTATTCCTCTTAAATTATGCTGTCAATGGACCAAATGTTCAGTGAATCGTATTTTCTGTTTCAATTGCTGCAAATTCAGTTAACCTTTTGTTTCTTCTTGTTGCTTTTCCTGGAATAGATAAGCAGAAACTAACACCTTAGCTGTCCGCCTACTGCTTTCTGAATTGTTCTTGAACAAACTTTTGGTTTCGGGAAGAATTGTGGGACCTCGTAACTACACTTCAGCAACGTTAATGAGTAATTAAGATTTAAGAAGCTAACTGCTCGGTTCTATTTTGCATCCATTCCCTGTGTCTGCAGGACATGATATGTGCGATAGCTGAACTTGCAAGTGATAGACAGCCCCTCTCTACACGGTGGTATGATAAGAAAACCAAGGAGACAGCCCTGGGGATCATGCAAATTTTACCAAAAACAGCAGAGTGGCTGCTCAGGTACCAAATACATGTTCTGAATTTTTTGTGAGCTCCTTATTAACAATCTCCTTTTCTGCTGCTTTTATTTTGGCTTGCTAAAGTTATAACTGCCTCGTGCTGCAGGGACTTGGGTTATCAGGCATATGAGGTAGAAGGGGATCCAGACATTCTATATCGACCTTTTGTCAGCGTCTATTTTGGTGCTGCTTATATTAAATGGTTATCGAAATTTGAAGAAGAGTGAGTTATCGATCAGAGACACCATTGGTTCAATTGATTATTCCTGCTGTTTTTTTTTGGCTCCATCCATATTTATTTGTATTGAAGCAAACATTGTATTGTGATTGACAAAGCTTCTATTTTGAGTTTTATTGATTTAGGAATTAACTTTCAAGGTCTTTTGCAGAGAAAGAAGTGAAGAGTTCGTAGTTAGGGCGTATAATGGTGGTACTGCAAAAGCAACTCACAAATCAACTTTGCAATATTGGAAACGGTACCTTGCAGTCAAAGAAAGTCTCCCATCCAGGTGTTTTTTTTTTTTTTTGTCTTTTTTTCCCCGTACTGCTTGATGATAGTTTGTGAATTATTTAAGCCCTGCATATCTCCTTTCCTTCTCCACCCCTTTATTTATTATCTTTTATTCTTCTCACTTGACTTTGGAATCCTAGAAGTTCCAAAATTATTTTCTAATCAATTACAAAAGGTGAATCGAAAATCCCAAAGCACTCATCTGCTTGAGAACTCATTTGTTTTTACTGAACTTGCTACAAAGTCCTTGTTTGGAGTTGTCTGATTATCCCCCCCCTTTTTTTTTCTTTTTTTTTTTATATATATTTGGCAGATTTGTGTTTTTCCCACAATTTTCGATATGATTTTCTGTTTGTTCTGTCAACTCTATTTATCTAAACTGTGAAGATCTTTGAAACATATCGGGAACTGTGCAACTGTATTGTATGGTTCTGCAAATATTGCAATCTCTGAAGTAGTTGCGGGATTACGAAAAAAATGACCTCCCTCTGTTTTACATTTTTTTTTATTGCAAGGCATATTTCTTGTTTACTAATTATATCAGTGACAAGATAAATTTTACAAATGACAGTTCTATGGAACACCTTCACACAAATGCATATGTCCATTTTGGCCTTTGTTATTTGACCTCTACCCACCACCGTAGTCTTTTTATCGTGACACAAGTCCCCTGCCACCTACACTCAGGAACAACAGTACCGGCATTTTTCTGTTTGTAACTTGTAGCCCCAACATTATTTATAGCCATTCATTGTAGATCCTGGTTTTCTGCTCCCGAGGCTAGTGGTTGTAAATCACTGAATCAACCCTGACTAGTGAAAAAGGTTGTAATACCATGACTGTTACTAATTTTAAAAAGCAGGATCCAGTGTAGATCTAAGAGGCAACATTTTAAATGAATATATACATTATGTTTGATATTGTGTGAACTGTATTGTCATTATGCAGAAGATTTGTCGATGAAGGTCCTTCAGTAAACAATGCTGCTCATTCTTCAACTGCTCAAGCTGCACCTGCTACACAAAATACAAATGCACCTTCTTCAGAGAAAACAGGTTGTGCTTTTACCACTTAAGATTACTTGCAATTTCATTCGGTGTCTTCTTCAGGCTTGGATTAGGCTCAACAAATTCTTAGTTCTCATCTAATTAAATGACTTCAAATCAACTGCTAATGTTTTTTACTTGCAGAATATACAATTACATGGGAAAAGAAAATGATTGTATATATTCACTTACCGAATGTATTAAAGGTCTAGTGATATTTTCCAGTCTTCATATGCATGGGGTCACTTTTTTCTTTTGAACTTGATTTACTTCACAATTTTGTGATATTTTTTAGAGCATCTAATCACAGAATAACAAGAATGTACTTCTCTAGGGAGCATATGAAATCAAGCCCAGAACAATTACTATTGCAGTTGACTTGGTCAATTTCGTTCTAGTTGACATGGTGGCGTAATTGAACATAAGATGGTATCTTTGCTGCTATGAAGTCATATGGAAAAATACATCTTGAGTAGAGTCCACGCCAATATGCTATAAAATTTATTCTCTTAATTATAAAGACAGTGTCAATCAACTACCTTGAATGGGGAAGCTCTCCTCTTTTCCAAGTTATCTCTTAAAGAATATTTTGGTTTCATTCAGTTGTTAATTTACCTGTTGCTGCTTGGAGGAAACAGGTGTTGATTATATATATTGGGACTCTAAATCTTCCCCAGAAGAAATGCAAGAGATGTGGAGTCGTTCTGAAGTTGCAAAAGAGTGGACGAAATCTGGGGAAAAAAGAGGAAAAGTGCGCTTTTCGCATGACAAGGACAGGAAACCATATCTTTCTCGGGTAGAAATGAAGGTATGAATAAAGACATGGAAATTCCTCTAAATTATTGCCTTAAGATAATATCTCACCTTCAAGTAACATCTGCTATCCTCGTATGGAATGTTAATCACTTTAGCATATTGACCTATAGCACAGCACAAGCCTAAAACCAAAAACTTGTGGATAGCCTCTGATAGTGCACGGAGCTTTCATGCTATATATCATCTGTATGGTTGTGATATTTAAAGTCTCATATCATAGATGAAAGCTTCTCTCACATTGTAACTTAAAATAACCTCTTATGAATACAAAATACACCATTAATGATTTGTCAAATCACCAATACTGAATCATGCAGGCAGTTGCAGAAATAATTCTTTCAAAACACTTCAGTACAAGGGGAGTTAAACCTGTGAGTATATATCCTAGCTATTAAAAGTTCCCTTTTTCTGTAAAAACACGCTACTATGTGGCCAGTTCATATTTCCTTTTCTTTTCTTTGTTTCTGCTCTCTTTTATTTCCAATTCTTAGAGTTATTTACTAGTAGTTATTCACTTCTGCGACCTGGCAGAAAGATGATCCCACATTCATTTGCTAATGATTGTGATACGAGTTTGTGTTAGGAAATGATCCCTTTTTCTGTTGGAGGCTCTAGCAAAATGACGGTACATGCAATCTGTCCCTCCTGCTGAGGCATTTGTGTCATGTGGATTGGACACATCCAATGTCACAAAATATTTAAGAAAATCTAGTTCAGATAGATGGCAAGGCTTATATCTATTGGAGAACTGGCATATTACGACTAGGTTGACTCTTATGTCACGTGCTACTTTATAGCATATAAGCTCCCTTATAAAACGGTTGCTTTATGAGGGTCTTTAAAGAAGAGAAATGGAGTAAACTATTTTTTTTTTCCTGGTCAATGAGATGGTGGGAGCGGATATATGATCTTAAATCACACGTCTGTCACTGGATAATGTAACAAGCTTGTGCTCAATATGTGATTTTTGCTCAGGTTGCACCAAACAACAGTGGTTTCACCTGAGATTTTATTCCTTGGGGATATAGTATTAGATAAAACTGATCTGCTAAGGTAGCAAATCTTGCTTTCCTAACCAGATTTGAAAATTCTCCTGAGATTTGAGTGGTTTATGGTTTGTTTCAGTTCTTGAACATTCTATCCTTGCCTAAATTTCCTTTTTTCTTGAACCTGTCTTCTGCCCAATATTTTTGTCTTGTTTTCTTCTTCCTTGATACCTATTTTCTGCAGTCAGTCCTTTGTGCTCTTGCTGAGATGGTGAGCATGCGTTTTGTGAATGGGGTTGGGCCGCGAATTGGATTAATGGGAATCGACTACTCTACAGCTTTTTGGCTTTACATGTACGCAAATACTG
Source organism: Salix viminalis (assembly GCA_029228465.1). NCBI lineage: Eukaryota > Viridiplantae > Streptophyta > Magnoliopsida > Malpighiales > Salicaceae > Salix > Salix viminalis. Next base: position 4,505,604 of record CM055435.1, read on the forward strand.
GAACTAAACTCTTGAGATTCTATGTTGTATAGGGTAACATATGCCCTTTATATATATATAAATTACACATGCATTTGACTTTTTGGTAAAAACAAATTAAACAAGTTTGGATGCTGCATTTTGATTGAGTGTGGAGGCTGTTCCATGGAGCCTGCTCTCATTTTTCCAAAGCAACTTGACTCTTATGAAAGTGGGGTCTTTTTATTCATTCAATACATATTGTGATCGAGTTTTAACAAAATACGTGAATATTTCGAGTGTAAAACTATTTAAGGCTCCGAGCACCAAATATATACAATGTATTTATGAGATAGACCTTTTCACTGGTATCTGGTTTCTATTGTTTCTTAAGACCATCGCTAACACGTGCTTGTTATTTCTCCTTGCACTCAGGGAATTGGGTTATAGGGCTTATAGAGTAGATTCCGCTGGTGATCTGACCAAGCCATTTGTGTCTATGTACTTTGGCGCAGCCTATTTGGCCTGGTTATCGGAATATGAAGGGAGGTGAGTTCGATCGCCATGAAATCTGAATTGTTGTCGGTCTCGTATTGAGTTATCGTTTGTGATAGATTGTGTCCCATTCCATTAATAGTTGTAACTTGTTAAACAGGGAAAGAACTCCACAGTTTGTCGTTCCAGCTTATCTTTCTGGGCCAAAGAACGTGAACCATCAAGAGACTGGTCCCCTTTGGCTTAAATTCGAGCAAGCTTTGAGCAATTACGAAGACATGAAGAGGTACTTCCTGCTCATTTTTGCGCATATTCAAGTGGAGAAATCTCTTTTTTTTTCTATATGACTGATCGAGTTCATCTTTGCCCTTTATAGGGATCCTGGAAATTGCACCATCCTGTAAGCTGACCAGTGAAGTGACGCAATAGTTCAGATTGTGCTGAGTGATGGATATTACAGTCAGTTGTTATAGAAGAGAAATGAAACGAGTGAAAAGTTTATTTTTTTTAGCTCATTTACATTAGCAAATACGAGGGCAGGTGCAAGCATTAGGGTTGAGGAAAGGCTAGCTACAGCTCTTTCTGCCCTTTTTATGGTTTCCGACACATTGGATTGAGTAATCAAACAATCTTATATTATGTTCCGCTCCATCTCACAATTCCATTAACAGAGCATTAGCAGTCAGAGCAATAGCTCGAGCCCCCCCCAACATCATTTACACATAGTAACTGTCTAAGCAAACTGCATGTGATTAATTATGATTATTTATATTTTAACTTCCATATGATGCTTCAAATTCCAACTATATCTATCCAGCCATGGCTCATTTCTTGTATAACACATGCCGTTTTTTAGTGTCTGTTTAGGAGTGTAGTTGCGGTTGTTTTTATAAGTGTTTTTCCATTAAGAAATGCATTAAAATTATATATTTTTTTAAAAATTATTTTTGACATCTAACACATAAAAATAGCTAGAAATAGCTAGAATTATCCCTCCTAAGCCTTTGGAATAATTAACGAACCGACACTAAAATCTTCCACACAATAATGAATTTAGGATGAGCAAGCACAGCACACGTGAAAACCCAACAAATCATCACCATCAAACTGAGGTGCATTAAAATGTGGTGAAGGACCCTCATTCTGAATGAAGTTGTCCGGAATCTCATCCCCTTGAGGAAAAAACCCACCGAAACCTTTCATTATCCGTTCCTGTACCTGAGAATGACATTCATATTTATATTTGCTATGTGTATTTGTGTGCGTGTAGGGAGAGAAAGAACCTGTGGTGCGGTGTCTTTGAGCTCTGACAAGTGGACGATTGCAGGGGAGGTTGTTCATAAATCCAGTTTTATGGGAATCACCAGAGCAAAAGGTTTGTGGGATTTTTCAATCGCTCTGGCAATTTCTCAAATTTTGAACAGCCGGAAAGGATGAGAGTTTGAAGAGATTTCAATCTACAGAATCCTCCAGGAAGACTCTTCAAGTTTTGTGCAATCTTTCAGATTCACTTGAAAAAAGCCATTCAAGATATCCAATGGAGCGATGAACCTCGGACAAACTCCTCATATCTTTGAACCCTAGCTTCTCAAGATCGGGGAGCTTTGAAAAGTCAGGGGCGTGGGTCAGAAATTGCGAATAACTGAGATTGAGGAACCTCAATTTTTCAAGGAAGTGATCCACGAGAAAGCAGACATAATAAATTGATACATTAGTTTTTATAAAATCAATGCTGAAGATAAAATTGGGGTTTTTATTTAGAGCATTTATTTCACCATTTGTTAATCCATAATTAGGATTGATATTTTCTTAAAGAAGAAAATTGGTGCTGTATTAATTGTTATTGTCACTAAATATTTTGAACTTTGTACCTTAGATTAATCAATTATCAATCATTAAGCCTCGGTTATTATAAAACAAACCTAGCTATTATTAATCATTATCTTTCTTGAGGTTGCATGAGGAACTATTATTTTTTACAACAATGATTTTTTATACTAATTTTGAAAAAAATCTAAATTATGAAGAAAAAAATGAGGTGGTAGGAAAAATACAAAAACAACCATTAATTATACGTGAAAGTAAATATTGATATAATAATAATAAAAAAAAAGAAGGAAAAAAATTGAAAGTAGATTGGGCTTTTTTTTATTTATTTTTTAAGACAATTTTAATGTACTATGTAAAAAAATAATATTTTAAAAAAAAATATTATTGCAATGTTTTTTTAATTATAAAAGAACTGATATGACAATAACAAATTATATCTATTCATGTACTATAATAAATTAAGTAATGATCATATAAATTTTAAAATCACAATCACAATTTTTTACCAGTCTTTCAGAAGAATAAGGTTCCTTTTTATCTTTTATTTTTTATCCTACAGTTGGCATTGCTAACATACTGAAGTCTTGCACGATGTTTTTCTGGCTCTTGATGGACATAAAAACCAGCGATATCGCAGTGAAATTCAAATGTTTAGGTTGAAGACACTATGGTCTATGGTGACCTTCAGATTCACCACATCCCCTAATGGATGACGGCAACTCTCCCACCTTCTCTATCCCTTCTTCAAACACCACACCCATGCCCATGTAGAAGTGAGACTCAACATGGCAATGAAAGGCCCACACACCTGGATTATCAGCTCTAAATCTCAAAGCAGTCCATCCATAAGGATGCAGAGGTGCCGTGTTCTTCATGATGGGATTCACCAGATTGTACTTTCTCCAATCACAAGAAATGTTATACTTGCCTTTACCGTACCCCAGGACCCAGAAATCATGCCCGTGAAGATGCCATGGATGTGTCTCGCTGTTCTTCACGGTCATAGAATTAGCATTTTGCAGTATCACATCAACTGTTGAATTGAACCGTAGCCTGTATATTCGGTTGCTTGAAGTAGCATTGACATTTTCTGCCAAACTATAAATGTCATAGTTTGCGAAATCGTATCCATCAGGAGGAGGGTCTTGAGCAAATGCACCGGTCAGATTTTCTTTAAGTGCGACGAGGTATGGGGTCTGGGGAAGTATGAGAGAAAGGTTGTTCAAGGACCATTTAAAATGGCCGTCAATCTTGTTTTGTGTGTTTAGAAGCACGATCACCCTGTCTGAGGTGACAGGAGGGGTGCTGATGAAACCTTGACGAGCCCTAAATGCGAGACTTTGAGCCAATCTTGACGCTGTATCATTCCAGAGAGGCCCTGTGGCCGGAGCTGTTGGAGGCTGCTTTTGTGGATGGTTTGGATAGTAGTTGAAGATGGCCAGACCAGTTGGTGTCGCCGGATTGCGAGCAACTACATTAATAGTTGCCCAGTAGTTTCTTGACGAATCCTGATCAGCTTTTACTAACACAGAGTACGTCTCGCCGGAGTAAATGTAGAGATTTCTTATAGCAAATGGCTCTACGTAGTTCCCATCCGCTTCTACAACAGTCATATCATGGCCCTGCACAAGAATAAGAGAGAATCACAAACCCTTTTGAACTCGAGTATTGCAAATCCAAACAGATTATTTCTGAAGCAATTGATAGTTAGTGAGGTTTTTAAAATCACCTCAATTTCGAAAAGCAAGAGCTGACAGGGAGGTTAAGCTACCAATTCTCAGCCGATATGTTTTTCCAGGAACAACAGTCAGCGAACAAGGAGAGCATTCAGGATTTGTTGTATTGCAAACTCCAGCCGTCAGACCCTGAAGCAGTGGAAAGAGAGCAGTTGTATTTTCCCCTTCCATTTATAAGAAGTGACTGGATAGCAAAAATGAAGAGAGATGGTTACCATAAAATCACCATCAGCTGCCCAAGGAACAGTGCTACACTTGATAGCTAATTCAAGACAAATTAAAGCTGATATGAGTTTAGATTTGATAGAATTCACCTGTGGCTCTCCAACAAAAACAAAGGGTATGGCAGATAAGCCAGCAGCTTGTTCATTAGTGCTTGCGTGGTACCAATCATTTAAGATTATGTTCTGATCATAATCATAGGAAAAGGGCTCAGGAACTCCTTCAGGAAGCGATACAATGATGGATCCGTACAACCCAGCTGCTCTCTGCATTCCATAATGCCCGTGATACAGATATGTCCCAGCCTGCAAAAGGATGGTGAGCTAACCATACCATGCTCTATAAAAATAGCAAAAACAAACACTGCTGAAAACCATATAACCTGAGACCTGGGATCATGTTCGTATTGGTAATAAGAGTGTAAAACGAAAGTGTTATTATATTGACAAGAACAAAGCATTGGATTTGAGCTGCAGAACTTACCCTGTCTACAACAAATCTGTAAATAAAGGTTTCTCCAGGTAAAATCGGACACTGGGTAACCCCTTCTGCTCCATCACTCCATGGCGTTCCGAGCTGTGGTCAGAAAGAAGTACGCACAACAGAAGGTTTTAACATATGTAGGATAGTTTAAGATATGAAGACGACAACCTCATTATACCTGTCTGATTCCATGCCAGTGAACAGCAACATTTTCTGTCCATAAACTATTTTTTAGCTCAACAAAAACAGTATCACCTTGCTGGGCAAAAATTGTTGGTCCTGGAGATATCCCGTTTATGGTGATAACCAGCTTCTTATAGCAATCTGGGGACTTGTATTCATACTTGACCTCCCATTTGTGGTAAACAGTTCTAGCCTCGACGCTCGAGAAATTGATCAAACAAATCAAGGGAAACAAAGCCAGCAACCTCACAAAATAGCCTTTACTTTCTGCAGGTTCTGTCATTTTTCAAGATGCTCAAAAGCTGACAGAACGCTCACTTAGCCAGCAACCAAGCATGCACCCTGCTAGAATATTTGTTAATCAAATATCTGGTCAATAGATCCACCTCAAGTTTGAATATTTCTCTCGAGTTTGTAGGAATTAGTGTGCGTGAAATAGACATGGTGAGGTTGCTGGGAAAGAGATTATTTTTGTTACGGTGTCATCGTTTTTTAGTTGAGTCGTGAGGTGGACTTTCCGATGAACAAGCAAGGAACAAGTCAACGATGAGACATGATGCCCGCAAGCCAGGTAAAATTGAAGTTTGTCTGGACAATAATTATTTATTCATTGATTAATTATTAATAATAATTTATATAAATTCAAAGAGGAGGGTTCCCTCTGTTATTTGAAACAGCGATTTGTTTGTTTATTTGCTTAGGTTTATTTTAATTTTATTTTTTAATATTACATTTATTGAAAATTTAATTTTATAATTTATTTCAATTTATTTTATATATGATTATTTTATTCTCATAATCTGGATCACAAGTTTTGCTTATTAGTATAGTTGACTCAGGTTTTTTTTTTAATTGAATATTTTTTTTAAAAAATATACTTCAATATTAGGTCGATTATAATTGAGTTTTATACCTTATTTTGTGTTTATGGGGTTATCTCAACCTTATAACACGTGTTTGAAAGATTAATATGAGTTTTTTTTCTTCTTCTTTTTTTTTATATATATTTTTTTAATTCATTCTTCAACATTGGGTTAATTAGGTTTTGAAATTCATAATTGTTTTTTCTGTTTTACTTTGCATGTGATTATCATGGTCTCATGATCTAGATTGAGGGTTAATCCAACTAACTTGGTTTTTTTTATTCAATTGCATTCTTTAATATTTAGTTGATTGATATAAATTGTTTTGATTTGTTTTTTATAAGATCATTTCAATCTCATAATTCAAATTTGTCAAGTAAATATAGGTTGACTTGGTCTTATCAATTTTTTTATTGAATTTTATTTTTATCTTTAAATATTGGGTTAATTAAGAATTGTAATTTATTATTTTTATATCATGATCTCATAACCTATGATGTAAATTCTACAAGTTAATTTGAGTTGATCCGAATCAATTTAATACATTGTCTTCTTAATATTTACAAAAAAATGTTATCTTTAAAAAAAATGAGTTCAATTATGTTTTGACTACACTAGGTCAAGTCATATCAGTCCCTATATGATTCAAACTTTTTTCTCTTATAAACATATTAAGAATGAGTGGACATGTTTCTTACATTCAAAATTTTAAAATTTTTAATCCAACATCTAGTATATTACTCACCAATGATCTAATTAACTATTGCACTAAACAAATTTGGATTAAGAATACTGTTCATATAAATAATGAATCAAGTTTTTTCTTTTCATTATTTATATTTGTTTTCAATTGAGTTCTTTAAAAAAAAATTCTCTCAATTTGACTCTTTTAGCTTTTCCAATTTGGTCCTTTGTTTACCTAATTTTATAAAATAAAGTCTTAAATTATGAAAAAAAAAATTAAAAAAGAGAAAAACACAATGTAAAATACATGAAAAACATGTGGCCACTCTCGAAGTCAATAAGAAAAGGTGTTTTTCAACCTACTTAATTCCCTTTCTTCTTTGATTCTATCTCTTTGACTTTTAGAATTTCAATTTTGGTACAAAAAGTTCATTGGTTCCATTCCAATCCCTAGTTTTTAGAAGACAATAAACAAAATCACTGGAAAAAAATGAAAAAAAGATATTAATAGAATGATAATCAAATGCGATAGGGAAAAAAATCTAAGGATGGTGGAATTATATATATATCAATTTTAAAAATTATTTCAACCATAACAAATATACTCAGAAGAAGAAGGATAAAAAAAATTTAATTGAAAATATTGTAAGACTGAATAGATATAAAATGTAAAATTTAAGGACTAAATTAAAATATTTATATGAAACTTGTAACCATCACTCATTAGTAGTACGATTGCTTGTTACCAAAGCAAGGTCCATGCAGGTTAAAATATCAAAGACTTCTTTTCTTTTATCTTTTATTGCGTAAACTTGAGGAAAGGTTTTGCAATGTATTCGCAAGCTTTGCCTCAGCATATTTTGGAAGCTGTCGTGGTTGATGGTTACCCTGTTTTATGAAAAAAGAAACTGCATTTGTTTTCCAAATCGTTCTCTCTGCTGTCTTGGCATAGAATTCATCCCAAAACCCTAACTAGCGAGGGCTTGGTAGCCACTTTTTTTTTAAAAAAAACAAAGATTGAAACCCTTGAACCAAACCAGGTGAACTTTTCTTCAAACAACAGCAATTGATGATCTGGATAATATAATAAAATCCTGGTTTAAATTGAGTGATTAGTGGCTTCATCCAGTGATCTACCATGCCCCATAAACTGAACATTTTCCATTGACCTGGGCTGAATTAATGTGTTCGGAATAATTCATGTAGTTCCAGGATTGGATTATAATCGTGGAATAATTATTAGAAAAAAATAAACTTCCAGGTTTTATTCCATTTCTCATCTTTTGTGTTTGTACCTTCTTCTCTTTTTGGTTCCATTCCAGGCTAGGGATCTTTAGACTTTCAGTGCCAAGAAAAAGGAGGAATAAGGGTTCCGAATCCTGCTACGCTTAAGAAATCACAGCCATTTTCAAGACCAAACCTCGTAATATTCTCTACGCTTAAGACTTCACTCTGGAATACTGGAATCTGGAAACGATTTAACATTTCCCTTCCTCCTAGTCCAGCTTAGTCCAAGTTGGATTCAACATTGGAATCAGCCTTAAAATTTCAGATTGAAATAAGATTTCACATAATTGGATCATCAGAAACAATGCTCCAAAAAGGACCCGATCTGCATTCTGAAACCATTGCATAGTTGAAATATACTTGAAAGAACATTTATTCGGTCACTCTACAGCCTCCATAAGATCAGCTCACTCCGGTAGCAAAACCAAACATATACCAGCATTAAAAGAAAAATTCAGCTTATGCATCGTCAAGAGCCAGGACTCCAGGCAGTGGCTTCCCCTCAAGAAGCTCTAAGCTGGCGCCACCTCCTGTTGAGATGTGGCTCATCTTATCAGCGAGTCCAGCCTTCTCCACAGCAGCAACAGAGTCACCTCCTCCGATGATTGTAGTCACTCCCTTGCCACTGAGCTCAGCAAGCTTCAAGGCGATTGCCTGAAAAAGGAAAAAAAAAAGAAGCTCGATTACAATGCTAAAATGACTGGTTGAGCCTCATATTATCTAGGTATATATATATATATACAAGATACCTCAGTTCCTGCTGCAAACTTCTCGAACTCAAACACGCCCATTGGTCCATTCCAAATAATGGTTTTGGTTGTATCCAATGCCTCACTGAATGTCTTGATAGAATCAGGTCCTATATCCAAACCCATCCAACCATCTGCTATCTCAGAAGCTGGTACCACCTGCAAGAAAAATTGCACTAAACAATCTGAACAAAATTGGTCTGTATTACATTCTGATCCTCTGTGTGCATGCAAGAATGATCTTGTGTTTCCCAATACTTAAAAAAACCCACCCCGAGTAACTCAAAAGAGCAACCCACGAGTTTGCATGCACACATTCCAGGGAATAGACGTAATTTATACGGTCAATGACGCAAACCTTGCTGTTGGCATCTGGAGCAAACTTGTCAGCAACAACCACATCGGTAGGCAGCAGTAGTTTTACTCCCTTGACAGTGGCCTTCTCAATAAGTGAAGTTGCCAGATCAAGCTTGTCTTCCTCCACAAGGGATGATCCCAACTGAGTACCCTTGGGCTTTGTAAAAAGTAAAGATCATTCCTCCACCCAAGAAGAGTAGGTCAACCTTCTCCAAGAGGGATTCAATCACTCCAATCTTGGATGATACCTTTGATCCACCAACAATTGCAGCAAATGGCTTCTTGGGATTTGACACAGCTCCAACGAGATAGTCAAGTTCCTAGAACCATAGCACACAACAGGTTATGGATGCACAAGATGGTCAGGTGTGCAGCCATGAAATTACCAAGTTAAATTGGATCAAACAGAAAATGGATTCACATTCTTTTTTAATTACCAATCCAAAGATAATGCATTTCTTCCTTTCAATTTTTTATACACATGTATTTTCAAAATATATAAATTTCTTGGGGAAGAGCATTTGAAAAGAAGATAAGGATGTAACCACCATACCTTCTGCATAAGGAAACCAGCAACAGCAGGCTTCAAGTATTTAGCCACTCCCTCAGTGGAAGCATGGGCTCTGTGAGCAGTGCCAAATGCATCATTCACATAAACTTCTGCTAGAGAAGCAAGTTTCTTTGCAAATTCAGGGTCATTCTTCTCTTCCTCCTTGTGGAACCTTACATTTTCAAGAAGCAAAACACCTCCTCCTGGAATCTCAGCCACCAATTTCTCAACTTCCTCGCCAATACAATCATTTGCCATCTTAACCTCAATGCCAAGAAGTTCGGATAGCCTTGGTACAAGAGGCTTCAAGCTGTATTTAGGTGTAACACCCTTTGGGCGTCCCTGGAAACCATAATTAAAAAAAAGAGTATATGAATGGCCATTTGACAAAGACTTGTGCAAAATCCAATCATGCTAATTACTTCAATATTTATATCAGTTAAAACATGCAAAGAGGGGTACCAAAGCAAATCAAGTTAAATACAAACAGCAAATAAGGTTGAAATAAAGAAAAGAAGACATGAGATTTTCATCATTTTAGAGCATCACTTTAGCATTCTCATGAAAGCAGTTCATTATTGAGATTGGTTACATAGGTTCAAACGAGCTCAGAGCGACATGGAAAAAAAGCACCAAGGAAAAAAAAATAGTTGAATGTAAGGACAAAAGAAGGACCGCGTTAACAATGGCAAAAATAAAGAGACAAGCTCATGGCATTAGAAAACGATCACCTATTTAAGTGTGTATTTGGGATTGTGGTAGTTTTTGCGGTTGCAGTTTAAAATAATGTTTGATTAAAAGTGATGTGAAAAGGATTATGGTATGCAAAATAGTTGAAAATAGGTCTCCTTGAATGAAAGGCAAATTATTTATAGCTCATACAAAACCAAAATCTTAAACACACTTATGTTTGGCATTAATGCAAAAAGGAGAAGCTATTTGTTAAATAAACAATTTTTTCTTTGATTTTTAGCAAACCAGTCTCTAAAGACAACCGGATGAATAACCTTCCTGCATTCCAAGAAAAGTTAAATTTACATCCCAAGTTAGTTGAAGGCCCAAACCCATCCAGAGTAAGAAACAGAAAAAGGGAAAAAACAGCAGCAATTAAAAATCCTGAGCCGCATTCATTTTCTTCAAAGTTATTTGGGATTGTAATAACATCATCAAAAACAAGAAAAAAAGGGAAAAAAAAATAAAGTATGTTTGCATTGAAAAAGGTACTGTTCCTGTTTTGTTTTTTGTTTTTTCAACTTTTGGCCTTAGATATGGGATGTCAAAAACACTTCAAAAACATTCGAGTCCATAGTTTTGTAAAAGCTAAGGGAGTTACATCCAATCATGTTACATGATTTTGGACAAGTAGCTCAAACAATGGATTGAAAACAATCCACAGACAATGACAAAGGGCTACCAGAACTGCAAGTGAATAACACCATGGTAAACATTCTTGAGAAATCAATTATCAAAGCTACATTCTCCTTGTTCACCTAAACAACAGCTCCAAAATAGAATTAAGAAAATGAAATTTTACCAAATTCATCTTAGGTAGAAAAGAGGTAGTTAAAGAACCAAGCAAAAAAAAAGCTAATCCAGAAAGGTGAAAAATGATTGTCTAATCAAACATCGTGGACAAGAAAATAACGGTACTCCGCCTTGGAGAACATAAATTTAGGCAATACAACTTCTAGAGTATATAAAAACAGCTGAAAACACTTAGCAAAAAACAATTGTAAGAAAACTAAAAAAATCTATCATCTAAATCAATGGCAGAACATAGATCGAAAGACAAATCTGCTTATATGCAATTAAGTGTTAAAAATCGGATAAACAGAAGCCATGTCACAAAAATCAAAACCCAGATAAATCTGCAAATAAACCTGCCATGCTATTTCTAGTTCTGTCTAAGCATCCATCAAAAACAAAGACCCAAGCAAACCCAAAAAATCCCAAAAAGCAGAAAACAGCAGCAAATCAAACATCATCAGAATCTGCATAAAAATCCAAATCTGTAATCAATACTGCACAATCAAAAACATATTTCAACCCAAAAAAAGTGAAATCTTTATAACTGTGAAAATCAGGGATTCGTCGAGCATATACCAAATGAGAGCACAGAATAACTCTGCCACCATGACCCATCAAGTACTTGATAGTGGGTACAGCAGCACGGATCCTAGTATCATCAGTAATATTAAAGTTATCATCCAAAGGAACATTCAGATCAACTCTCACAAACACTCTCTTTCCCTTCAAATCTGTTTCCTTCAAACTGCTAACACTCTTCTTAGTAGCCATTTTTTCCCAGTAAATCCTGCATTAAACCCAAAACAAGGATTAACCCGGATCAAGAAACACAAAAACGGACATAAGCTAATACAAAGGGAAAGATTGGAACTTTACTTGCAAAGAAAAAGAAGACAAAGGAGCTAGGCTTCAACTGAGATCAATAAAAGACAAGGACTGGAGAGTGGTAGATGATACCAGGCGAGTTATAGTGTAAGATGAAGACCCTGTTCTGTTTGGGAGTGAGGTTTGCAAAAAACTATTTATTTATTTATTTTGTTTAAAATTAGTTTTTCCATATAACTTTAAATTGTTTTGATGTATTAATAATATTACAGATGTTATTTTAATATATTTATAAATAAAAAATAATTTTAAAAAAAATCGTTAATATACTTTTAAACACCCTGAAAAAAGTTCGGGACTAACAAAGGTGTTTGGTACAGTTTTTATTCTTAATATTAATGCTTTATAAAAATATTTTTAATTTAAAAACATATTAAATTAATTGTTTTGTAATATTTTTTTAATAATTTTGGTATTTAGAATTAAAAATTTAAATTTTAAAAATATATATTAATTTATTTGCAAATGAAAAACTACTTAAAAAATTATTATACTGAGTTACCGACACCCCGTGAATTGTTTCTAGGGGTGCACCCTGGGCAAACATGCGTGGTATGGGTTTAGAATAAACCTTGGGCGAATATACGTTATTATATTCGAATTTGCAATCTCACGCGATCTTTGGTCGTTACACGTGCTTGCTTTCTTGAATTTTAATTTGGAAATTATAGTTTAAATTAATTTATTTAAATATAGTATATTAAAAAATGTATGTTTTCCAAATTGTTTCATTTTTTTTTCTAATATGTAAACTATCCGAAAATACTTTTAATATTAAAAATTAAGAGTAAAATAGTCAGAGCAAGATTATTTTTTCCTCTACTCGAACATTCATTCGTGATAAGTACAATTTTTATCCAAATTACTAAAAAGTCATTAAAAAATGATTTTCTAAATTTTTAATAAAAATAAACATTTAAAAGCATATTGTAAAAAAGATTCCCTAAATGACTCTTTAGTTTTTATGTGCCTGATTATTTTTGAAAGTATTTTTTTAATTCAAAAAAATATATTAAAAATAATATGTTTTTATTTAAAAAAAATTAGTTTTTGATATTAATATATAAAAATAATATATAAACACTAAAAAAATTAATTTGAAGTAGAGAAAATTAAAAAAAAATCAATTTTTTTTCAACAACATTTTTAAAACGTAAAGTCATACAACGAACAGTCACTTGAAGTTATTTTTCAGTCACTTATTTTTTTGATCTCATATACGTTATGAGTCATGACTAGCTGATGTTATATTTATTCAGAAAATAACGATGATAATAATAAATGGTTTGTTTAACAAGTTGATTGAGACTTCAAGCATCCATGATTTACTTCCTGTCGACTGAATAATTAATCACAGAAATAGCGAAGTTTATGTCGGCAAGAAGCATGATGCGATGAGTTATAGCTTGGAAGTGTTTTTAAATTCTATTTTGAGGTCAATAAACATACGTAAAACACCAGTGGTTGCAGAAATTTGGTGGCCACAAATGAGCTGGGTTTTTTTCTAGACAGATTATAGTCCACGGGAGACTTTGATTTAAGAAAAGAAACAAGGTGCCATTCAACGATGCGCACCGGTTTTGTAAATTACCTTTAGGAAAAGCTGAAAAGCTGTCACCAGATAAAAAAAAACAGCCAACGCCGTCTTTCATTTCTGTGGCTTAAAACTTGCGGGATTCTGTGATAAATCTTGTTCGAATGTCCTTTTCCTTTGTATTTTTGTTATCGCTGACGGGCGGTGCTGCTGACTTGAAAGCATACGAGAGAGAGAGATCTACCTTTGGTGTAGAAGCTGAAAAGAACCAATGTCCTTAGCGAGAACACGGCCCTAAGGCTTTCTTTTCTTAACTCAGTCCTGTTATGCACAGATATAGTAGGATTCCGAGTAGATGATATAAAAATCTCTCTACTACTCGTATTGATTATCCAATTTTTTTCTGCATATCTGCACAATACTTTCATGTGAATTGCTTAAATGACTAATCCAGGCAAGAGACCGGTATTATTGTGCCTTCAATGGCCGGCTAATCTTGCAAAGCATGGATTGAATCACAAAGAAGCTATAGAAACAGGAAGGCAGCAACTAAAGTTACCCCCCCAACCGTAATTTATCGATAAGTGAAGAAGAATTTTCAACTATTTATTTAAATGGTGGATCGTTCTTGTTAACTACCCTCAATGTCTCTCTTGGCAATCTAGTGAGAAGCAAGAAAGGCAAAGGTGGAATCAGACCCCTCCTATTGAAGACACAGAAAATTGTACAGCATGACTCGTACTTTTTCTACAACATGGCATCTCTCTTTCGTAACAGTAAAGGCATGGGAATGGGGGTGGATCAAGTAATCTCACACAGCAACTCGTACGACTTCATCTAGAGCAAGGACACCTGGAAGCGCTTTCCCTTCCAACAACTCCAAGCTGGCACCACCGCCAGTTGATATGTGGCTCATAACATCAGCAACTCCTACTTTTTCTACAGCTGCAACAGAATCTCCACCTCCAATAATGGTTGTAACTCCCTTGCCGCTAAGCTCAGCAAGCTTCTTTGCAATGGCCTGCAAGAAAAAGGCTCAACTCTAGTTCACCATCTAATCACAGGTAATGAGACCCAAAACAATCACAGGAAAGCATTAAAATGCAGTTACATGCCTGTTTGGGAGTTTAGGAGTGTGGTTCGGTTGTTTTTTAAAGTGTTTTTTCATTCAGAAATGCATCAAAATAATATTTTTTTTAATTTTTTTAAACATCATTTTTGATATCATCACATGAAAATGATCTACAAAACCCAAATATTTTTTAATCTAAAGTAAAAAATTAAAAAAAAAATCAATTTTTTTTAAAAACATGTTTTTTGAAACGCAGTGACAAACACCCCGAAATGAGTTCAGCCAGCCACTTCACAAAGTTGCATCAAGTACTAGGACCATTTGTTTTCACTGTACGGTTAATCCAGGTAATAGAAAGAGTTGGGTTGTTGGAGAATTTTGCTTCATTGTCGAGATAGTTTTCACACTTCCCTATCTAAGTGTATGCAACCGTGCTTCTAACAAGGCATCATAGCATGCCTATCAGATAGTGAAACCAAAAGCAGCATCCAAGCTTGAACAGATGAAAAGCAAAAATTAAATTTAAGCACCACTTCTCGCATACCTCTGTCCCAACTGCAAACTTTTCAAACTCAAACACTCCCATGGGTCCATTCCAGATGACAGTTTGAGTGGTTCCCAAAGCTTCATTGAATGTCTTCACAGATTCTGGTCCAATATCCAGTCCCATCCAGCCATCTGGGATAGCGGATGCAGGTACAATCTGTAGTGAACAAAATGGCATTCAAATTCGTTCAGTTACAGAGAGCATTAAAAATGTCAGAGCAAGAACAACTTTTAGCGAACTTTCTTGTGGGAGCTTTGACCACAAACCTTGCTATTTGCATCAGGAGCAAACTTGTCTGCAATTATCACATCACTGGGTAGCAAAAGAGACACTCCTTTTGCCTTGGCCTTCTCAAGGAGCGATGTTGCCAAACCAAGCTTATCTTCCTCGACCAGGGATGAACCTACTGGGAGGCCTTGAGCCTTGTAAAATGTGAAAATCATACCTCCACCCAAAAGGAGGATATCACACTTCTCCAGGAGCGACTCAATGACTCCAATCTTGGATGAGACCTTAGAACCACCCACAATGGCAGCAAATGGCCTTTTGGGGTTGAAACTGCCCCAACAAGATAGTCCAGCTCCTAAAAAACAAAGGTAGCGAGAGATTGAATACCAAAGTGACCGGAAGTTTAAGGAGAACTGAGATAAAAATAAGTAATAATATCAAGGCTACTTTCAATATACGAGACAGTGGAATACAGGCCCTAACAACAAAAAAGCAAGCAGCATATGCAGGATGGATGGGTTCTTTTCAGTTACATGCCACCACTTTTGCACTTGAAACTCACAAAAAAGACGAGAAATAATCAGCAAAATGGACAATTCCGTCTCATAATAAAAATTGAAAGCTGGTGGCATTGTGTAGATATCACCAAAAAATTGGCAAAAGAGAAAAGCTAAATACTGAATGTGTTCAAAGGGAAACATGATCAAAGAAAACAACACAATGAAGGGAACTAAAACAACCAATCATTCAGTCCACTTAGGGCACCAAAGGGTAGTTTAGATGAGGTTCCTAAATAAAACTGCCTCTGGGTCATACTCATAGAGGAGATTGCTTAATTTTTTTTTACTACATTCAAAAGATTAGGGTATATAATCTCAAACATCCATTAACTTATAAACCAACCTTCTGCAAGAGGAAACCAGCAACAGATGGTTTCAAGAATTTTGTGACCCCCTCAGTGGAGGCATGTGCTCTATGTGCAGTTCCAAATGCATCATTTACATAAAGATCTGCCAAGGAAGCAAGCTTCTTTGCGAATTCAGGTTCATTCTTCTCTTCTTCCTTGTAAAACCTCACATTCTCAAGAAGAAGAACAGCACCATCAGGAAGTGAAGCAACCAATTTTTCTACCTCCGGGCCAATGCAATCATCAGCTTTCACAACCTGCTCAAGCAGCATATATTAGACATGCATACTCTGTTTCTCTTTCCCTTGAACTATATTTCCATGAACAAGTTTTACCTTAATTCCCAAGGAGTTCAGATAACCGGGGTACAAGAGGTGCCAGGCTGAATTTTGGAGTAACACCTTTTGGTCGTCCCTGCGAAATAATCAAAGGAGCACTTGAGCTCATATGGGTAGACCAATGAACATTATGTAGTGTCAAAGACCCAAGATATGATTTATCATATTCTCTAACATGCAGAGATTATAAACCCAAATTATTTTCACAGATAACCAATTAATATCAGATGTACAAGAACTGCAAACTTACGTGCTATAGAGATATTTCTGCAAAGAATCAAACTCCTTGTATAAAAAAACACCATACCAGCTAAATTTACAAATACAAGAACCTGCTTCCACACCAAATCCAGCAGTTAAACGTAGTTCTTTGCATGAATTCAATTCACGGAGAACATTATCGCTCGACCAGTAGAAGACAAACTACAGCATTCTATCAACCAGGAATTAACAATTGCAAACCTGCAGTCATTCTCGCTAACTCTCTCAAAATCAACTGAAGAACTTTGCATGTCATAAATCACAACTTGAATTTCGGACCCAGTAGCGCACAAAGTGCAACTCCAATTAACCAGCACCAATTTTTTTTTCTATAAAAGGAAGAGATAGAAAACAGGGTGTCGTGAAACTAAAATGTCAATGCTATAATTCCAGTCGCATGACATCAAAATTCAGTGCAATAACCAAAAAAATAATTCATTCAACAAACCAACAGAATCAGTGAAATGAACGAACAAAACCCAAATCACAACAAGACTGATACAAAATTCCCAGAAACCAGAAAAGAAGAGGTGAGATTGAACAGCAACACACGTACCAGATGACTAGAAAGAATAACTTTAGCCCCGTTTGAAATCAGGTATTTAATGGTGGGGATAGCAGCTCTAATTCTAGTATCATCAGTAATATTCTGATTATCATCAAGAGGGCACATTCAAGTCAGCTCTAACAAAAACTCTCTTCCCTTTCAAATCAGCAGCTGTCAAGTCACCAACACTCTTCTTTGCCATAGACACCACTGCTCTTGGTGCTTTACCATTTGACTTCAATGATCGTATTTTGGACACCACATGAGAGCTAAACAATGGGTCTGCAGCAGAGAAACCAAGACCCCGGAGGCTGGTTGTGCGGAGGCCGGAGGTGGAGACTGGAAGAAGGGAGGCCCGAGCAGCTGTGGAGGTGGAGGAGGCTGCTGTTTTAAGGAGAGAGAGAGTTGTTGGTGCTGTGGCGGAGGCCATTTGGCGGTGTTTGCGGAGTGTTTTTGAGTGTAAATTTTGTGAGAGAAGGTGGGTGGACTAGAGGAGAAGAGGAGGGAATGGAGGGTTATATGGATGGGAAATGAGGCTCTCTTTCTCTGATCTTCGGAGAGAGAAAAAATAATGGAGAGGATGTGGACGGGAAGAACGAAGGAGGGAATGAATGGGCGATGTGCGTTTGTATTTTGGATTTTGGATTTTGGATTTTCTCTTATCGTTGAAGTGAGGTTGTTGATGTTCGATGCTTTTTAGTAACTGTTTGTTAACAAACACGGTTGAGTTTCGCTTTTTAAAATTGTGAAAATGATTATTATTTTTTTAAAAAATATTTTTAATGAAAAAATATATTAAATTAATATTTATCTAAAAAACTCAATTTTAATATAAGTACATCAAAGAATATATATATATATAATAATAAAAAAAAATTCTAAAATTTTCAAATCAAACACTACTTTAATAATTCACAACAGATTTGTGAAGGGAATGTGATGATAATTGCGTGCATGATTTTGTATAAACTAAAAATAAATCTTTTTAGTGTATTTAATTGTATAAAATAAATATCAACACCTTCAAAAATCAGTTTGTATGTTTTAGCATTAAAGGATAAACTTATCTAGATTTTCAGAAATTTCCGATAAATAAATTCACATTATTGAAAAATTCAAGTCAATTTCAGATATTTCATTTTTTAAAATTTATTTTGGATATTCATCATATATTAAAATAATCTAAAATTATTGCATAAATTTCATAAATTGCAGGACATGGCCAACTGGCCAAGATTAGCCATGGACCGCCTTTGGAAGCTAAGTCTATTCTTCACATGTAATCGGGCTAAAGCCCACGTTGACTGATCGGCCTTCTTTTCATGAACATCTATCTGCTTTCTGTCCTGGCAAAAACCTTCCGAGGTTCTACCATCACCCAAGCTTTCATATCTCCCTTTCCATGGCTTTTATCGTCCCAGCAGCTATTATTTTCCAGCCAATTTTCCCTTCTTTGCCCACGAACACCTCCAAATAGAAATTTCAAAGCCATCCCAAGAGCAGCTCTAAGAGAATGGAAAGAGTACGAGGATGCGGTGAAAAGAAAAGACCTTGCCAGAGCTCTTAGGTTCTTGAAATCCAAAGAAACTCTGACAAGCAATGATAGTTTGGCTGATTCCGTTAATGGTTCTTTCACAAATGACCCAGCGACTCGGTCTGGACTCGGTGACCTGGGTTTGTTTGATGGGCTAGAGAGGGATTGGGAGGTTCTGGACACTTGTTTGAATGCTGATGATATGAGACTCGTTTCCAGTGCTTACGGGTTCCTCAAGAACAGGGGGTTCTTGCCCAGTTTTGGAAAATTTAGCAACATTGGTAAGTTTGTACTTTCTTTCTTTTTTTGCCCAAGGATTTGAGCCTTTTCTTTGCTAACATAGATTGGCTTTGAATGTAATGGCTATGGAGCAAACTAGATATTTACTTTCTGTTTTTGGGATACAATTTATGCAGTTTTGGAAGGACCAAGAGAAGTTACACCAACTGTGTTGCAGTCTTCTACTGGTCTAGAAGGTGCAAACATGAATACAGTACAGCTTTGTTTGCCTGTTTTTGTTTTTTTTTGCCTTAATTCTTTTGCATCTAATTCGCATTTCAGTTTGGTTTAGTGCATATTTATTTTTAATGACACTAAAATGTGCATGCTTCATTCCCGTCTACTCATTTAGTGACAAAACTTTCACCGAAGAAATGGGGTGAAACTGGGATCTCAAGCCTTGTGTTCATTGCATTTATCGGAGGAGCAAACTTTCTTGTTGACCGAGGGATTGATATCAGAGTTAACCTTGCGGCTATCCTAGGATTGACCCTTTTAGACTCTATCTTCCTTGGCGGAGTTTGTTTAGCTCAAATCTCAAGCTACTGGCCCCCAAATAAGCGTCGGATCTTGGTTCATGAAGCAGGCCATCTTTTGGTAGGTATGGACCTTTTCACTTGATTTAAATGCTTTGTTTGGATGACATTTTTCTATTACAAGAAATGGGAGATTAGAGTAAGTGTTTTTCCTTTGGAATTGTGGTACTTATTTTGATTGTACACAAACAATATCAGTATCTAGTGTGGTTCCTCACATTTAGCACTGTCCATTAAGTAGTCCCATTGACCTACATGTTGCTTTTCAAACAGTTGCAGTAACCATGCCAGCACTCTCATAGATCGTCTCTCTCCTTTGCTGGTACCATTCCATGTAATTACTTGTAAAATTCCTTTTGCAGCATATCTTATGGGTTGCCCGATTCGAGGAGTAATTTTAGACCCCATGGTTGCAATGCAAATGGGCACTCAAGGACAGGTATCTACTTACTTCTCTTGTTTTGATTGTTATGGCAGTTTCCTCTTCACTTTTGTCATTTGCTCTTACTTCTGACAAACTTGCTGGTACTCCCTGTATTGTTCATAAGTTACTGTACTTATCTCTGGCTAGTTAGAATCCTGCCCGATACGTGGCCAACCATGCCACTATTGGAGGTAAGGAACCCTTCCAAATATACCTGTATAGCTTTCCAACATTAGAGGAAAAGAATTCTTCAATGATACAAACTTATATCCTTATCACCGTGAACCAAAGATATTCATGATAAGTATATGATGATAACTATTGTTTTGATCAGCTGGCTTGTTTCCATTTACTCATTATTTCTACAATGCAATTCACTTCCTGCGGTGATTATTTTTCCTGTTACACTTGATAATTTCCCCTGAAATCACTGTGGAAATCATGGATATTCTGGGCATTGCCACCTTCATTGGAATGAGTCTTCAGAATAGATGACTGGTTGCCTTCTTTGGAGTATTTTTTAAAAGTTATGATGATAGCTGTGAGGGCCTGAAGGGAAATAAGTTGTGTTTTATTTGTTTCCTCAAGTTGTTGGTCAGAGTATTTGACCTCATTTTTTTGTGCTGATTATATCTATCTTTAATTCATTTTATTTGGAATACCATTTGATGCTGGCTTTGATAATTAAGGTTCGTACTATCTCTTTGTTTTTGTTACCGACCCTAATGATTGCTATAACATCAGCACTGGTATCATATGTTCTTTTATTCAAATTAGCAACAGTGTTGCCAGCAACAACTTATAAAATAGCACATTCAAACAGGCGGGAACTCAGTTTTGGGATGAAAAGCTGAGTAATGAGCTTGCTGAAGGGAAACTCAGTAGCACTTCGTTTGACAGGTGGGTATGATGTGAAGAGCTGTTTGAGGTTGCTTGGTTTAATGCTATTTGCTGGATACAATTGAAAGAACAACAGTCGGTCATATGGTGATTAGATTTTCAACTGCTTTTGCTGCTCCTTTTATTACCACAAGTAATTTTATATAGATTTACTTTAAGCAGTAACGTAGTGGTTTTTGTGAGCAACATGAAAATAGCCACTGTGCTATTTTCAAGTTCAATAGACACTAGGCAGCTTGTCCAGGCACCTGCTTATTCAGCGGGATGATATTGGTGTCCTTGCAACTAGATTACTTGTTTCTCCATCCATATGAGCATTGTTTGTGCTATGTAAGTCATCCATATGAATTTTCTCATGTCAATGTTTACTAATATCTGGTCTCGAAATTGCCAAAATGTGGTCTGGAATGGTGGTAAGGTACTGCATGGTGCTTTTTGCTGGCATTGCAGCTGAAGCTCTGGTTTACGGTGAGGCAGAGGGTGGAGAAAATGATGAAAACCTATTTAGGAGTATCTGTATTCTTCTGCAACCCCCATTATCTGTAGCCCAGGTATCTCTCTCACCATTATACAAAACTTGTGGTTTCCCTTTGCTAATAATTCTAATTCTGACTCCTTTTGGCTTCCTCATGTATAGATGTCAAATCAAGCAAGGTGGTCTGTTCTGCAATCTTTTAATTTGTTAAAATGGCACAGGGATGCTCATCGAGCTGCTGTTAAAGCATTAGAAAGTGGTGGCAGTCTAAGTGTTGTAATTAGGAGGATTGAGGAAGCTATGTCTTCCAGTTGATGAAGTGACTGTTGATCTTTGTTCCACGTTGTTTCTAAGGTAATGGTGATTCCATTTTCATATTTTGCATGTTCTTGCTGGGTTTGCTCCTGATTTGCTTGGACATACCTGTAATAATGTCTCGACTTGTTATTCTGGCAGGACAAAATGGGCCTCGTTGCCAGAAATCGAAAGTTGAAATGGTTTCATATGGCTTCATTTGCTCCTCTCTTCTCCTGCCCCTTAATCACCCTAATCTATGCTCTCAGTTACTCTTTCTCGAGTCCTATAATAATAATAATAATAATAAAAAAGGAGCAACAATAGGGTGAGAAGTGGGATTAAATGGAGACCGATTTATGCAGTACACAGGCCTCAGTTATGACTGAAGCACTCTAGAGATTGGTGCAAGTGTCAGGCCGTCCTAAGCTGCAAACGTTTTTGAAGTATTAAACAGAAGAAACGATGGTAAACAACAGAGCAAGATCCTCTAGCATTTGCTGCGGGGCAGAGCAACAACTGTAATTCTTTCCTAATTGTTTCCCCTGTAAGCGTGATTTTACTGGATATGTAGGTTTTCCCATTTGGATTTTCCGTGGTGTTTGTATCAGGATCATCTTTTATACATGCGTGCTGTAAATGCGATGAATCACTATTGACGATTTTTTGTTTGTGCTCGGAGAAAGTTCACTTTTCTTTTTTGGTGATTATTGGCCATGAAAAATGGAAAATAGTGTAACCTAACCAGCTGTTTTTATATGTTATTTTTATGTCTTAATATTAAAAATAATTTTTAATAAATAAATTAAATAATATTTTAATATATTTTTGAATAAAAATGCATTCTTAAAAACATTTTTAACTTAGTTTGATACCCCTCTTTGCATGTTTTAACTGATATGATTGGATTTGCACAAGTCTTTGTCAAATGGCCATACTCACCGTTTTTTTTTATAAAAAATAAATGCCTTTTAATTTTAGATTATTTTTTATAATTTTAGATTGTTTTTGATATGATATATCAAAAACAACTTTTAACAAATGATAAAAAAAAATACTTTTTAAATATATTTCTAAGCAATATCATACTTCAGTCGAATAATATAGGCAAATAACATTTGTTTTTAGGGACGACCTTCACGCAATAGAGTTGGCCTAAGGTATCGAGCCGTCTTAAATTAGAAAAAAGTTGTCAATGTGATAAAATTGCAGGAACAAGCGTCGATCTGACTAAGTACCTCAAGTACAGGGACTGCTAGTGATTTTTGTACAGAAACACTACTTTCAGTTTCAGATAAACCTCCAAAACCCAAAACAGTTCAGCTGCTCTCTCCTCAGCAGCTGAAAAAAGACGACACCAATCTGTTTCCTCTTCGAAAAAACTCAAAAATCTCTCATGTTGTAACAAACCAAAACCAGTTATGAACCTTGCACTTCCTCCCAAACAAAACCATCTTCTCCACTCTCCAATTCTTCTAACCCAAACAGCTCAAAACCCCCCAATTCTCTTTCAATTACCCACAAATCGAAGACCACGAATTTCGCGCAAGAAACCCATTTTTAGAATCCATTCCTCTGCCAATGCAAATGGTTCTGACGGGTTTTCTTGGCCGATTCTCACTCGCTCTGTTCGGCTGGGGACGGAGCGTTTTTTTTTTAAACTCGGCGAGTCAGTCAAGAAGGAAACTGGGTTTGATATGGAAGGGGTTAATGTGAAGGTTGGTGAGTTTGTTGAGAGCATTAAGGGTGATATCAAGAAAGGTGACGCTGCATTGACTCGGTTCAGGACTGAATTGTTAACTGATTTCGTGGATTGGAATAGATGGGAGCGTTGGAAGGTAAGACGCCTTTGCTTACTTATTTTTTATTAGGAAGGTGTTGGGAGATGAGAACCTGACATGATTTTGAATATTTAGTGTGCGGAGATAAGTTAATAAATGAAGAACTTTTTCAAGACCCATAAAACCTTAATGTGATCTTTTTCAAGCTTTCCTTTGCTGTTATTCCATGAAAAAAATTCTTGAAACTATAACATGGACATTTTCTACTTGCAGGACTTCAAGAATTGGGAGCCTAAACGAGTTGGTGCTTTGTTGCTCTATATTTTTGCTGTGATGTTTTCCTGTCAAAGAATATATGTTGCCATTCGAGCTCCTTTTCTAGACCAAGAAAGAAGAGAGTTAACAGAAGCTTATATGGAGGCTTTGATTCCTGAACCAACTCCTATTAATATTAGAAAGTACAGCAGTTTGTTTTTTATTTGCAAATGCAATCTACAAGAGATGAATAAGACTATATTTTAATAGAACATCAAGTTGCTAATTAAATTCTGTGTTTAATTAACAAATAATCCTATATCTGATTTTTACATGTAGGTTTAAAAAGGGTATGTGGAGAAAGACAACACCAAAAGGCCTGAAAATGAAGAAGTTCATTGAAGGACTTGATGGAACACTGATTCAAGACACTTCCTATGTTGGAGAAGATGCATGGGAAGATGATCAAGATTCTCCTCAGGAAAATATGAAACAAATCATTGACAAGGATGTGAGATTAAAGGCAGAACTAAAGAAAGACTTGAAGCAAGACTTGGGCATTTTAGGTGAGTTGGTGATTCTGTTGGTTTTGGACATGCATAGACATGATAGATGCTCCAGATTTATTTAGAATGGTTTTGCTTTTGACTTTTTGTTATTTTTAGTTTCTTTTCATTGGAACTTTGGATCAGTGCTTGCTTAGCTAAGCACAGGAAATTCTTTCCTGAATGAATCTTCTATTTGAAGTTTACACTTGAAACCATTTGGAGAACATATTTCTTGTTTATGTTTTTTTAAGGTCAAAGGAAAGTATATGCATTTTGTTGCCAATACTAGATGATAATATGTTAAAATTTACCTTGTCTTTATAATAAACAGGTCTTTATAATGAAGTGTGAAAAATTATTATATTTATCCATGTGTTTTTGGATTTCTTTTCCTTGTTTTTAGCTAGATATACTTTATTTTGTAATCTATTCCCTTAGCAGTTGAAGCAAAAGTGAACTGGGTGACTAGTGAACCTAAGTATATTTCTAAGTATATTTATCCTCCTGGTGATTGCAGTGAGTAATTGGAGGATATTCTTTTTTAAAAAAAAGAAGGAAATGGACAAGACTTGGGTTTAATTTGTTGATCATGCTTGCATATTTTTTCATGCGTTCTTATCAGGTGAAGTTCAAGAAAGTACAGGAACATGGCGTGAGAGGCTTCATATATGGAAGGAGATTCTAAAAAAGGAGAAGTTAGCTGAGCAATTAGATTCCTCAAATGCTAAATATGTGGTTGAATTTGACATGAAAGAGGTTGAAAACAGCCTTCGCAAGGATGTGGTGGAAAAGGTTATCGATACACAAGGAGCCAGGGCTTTATGGATATCTAAGAGATGGTGGCGCTACCGTCCCAAACTTCCATACACTTATTTTCTTCAAAAGCTCGATTCCTCTGAGGCAAGTGTTATTTTCCGTGATGTTCCTTTTGCTTTCTATGGGTATATTCCTCGATGTATAGTGTTCAAAGTTGCATGGCTCTCAATTTCTTTAAATGGAACCTAGGTTTATGTGGAGCTTTGTTGGAGTTGGATTTCTCAAGCATTTAACTGTTGAGTGCATACAGTGTACATCCATTCCATGTGTGCCCAAGAAACAGAAAACTTTCCCTTTTCTGTTTTTAGTAGCTTGTAATGGCTAAATTTATTCTTTAACTTGGGGTAGCTTTTTTTTTCCTTAGCTAATCTTATACCTAGTTTTTCAGTTAACTTCAATGTCAGATAGTTTAGGATTTTTGAAATACAATCTGTCTAATTAGATACTTTAGGGGTGATGATTTTCTTTGGTTTCTTTATGGTGCTCTACATCTAGATCTTTCTGTCAGGTTCCTTGAGCTAATATTCAGTGGGATTGGCATTAGGAGAGCGAATGCATCATCCTCTAATTTTATGCTTGTTCATTCATTTATCATTAATAAATTTTCTTCTTTCATGGGAAAAGAAAGAAGGGACGTCAATATAACCAGTTTTAGTGATGCTATATATAAAATACTTAAAACTGGTGCTACCCAAGCAATAAGTATCAGTGGAATGGAAACATGTAGAATTCTAATATAAAGATATACAGACCTTTTCTAATTCTGCAGGTTATTTTTTGACAGGTTGCTGCTGTTGTCTTCACCGAGGACCTGAAAAGACTTTATGTAACTATGAAAGAAGGTTTTCCACTAGAATATGTTGTAAGTTTGGGGTTTCTTTGCGCAACTGAGAATCTGAACCACATGCTTTCTTGGCTTATTTTGATACTTTTTATTTGCATTTGTTAGGTGGATATTCCCCTCGATCCATACTTGTTTGAGATTATCTCAGGTTCTGGTGTAGAAGTAGATCTCCTTCAGAAAAGGCAGATACATTACTTTCTAAAAGTTTTGATTGCATTGGTGCCTGGATTACTGATCTTGTGGCTCATAAGGGAGGCTGTCATGCTATTACATATTACTTCTAAGCGTTTTCTCTACAAAAAGTACAATCAACTTTTTGATATGGCATATGCAGAAAACTTTATTCTGGTATTGATTTAGTTTCTCCCTTTGTGTGTTTCATTCTCTTCCTGTGTGTTTTCCCCTCAAAGCATCATTGTCTTGGACTCATCCAGCCAGTTGGAGATGTTGGTGAAACCAAAACAATGTATAAGGAAGTGGTACTTGGGGGAGATGTCTGGGATCTTCTCGATGAGATAATGATATACATGGGCAATCCCATGCAATACTATGAAAGGGGGGTGAAGTTTGTTCGGGTAACTATTATTTTTTAGTAAAAAATTCGAGTTTCTTCCTGTTGTGCTCTAAATCTTTAAAGTTATGATAAAACATGAAGTGCATAGCGGTTATGTATGTAACAGGGTGTCCTTCTCTCGGGACCTCCTGGAACAGGAAAGACACTTTTTGCTCGTACACTTGCCAAGGAAAGTGGATTGCCTTTTGTTTTTGCTTCTGGCGCAGAGTTTACAGATAGTGAGAAAAGTGGAGCTGCTAGGATCAATGAAATGTTTTCTATTGCTAGGAGAAATGTAAGCTCCCTCTTATTATAACTTTGCAATGCAATATGATGAGTGAAAGGAATTTTTTAGATCATCCTGTAGTGTTTTATGATTTTTATATATATCTAAAGCCAACTCACTGAAACTGTGAAAAATAATTTACATACCTTAATGCTCTGCCCTATTCATGGATGGGGGGCATTAGAAACTGATGTCTATTTACAAGTTTTTCAATTCTTTTATTCGTTCTGGATGCTTCTTGCAGTTTACTTTGGGCATTAGTCTGTTTGGAATTGATATGTCCTAGTGTTAATGTGTGCTCCCAAAGTTTAAAGTCTTGGATTGATTATTTTTTATTATTCAACAGCTAAATTGACTCGGATATTCCTTTTCACTTGTAACTTATTTGCATATAATCATCATAGTAAGATTTAAACTGCGCTTTACATGACAAGGGGCCATTCCATTGATGTTGTATGTAGAATGTTTTACATGGATAATTGTCATATACAAGTCACAGAATTCCTGCCATTGCCTTCGTTTTCTCTAAGTTCTTATTATTATTATTATTATTATTATTATTTTATCAGCAAGTCAAAATGAGCTAAATATGCCTCCTGCTATTTTAGCTTCCCTGTACTGCTTTGCACCGCTGGTTCTTTGGTTTACCCGGTTGAGGGGATTTGCTTGATAATAGTCCTTTCTTTTGTTTAAGATGGAATTTAGGGTTCCAGGTTAAGATATCTATCTGTTTCTCAAGATAGAGCTTTTATGTTCTTACGGTAGAAGTAGGAATTAGGTTAAGATGGAAATTGTGTATTTTTCAATCTAAAAGAGTACAGGTCTTAATAATTTATTTTTCATGCAGGCTCCTTGTTTTGTGTTTGTGGATGAAATTGATGCCATTGCTGGAAGGCATGCAAGGAAGGATCCAAGAAGAAGGGCAACATTTGAGGCTCTGATTGCGCAGCTTGATGGGGAGTGAGTATATTAGTTCAACATCCTGTATATGTATTCATTTCCCCCCATTAAGTTTGCACAAAACAACCTTCTGAGTAAAAATAAAACTTTCATTTATTTCTCATCTTATTATTTGATTATTTTATTTATTTAAAACCTGTTGAAGTTACTATATCCTATCATGATTTATAAATCTGGGAAAGGAAGGCAACGAAAATACATAAATTGCAATGATTTTTATTTTTCTGAAACATATGCTGTTTTTTATTAGTGCCCAAGTCCAGCTTTTCTTTGAAAGTATTTGAATTGTGCTGGTAGACAACCTTGGAAAATTAACTTAATAGGAAGGGAATCAAATAATTTTTTGTTCTTGGTTATGCATTACTGTAAAGATGCATCATTTTTTCTGTCTTCTTTTGAACTCTACTACTTGTGAAAGTGATATTCACACTGAGCACTTTGTTTTGTATAGGAAGGAAAAAACTGGCGTAGATCGGTTTTCGCTTAGACAGGCTGTGATATTCATTTGTGCTACCAATAGGCCAGATGAATTGGACCTGGAGTTTGTTCGTCCTGGACGTATTGACAGACGTTTGTACATTGGATTGCCTGATGCAAAGCAACGAGTACAAATTTTCGGTGTCCATAGTGTAGGAAAGCAACTTGCAGAAGATGTGGACTTTGAGAAAGTAAGTGCTAAGTGATTCATCTCTTGGCTATGGTGTATGACATGATAGAATGCATTAGCATGACTAACTTTGTCTAAGAAACGAGAGGAACTGTAATCAATGCAATATCGCTTAGATGTTAGCGGCATGATTTGAATCTAAACTAATATGAAAACATGGTCAACATTTTATGTTTAAACTTTATCATCTTGAATATATCTTGAAACTCAATGTTTTCATTCTATTGCCAAGATTTGGGACGATTCTTCATTTTTTTCCTGAAAGACAAGCATACTAGACCTGAATTCAGATTAGATCAGACTGGCAGACTCTTGTTTAAGTAGCTCTGTGCTTGAAAGATCTCAATTGATTTCTACTGTATAACCATGTGGAGATTTTCACAGGGCAGGCGAGGGAGTCTCCAATCCATTGATATTTTCTCCATGAGAAATAGAACCTTCTGCACCTACAAATTTCCCTTGTAGAAAGGAAATTGAGCGGTCTTTCATCACAATACTTTGGTCTCATACACTTGCGTGTGTGATGCAATACATGACATGCTTACCAAATTCTCATGAATAAACAGAATGCTTAGGCCATTACATTTGAGGTTTTCCTTCAATACCATGCTATTAATTTTTAGCTTACTGTCAGTGTCTATGCCTTTCACTCTGCAGCTTGTGTTCCGTACTGTTGGCTTCTCGGGAGCAGATATTCGGAACCTGGTCAATGAAGCTGCAATCATGTCTGTAAGTTTCTGAATTTTGTCATAAAAATATAGGTACCAGTGGAAATATTACCCTGGTCAACCTCTGGAAGAAACATTTTATAATCTAATTGGCATGTGTAGATACTACTGTTGTATCTTTATCTACCACTTATCTTTATGGTATATTTGAGGTCATATTTTCATTGCTGAACACTAAGTGGCATAAGTGGAGCATTATCAGAGTATTATATTATTACCCTTCAGCACAGCAGAAGTACATGGCATTTCCATAATGTTTCTCCATGTTAGCCACTCATCTTAAATTGGATGGATATCATCATTCATTTACCTCATTCATCCCCCCTTTTTTCCTGTTTCTCTAGAAAGAGGAATGGAATGTGGCAGATGAGTGCATGAGATAATGGTTCTTACGTGAGAGAGGGAGGAGAAGTAATAGGTTCATTTATTAGGGGTGGGGGCCATTGCTAGTTATTGTAGCGAGCGAGGTTGTGGAAGCTTTTCTTCAGTTGAGATCTTAACTTTAGATGATCCTGTATTTCATATATATTGCATGAACAGTCATACAAGTTGAACTGGTTGAAAGGTTCGCTGAATTCTCAAGCAATGCAAAACATAATGTCTGATCATTATTGCAGGTAAGGAAAGGGCGTTCTAAGGTCTACCAGCAAGACATTGTTGATGTGCTAGATAAACAATTGCTTGAGGGCATGGGTGTACTTCTTACCGAGGAGGAACAGCAGAAATGTGAACAAAATGTATGTCTTTATTTGTTCTCATGAAGTGACAAAGGAATCTAAAATTGTTTTTAAAACTAACCTCCGAGTTGATAATCTATCTTATTAGGTTTCTTTTGAAAAGAAGCGTCTGCTGGCTGTACATGAAGCTGGTCATATATTATTAGCTCACTTGTTTCCTCGCTTTGATTGGCATGCATTTTCTCAGCTCCTTCCTGGAGGCAAGGTGAAATTTCTGTATGCAAGTTGGATTTGTGATCGCTGTTACTCAACTGCTGCAGTTTCTTTAATTCTCTTTAATTTTCATCTTTTTTGTCCAACACGGGCAGGAAACTGCAATATCTGTTTTCTACCCACGAGAAGATATGATTGACCAAGGATATACAACCTTTGGCTACATGAAGATGCAAATGGTGGTAGCTCATGGTGGACGTTGTGCTGAACGCCTTGTGTATGGTGAGGATATTACTGATGGAGGAAGTGATGATCTTGAAAAGATAACAAAGGTAAATGTGGTAATTTGAGTATAAATTGGTAATTTCATTAATCAAAATCCCATTTGATTACCAGAAAGAAACTAGAAATAAGGTAGCCATTAAGAATCATTGAAGTCTCTTAGATAAAGATTTAATGGTAAAGGGTAGGCATTTTGGCTGTTGTCTTTATGACTATTCATTTTCTTACCAGATCGCCAGGGAGATGGCAATCAGTCCTCAAAATGCAAAGCTAGGCCTCACTGCTTTAACAAAAAGAGTTGGACTCATGGATAGACCAGATAATCCAGGTGGCGAGCTGATAAAATACAGGGCATGTTCCTTAACTCTTACCGAGCTCCAACTAAAAATATGCTCTCTGTATTCTCATATTTCTGTTTAACTCAATGATCTTGATCAACTGATTCTTGTTTTGTATTCTCCTTCATGATGTTAGTGGGATGATCCACATGTGATTCCTGCCAATATGACACTTGAAGTATCTGAGCTATTCACTAGAGAAATGACAAGGGTAAGTATTTGCCTCATTTTGTACTGGAGTCCTATGTTCCTTAACAACAACATAAAAAAAGATTACAAGTACTGGGCGGAAGTAGATGGGGATGAGGGAAGGGATCTGGGTCAAGTTTCAATTTCCTGTACCGCAGAGACAGTGTGCTGTTTTCTGTATGACCTTTAGAAAGTCATGTTTAACTATGGTCTTGCCAATATGCGTGCAATAATAAATGCTGTTACAGGAGAGAAAAAAAGTAACTGGCAATCTTTCAAGCTCTCATTTAATTAACCCTTTAATTTAATGGTGGTCATGCGAGTCTAACTGAAGATAGATGTCCTTACTATAACTACACACACCACTCTTTATGATGGTAGTTTACGTGATCAAATCAAAGGGTACATCTCTTTAGGTAGCGAGACATTTTATATCTCTTAAAAGGTATTTGCTTGAACATTTATCCACCTTTTCTTGTAATATCTTGCTAGCTATATAAAATTATTTAGCAAAACAGTGAGTTTTGATGTTGGTGGTACTGTGGTAGTATGTTGAAGAGACCGAAGAACTTGCCATGGAAGGATTGAGGGACAACAGGCATATACTGGATGTGATTACCAAGGAACTATTGGAGAAGTCAAGGGTAACTGGATTGGTATGCTAGACCTTACACTATGTTTATGTTACTACTAAAATGGGTTTTACCGCTTTTTCTTTCACTGTTGTTTGTATGTATTGCCTACCAAATTGTTGAGTTCTGTTCTTGCTATCTAATACATGTTTATAACTCTGGGAATCTTATTTTAAATGGTAAAAAAAAATCAAATTCTTTCATGGCTGATGACGCTACAATGCCATGACTCTATAGTCCAATTACCCTTGGATATTTCACATGAACTGAGGATTTATGCCCCTTTCTAACTACTCTCCGTTGTTCTTTTTTATTAGGAAGTTGAGGATCTAATGAAGGAGCTCTCTCCGGCAATGTTTGAGGATTTTGTAAAGCCATTCCAGATAAACTTAGATGAGGTACTGTTTTAAAATGCAGTGTCAGGCACTGCTTTTCCTCTTTCTTTTTTCTATCGATATCTGAGATAAAATTTGAGCTATCATCTGCATTAACATTTTCCTAAACAGTTTTGGCCATTACAAAATAGAACTGCTGCTAATTACATTTGAATTATTACTACCGGAAGGTAAAAATTTAATGTAATTTCAGCTAGTTAAACTATTTGCTCCACCTGCACCATTGGTTTTTATCAAGGTGCACCTAATTGCACAGATGGATAATTTTTTGTTGTATGTCTAGAGTTTTACGTTAGTGTGTTGCTTCTCCTTGTTGGTTTCTTCTAAATGGCATTTTCCCTGGATTTATGTTGCTACATTTCCTCTAAACACAACAAATCTATTTTCCCTCCTTGCCTTGCACTGAATTCAAACTCCTACCATTGGTCATCAGCTTTTGTTTTGTTGAATTCTTTAGGAGGGACCATTGCCACACAATGACAAGTTGCGATTTCAACCATTGGACATATATCCTGCACCACTCCACCGATGATGACACGTTGCAATGCCAGCCTCTGAACACACACACCGGTCCATTGTTGTCGAAGGTTCATGGACTTCAGATGGTAATCATAGTCCCTGAAATCGCAATTTCGGTCTGCTACTTTGACTATAGAGTTGAGAAAAGATGTTTGTTGTTTTGCTGCTAAAAGTCAACAAGCAGCGATTTTGACTCTATTATCTTTGAAGCCAATTTTAGCCCTGTAGCGGACAAAGCGTGCTGGCTAATTGGTGAGCAGAAGTTTCCAAGCTTGGAAATTCCTAGGCACACTCGATGCGCAGAAGGCTCCCAGTGCTTCTCGGTAGGGTTGCTTCGAGCAGTTTTGGCCTCATCAACAGTTACTGTTTTGGACTGTGGATGGGGTTTAGCAACATGTCGCTGCCATTTTTGTGTTATTCATTCCATTTTTGTTCTTGATTATAACTATTGCTCACCAGAAATGTTTGCTGTAACGCTCCTGAAGATTGTCAATCTGTGTACAGATTCGAATGTTTAAAATCCAGTTCAAATAGTGAAGCAAGCCAAAAAAAAAGGAATGGAAATTCAAGGGGAAATGAACGGTGGCGGAATAAACAAGCATTGCCAGCATCTACCGAAAAACCAATTTGACAATATTCTCTTCTCATTGCTTGTTTTCTTCAAACCATTTAATTCGTTAATCATGGTCGCTATTTATGATGGATCGAGGTTTGGAGCTGATGTCGAATTGTCACATGAAATTCTACATTTTTCAAAGATTTTTATTTATTTTATTTCATCACATTGTTTTTTGTTTGAAAATACTTGAAATAATATATTGTTTGATGTAGATATAATTCATTAAGAATTAGACATTCGGTTTCGTGAATAATGACAGGAAAGAGAGAACAAAAAGGGTTTCCTAAAGGGTTATTTTGTTGTTGTTCAGCGAGGAAGAAAACGGGGTTGCATAACGATGAACACATTTTCGATTGAGTTTCATTTATTGAAGACTCTGTACTCGCATTATGATTATACCTTGAACAGTGTTTTTATAAAAAATTCCTTCATTTTAATTTTATTTCACTATATTATAGAAAATTGATTGAGGAAATTTATTTCTAATAAAAGAAAAATTATACCTACCCACGTTGAAGTTTGATGAATTAAGAAGCCCCTCGCGTAGTTTTTATAATTGAGATAATAGTAACATGTTAAATTATCAAGTACTTTTATATCCATCCATATATAGTTTAATTTTAATTTTATTCTCCTCTGTTTTGTTTTTTAATACTATAGCATTTTCATTTTTTTTTTTGTAATCAGGGTGTCCGGGCCAGCTTGCATGCACTTCGACTGTTCCCCGCACCCTCTGAACATCCTGCAAGTCCAGTGAGCATGTAAGGCACCGTGGGGGTGATAGGCGTACCGGACAAGAATCGAACCAGGGTATCATGAAGGGGAACACCCTCCAAATATCGCTGGGACACTCGAACCACGGTCCCTTGAAGGGGCGCCCTCCAACTACCGCTGGACATACCCCTGCTGGTTATAGCATTTTCATTTTGCATGCATATGATGAACACGAGTTGTATTTTGCATTCTTATGTGAACAACTGAAAAATAGCACAATTAGAGATGTTGGCTTGAATTAGGATGTTTTCTCACTTGATTTATAAATGGGCTAATGATGAACTGGATACACCCAAGAAAGCCAAAATTGCAGATGCCAACAAAAGTTTTCCAAGAACCATTTTCAAGCCATCCATAATATTGCTGGATCATATCTTCAATCTCTCCATTTTTGTTTGATCAAAGTTGGTATCTAAAGAGAGAGAAAGAGGAAGAAATCAAGAAGGGGGGTTCATCTATGGACACCCTAAACGACATCGTGAATGTAAGTGGAACATGCTACGAGAATGTTGGAGTTTTCTCGGAAGGACTGTGGAGTGTAAGACCTAAAGAAAGTATTCTGCAATATTCATTGGTTCCTGATTTCATGAATCGATTTGCCAAATAGGTGGTGGAATGAAGAATTGGTTTGCATTAACAATGAAATCTGTCGGAGATGAATTAAAGGATCCGTAATGCTTCAACAAATGTTCAATCTTTTTTTACAGTTTTCCTAAGAAAAAGAAAGTGAGCTCATAAATGGCTGTTACTGAGAAGGTTATTATGGACAATTTCTTTAGACACTATACATAAACGACATTAGTTTGTGCTAGTAGAGCATCTTAAGAAGTTGTCACGAAAACTGTCCGCAGATGTAATTAACCAGGATCAAATGGTGTAATTATTTTTTATTTACATGTATATAATTATTGATTTATTTATTTAGATGTATTTTTTATTTTGATTTTTTTTTATATAAAAAATATATAAAACGCGGGCGGGCTAAATATTCATTATATTTATAAAACTTGTAATCGGTTCAACATGATTTGACAGGTGCACGGTTCTGTGAACGTGCGTGCATCGACGTTCCTCTCGTATTTTTTAGCTTCCTTTTGAGAGCACAAACGACGTCGCCGAGTCAACTGGCCATCCTCATCATCACCTTGATCTTGCCGCTTTGTTTTTGCCTTCTCTGGATTGTATTTTGGACTGTTTCGCAATGTCGGTGTGGTTGCCTTTTAAAAAAAAATAAATCATTCTAATATATTGTTTTTAAAAATAAAATAAATATTATTTCGATGGTTATTTTTCAACTTCTTAAATTGCTGATCGGAATGTTTAAACCGTTACTATGATCCCTGCTGAGCGTGTTACCGTAGAATCTTTTCCGGCGCACTCTCATCCATGCTGACGATCAAATCCACTCGATGGCACTTCTCTGCAATTACGTCACTGAACACAACTTGTTAAAATTCGACATGAAAATACATGCTATGAATGTGTGTTGTTGAAAAAGTTTTCATTTATGTCTTTTGTATATATATATATATATATAAATAATTTCCCTTTGTGTAATGGGATTTTATATTTATTTATGATTTATATCATCAAATAAATTGATTTAAAAGAGATATATTGACAATATATTTTTAATAAAAACTATGTGGCCAAACCAGTATTTATTCTTACCGATCTGACTTTTTTTTTATTTTTTATTAATATGTACAAGTTACAATCCACATGATCTATTAATTTTTAAAATAATTTTATTTAATATTATAAGTTATCTCGAACTAGTAACAATCAACCGTCAATTATTATTATATATATATATATATAAATAAAATAAAAACTACAGTCAAATCCCAATAGAATAGGAAGAAGCACCCGCGCCTGTGAAGCTCACAAATTGCAGGAAAACATTCAGAGTAAAAATAGAGGGCCAGCTACTCACTCTCTCCCTCCTCCATTGGAACCAACTCCACTCGGAGCAAAGCCTGAAAACACAGAAAAGAAAAGAAATGAAATGAGCCTTCAACAATCCCCAGCCAGTAGTGATTCTGCCTCTCGTTCTCTCACAAACCATCGTTAACAAAATCGAAAGCTCCGGAAAACAAAAGCCCTCCAACCTCACCTGGGTGTTGGTTATTAGCTGTTACCAGTACTCTTTTTTTTTTTTTCTATTTTAAGAAAAAGAAATGACTTGAAATTCAGAACCCTAAATTTCCCACAATTCTCCACCAAAACCCCCCGAAATCAAGCAAAAGATATTTGAACACCAAAACATGTTTAATGGTTTTGATGATGATCCAACATCACCACCAACACCAGCAAACCTCTACTACGCTAGCACCACACCCAATCCCTCTCTCCGCTTCTACCCATAGATCACCAGCTACACCCTCCCACACTCAATCCCTATCCCCTCTTTCTCTGGTCCCACTCACCTCCTCCTCTCACCGCCTCCCTCCCACTACTCCACCCCCACTGCTCCTCGATCATGTAATTTCCCCGATCGCATCCGCGGCCCACCACTCCGCCGAGCCAGCCCTCATGTTGGCTAGGGTTAGTTTCTCCGATATCGCCACCTACGATGGGGCTCCTTGTGGGCCCTACTTGCGGGCGGTTGAGGCGCTAGCGGGGTCATTGATGAGGCATAACGCCGCGGTTATTGAATTGGGGGGTGCAGAAGCCTCACTTATGCGGTGTGGCCTCGAGGCCGCAAGGTTGTATTTTAGGAGTCGGTCTCAAAACGGTGTCGTTAAAGGTTGTAGCAGCCGCGGGATTTATATGTACAGGGCTGGAAGGTTAAAATGTTTGTTTCATTGCTGTGAATTTTGATTTTAAGTGTGTAATTAGTGGAAAACTTGAAATTTTTAAATGGTTGTGTAATTTAATGCAAAGTTTAAAGACTTTGAGTGTAATTAGCTGTGGCTTCTGTCAGGATTTATTTATTTGATTTATTTATTTTTATAAATGCGTGGCAGGCCAGTTGAAGATTGGGATTCGTCTCCGCCGTGTATGGCTGAAATATTCAGGTGTATGGGAAAGGCAGCGCGTTCTGCTTTATGTGCAATAGCAAGACATCTTCGTTTAAGGAGCGAGTAAGGATGGCGATGGTGGTGGATATTTTATTTTGTGGCGGTTATGACTTTTATGAATGATATGAAGCTTGCAAATTTTCTTGGCTGCAGTGTTTTCAATCAATTACTTGATGATACGCCATTGCCTGCTGGCGAGGTGTCTTCTTCGGTGCTTGTTGCCACTTATTCCCATACTTCCTTACAAAATGGTAAAGGGGCTATTGGAGGAGGGAAGCTGGCAGTTAGCGGGGAAGTTGAAAAGGGACTGTTGACTTTGATTTCCTCGGACAGTCCTGGTCTGCAGGTGTTTTTCTGTCTTTTAAACAAAATCTCTTCCTAATATCTAACAAGTGTATTCTTTAGTGTTGGAGATTTATTCCTGAGTAATAGAACACTTGCGGCTTCAAGTTAATTCTAAAGTTTCTTTCTTTCTTTTTCCCAAGCCATGAGTAATTGATGAAAATTTGTTTTATACCATCTTAAATGCTTTTCGCCCCTAGGTTTGTGACCCCAATGGTCACTGGTTCTTGGCCGACTGTAGTTCAGCTCCAGGGGATCTTTTACTCATTACTGGCAAGACACTTAGCCACACTACTGCAGGACTTCGTCCTGCTGCCTCATATAGAGCTGCTTCTGATTACTCATCTGGTGCGAACAGTGGTGGCAGGTATAACTATTTTTTATTTGAAACTATTTACTCTCACGCATCTTATGCTTAAAAATGTTATAGTTTTTACAATTCTTTTTCATCTTTAGGCTGCTTATTTAACTTAACCACAGCAGGACTTCACTGGCATTTAGACTCATGCCACAGGGCAATGCCATTTTAGATTGTTCCCCTATTGCAGCAGCTGGCCATGTTATTCCCCCGAGCTATGTGCCAATATCCGTGAGTCAGTTTATGGATGACCTTTCTGCTGAGGAGGATGTAAATTGCAATCGACCTGATAATACTTATGTAAGTTCCAACTGGAGTTTGCCTGTAAAGTTGTAGGAGTAAAAAGAATGTACACTAACTGAAAATATGTACATCGGATTTATTATTATTTGTTTGTTATGCTTTGTGGCCTCTCCTTTTTCTCTATTATTTTTTATAGGTTCTTAAGAGTAGATTGTGCTGGAGCGGATAGAGTTAATCTTTTTTATAAAACATCTGCTGTCCACCCTGTTTTCAGTCAGTTTCCTTCAACAAATAGAACTTGCACTGCAAACATTGGATCTCAAAGACGCTTCTCAAGCAACAATCATGGAACTCATGTTGTAATTGATCAAGTTCCTATTCTGTGATTTTCACTAGTTTGCAAAACTACTATTTTTCTTACTTTGACATCTGGTGATAAAGAAAAATATTGAAAAAAATAGCTGAAATGAGGTGGTTCTCTAAGGTACACAATGTGAAAGACTACTAGAGCATTATGCTGTTTCCTTCCTGTCCTTGTTCTTTATTCACGTGCGTCGAGATTTTCTTTCTTATTGTCGAGTTCAATGCTTTACCTTTTATTGCTTGCTGATCAACTGGAACTTTCTATAGTAATTTTGTCGTCCGAGATTTCATTTTAAATTTTGGATTTACAGGTTGCTCAAAATGATGTGAATAAGGAACCATCACTAAGAAGTGTTCTCTCAGATCCCCTATCGTGAGTTCTTTCTTTGCTTCTGTTTTTTCATTATGCATGTTGGATTTTATATACTGGCATCCAAGATTGGGTTACAATTTCAAATCTTAGATTCGAGTGGGTTGCTCCAATTCATGTGACACTGACACTGTTTTCTTACCATGGGTTATATTTTTTTTGTTAAATTCACTCAGTTAAGATATCTTTAATCCCTACTTCATACTTATACTAATACAGAGTGGCAAATTTTATAAACATATATGAACAATGCAAGAAACTAGCTTGCAGATTTTTTTCTTGCTGTTTTTTCACAATCAACCTCCCTAATGGTGTTTCTGTCCATGTGTTAAGTTTGAGAGTAACTCGACAATAAAAGAAAAATATGTAGCCTGAAATTATTCTTAGGGCCACACACAATAACCTACATCACATGCCATGGAATTTGTATGGTTATATATCCCGGTAACTAAGACTTGGTTGTGTCTAAATAGACTTCAGGTTACCACAATGGTTGAAACGATGGATGATGAATCTTTTTGTCTATGTTTCATCTCTGCAATGTTTCCTTTTCAATGATATGTAGTGAGAGTATTCCTAGAAGTAGTTGTTAAGGACCGACTTCATATGCACTATGTTTTTGGATAACCTCATCTCTTGGTGCCCTCAGCAGAATTCCAGGTTCCTTGTCATAAAAAAATAGAAAACATGGAAGGATGAATCTGTGTCTTTGGTTGCTATGTAGGAAAACTTTGGATATGTGCCCCGAAAAGGATTCATTGTTAGCCTAGGTCTGGGAAATTAAGGATCTTAGAAGGAAATTAGGGTTTTTACTGTAGATGTGGACAGTCAACGAGGTTACTAAGTAGCAAAAAAGAAATAGAAGAAATTAGAGCTTAGACAAACAAAAGAACAGAAACACTCTTAGGAAGCTGCTCACTAAACCAAAATACTCATAATTCCATCATTGAAGTCCCCATCTATTACATATAACTATAATAGGCACCAAAGCCCTGATAATTCTGAACTAAACAGGTAATAGAAATCCAAATTGAAAAAGGAAAGCCATATATATTATTCATTATTATTCTAAGTTCCTAAATAAACCGCAATTCCAGTTAAATTCCTAAGCAGGACATTACTTAACAGACTAAATTTACAAGAAAAGCAAGAAATGTAGAATTAAAAATCAGAGTAATTCGAAAAGTTCTTTCTTTTTGTCTGCTTGACTTCTTATGTGATTATATGATTCATGGTCATCTTATCAATATGTTGATTTTCACCTCTCTTGTTTAGAGATACAAAGAAATTGACTGCTATTCTAATGTGTGCTATGTGAAATACTGAATGGTCTTTCCTTTTCTGCCCACTTATCTAATGATGCCTCAGAGGTTCATTCCTTGAGGATGCCATGGTTGTTTCCTGTGGACATTCATTTGGTGGCCTCATGCTGAGAAGAGTCCTTGAAATGGTAAGTTGGATTATCTGCTATTTTCTTAAGGAAAATAGAAGTAATTTTCATATCAGCTTAGGTAGACTATGCAAGATTGTAAAAAACACTAGATGCTCTATGTTTTTGTATTGGTTATATTGTCATACATTCAAGGTAGTTCAGGGCATTTTTCATATATTTTTATGACATGACGTGGAAGTAAGCAACAAACTTGGATACCCATGGATTTCCTTGCTCTTGGTCTGTCATTATACCCCGAGCAGAAGAAAGAATTACAATCCCCATCCCGTCTAGATTTCAATTGACACTTCATGAAATGATTCAGCTAGTGTTTATTGCTCTTACTGTGTAGGCACAAAAAAAGAGGTGTAGCCTGTTTGTGTTTTCTGTTATTCAAGGACTGCTACCCTGTGATGTGACATACTCTTTGATATATTCTTATAAGATCTACTAGTTTGCTGCTTTTGTACAATAGACTGGTCCATTCTATACAGGAGATGGGAATCATAACTCTTGTTGTTGTTTGCTTCGCAGTCAAGATGTACACTTTGTAATGCAGACATTGAGGCTGGGTCTTTGGTTCCTAATTATGGTAGGCTCTACTTGACTTGCTGAGTATTTTATCTTGTTTATTCCCTCCTCTCTCACGCGCACACAGCCTTTTGATGCCTGGTCTTGCTAGATACAAATTCCTTTTCTGAACCTTTTAACTGTATCTTTTTTTTTGTTCTAATATTTTAACTTGTATGCAGCTCTTAGAGCTGCAGCTGCAGCTGTAAAGAATGAAGATGACCGAAGGCTATTTTATAATGCAACTCTGCGGAAGCGTCGCAAAGAAATGGGTGATCACACAAATTCCATGAAGAGACAACACAGGGTATGCTTCAAAACAGAGCCTAATGATTTTTATTATCTAGTTATCCTGTAAATGAACTCTTACAAACATTCAAGGATATCCAATCAACCACTTATGTTTGAAGTGGTTGTGGGGAAGGCAAGGCAATGGGAATTTGGATGTGACTTAGAAAATTTGTATAAATTTCAACATGGGCATTGGCTCTGTAGACAGTAGGTGATCCATAATTATCTAATGGTGACTTACAGCACAAATGAGGCATTAAGAATTGGTGTGAAGAACATTGATTTTGCCATGTTTTTCCTCAACTGTCATGGGACATTGATAGCTCTTCCTGTAGTGTTCTATTTTTGAAAGGGTCGTGTTCTGATTTTTGTCAGTGCTATAGTGATGAAAACTACTTGACTCTATTTTTTTTATTCTTTTTTAAATGCTTTGAATCAATAACAATCTGATGATGACTGATACCACAAATGAATCATTAGGAAATGGTGTGAAGAACCTCAATTTGGTATATTTCCCTTAACTGATACGGAACATTGGTAACTCTTTAAGGAGCATTGTATTATCAAAAGGGTTCTGCGTCTTTGATGTTTTCAATGATCAATAGTAAAAAAAAAATTCTTTTTCCAAAACTGGCATGCTGGAAAGGTAGCTGGTTTGTGGTTTGTGGAAGACAGTTTCTCCTTCGTGACTGTTGAAATGATATCTTTTCTTTTCTTCTTTTGTCTGTTTACAGTCTTGTTTTTTATCTGAATTAAAGATCCTGTTTATCTCCAATGTACTTGGGTGGATGTATTATGGCAACTATGTTAATTCTGAAACTGCTACTTGTTGCATGAGGTATCAACTCTGACCTTATTTTAACGTTATTGCTGGTGATGTTGGACTGCCACTTTCTATGTCTATTATTAATTTTAGTTTCTAGCAGAGGCTGCTAAGCAAGCTGAAATCATGCAATTATCAGCAAATAATCTTTTGATCAAAACCATAATGAAATTGCTGAATTTTTTTACTGTGAATGGTACATTCTGTTATGCATTAGGAAGTGAGGTGGTTTCAAGCTTATGCATTTTAACTGATAATTTATTTGTCCCTAGGAGAATGGAGGTATAGCTGCCGATGATGGTTTGCAAAGAGGAGTGCAATATCCTTTTTCTGTAAATGAGAAAGTAATGATTAAGGTTAGTTTTTAGCATTTTGCTGCCCTGTTTTCTGTTTACAGCTGTTGTCACGTGAAATGAATGAAAATTTGAGCGATGTGTTGAACCATGCAGGGAAATAGGAGGACACCAGAAAAATTTGTTGGAAAGGAAGCAATCATCACTTCACAATGTCTGAATGGCTGGTGAGTTGAGATGGCTTTGTAGAGCAGTTAAACACTAATTGCCTTCTGATAATCACAGAATTGGTAGATTGAAACACTGCATATAAATAGAAACTCGAGGTTTAACTTGGATGTAGATGCAAAGTGCGAAGATATTTCCTTTTCTTTCTTTCAGGTACTTGCTTAAGATTATTGGAAGTGGTGAGGATGTTCGTCTCCAGTATCGCTCTCTTAGAAAAATCCTGAGCTCTGAAGCCATTGAAGACAGATGTGCTTCACAGCCTATTCAAAACAACAGCTAATAGACTTTAATTTTCCACATGTACACTTTTACCAACTCTATAGGGCTCAACTAGTGATACATCTCTGTCCTGTTGATGCCAAGAAGGAAATGATGTTTTTTTCTTGTAAGTTATCTGAATATTTAGCTAGAACAGAGGTGTAGGTTATATGCAGCCAGAGTTCCAGTTAGCAGCTTGTAAAGAGAGGATGATCGAGGATGACAAGAGGGGCATGCACACGGAGAATGGTTTTTATTAGATGCCATGTTTTTGGTTTCCGTTTCATTTTTGTTTTTCCCAGTTGTGAGAGGAAAAAAGTATCCTTCTTTTGCCTCACGAAAGCAACTTGGCAGATATTGAACTCCAAGTGGATGGTAGCAAAATGAACACTCAATCAATTGCTCGTTGCCTTCGCTTTGTTTCTGATGAGCTAATATTTGAAGCGTATGAAGGAGCTCTACTTTCTGAAAGCAAAATGGCAGAAAAGAAATTCATTGCTTCATGAAGGTATTTAAAGCTTCTCATTCTCTCCTCCTAAATGCATTCTTAAATTTGATACGGCGGTTTTTTAAAGCTTGGCGTCTGAGATTTGATCACCCCGTATAAATGCATGCTTGCTTGGTCTGGTCGTCATTGAATTCATTCCGTGTGCAAGTAAAACCTGCGTCTTGAGTTGAGAAACAGCGTTTTCTTCGGTCAGCAAAAAAGAAACAAAAAATATTTAAAAATTAACAGATACTTTTCAAATCTAATAATGTACAGTAATTCGAATAGAAAATGAAAATTGGGAATTAATCACGTGCTTTAAATCACATTATAACAAAGCATTTTTGGATGAATTCAAATAACGTAAGTGCACATTTGCAAGACATTATTCCTGACTTGTAATTGTAATTGTATAATCATATGGTTGTCCTTGAACCATAAAACTTTTAAATGATATTGAGAGCAAAATGATATTTTCACAATAACACAATCATTATTTTTATAATTTTTATGAGATTAAATTATTTATTTTGATTTTTATTGCAATGTAAAATTACTAATTTAATACCTTTCATGAAATATTTTTTGATATTTTTAATTTATTTTAAATAGTATAAGCACATTGTCGCCCTTCAAAACAAAACAAATTAAAAACACTTCGCTGCAAGGGTTTTTGGTCTTTTTACGGTGTCTGTTTTGTAATGTCATTTTAGTTAATGAACATTGTTGTATTTTAATAAACATAGAATATTTCTTAAAAAAACAATTTGTTGGCTCTTGCATGGCACACCAGTAAATAGGCGACCCTTGCATATTTCTTAAAAAATGTCTTTTTATTTTTGTTCCTTGGTGGGTTTTTTTAGCTAGTTCCTTAAATTGATTAAAAAAAAAAACTAATTCCATCGTTAAATATTCTAAATGATTTTTTAAAAATAATATACGAGAGTTGAATTCTTTTTCTATTTCATCCTTTTTCTTTTTTTAATTTAGCTCTTATTTTTTATTAATATTTGTTTTATCGGATAAATTTTTAATTTGAATTTATTTTATCTTTTTTGTATGGTTTTCACTTATTCTGAAAAATAGTTGGTTTTTATTGAGTCTTATTTATTGTTCATTGTTGAATTTACTTTGGCTAATCAATATTAAATTTGTTAAGAATTGAGTTTCTTGATTTAACCCATGCTTAAGACTTATTGGAAAGATTTATTGGGTTGAGTTTGATACTTTTGCCCAAGTTTAAAAAATGTATTTGAGTTTTTGTGGGTTTTTTTTTTTAATTTTATCATTAACTTTAAATAATTAGTGATCAGGCTATGCTTTTTTTTCTTCATCTTTTATATATGGTTTGTGTATATATCAACACCTTTCCCTCATTGAATCTATTCTGCGAGTCATGTTTTATTTTATTTATGTTTTTTTTATATATAAAAAAAAACATGCTTGCATCATAAAATTATAGATTTTTTTCAAGCTCATCCCTTTTTTAGATCTTTAAAATTAAGTTTGTATTTTTTTATTACTATTTGTTTTGTTTGAGATTATTTTATTTATTTATTTACAATCTAACCAAAATGCTTTTTTTTTCTATCAATTTCTTACTTCATTATTTTATTGCTATTTTTAATGATTTTATCCTTCAAAACTAACTAAATTGGTTTGGAATCAATTTTTTTTTTATCGAATTCAAGATTAAACAATTTGTTCTCTTCTTTTTTTCAAGGTGACTTTTTTAATAATATTTTTTTACCCTTTTCTTTAGAGTTTTGCTTTGCTTTGTTATATTTTTTAGCTAACCTTCTATGAAATTAGTCTTGGATTTTTTACACCAGTCATCTATTCCAAAAGTTAATGCATGTTGATTTATATTTTTTAAATTGATTTATTTAAATTTTATCCTTTAATATTTGATGTGCTGAGCATGTTTTTATTTTTTATTGTACTTTTTATTGTACTTTTTTTTTTTACTATGTGATCAAGAATTTTTTATTGATTTATGTAAAGAAATTGAAAAAATTATGTGGGTACTATCTCAAAAACTCAGTTTCACAGAGAGCAACAAAATTGATG
Source organism: Salix viminalis (assembly GCA_029228465.1). Classification (NCBI taxonomy): domain Eukaryota; kingdom Viridiplantae; phylum Streptophyta; class Magnoliopsida; order Malpighiales; family Salicaceae; genus Salix; species Salix viminalis. Next base: position 4,550,516 of record CM055435.1, read on the forward strand.
TTTTCTGTGCGTTTCTTCTGTTGCTTTGTGTGTGACTGTGTGAGAGGCTGGGGGGAGTATTTTTGTCCATATTAGTTTATTATTTATTATATTTTCTGTTAAAAGTTTTTTTATATAAAAAAAATATTTTTAATATTAAAATAATCTAAAAATTAATTAAAATAGAAATAAATATATTAGAATTAGATCATATTATAATTTTTGCATAGCAATCTTAATTTTATTTCAGGTGATATTTTACTATATATTGCTCAGGGATTGCAGAGGCCTTCACGTATGAATTTATAGTTCGTGATAAAATTACAAGTAATTTAATGAGAGAATAAAAACAAGTGTCTAATTTACTTAAATTGTTAATTATATTTTATTATTATAATTATTACATATTTAAAAAAATATTATATAGACACACACACTTTAAAGTAATTTCACAAGTTGAAAGTAATATGAAAAATTTGGTAACCAAACACTTGAAATAATTTTTCATTAACCTCAAACTTAACTACAGTTTAACCAAATATTTTAAAAATTATTTTGAATCACAGCTAAAATACTTTTCATAAAACTATTTTTTAAAACCTCAAACATAAAAACAAAAACAATATCAAACACACTAAATTGACCATTTCTAACCTTTTATTCTAATTATACATATATATATTTATATATTTTTAATTTTGCTTAATCCACATACTAAAACATCCAAGAAAAGAAGGATTTATTTTAGGAAAGGGATTATCTCTTGTTTCTTATGCTATCTATTCTTCTATTTACTATTTAAAATTGAAAATAAAAAAAAAATACTTTTGTATCACAGCAAATCAAATAAACCTATCATTAGATACGCCATCCCTTCCTTCCGGCAATGGTATGGGGGAAGGGAAGTGAGATCTAAGGAAATCATGCGGAAGCTTTACAGAATTATTATGAAGGTGAAGAAGATTCGGGACAGCTTATCCCTTTTCATTCAGCTTGGTATTAGCCAAATAGGCTTCCATCTTTTTTTGCGGGGAAGCACTCTAATTCTAAACGAAAGCCACTTGAAGGCGAAATGAACTTCTCGATCTAAAACATATTATTGTATTTTCAATTAAAAAAACTATCTCTGTACATTACACAATACATACTTACTGTGCAGATTACTGGTAAAACTTTTCTGGCATCACTTCGTTGCTCCTGCTGACCCACTCTCATTTTCTCCAGCATTCCCATCCCTAGTCCTCAAAACCGAATTGAATATTTCATTCACGCCGTTACCCAGCCTCTCCAATCCCTCTCCTAACCTTCCCGTCACCATCTCCATCTCCTTGACGGCGCTGCTTGGCCTCTCCCCATTCTCCCCGCTACCGCCATCCATGACGCCACTCACTTCCTTGATACGCGCCTCTATCTCATCAAGCTCGTCGAGTAGATACCTCTTTTTGTCTGGCCGAGTTGAAACCGATGCGCAGAGAGAGTTGAACGACTCGGCCCACAAAAACTCAGGTGGCGCTCTAACGGCAACAGCTAGGCCCGATGATCCACGTAACGCCGTGACCACAACTCCAGCAACGAACACCGTTACCAACCCAACGGCTTTGATCGTGCGGCGAACAAACCTTTCATCGGCTGATATCTTTCCACGCGGAATCTCCTTAAGCCTCGTTGCCAAATCTCTCGCTATATTCTCCAAAGTGGTTGTTGCTATCAAGTATGGGTCCTTTGTAATAATTTACCCAGTCAGATAATGAAACCCTAGCTCTTGCCAGCTTCTCTGGATCTACACTGCCGTTGTTGAGAACGAGAAGTGCAAAACTGAGGACAAGTCGGCGATTGCGGAAGCGTTCGATCTCTGAACTGATCGAGTTGCAAAGATCGAGGATCTTGACACTGTTATCCAAGTATAAATCTACAGAATTATCAAGATTGAGAGAAGAAAGTAGATTTATGGCTTCTTCATGTGCGAAGGAGAGAAAATCAAGGGCTGAGGAAAGCCAGGACAAATTGATTGCAACGGACGGTTGAGATGTGGAGGATGAATTAGCCAAAGTTTTGAGACGACGAAGAAGGGATTCGTCGAAGGAGTGAGAGAAAAGGTCTAATTTCATATGGGCTACATCTTTCTTGTTCTTCTTCTTCTTGGTATCGTTAAAAGGATCGAAGAAAGAAGGGAAAATGGAAGTTTCTGTTCGAAACATTGTGATGGTTGATGGTTGATGGTTGATGGTGAGAAATGAAATGAAAAGAACAGAAATATAAATCCTCTCAAAATCGACAGAGAAGATGAAGCTACTGCGCAGGTGGCCTTGAGTGGGATGATCGGTGGAAAAGTCGCCGCACGCTCCTTTACCTTAAGACGCGGGGCAGATCTAGTCAATAAAAGCATACCTAGAAGTTTGAACATTTAATTTGCGGTTTTTCCCCGAGGGTTCCTTTTATTTAAAAAAGTGATTTTGCGAGGAAACTCATGTTTATTCACACCCAAATTGCAATGGAAAAATACCATTATTATTTTTATATTTTTAATATTTGTATAATTAAAACTTTGAGTATTATAATCTATGTATTTTTTATATATAAGGATTTATAATAGTAATTCAAGCTGTCATAGTTTATAGGTTTCGTAAAGTGTTTTTTTAATTGAAATTGATTTTGTTAATTTTTCTCTCAATAGTTTATAGATGGCGTGTATGACGGGCTGTTAAGGCAGGTAAGGGGCTAATTTGGGTAATTGAATTTTCGGACAAGGGAAGAAGGACTAGGTCTACACGTCACTCCCGTATCTCTTGTCGGATTTGACACGTTATTTCGATGGAGGACGCAGGTGATTTTCGTGACAATCTCAGGGCAGTTTTGTCATTTTTGATTTTGTCACAGTGGCTGTCATGGTAGCCTGATACCGGGAAAAGTAGTGCTTTAAAAAATATATTTGACTTTAGATTTTTAAAATGTATTTTGTTTTAAAAATATAATAAAATAATATTTTTTTATTTTTTAAAAAGTATTTTGTATATTAGTATATCAAAATAATTTAGAAATATTTAAAAAATATATATTTTTAAAAAATACTTTCAAAACAAAACCCCAAACTAACAATTGAGGGCATATATTTATACAAGCAAAGTGTGTGTTAGTTGGGGCGAAAATGATTCCAGATCATGGAGAACAAATGACTGGATGTGGGGCATACATGAAATTGCAGTGCAGGTTACTAAGATCATGAAAATATAGGGGAGAAATTGTTCAACATATTCTGGAAAATAGGTCACTAAGTTGTTGGAGAACATGAGGGAGAAAACACAAGCACAAGCAAAAAGGTTAGAAAGACTTGGTCTGGTGGGACTAGATTGTCGTATAAGGCTAAGTGATCGAGATTGTTGTATAAGGTCATTGTAGTCGAGAATATTTTTTAAAGTGATTTTTGTTTAAAAATAAATCAAGATGATGTTTTTTTAAAAAAATATATATTTTTGATATTAACACGTGAAAATGACTAAAAGCACAAAAAAATGTTTTTTTAATTTTTTTAAAAGAAATTTTGAAACTCGATATTAAATATGACATAAATTTCAACAATTTTTTTTTATCAAAGTGACACTGTCTATACAAATTCAAGTTGCTTACACCACTTTCAACCGTAACGCTTGGTATTGTGTTTGCAAAACTGTAGTTTCATAGTTTTGAAAAATATCAAATTTAAGCTTTATCAAAACCAAGGTTTTGAATGTACTTAATTTTCAGAACCGGGGTAATTTTTATTTTTTAAAAAATATTTTATTTTTGTAATGATAAGAATAAATGTTTTTTTTTAAGAATTTCAACTATTTAAGCAATATTGAAAAAACAATTTATTTAATTTCATTTTTTCATCAATGCTTTTTCTTAACAAAAAAAAAATTGTGTTTCATAATCAACATGATTTTTTGAATAAAAAATGAACACAATCAAAATAAACATTCACAGTAATTCAAATGATTTTATGAGAAAAATGAAACTTTAGGGATCAAATAAAACTTCTGTGGAGAAGTTCTTTATTTTCCTGTACCAAGTTCGGTTCCCTATCTCTCAATTTGTTTAAAATAAAAGATGCAAAAAGTCAATTTAATATAATTAGCTATCGACACATCAACTTAGTGAGTCAAAAATAGATTAACTATTTTTCATTTACTCAACGGTTTTGAGAATTCTTATGCTAGTTTACATATCAATTAAAATTATCAAAAAAAAATTCAGTTGATTCTAAGAATATATATATATATATATTAGAACAGACTGAAATGTTCATGAAAATAATAATTTCTAGAAGTTAGACTCAAAATTTATTTATTTATTTTTAATAAAATAAAAGAGCAAATTTCCCTGAACACCATAAATATCTCAAGAAATTAAGTACATCAACCATGCAAACATCTGGTCCCCTAATAAATATTTAAAGATACAAGGTTTGTTTTTTAAATTAATTTTTATTTAAAAATATATTAAAATGATATTTTTTTAATTTTTAAAAATTTATTTTTGACATCATTACATAAAAATATCTAAAAACATTATTTTTTTTTCAAAAACACTTTTTTTAAAACACCACTAAGTTGCACGAGACCAAAGCAGAAGTTCAAAGTTAAACCACCAACTTTATGACAATCTTCTGTTTCACGCGTTGGTCTGAGCTCGTTAATCGGTGAATGCAATCACGGGATTACTAATCTTGACAATACCGGTCACCTTCACCTTCATCTGCATGACATATATATATACATATGATGTACAGTAATAGAAACAGATAGATATATAGACAAAACCCCACCGAGAGCTTGTGTAAGCCAACTGTTTTGAAAAGGACCACAAACTACCACTAGTGGTTTCTGAATTCTGATCGGGGTTGCGAATCATTCCATCACCACAAGTTAAAGAAATGCATTTTTTTTCTCGGGCCATCTTGTGGGCGACAATTGTGTCCAGAGAATGTATCAGCAAGTACATCCAGGAGCGAATCGATGCTGGAGGGCAGCTTTCTCCACATCCTATCAAACAAAGAAAATGAAGACATTTGTCTGTTTCCAAGATCAGAAGCCTGAATGAATCCAAGAAATCTGGGTGTAATTCTATGAACTCCCTCAGATTTGTAAGACTAGACCTGACAATGACCCCGAATCAATCTATGCAGGCACCCTGCTCTCAAAAAATCTCTAGGCGCCCGTGAACCCAAAAAAAAACAGAATTTTATTCTATACGCAAGAACTCTGCTGATCCGACACAAAACAATTTTCCAGCTTCTCTTTCGTGAAGCTTCACTGTGATTCAAAAACCAGCAATATAAAATTACAGTCACGTAGAAATCTCAATTGCGCTAAGATTTCTTGTTAAAACAAAGGCACCAGTAATGCAGAAATCTACTGATAGTTCATCAAATTTAGATTTTTATCAGAACATCGAATCAGACTGTGATTGAAAATGTTCATTTGATATCCGTGGATGATATACATGTATCCCTGGTCTTACTTTCACTAGAAAAACATGGAGGGCAATATAAATTTTGTGAGAGAAAAGGAGGGCTTGAGCTCAACAGAGTCTAGGAAAAGATGAGCTACTGTAATTATAAGGGGCAGAACTACTCGTGACATTGACATCGTGCCTGACAACCTTTGAGATCCGACCCTTCATCTCCTTACATGCGTTCTCCAACTCCATCACCCTCCATTGCATCCTCTGTATGTTCATTTTCATTTCTTGGTTCTCCTGTGAAAGCCTCTCAACATTATCATTGTACATCACCATGTGGCCGGAGGAACTGCTCATGCTTGGGCTCTCGATGTCTTTGACAGAGACAGAGAAATCACTTTCTGGGATTTTAGAATGTTGTAGCTTGAGTGCTTGAACTGCAATATTTGGAGGGATTCTTGGATTCTTGGCAAGATCTTTGCATGCTTCAAGGCTCATCTTCGCGTAGTTTAGGCATCCGCATAATCTTGATCGCTCCTCAAATGAAAGTGTTGGGTGAGACTGCAAATTCCCACAAATAGAATGAATCAAAAGATTTATAAATCAAACAAGGAACAAATTGCTAAATATTTTGCTGATATTCCACTCCAAACTATTCTGCTTTAGAAATTCGGTTGTTTTTAAACCTGTAAGACTCAAACTCGTGAATTCTCAACAAATTATGTGCAGTGGTTACTGGTTACATTACACAGGTACTTTTCTGCCTTTTTAACGTTGATTTTGAAGGAAAAGTTTTTCGAAGAATTTCAACCAACCATTAGATACACGGGGCGATTCACTCATAAAATAGATGAGGATTTTTTAGAAATGATTTTTTTCGCTACAATTAGCCTCACAAATGTTCAAAACAAATTCTCTTGTTTTATGGGATATTTGCTAGCCTATTTAGCTTTGAAGTGAAAAAAATAGAGAAAACTCTTTAGACAAACTAGCAGACTAGTAAGCCATACCATGCCAATTGCCAGGTTCAAGTGACATTGGACTTCAATCTATCAATTTGGAATAAGGTTAAGAATTTGAGGTCCATGATGTACCAGGCAAGCATTTCTACTTTCCTGAACACTAGACTATGAATAGACCGCATGGCCCTTGGAGAAGTAAGAGATTAGATTGTTCGTTGCCGATCCATTATTTGAGGAATCTGTGAGTTCTTGTCTGTTTGAGTAGATGACAGATGATTTTGATGGTGGCAGAAAGAGTCGCCGTGAGTTACACGGACTTAAATGGGAAAGAAACAAAAGATTTACAGTTAAGAAGAAGAAGAAGAAGGAGGAGCACAAATTAATGTGGTCGGCCGGGACATAAATAATAAAGTCATCATCCATTAATGCTGGATTGGACAGCCGGAGGTCGGCCCGTCCATATGTGACAAACCACCTTATTATGGAGAGGAACACATTTAACCACTGGTTAGAAAATTTTTTCACAGAAATAGTAGAGTTTGTGCGCAGTAGTCTAGTAGTGCCATTGCCTTAGTTGCTACGATAACTTTCAACACACAAACTACCCTGAGTCTGGCTTAAAATGACAGGTTACAGATTATTTTTTTTTGATGTTATTGAAGGGGTAAAGTGCTGTATTTCTCCCCAGATGATCAGCTATGGGAATGAAACTCGAAAAACCAAGGAATGATTTTAATTAAATTAACCTAATGAAGAAAACAAAAAACAGATTAATGGGCGATTTTGTCTTAGCTGTTAAATTTGTTTTTGTTGTTTCCACTCTTTTTTTCCTCCTTTTTATCCAAACCATCAAGTATTTGACCATCTTCGATGACAGAGACAAAAAATGAAAAAAAGGGTTTTTTGATTCTTACCTGGAGGTAGATATCAATGGCTCTGTAGACCCCATCAAAGCAATCTCTTGCAGAATCGGGTAAGCTTTCTGCAACTCCTAGGAGTTTTGAGGTCTTGAGGTTTTGATCAGGAGATATTTCACACAAATACTTATCAATCAATCTGCCAACCTTCTTCAACTTCTGTGGGGACAGAAAACCTCCATTAACAAATATTCTTATCAATCTTATTACCAGATTAACATCAAAAACACCCCTGTCATCATGCCCAGAGACCAGCAGATCATCCAATGTTGCTTGGTCAAGCATCGCACCAATCAATTTCTCCAGCTTGGCTCTGCAATCTCTGGTCAGACCAAATCCAGACACTACCCTCAATACTGAAAATAGGCCTCTGCAAGAAAATGAATTTCTGCTCACCCCATGGACAGCTGTGCTAGCAAGACCAGCATAGTCTGCTCTTGAATACAAAACAGTGCCTTTTGCCCCACCCTTGCATTGAAGTTCGGCATTTTTCAAGTAATGGAGTAGGAACCTTGTGAGGATTAAGCTGTTGTTATCAGTTCCATAAGCCCCCATATTTGCTATTACCTTTTCAATAATCATTGGAGGTAATACGATCAAATCATCAAACCACCATTGTTTGCTAGATGAACCTGGCTTAGTTGACTCAGGAGTGGTTTTAGCTGAGGAAGAAAACCTGAACCTAGATGCAGTTTCAGGAGACGATGAAGAGGAAGAAGAGGAAGCAATAAGAGTTGCAATATCTGAGTTCTGTGCAAGCTTTTCCAATAGTGAAAGAATGAGCTTTTCTACGAGTCCAGATGTATCTGAATATGTGAAGAATGACTCACAGCTTTTGAGACTGGCAATTATATCATGCCAAGACCAGTCAATCACTCCATCGAGAAATGTCTCTGTCTGTTTCAAGAGATTTCCCGTGGATAAATTTTCAGTCATGCCAAGAAAGACTGCACAGGAATGGAGAAGAGCCACATTTGAAACTGTGATTTTGATTTCGCCATGATTGTAACAGAATCTTGAAACCATCTCAAACCCATCTGGGCCTCCAGGGAAGTTATCGATTCCAATACTTGAAATCTTAATCTGGGATTTTCTCTTTTCTTGCCTGATGATCTTCTTAAACTTTCCTGAATATGCTGATAGAATTTTCTGCAAGATTGAACCGTGAACAATCAGGAACTCTTGCCTAAAAAGTTTCAAAGTCGAAAAGAAACTAGCAGTCACTTAACAAATTTTTGTATGCATTACCTGATTTAGAAAGAATATCTGTTGACCATTAACATGAATTGCAAGATCACAGAGCTGCGGCATTGCTGCTTAGCATTGGATGTAACCTAGAAACTTGTGTTTGTCTGCCGGTGAGAAGTGCTCAAAGGATATGCGATTACAGTAGACAAGAAAAGACACACAGCATATACATATATATATATAGCATACAATTATCTCATAGAATAATTTTATGATACCCCTAAGGAGCTACACGGTTGATAAATATTGCAGAAATCTCCATTTGACAGTACAGTCGGTATTCACTGTGACGTGGTTGAGAGTAGTATAGTGACAGTGAAAGATGTTTAAATATGCAAGCAGTTGAGAGTGATTTTCATGTCATTACAAAAAAATAAAAAAATTGAGGAATAATACAAACACACACAGTGAAATTATATATAGTCCTTTTGTTCCGAGTAGCGGGCGATTCTTCATTAAAAACAATTGCAGGCAATGACAAATTATTATTTTTCTTGCAATTTATGAAGCTAACAAAAAACCTGCTGGTGCTCAAGCAAAAAAGAAACACCACGTCGGTACGCCAAATGGAGGAGAAGACACGAAACCTTTGTCTGTTCAACGTAGTTAGAAGACAATGGTAGTTGCCTGCAAGTCAATAAGATTTATCTTTATTGTATTGTGTTGTTATCCTCTTGTCTCCTACCTCCATCTGCAACCTGTTCCACTCTGTGTTGGCTTCGGCTAGGTACTCCCACGGGAGTTTTTAGGCTTCCGGGACATGCAGAGAGGGCCCCAGCAGAGACGTCTGACCTAATAATAATAATTCATGTGCCAAGAAAATGATATATACATACATACATACATATATATATATATATATATATATATATATATATAGAGAGAGAGAGAGAGAGAGAGAGCACAGCTATGTCTTGCAAGTAGCTATTTATGGATAAGGTGTGTTGTTATCCGCTTGTCTCATACACAGCTATGCCTTGAAACTATGTTTTGAAACCCTAAGGGGCTCTCAATTTGCGTTAATAGCAGCACTCCACCCTCCATTACTGTTGGACCAGAAAGAAAAGGAGGGGGCTGTGAAAAGCCGCCAAAAAGTTGCGAAGAAATATGAGAGTCACGGGGAGGGGGAAGGAGAGTGTGGACGTGGAAGGATAGAAAAGGTTTCGGATACAGCCCGCATGGATTGCAATATTTTTAGGAGTTTTTTTTCTATTTGGACAGTTCACTGCTTGACCTTTGAGTGTTAAGATCTTTCAATCTTTCATTAATTTTAGCTCTTTTCATAAATGAAGGGACGTGTTAAAATCTTATTGTTTCCAATTTTAAATTATACATACATGTTAAAATTTTGAAAAATACAAAAGTATATAATAATCTTTCTATTTTTTTATGATGCATTTTTTTCACTGTAGAAAAATATTTTATTTTATAAGGTTAAAAAAAAAAAAAAAGAATCAATAAAAAATATTTGGATGAACGATGAGGCATGGATGGTTCCTAATAGGTGTGGTGTGATGATAAAAAACTTGAGATCTGCACAGCAGGTCTCAAGTTTAAGTCAGGGCGTGCACTTCTTTTAAGAGTTTAGAACAATCAAAATTTTATTTTCTCATTTGAACTCATAAAATATATTTTTTGGAGTGTGAAAAGTTTTCAAAAAATAAGGTATGGATGTGTTGACGAAATACATTTGATGGTGGTAAGTATACGGTCTCGGGAGTCATGATTTTCACTCTATTTTATTCATGGAACTTTTTTTTTTTTTTACTATTACATATAAATTTATTTATTTATTAAGATCTTTATTATTTATTTTAAAATAAAATAAAAATCAATAACAAACATATAAATAGCCAACAGAAATATATATATAAACGGCATAAAACCAACAACATAAAACCTTTCAATCGAATTTTTTTTCTTTATTACTTTTTCAGAACAAAATTTATTTATTTATTGCTAGTGTAAATTAAAAAAAAATTCTGGAAACAATAGCCAGAATGAGTAGGTGAAAAGAGCCAATTTATTAAGAAATAGTAAATTCTATTTATGTTTGAATTCCTTCTTGTTATTTTTTCAAACTCTTTAATAAAATTATTCTTTTTTTCTAGAAATTGGAACCAGTTGAAATTTAAATTTTTGGCACACCATTTGGGATTTTCCTATTTCTTTACGTTTTTTATATTAATTATAAATATGTTTTTTAAAAAAATTATAGCCAATAAAAAACTGTAATGCATCCTCTTGGAAGTCAAAATAAATAAAATATAAGATTGATTTGAAATTATAGTTATAAAATTCATGTCTAAGTTGAACCGAGAAACCTGAAAGTTGAACTGTTCTAATCTGGTGGGCTGCTTCGAGAAACCCAGTATTCAAAGCCCAGGCCCAATCAAGTTGCTAGTCAAACCAACCCGACTTTGACTTGACAAAAGCTTATTCGACCCGCGTGTTCGTTATTTGAATAACCCAGCCACAAAAGTCTAAGTTACGGGTCAATTTGTTTGATCTCCATCGTTCTACTCAGATTCTTAAATCTTATCCGTCCATTTTCTAACTATATATAGCATAACCTTATTTCTATTTCCAAGCTGTTTCCCAGCAAAGATAAGCCTACTGCTGATCCCTTCCTTGTCGTAGATCTTAGCCCCGACATTATCGATCGTGTCAAAGCTTTCGATCTCTGACATTATAAAATAGACCGAACGAGTGAGAGAATCATCGATGAGGCCAAAATCGAGAATCCACAGAAGAAAGGAGCTGAGATGAAATTGGATGAAGGGACCGGAGAAGACCCGGTATGTTTGACGGAGGCAAGAGGCGAAATTGCAGGAAAAATCTCTGTTGGCTTTGAAGATGCAGAGAGAGAGAGAGGATTTGTTGGTTCTTTCTTTGATACGGTTACACTCGCATAGTCTAGCATTTATTACTTTCGGAGTAAATTCATACGGTCAAGGGTGTCAAAATCGAGATTTTGACACGAATCGAAAGGGGTTTTGAAAAATCGGATCGTAAAATCGTAAGATCGTACCCGAATTTGTCCGTATAAAAATCGTAAAATCACAGTTAAAATTGTGTGAGAAGAAAAATCATAAAATCGTATGTAAAATATTTCTGAATACAAAATAGCATAATTATGGACATAAAACTTAATTAGTTTAGGTTCATACATGATGTAAAATAACTTCAAAACACATTACAAAATAATTATGTCCCTAAAAATTCATAAGTTAAAAACTAACAAATTTAAAACAAATCTTCAGCTAGCGTACAAGTAATTATATATCTTCAGCTAGCGTACAAGTAATCCGGTCCGATTTCACGAGTCAACCCGATTTTGACCGAGTTTAACCGGTTTTGATTTTTCTTTTCAGTCTAACCAGGTTTGCTGAGCCAACTCGCAAACTCGTTGACTCGCGAGTATGATTACCATGTATACGGTGACAGGGTCAATTTAACCTAATATGACTACACAAGTTTGAATTTTGAAATGAAAAGATTAACGCCGCCAGAAGCGAGGGTTAACGAACCACACGTGTGAACTTGATCTTGTAAATTAGCCGCATGATCTTAGTTCACTGCTGCCACAATACGAGCATGACAGCGAATCAATTCGTTCTAAACCACACCAACTGGATCTCCCGAGCAACGATTATTTGCTCATCAAAAAATAATGTCGAGCTTAGAGGACTCGAACGAAAGTGAAAACAATCAAATAGCAATCCAATCAGTACATGATGAGCCATTGACCAAATATGATCGTCAATGTTTACTAGCATGCCATAACACCAAGCGATGTTGAGCTCATGATCTTGCCACCACCGGAGGTTTTCGTTGTAATTTCTTCCAAGAAAGGACCATTTAAGAACACCATTCAGATTTGAACTCTGGATGACATTAGAAACAATTTCAAACCAGTATGTTTAACATCAAGAGCTCGGGATGACCCCGTTCCTTGTTTCCATCAATGGTTGCAGTGGGGGCAATAACTCGATAAAAGTTACAAAGCAGGAGAAATTTTAATTTTCTGAAAATGACAAAAATACTAACCAAGCTTCATATCAAATGGCAGTAAAAGCCAAACTTCTTATCACATGGCATAATCCGCATCAAAGGAAGGGCCAAAACAACCGAGGGTAAAAGCTGAGAACCCTTGCTTCTATCTTCAGTATCGATGCCGGTGCCGGTCCCGCCCATATTCTCTGTCTCGACTATACTCATAATCCCGATCTCTTCCTCGATCCCTCTCCCTACTTCGACTACGGCGCCTGTCCCTGCCATCATGTTCTCGGGTCTTGCTGCTTTCCCTATCATCCTGATCCCTCCCTCTTTCTCTGCTTCTCTCTCTCCCATGTCTGTCAACAGCACCTGGCAATGTATCTCTTTTTGTTAGTGGCGCCAATAATTTGTCTAGGCAACATTGTAATGCTCCGGTTTCTATCCATATCTAATGGATACAACTCCAGCCCATGAATAATATATATATATATATATACAAGCACTTAAGATCAAAGTGCTTTATTTTAATACATATTTTTTTTAAAAAAAAACCTAAAAGATAACATGATGCTCACATACCTAATTCCTCAACCTCCCAACCTGCACGCCCAGCACCTGGAAGCACCCTGCCAACTTCAGCTTGTTGAGTTTTGGCCCGAAACTTTTTCTTCAAATTTCCAAACTCGTCATATAACTCTCCATCATCCTGTTATTGGATCATAAAGACTAAATTATAGGAATCAGTTGAATAATCTGAAAGTTAAAAACATCACAAGAAGAGCTCACTTCTTCAGCTTCTTTCCGTCGTCGCTTAGTTTCCTCCAATTCTTCTTCATCAAGTTCTTTATAACCACCACCTCGTCCTCCTCTGTTTGATTATAGATATGAATATTTTTAGCATGATTTCTATAAGATATCCAAGACTTACCCAACATATCATTTTGAAAATGTAACGTGTAGTCAAAGGAGAGAAGAGAAACTGTAAGAATTGGAGTTCACACAAAGCAGGAAAGCAAATATGATCCAGTTATTGCTTAGCCATCCAACTACAGTACAGTAAACCAAATCTGAGGTTTAAAATAATTTATTTAACTCTAAACACAAAACTTATTAGTATGCAGTTCGCTGCTAACACTGCAATACCTTGTTTAAAATAAGAAAGTTACGAGTAATTCTTAAAATCAAAGTCAATCTTCTCTTCAACAAATACAACATGATTTCAATTATTTTTGTCTATTATCTTCTCGTGACATGAGTCATTTTTATCACGAGTCAGCATCGTAATACCTTGACTGCAAAAGATACCTATTCGATCCCAAATACATCTATCACATTCAGTCATCATGAAAGCATTCAGGGATACTTTCTTACTATTTGTGTTTTTCTCATGATGCATAGTTCAAATGTCTCCAAATGCCCGTGCATAACCAAAGTAAGTAACCCTTGTAAAGGGAAAAATAATGAAAGAAGAAAAACAATTGCACCACCGTACTTAGATTGATAAAGAAAGTTCAAAAAGTTTTACATCACACAATCCATATGATGCATTAAGAGAATTCAAGTGAATGAACTAGGAGTCATCATATAATACCTCACACCAGCCTCATTGTGACCAGGTTTATTGGTGTTGCAAATATTGCACTTCATGCGTTTTGCCCAGTTGATATTGCCACACCTGCAATAGAAAAACAAAAAAGAAACATCAGTAGCACAGATAAAAAGAGGCTTTGTATTGCCTACAGTATGAACTTGAAGGTACTGGCTGCCAACAAAGAATATACCCACTTATCTTCTTCAAGATAATAGGACCACAGATGGTTTTACAAACATTTATTATAGAATCAGTGCATTGCAGTGGCATCAACTGAGCACCCTCAAATGAATGACAAGGAACTTTGGAGCATTCATGCACATACACATGATCCACAAAATTCAGCATTCAGACACAATCCTACCATCATCATAAACCCATTTGTCCTAAGCTCATCACTTGTTAGTTAGATGGTATACCATTTAGTGCATGGGAGCTACACTTCAACGAACTTCAACAAATCAATAATCATATGTCAGTCCACTGCATGTCCAGCTAGTATTCATGCTCATCAGTGTCAATTTTTGGATCCACCAAGAAAAAAGAATACCATAGAAGGCATTATCCTTCTGCTTGGTTTAGACTAAGCCTCGGAATATTCTCCTGCTGGTCAGTGCTTTAGATTGTATAATAAGATAGTGAAATGACCATCACACATCACTTCATTTAATGGATAAACAAAATACAGAGGAAATGAACCAAGTTTGATAACTGTTCAGAGACTAACATAGCAAGAGGCATGGCACTAAAGAATCATTGAATAGATCATGAAAAAAACAAATTATGAAATCCTGGCAAGCAGAGGCTTACATTGGACAAGACCAGTCATTTGGGCCAAAAAGTCCAGTAGGGGCACCAACAGACCGGCCATGGGTACCAGAGTCATTGGCACCACGTCCCCTCCCACGACCACCACCTCCAGCACCACCTCCAGATGGACCAGAAGGTCGAGCACTTCCACAGAGGTTGCACACACCACGAAATGCAAAATTTACATTGGAACAATTGCTGCAACAATAAAGCATAAGAAGCTATTTGCATATTAGATACCATAGCAACCCCAAAAAATAGAGACTAGAGCTAAGAAAGAGCAAGAAAGAGCTGCTCACCAATATCACATCACAGACCTTGTATTCGGACACAACCAGTCTCCCTCCTGTTGCCATGCTTTCCCTGAAGCATCACCTCGTCCTCTACCTCTTCCCTCACCCTCATTCAAATCCTTAGCATTTTCCTCAAAACCGCCAAAATCATTTGGATCATCCACAGAGTTATACGCCTGGTCATCTTTGCTCTTAGACTGTGCTATAAATACTCCAATTATATTACCATGAAAATCTTTGTTGTTGAACCACTCAACAGCAGCCAGAGCAGCATGAGGGTCCTCATAAGTAACTGTAGCATCACCCTTCGGCTCATTTGTCACTTTGTCATGGTACAGCCATATCTTAGGCTGGCCAGTTCGCTTGTCTTTCTATTTGGTACAACAGGGCACAGAAATAAATAAAATGAAAAAAATATCAAAGCCCTCAACAGAAAATGAAGCAAACAGTAGCAGTGGATTATAAAAATAAAAAATAAAATAGTACCTGGAAAAACTCCATACCTTTAATAACCCAATAGTGCCAAAATATTCAGCCAACATAGAGTCATCAGTCCCTTCAGGTAAATTACTAACATAGATTGTCCCATTAGAAGGGGCTCCTTTACCTGTATAGCTTGCCATGTTACTCCAATCTCATGCAAATTGAGACACCAACAAAAATCCCTGGAAAAAAAAACGATATCAATTCCTCGCCTAGCAAAATACACAAAACATTTAATTGGGGCTATATTTCAGTTTTATTCATAAAATAATTACTATTAATAATCAATTCAGGAAACATGAGGTATATGATCCACATATACTAGAGCAATCAGGACAAGTTAAAATTTAAACACAGATTCAAGCAAGAAATAGAAAAATGGTAATGAAAAAAAAAAACCCTAATTAATGCACCTCTAGAGAAGATGATTCGAGAATCGAATCGAGCCGTTTTCAATATCACGATCTATTGATTTAAAATTAGGGTATCTTCTTGGTCGATTCACTCCCACTGCAGTAATTTAGAAAAACCGCTAATTAAGTGGAGAAGAGACGAGAAGCTTTTCTGATTTCTGTTTGCCTGTTCTGTTTCCAACTCTTTTTTACATTCTTTTTTTTCACTCCAGAGGGATTTTATATGGAGCGAGCGAGCTAGCGCTTCCACAATAGCTAAAATCCCTAATTTTGTTTTTGTTTTTTCAACATGGAAAATAAGGGACTCGAGTAAAATGAAGGAGGGGTTAAAATTCTTTTTTTATTTAAAAATATATTAAAATAAGATTTTTTTATTTTTAAAAAAATTAATTTTGATATTAATATATGAAATTATATAAAAAAATTAAAATAAAAATAAAAAATATTTTTGAAATACAATATTAAACATGGATTTAAAAAATAAATAAGAAAGAACACTATGATGTGTGTGTATTTAATTAATTAGTTTGGATGAATTTAAGTTGATTTGTTAAATTAATAACCTGATTTATAATATTTGATAAACTTATAAAAAATAAATAAAACTAATTAGTTTTACAATATAAATATCAATTCGCAATATCAAGTATATTAAAGAAAAAGCAATATGGTATTTTTAAGAAACATATATTGAGATAGACAAGATTTTGAATAGATTTGTGTCTGATGACTTTGTTTTCTAAAAAAATATTTTGGTACTTGTCGCAACGATGATTTTTCGTGCCTTACCATCGACGGGATGTGGGGGAGACAACGATGCGCTGTGAAAATAAGGTATGTTTTATAGTCGTAAAATTACAACTATAATTATCAAGAGTCGCCACCTAGTATTAAGGTCACTAGGAACTTATTGGTCTGCAAGAATCTTGGGTAAAGAGACTTGTTGTGCAAGGAGAAGATGCATCACCCCCAATACACCCTATCTAAGACAAGCTGCATTGTTGTTTGATTGTTTTTTCTAAGTTTTATTTTTTCATTGTCTTTTCTAAAGTTTGACGTAGATCTCTCTTCGTGAGAGAATCTCTACCTCGTTAGGAGTTGAAAGACTAACAAAAAAAAAATTACACTGCATTTTAATAACATTTTTTTTAACTATCTGCGAGTGTACTTTACAATGTAATTTTAAACTATGATAGCTGAAACAAAATAATTGTTAAATTATTTTGACATTTTGGCCAAATTTCAACGGATAATCATAAACTGGTTACGATATCCGATTTTCGTTCAAAATATGAGAAAGATGCAACATATATTATTATTATTATTATTTATGAAAAATATGCTTGAAAAACCTTGGAATTGCGTATCAGATATATATACATATATATAAATACATATATATATATATATATATATATATATATATTGAAATGTAATTTTTTTTTATATTTTTATTAAATAAAGAAATAAAAAAAAATCTGAGCTTGGCCGACCACCCTGCATGAATATATTCATGCACGCTACATGAATATATATATATATATATATATATATATATATATATATATATATATATATATATATATATATATATGACACGCTGCATGAATTAATTCATGCACGTGTACAGTAAAGTGGTGGTTGGCCGACCACCACAAGAGGCTCACCTGCCACTCCCGGTGGGTAGAGAAGATTGAGGTGGTTCTTCCTGTCGTGGTGACGTCGAAAATGGTGGTCTGTGGTGGCCGGAGTGAGCGTCAGAAGGGCTGGAATGTTGCTGCCTTGCCCCTGCTGCTTTGTGCTACTGCGAAGGTCACCGGAGCTAGAGAAGAAGGCTGGGTGGTGGCTGGCGACGGATTTGAGGAGGGAGACCAAGTTGTGGTCAACGGGAGCTGGATGGAGCTGCTACCGGAAGGAAGGAGATAGAGAAGGTGGTTAACGCTGCAAGTGGTTTAGAGTGAGAGAACCTGCAGGGGAGGAGAGAGAGAGGGACGCCAACTGCTGTGTGGCTTGTTGTTGGCTGTCGATGAAGAGGTGTTGCTATCGCTGAAGTTGGGGAAGATGGAAGGGTGGTTGTCGTGTGCAAGTAATGGCGTCGTCCCCGTCGTGTGCAACCTCTTTGTGTATGTTTTTCAGTCTTTTTGTCTTCCCCGTGTTCCCTCTAGTGTTATTTCCCTAGTTTTTTACAATGAACTCCCATTGTCCCCAAAAATTTTCTCCCCCGTTACGTGTATTATTTCCCCCCCCCCCCCCCCCTTTTCTGTGTAAATTTGCTCCCTTTTATAGGCAATCTGCAGCATGGTGAGGCATGGGAAGGGTGTCCAGAAATGGTGCTTAGGAATGGTGGCAGGCATGGTTGCTGGCATGGTGCAGCATGGCTGCTGTTGATGCCTTGATAGTTTTATTTTTTTATATAATTTTAAATAAATAGGTTGTGACAAAAAAGAGTTTTTCGATGAGAAAAATGATGTTTTTATCTTCAATTTTGGCTTTCGATTTCACCCAAAAAGTTTCATCACTGAAAATTCTGATCTTCTCAATTTAACCCAAATTAGGTTTCCAAACTTAATTTCTCGCCAATTAAGCCCTTAATAAAATTAATTTCACATTTGAAGTATAATTAAGCCCTCGCGTATAATTAAATCTTCGATTAGGCTCTCAATTAATCCCCAAAGCATAATTATATTTTAAATTGGCCGACTATTAAATCGAATTGGCCCATAAAAATATAATTATATCTTTCGACTTAATTTTTACACAGATTTATTCAATAATAAATTATTTTAGCCTTGAATATGCATTTTCCTTCATTTCTAGGCAAAAAAGATGTATGACCGGGCTCTCAAAAATATCTAAAATTTCCACCCTGATTTTTCTGCCAACACCAGTCTCTTTGATTTGGAAAATAACCTAGAAATTGGGTTATGACGGACTGAATAACATTAATCAATGCACTTGTTTTTCTGTACGTTCTTTGTTCTGACAACACTGTTATTGTGACCTCACAACAAGGACAAAGCTGGGAGAGGATCCTTCTTTGAGGTGAGTCAGAATTCTTTGAAAGAAAGATTTTCTTCCAGTTATACAGAACCTTTCTTTTTAATGCAAGCTATGGAATTACTTCATACAGTAGAAGAGATTTCCTCTATTTTGAATATCAGATAGAGAATTCTATGAAGTAAGGAAAAAAAAGACAGTAGAAAAGCCTCACACTATCAAATTATGATGCTGAAAGTGCATGGCATATCTGACCGATGAATTTGTTGAATGTTTGAGTGAGAATGCCATGATGCAAAAGGGTCAGTCAACTGATTGGAGCTCGAAACGGTGATGGCCTACGGGAACCCTCTGATGTAGCCTGGAGGTCGTGGGGTTTTTTTGACCTTTTTTTCTAGGATTATCGATCGATAGTAGTAGTACAGGCATGGATTATGCATATATATAGTAATATAGTATTATGTGCATTATTATTATTATTATTATTATTATCTGATTGTACGTTTTACCATGCCATAGGATGAAGGTTATAACACCATGACTCGTATTAAAGATATAATCAAAAGTGTTATATATAGCTGAATTAGCAAATGTATTTTAAATTTTAATTCCAAATTAATATATAGAGTTTCTCTGAACATATATATATGATGGCTGCTATATGACCAACCAATAAATTGGACTCGTGATTTTGCCAGGTTTATATTTTATTCTCTATCTTTTAATCATATTTTCCTGTAACAATTTATAATTGTATTCGGAGGGAGAAAAAGATGAAGAATCAAAATTTTAAAAAACATCCGCTATGATTTTTCCGATAGTGTTTACAGGGCGTGGAGGGCCTTTTTAGTTTGTTTTTTTTGTTAATTTATTGAAGGCAAATCATTCACCAGTTTTTTTTTTTTTTTATACAGGAAAACCTTATTTTTGAAAAATATATTTTATAAGCTCAAATAAACAAGTAAAACCTTGATCGTCCTAAAAAAAATCTACGCTCTAACTTGAACTCGAGATCTCCTAAACAAATCATAAACCCTTTATCATTGACTAGATAGTATAATACAATATGTTATATTTCAACTTCAAATTCCATTGCAATGAGGGGAGGGAGGAAGATAAGCGGAAAGAAGAGATTCTTAACATCATCAATGAACCAGATAAAAAAAAACTTCAGCACGAGCAGAGCGTATGGGTTAAATGCAAATTACCAGACCAAATTATGAACGAGTGAATACAACATGGGTGAAATTACTCGCACCTCGAAGTTCAAGATGCCCCAATCTGTGGTATTATTTTGCAGAAGATTCGAACTGACCAGAGTACTACTGGTAGCATACCTGTACACGATTCTCATCATCGCCCCCGATGAACAAGGCAAAACTGAATCTTGAAGCCCAGAGTGCCCCAAGAAACAGAATTATGAATAATAATCATTCTAATACTGCCATGGTGCCTGACACTACCACTACCAAGGAGCTTGATTTTCACATAACAAGAAAAATGGAGCCACGAACCTTTTCCTTGAATGAAAAAACGATTCAGTTATACTCAGGTATGATACAACACTAAACAAAAAAAGTATATTATCACCTAACCTCTTGACAGAATAGGAGAAAGTGGGGAGAGCAAAATCACTAGCAAAGTAGCAACCAGTAAATTCTACCAAGAGCCTAGTTCCTAACCAAAACATAAAATGAGTTATTCAAAATTCAATAAGTTATCTTCGATCATTTGTTCTCCTCGATCCTGATTGGTATCTTCCAGATTCATTAGCGCTTCTATTTTTAGAATCTGTATGCTTATCTTCCTTCTTATCCTGTTGAGACTTTTGCTTTCTTAACATCTCCTCGGCATATCGACGCCACAAAGTTTCCCTCTCTTTTCGAGGCATCTTGCTATACCTAGTATCAGGCTTTAATAGTCGTTTAGCTGTTGACCATGAATCAAGAACTGTTTTCCCATCTTCTGTCTTCTGGGCTACTGTTTCAGCAGTTATAACTTCAGCTAACAAAGTTTTGAAATCATTTGTACATCGCTGGGATAACACAAGAAAAGGGATAAATATGTGTACAAAGTGAGTCACAATCACAATATAGATCCACAAGTCAAATCCATTGCGTACTTTCTTTTGAGAATTATTACCTCATGTAGCATCTTGATATGCTCCCGAAAGAGCTTCTCTATATCAGATGGATCTAAATCAGGATTCGTTGCACGTCTTTGTGGATCCTTCTCCAACTTTGGTTTTGACTCAGTCCAAGATGCCTAACAGTTAAGCCAAATGGTCAGCATTACAGAGGAGAACAAAACAGACTCAAACCCCATGCAACAACGTCTGCAAAAGTTTGGTCAGTTGCACAAAATCTGAAGTAAATTTTTACTATCAGAATCTCAAAGACATTGTTGACTTTAGTATTCTGGGGCAAATATAAAATGAAATAACCTGGAATGACATTCATTTTTAATTTAAATTGTAAGAATAGATTTACTAACTGATGATGAAATTGCATGTTCTATGATGCTTTCAGTGTTTAGACACCACCCCTTCATGCACAGGGATCAAAGGTACTATTTAAACTATTAGTTAGGTGTGACATTGGATCCATGCAGACAACTAATTCAGCAAAACCTTAGATGGAAAACATATGCAACAAATTTTAAAATTATCTTGGAATTGATGTGGATGGTTTTTTGACATTGATATGTCCAGTACCCCCGAGAATTTGATCAACCGTTATCAAAAACAAACCTGAGGGTCCTTCAGTGTTTCCACAAGCAAAGCTTGAAAAGATGCAACTGCTTCTTTCCTCCGAACTTTAACACGCACCCTATCCATTTCTTGTTCTTCTCTTTCCTTCCGTTTCCGCAACTCTCGCTCCCTCTCCTTCAGCTTGTCCTGAACTGAGGTGGAAAGGAGCTGGACAAATTTACACCACTCAGATCAATATAAATCTCCCAATTCAACACATATTATTATAAATTATCTGGAAGATAGATGGATATTTCAATCTTTGTTCCAAATGCCCCCACTAAAAATCCAAGCCAGTGTGCCACACCTAGAAGAGATCAGAATACAAGTTCTATGGAACATATAAAATTATGATGCATCTAGGCTTGTCTCATCAAACATAAACATTTTGGTCTGACTTCCCTTCTTTTTCTTTTTCTTCCTCTTTTTTTTAAAAAAAAAGAGAGTTGAAGAGCATGTTAGTGGAAGAGAAGGAAATCATCCATACAATAAGAGGAATAAGGAATTCAAATACGTGTGAAATCAAACACTTCCATGCACAAGGATACAAAATTCAAACAGCATGCATCTAGTCACCTTTAACATATCTTCCTTGTTTATCAACTACATCCTCATTATTTTCTTCTAAATTACCCTCTTTTACATAACAAAAAACAGCAGCTAGTGGCTTAATTGATGAAGTTCATAATCAGTTTTGCTGTATTTGACACCAATACATAACTTGAATGTTTTTGGTGACTGAGATATAAATATGTGGCAATCCATATACCACACACACAGAGACAAGCACATGAATGCTTAATTTCTTGCTTTAGAAATCAAATCATGTTTGCCTCTTTACAATTGCTGTCAATAGATCAATATAAACTGGATGAGTCATTGTCTTGTTGGGTACCATTTAAACAATGACCAGATTCATAGATTTACAGCTACTTAGTAAAAAAAGACCTGAACTTTAGGTCAAATCCAACTTAAACCTCAGCTTTCTGATTTTGATCTCTTGTACTATCTGGTCAAGACAATGAAGGGCCTCTGCTAGGTTTCTGTTCATTCAGCCTGTTAGAAAGCATGTGAGGGGCACATGCAGACCTCTTAAAACTGAACACATGCAAACTGATTTAAGAGGAGGGGGGAATCAAACCTTGTTAATTCAATAATAAGCAAATAGATTGTTTTTTTTTAATTATAAAATATTTATAAAACAAGTGTTATATGTATATATAAAAAATAACATGTTTTTAACTCTCCCTCTCATCACCATCTCCTTCTCTTCTATTGTCACTCTAATCCTATCTATCTCCACCATGCCAAACACCATAACCTTCACCCCCAACTAGATTCATCTGATCCAAAAACAATGCAAAAAGAGAGGTTGTGAGTAATCGCACCAGAAACGCTCCTTCCTCCTAGGAGCCGCTTCAATTGTGGCATCAATCCTCTTCCTTCTTGTTGTTGAGGCTGACTCATAATTGGCCAATGTTGATGCTTTCCCTCACCAAAATTTGTTCACTTACAGAGCTGATGGAAAGGAAATCTAGGGTTTGAATGGGGATTTACGAGGGTTTTCCATATGGGTTGGGATCAATTATGAGCATGGTTTCTTCAAGATCAGGGAACAAAACAAAATTGTTAAATGGGTATCTGGTATTCTCGGTAGTTTCCAAAGATGTTTGTTTTAGGATAGGATAGGTGATTTTTTTTTATTTCTTTAAATTTGTTTACACCTATCAAGTTGTAACAGGTTGAGGTTTTTTTTTGGAAAGTTATAAAAGGGAAAGGAAACCACCCATCCCTCGCTTGCATGTAACAGAGATTATTGAACAGAAGCCTAATGGAGGCATTGAATTGATTTAACCTATAGTGGGTTTTTTTATTTCTTTAAATTTGTTTACACCTATCAAGTTGTAACAGGTTATGAGGGTTTTTTTTGGAAAGTTATAAAAGGGAAAGGAAAGCACCCGTCCCTCGCTTCCAAAGATGTTTGTTTTCGGATAGGATAGGTGAGTTTTTTTTATTTCTTTAAATTTGTTTACACCTATCAAGTTGTAACAGGTTATGAGGGTTTTTTTGGAAAGTTATAAAAGGGAAAGGAAACCACCCGTCCCTCGCTTGCATGTAACAGAGATTATTGAACAGAACCCTAATGGAGGCATTGAATTGATTTAACCTATAGTGGGGGACCAAAAGGTCAAGGGTTAAGTTGGGTTTCAACAAAAGTTCCAGGGGGGCCTTTTGACCAATTAGCCTGTATCTAAACTTTTCCAATGTTCCAAAAGCACAGCGCAGACAAACGACAATTGCAATAATTACTGAGACTATAGTCAAGCATGAGAGAGTAAGCAGTTTCCAAGATGTGTACAGCCAACAGTCTATACCTGCTCTTCTGTTTTGCCTCTTGCATCTCGCTCTGCTTCCTCTGCAGCTTTTAATTCAGACAGATACTCGTTGAAGAAAACTTCTCTATCCTCATGCTTTACAGATTTGTATCTTGGGTCATTCCTTAGACTATCCTTGACCTACAATTAGCACAAATTAACATCAGTACAAGGTTATGCGTCAAAATTTATCTGATAGCACAGACATCTATGTTATTTAACAACCCAGAATCATCCCCATAGAATAACTATCATGGCTTTATGGTCCATATGCAAAAAATAACCATATTTCCCACTAATCATTGCTTATGCTGGTTTACTTTCTTCCGGTATGACAAAGTCAAAGACTCATCATGTCCAAATAAGTTTTTTCCCATTTCCTTACTATCAAATGAGGAAGTAAATTTTCATGCATTCTCTGCAAGAAAGTCCTCGACATCCAACTATAGCTATACATAATAGCATTCTAGATCCTTGTCAAACCAGATAAAAACCTAACAAAACCCTAGACACATCTTGTTGAAACTCGTCATCACATAAAACATCACTCCAATAGAACATACCCTGGACCAACGTGAACTAACAGTTATGTCTCCTTTATCTCGAAGCATGGACTTGAAACTACTAGCAGCATAAGCACGTTCAGCTTGAGCCTTTTCTTGTGCTGCCTTCTTCAAAAGATGAATCCTTCCAAAAAAAAAATACAATCAATGTCATGAAAAGAAAGTCAAAAACTGGAGGACATTTCCCATGTAATTACAAAGAGCTTAAGGGCTGAAGGGAACCCGGAGTTACTCTAAAAGTCTGGTCACTAGCCTACCATCCACACACACATGTTGGTATAAAGGAGGTATGACAAAAAATCACTTTGTCTGTCTAGAAAACCAAACACACAAATCTGTAAGGATATGAGTGAAACAGATTATGCAGAAAACAGCTCTGCGGAGTATCTTGCACCATATGTTGCAGAGATACTGACATAGGACATTAATCTGAACTATAAGACACATAGCACTCCTTCAACAATAAGCCATAATATAATTACATGCACGCACACATGCACACCATCTGGACATTCAAAATCAAAATCGATTTTTTCCGGTCACAAGAAAAGGGATCCAAGACATAGGGTGAGCACTTGGGCAGTATACCCAATATTTATCAAGCCTACACATTAATGGCTGTTTGTTGCCTGGGTGCTCTACAGCACCCCAGGTTGTAAAGCAAGTAATGGGCATTCGAAAAGTCACATGGCGCAGCTTTGGTAGAGCAGGACCAAATGAGAGCATAAAAATAAAGGTCATGGCAATCTCCAAGCTGGATCTTCTTTCTCTAGAGTAGCCAAAAAAAACATCTGAAAAGGAAGTATTTTGTGAACTGTGTATTGACAACCATTGCCAACTATTCCGAGTAGAATTATATTTATTTTCTTTTTGGACACATAAAAAGCTAAAATAAAAGGCACAGAGAAATTAAAAGCCATAAAGTAAATAATAACTATTATAAGAACAGCAAAATTGAGGGAAATATACACATACATATGGTAAAAGAATGAAGATAATGAAGGAAAGATACTGTCAACTAAACCAAATAAATTTAAACCTGGAGATCAAGATTCAAGTTCAGTGACTTTGAATTTAATTTAGAAATTGATGGCACATTCACAATAACACTCAGTGCAACCATCAGCCATACCAAGCAAGGGGCAAACACCATAGGGATGGATTCTACAAATTAGGGTTCAACAAGACTTCACTGATGGACATCCACTAAGTGGTTCAAATATGACACAAAACAATACACTTAAAGGTACCTGATAGACTGTAGGGTCTACTGCAAAAAGATCACATCCAAATTGCTGAAAAAAATATCATGACATTTTCTCAAATAATACCGTTCATTTAATAAATGCTCTCGATCTTTGCGGTCCAAGGCTTCGAACCTTGGATCATTTCCCCGTTTCTTTTTGAAAGTTTGATAATCAGTGTTGTGATCAATGTCCTGAAAATCCAAATCTTATTGATAAATAATTTGCAATCTCCATAGCTTCAAAGCTGGAGAGTTTTTGAAAAAATCAAAGGATAAAAAAAAGGCAATTAAATTGAAGGCGGTCTAGGAAACCTCTGATGCTTCCTCCAGCAACTGCTTGAATCCCTCCACTGCAGCCTTCTGAGCTGCTCGCTTTTCCTTTCGTTTCTCCTCAGCACGTGTTTTAACATAATGTTCAAATAAAGATCTTCTTGCAGAATGGCTTGGAATAGCCTGCAACAGATCAGAGCTTTCACAATAAGAAACACGGCAACAAATTAACTTCTGCATATACCATAATCAGAGATGTGATTCAGAGAAGAGATGCATGATGATGCAATAAAAAACACATAAGTCACATCTAGCAGAGTGTTCATCAACTACAACCCCTTCGGTGTATGCAATCTGCATGCATGCCACATAGAAAGGAAATTACTTTCTAAAATAAACAGTTAAAACACATCCGCATGGGAAGAGATTATCTTCGGCACAATTGCCCCTCTCCTTCAGCAACTAGTCATAACTACAAAGGACAAATATGGAAGAAAAGAACATGAAACCTGTTAAATGTTCAAGATAACTTTAAGG
This sequence comes from Salix viminalis, assembly GCA_029228465.1. Taxonomy (NCBI): domain Eukaryota; kingdom Viridiplantae; phylum Streptophyta; class Magnoliopsida; order Malpighiales; family Salicaceae; genus Salix; species Salix viminalis. The sequence goes on from CM055435.1 coordinate 4,577,387, forward strand.
TCCTTAATCTTTCTAAAAAAAATGATCCCATCTTAGTTTACAGTGTCAGAAGTTGCATAAGTATACTCGTAAAATACCAGGAAAATGAAACAAATAAGATCTTGGTGGTGCCATTTTTCTATGATTAAGCTTTATCTACATGGAGGAGCACTGAGCAGGAATGCAACTGAGTAATGAGATGGATTAAGGTTAATTAAACCACAAGAATCCTGCACAAAACAATCATTTAAAAAAAAAGAAAACTCTGGAGAGGGAGACAGAACGGCCCAAAGATCTCTGTTTCCACTAGGGAGTGATACAGTGTTTGACACAAACAATGAGAAGGCAAGTGATAACAGGCTACTAGGCTGGGGGGAGCGTATGCAGCTTTCGAGGGGCCAGGAGAAAAGATACTTAACAAGAAGAAAGATATAGAAGTATTGGATACACTTGCAAACTATGGTTGCTATGGTAAGTAGATGCCTTCAGCTAAGAGCACCCCTGAGTTATTGTGCAGCACAATAGTGTACAGAATAGTCACAGATCACTAGATTTTAGAGATGAACTCCTAAATACAAGTGGAAACAGTAGCTCCATTTGGCAGGTTATTAGTCCCTGAGAGAAGCATAGATGGAGCTCCTCAACCACCCATACATAGCCTTCAACTCTAGCCACCAAACCAAAACTTCTAGCTATCCTGTAAGTCCTTTTTTTTTTTGTTGCATTCATGTAAGTCAGATTGATATTCCTCCCCAATTCCTAGATCCCACAACCAGCTTGGAGGGGATACATGGCTTGCTTGGCATATGTAACAAGAGTCTTAAATCATCTTCCACCATAGGTAACGAGGTAGAAAACCCAGAGAATTGCCCCCCTAAAGCCACTATCTTAACAAGGTGTGTTGGTGATTTATTTTTCCAGTCAAGAGCATCATAAGGGATTTAGCAAGCATTGGTCATTACCAAGTTATTGCGACAAAAGAAAGCACAACAAAACACAAACAAGTTCATCATATCACTAGTTAGCAAATACATTAATGCAACAAACCTGTTTCAACGAGTTCCAGTTGCAGGAAAGGGGCTTAATTCCCGAACAAAGTAATTCATAATTCTTTAGACTCAACAAACCTTAAAACGCGGATCAAACACTAACTTCGGCAGCTCCTTCTCCCATTTTGAGAATGGTGCCACTCCACGTTCCTTAAGCATCTCCTGTAAATTTCATGGGACAAGAGTGAACACAAAAATAGTGTTTTGAAAGGGAAAATAAAAATGCCTGGGGAAGAAAAACTGCAATTATTAATGATATTTTATTTCAAAGCCGCCGCCACCCCCCTTTCCAAACAAAAAAAGAGAGCTAGAGAAATGTATATTATCCAATGAAATAAAAGTAACAAATAGTATACCTTAAACTGGATAATGCACTCCTCCTTTGATGGCCCATCATCTTCATCCTCAGAGTCCGTAGAGGAATCAGATACATTACCATCCCCATTAGCATCCTTCAGCTTATCTTTGCTAACCTCACTTGGCAAGCCCTTAGCTGCAGCTTCAACTACTCTTGAGCCATTTGATTCTGATGTTGCCGCTCCTGATGAAACTGAAATAGAAGCAGAAATGGCTGGAGCTCCAAATTCTTGCAGCTTTTTTTTTATCAAGTCCAGAGCAGATGAAGCTCCTGGCATACTTACAACTCTAAGAGCTGTGGCATCCCGACCACCAGTATTAGCAGCAGGGGCACTCAAAGTAATTGGAGCAGATCCTTTTTCAGTCAGAGCATTAAGTTGTGACACTGACATCGCATTTCCTTTTGATACGTCAGCTTCCTGGTTCTTTCTCAATTCTGTCACCTCACTAGGAATCTGCCAGCTGCTTAACTGATGGTGAAAAAAAAGGTATAATACACATAATGTAAACAAAATTCAGGATGTTTATGAATTCATATTGCATTCATCTATTTATTTTAACCATTTGTATTGCTTACACATGAAAGGTAGTGTTACAAATGCTATCAAAGTCAAGATGAATCAACCTCAAGTTGCCTCGGAGATATAAGGGTGTCAGTTGGGATCTGGCCCATTTCACAGGACTATGTAAAGATGGGATATGCAAGTTTCCTCTGGTATCTAAAACACTAGGCGGCCCTTTTGCCAGTGTTTGATTTCTCTCTATTTTTCCTTTCTCCTAGATAAACTAAAAATAACAGGATTTTAGAAAACTTGAGATGCTTTGTGGCACTATCTAGCCCTTAGTTTGGTCCTTTCATCCGGCTAAATAAATTATCCCCGTTTCTAAAGCTAGTTTATAAACTATCACTATCATTCAGTGCTAAGTTTTTATTAGCCGTCAGACTCATGTTTGTTAGAGATTTTCTGATGGTTGTTTGTGAGTAATTTTCTGGTGGTGATACATAAAGCAAATCATTTGTGATTGAGTCCTTATTTTAGTTTTAATGCTTGATGACAATGTCACTCTGATTTGTTCTCCCTCTCTCAGCCCTCATGTTATCATCTGGGTGTAAAGGGATTTATTTTTCCTTTATGACTTCCATAATAGGATTACAGACTAAGCTTCCCATACTTGGTGAGATTTCAACCAGCCTCATCACCCTCCCTGCATCATCTTCATGCCATATCAATTCAATGAAATTATGGAAGATTCAAACTCCTGATCATATAAAAACCTAACAACAGCAAAGTTCCTGTTAAAGCATACTCATAATAAACCTCCAATAAGGGATTCCAATGAAGTTATCTCATTGAAGCTCATAATGAAAAGGGAGGTAGAGGTTTTTTTTGCAAACTATCAATCCAGGTCACCGCCTTCACAGGTTAGATCTTGATACCCAGAAGATCAAGCTTTAAGAAACTTTACTCCCTTCAACCCCCAACCCATAAACAGTGCCGTATTTATATTCTTCCCTGATTCCCAAACAAAAACATTCTTTCAAAATCCTAATTCCTACTAGTAATAACAAGGACTATTTGTTGGTGATGATCTAGTAGGCCAATTGCACCTGGAACATATTTGATAAATATATTCTACTGCTTGATTTTCTTGATAAAGAGAATATTGTGTAATCATGTTGAATTATACAATATTTTATTAGTTCAATATAAGAAATAACCCCCTAAAGGATACAATATCACTTAGATTTCATATAGTTTCATTCCGTATTAATCAACCCTGCTACAAAAATACTAGTTGTGCCTAGATATACAAACATGTAACAAAAGTTATTCCCATATACCATGCCTACCATTAGGAACTAGCTTTCATGCAATATTTTAGCTTAGAAAAATTGAATGAAACAGGTCCATTGACATGGATAGACGAATGGCATATTAATGTTTACTACCATACCTTAGTTTTGTTGTTGTGGTAATATTTTTTGCCATCATTTGTTGTGATCAACACCCAATCTGTCCCGGCCAAATTTTCCCTAAAGACAAGGAAACATGAAAATTCAATAATTAACTTGAGAAGAGAAGGGAGAAAAAAGAAGAGGAAAAAAACCTCAAAAGACAATAAATATAGTAGAAGTTATAGCTATATGGCACTATAATCCATTACCAAAATCTACAAATAGGATGGAGAACAGACTATCCCTCAAGTAAGCAGTTCAAGATTTTGCCAAATGACAACTCTGTCAAATAAGAACTTAGATTCACATGCACTTCTGTTTTATTTATATATTATTATTATTTTCACGAGTAAAAGTGCACAAATTCTATAGATGAATACAGCAATGCTCAATGCTGTAATTGAATACAACAATGTTCAACACTGAAAAATGTGATTTCTCATTGCTTATGAATATAAAAAGACTTTTACAAAAACAATAGTATCAGAAAAGTGGGTCCAGAAGGAGAATTTAGAGAAAGACCAACTTTCAACAATTGTATACAAGATTGCTTTCAGACTCAAATTATGCACCCTTTTCATTGCAGCTCCAAGACATTTACCAATACATAATATAATAGCACCAACTTAAGGTCACTAATCACTAATAAATTGTCGTCAGCAGGCCTAGAAGTAACTTCATGTAACATACATGTATATAAAGAATACAGAAAAATTATAAATTCCACACATTTTGCTTCTGGATGAAAAATTAAGAGTAGTATAGGAAGATCCACTATAAGAAAGACACTTACATTGAAACTGGAGTTGGTTGCACAGGAACCTTATCGGGCTGCATCCAGAGTAAAACAGAAAAGAAACTTAGTATTGATGAAGAGTGTCGCCAATAGTGAGGAGGTTAAAGAAAAGCAACTCATGATAGCAAAAAGAACCGGATGGGGACACTGTTTCAGACTCCAATACAGGAAGGTAGCTATTGAAAAGACAAGTTGATGGGAAAATGTCAAAAAAATCCCAAAACAGTAGAGGGGGGTCAACTTAAGAGCCCTAAAAGACCTACTCTATCATACAATTTTAGTTGCTTGCATGTTCAAACTAGCAAGCTCACAATGTTACATAAACCCACAAATTTACCTGATAGCTCATAGGTTATCTTCTTAGAATATTGATGCTATCATTTTGTGGCATAAATTATTAGCACAATGGCGTAAATGATAATAAACTGAAATGGGTTTGATCACCAGTTACATTATTTCCAAAATCATTGAAAGCAGTAAGAGAATTCCACAAATTTGAACGCCAGTAAAGGAATCTCCCATACTCAACTGTTATTGTGCATACCTCATTAAACCCAGGTGGTTTCTCATAAGTTGATACTCCAGTTACAGAATTATAATAGTAAAACACTCCTGTGTCAGTCTTGTGGGCAGTCCACACATGTGATGGTTCGCTAACAGTTGCATTGTCCCTGGTGCCACTGTGATAGAGATGGTTGTGGTTATCTGTGAAGCCCCAGAAAACAAATGGTGAAAAAAGTTAATTCCACGTAACTTCAGTGAGACAGACAACTCTTAAAAAGTAAATGCATCAGTAACCTATCATGAAACCCTGAGCATACCAATTCCAGGAGGAGGTAAATCTGTCTGCATCCCTGGAGCACCAGGTAACTGATGAACTGAAGCAGAAGAAGACATGGGAATTGCATATGAATGTCCAACAGGAACAACCCCAGGAGGTTGAGAATCAGGCAATGAAACAGAAGGATGAGGCATGCCATGTCCAGGCAGAGGAAAGGATCCAGGAAAAGCAGCAGGATAAGGCAAAAATGGTTGCCTAGGCATGCCTCCTATGGGTGGGGGATGCATCCAGAGAGCCTGTGGGGAAGCAGCCATGGAAGGTAAAGATGGGTAGGTAGGGTAAGTTTGCTGCTGAACTGCAATTGAAGAAGGCATTGTGGGCATGATGGGTCTCTGGGCTCCTAAAGGTAAGGAATCGACAGCTACAGATGGTTGGGTCATTGGTGCAGATGGTACCAATCCTTGGGGGGCAAGTGTGCCAGGAGTTCTGGACAATCCAGGGGGCAAGTAAAAAGAAGCAGTAGCTGGTGTTTGTGAAGGTGTCGGACCAAGGTTAGAAGATAAAGATGCGTAAGAACTTGAAGGGGAATGAAGAGGAAATGAAACAGACTGAGATGCAATTGGTGCCATTGATGGTGCACTGCCTTGGGTAATTGCAGGTGATTTGTCCTGCATGAATCATAAAGAATTAAAGAGTTGAGTTCATGGACCATGAACATCCACCCAACCATTACCCGGGGTTTCGTGCAATGGCAGGACATCACCATAGAATATATAAAACAGCACCATGACTACAGAAGTTTAAAAAAAAATCCTTCCATTTTCTATTTTCATTCGAGTACACGGCCATCACCGCGATCAAGAGGAAGTTAAAGACAGTTTTATGCATTACTGGAATCAACTCCGATGTATGAATTGTCTTCCAATCACTACCTCTTTGGCTACCAGAAAATAGGTACAAGTAGAAAGTCATCATAAGAAAATACATTCTGTGTGAAATGCCCATCTCAGGCTAAAATCCTAACTCTCACCCTCAGCAACTATTGCACCATCAACAACTCATGTCCATGTAAATGAGAACTAGGCTGGGAACAGAATTCTAAAATAAAAGATAAGGAATTGAATTAACTCACAACGCTGGATTGTAACTGCTGATTGCCACGAAAATCAAGCCCGGTTTGAGGAATTTTATATGAAAAGGAAAGACCAGCAGATGAAGCCGGGCCAGGAACAGGAACGGGCTGTCCCAGTGGATTAGAATTCAAAGCCTGCATGCATTGCACAAAATCTAACTATAAAAAAATACTGGCAATTAATTTATAATAACTAAAAACGATGCTGAAAAGGAATAGATATATAAATACAGGCACTGACCGCACCGGAAGACATGTTAGGAATCATGTTGTAAGTGAATGTCGGAGCCGGAGCTGAATAGCTACTCTGTGCACTATTACCAGCTGAATTATCCGGTGGAGGGGTAGCTGCTGCAACTCCTGAATCTGTGGCAGTTGGCGGCGGCTTTACTTCTCGTTGTGGTAACCAAGCTGGCGATTCCATTATTTAATCTGCTATGTAATAAAGTGGGTGAGAAATCAAATACAAACTGAACTTAGGGTTTTTTTATCCACTTTAATGAGAGTTAAGGGGGGGATAAAATAACCTTTGAGGTAGTGACACTGGTGGGAATAAGAGTAACAGATGCAAAACCCTAATTTTATTTTCCTTTGCATGGGATGAAGGAGGATGGTAGAGAGAAGTGGAAGTGAGAGGGAGGATGAGGCAATAAGAAGGGCTGTCGTATCGTCGAGCGGGAGAGGAAAATCGGGGTCGTTTTGGTGTTTGTTTATTGGGGCGTTTTCGAAAGAGGAGCGAGTGCTGGAAAACCGTATTCGTGTGAATGCCCTGAGTTATTGTACTGTAATAGCCTTTCGGGCGGTGCTTCACTGCGGTCGCTGAAGAAATTAAAGGATATTTTTTACTGTATTTTTAAAAAAATATTTTTTTTTATTTTAAATTAAAAAAAATGGTATTTTTAAATTATTTTTATATTCTGATATTAAAAATAATTTTTTAAAAAATAAAAATTATTATTTTAATATATTTTTAAATAAAAAATATTTTTAAAAACAATCAAAATCATATTACCACGAGTTCCATTAAAAAATAAGAATGTTGATATTATTATTATTATTATTATTATTATACAGTATATTAAAAATCAGCTAAATTAGCCTACGGCTGCTTTTTTTTTCAAGAGGGAAGGTTGAATTAAGAGAAAGAGAACTTGAGTGAAAAAAAGGAATAAAATAGATGGCGTGTTTGAAGTTTGGGGTGGGAGTTCATTTTCACCCCTCATCTTCCTAAGCTATTGGATTATGGTCCTGTAATATTCAAATTATATTTTGAAATTTAATTTCTAAAAATAAAGCAAAAATAACTTAAATGATGATCCTCTAGTTTACAGATTTAAATGAAATAATAATAATAATTTCAAAACTAAATTTTTTGAATAATTAAATTAAATTTTATATCTTTAAAATATAAAAAAATATATTATTTATCAAATAAAATAAAATTAAATATTGCAGCTAAATAAGAGATAATTGATGAGCTCATACCTGGCTAAAAATTGGAATGACAGGATTTCAACGGATTAGATTAAAAAATAGTGAATTTTTCAATGGATTGGATTAAAACATAGTGAGATAAAAAGATAACATATATGTGTGTGTGTGTTATATTTGTTGCTCTTGTCAAGACAAGTATTGCCCGATCACTCTTCATTTTTTTGGAAAAAATACTCCTAAGTTTAAAATTACTTGTAGAAGTGTTATTTAATGACTGTTTGAAAATATTTTAGGATTACTTTTAAAAATAATTTTTATTTAGAAATGTATTGAAATGATTTTTTTTTAGTTTTTAAAATCACTTTGACATTAGCATATGAAAATAATCTAAAAATACTAAAACAAATAATTTAATGCAAAGAATAAAAACAATTTTTTGTTTCTTCAAAAAATATTTCTGGAACACAATACCAAACAATACTTAAATCTACATGGGTGCCTCATCCAGTCAAACGCCTGGATCCGGTCATTTTCTACCATTCACAGTTGCGTCACGTTGCAAGTGAGATAAAAAAACATTATATGGACCATGAAGAATTTTTTTGTGTGTTTTTAGATTATTTTCACATGTTAATATCAAAAATTATTTTTAAAAAATAAAATAATATTATTTTGATGTATTTATAAATGAAAAGTACTTTCAAAAGTAACATCAACCACACTTCTAAACATGCATCAAGTTTCTGTTTGGAAGTGTAGTTTAAGTTGTTTTTGAAAATGCATTAAAATGATTTTCGTATACTAGTATATAAGCATGATATAAAAACACTAAATTTTTTAATTTTAAGTAAAAAATATTTTTTTTTCAAAAAAAACTTTATAGATGCAATTTCCAACAGGATGAGAGTCCAAATTAGAAGATAAAAGATTTAATTTAAAATAAATAAATAAATATTTTTTAAAAAGGTAGTTTTAAAATGTAAAAAAAAAAACATGCTTTGTTAGTCTACAAAGCAGGCCAAAATCAATTAACTCACGTGCCAAAATAAACGCATGACATTTGATGTACACTTTTTAAACCTTTATCTAAAAAATAAAAACAAATACCTTTCCTCGCTCCACCCAGCCTGTGAGATCTCAATCATTGAAATCGAAGCACCACTATGCCATGTACAAGTGCAAGCATATGTTTGTTTGGTATAATTGAGTTTGTTTTTTAAAATGTTTTTTATTTTTTATTATTAATAAACTAAAATAATATAAAATTTTAATTTAAAATAAAAAATAAAAATATATTTATATATTTTTTCAAAAATATTTCTGAGAACACTGTATCAAACTGCCCTATATGGAAACTGGAAAGTGGCCCTCACCCGCATTTTCTTATGGTTGCAAAGAAGGGTGTCAGGGGTGCGGCTAGTGCGTGTTCTCGAGCTGCTATTCTCCTTCACGAATTGAAAAAGATAGTGGAGGATCGGAGCCTGCTTTTCTTCCACGAGCGTGATAGAGACAGGTCATGGACCCTCGACTCATGATGGCACAACTTTCTGGTTTTTTTTTAATGATCGGGATGTCGAATAAATTTATATGTCCCATAATTAATTTTCGGATTTATTAAATATCCTACAAGACTAATGAATATATAAAATACTGTAAGATATCAAATATATCTGACAAAGACTTGAACCTAAGATGAAAAAAAAAGCAGCAATTATTGACCGGGGCAAGACCCTGCTGGCACCTTCTGTTTTTTTTCCCTAGACGTGAATGTAATGCGAACCAAGAGCTCTCTTCCATGTGGAAGTAGCTTAGAGAAGAGAGAGAAGAGGAAGAAAAAACTATAATGTAAGCAGTTAATTTTAGTGTATATTGGGTGTTTACAGTTTACACCGCTTTTCAAAAAATATTTTTTTTAAAAAAAATATTTTTTATTTTAAATAAAAAAATAATATCTTTAAATTATTTTCATATGATGATCCAATTTTTTTTTTAAAAAATAAAAGTAAAATATTATTTTAATGTATTTTTAAAAGAAAAATACTTTCAAAAGCAATCTCAACTATATTCTCAAACGGACACTGGTTGAATTTGCTTTTGAAAATACATTTCATTCAGAAAATACATTAAAATAATGTTTATTTTTAAAATATTTTTGACATCAACAAATAAAAATGAAAATAATCTAAAAACATCAATTTTTTTTAATTTAAATAAAAAATAAAAAAAATATATTTTTTTTAATTTTTTTCCCAAAAATATTTTAAAAACACAATTTCAGTAAAAAAAAAAAAGAATACTGTATATATTTTATTTGATGTTACATTTTTTAAATTATATTGAAATTTATACTGACTCGATGTATTTTAAATAATAATTTATTCAAGACTGAGTTTTTTCCAAATGCTAATTCTAAAATCTATACTCAGCGCTGCAGAAATTTGGTGTTTTTTTATTTATTTTAGAAAAATATCAAATTAATATTTTTTATTTTGATGTATTAATATATTACATAAAAAACATCTTATACCATATATATATATATATTTCAATTATTATAAAAAGCAATCCATGCAATTAATATTATTTTTAACAAAACAATCCATCCACTATACTATTTTTCTAAAAAAACGCCACTCATTAACTATTTTATAATTATTTTTTTAACAACGGTAGTTTTTTTTTAAAAAAAAATGAGCGTTGAAGACAGCAGAGAGAATTCCCCTCCTCTTTAAAATTTCCTCGGTCACACAGAAATAAAACACAACCCAAACTCTCCTCTTCATTCTCCTCTCTCTCTCCTTCAATCTCCTCCACACTTCTCCTCCTCATCTCCTTTCCAATATCCTATGGACCTTTCAACTACAACTCTTCCACTGAGCCGAGCACATCACCAATACCCCAAACTCTCTAGATTAAGATTTCATTGATTCCCTTTCAATTCATGCTCCTGTTCCCAAGCAATGATCCTTCTCATGCCCTTTTTAAAACCGGGGCACTGATTTTTCCATCTCTAAATGACTTTGCAGTCCTCTACTTCTTCAGCTAGCTTCAATTCTTGTAGAATTCTCCCTTTCCTCTGCCCATGTAAATCCTTCATTCAAACCAAGTACCACCCACCTCTCCCTTTCTCCAAAAGGACACGTAAAAAACTAATCACCAACTTCACTCGCCAAAATTTCAGAAGAAAATTTACAACTTTCCTTGCTTGTGTCATCCCAAACGACACCCGAAATCGCAATGCAAACATTGAGCTCTCAAAGGGCACTAAGGGGTTTGTTTTGAAGCGAGTTTCTAACGAATGGGAGACTGAAGAATTATCTCAAGAGCATTCCATTTCCAACTTCACTGGTTTTCAAGAAGATCCAATCGTCGGCAAGTTAAGGACACAATTAGGAGTGATACACCCAATACCATCGCCTCCAATTAATAGAAATATTGTTGGGTTATTTGTGTTTTTCTTTTTTGTTGGTGTTGTTTTTGATAAAGCTTGGAATTCAAGAAAGAAGGATAGAAGCAGTGAGGAAGGAAAGCGTGGCGGGGCGTGGCCGCAAGTGCCCACCAGCTTTTCTTTGTTTTTGGAGAAGGATTTGCAGAGAAAAGAGTCTGTTGAGTGGGTTAATATGGTGTTAGGGAAGCTGTGGAAGGTTTACAGAGGTGGGATTGAGAACTGGTTAATTGGGCTGTTGCAACCTGTTATTGATGATTTGAAGAAGCCTGATTATGTTGAGAGAGTTGAAATTAAGCAGTTTTCTTTAGGGGATGAACCATTGTCTGTTAGGAATGTTGAGAGGAGAACCTCTCGCCGTGTCAACGACTTGCAGTAAGTCAGCTAGCTATTTGAAGTCCTTGTCATCCATTTAAAAAAAAAATTGTAATGAATTTGTTGTGGAAATTCGAATGTTAATTAGCAGTAGCTCTTAATTGATTTCTACTGTGCAACGGGGTATGGTAAGTGTTAGGCACTCATTATTCAGATTCATAACATATAAAACTGATTTGTGTTGTTTTTCGTGATATTTAGGTATCAAATAGGCCTCAGATATACTGGTGGTGCTCGGATGCTGCTAATGCTGTCGCTAAAATTTGGCATTATCCCCATTGTAGTGCCAGTCGGTGTTCGAGATTTTGATATTGATGGTGAACTTTGGGTCAAATTGCGGTTGATACCAACAGAGCCATGGGTGGGAGCTGTTTCATGGGCTTTTGTCTCACTTCCGAAGATCAAATTTGAACTTTCACCATTTCGCTTGTTCAATCTAATGGGTAGGCCATTGTTATTGTCTTAAAGGGTTTATTTCATCTATTTTATGTCTTAATAATACGTGCATCTGGATTCATTCAGCTATAACACACCGAATAGCTAAGAATAATTACTGAAGTTTGTTGCCATTTCTTCTTGAAATCTGCCAATCTGTTGATGACGTTCACTAAATCCCATTTGCTTCTGGAGAATGCTTCTGCTGATTTCTTACTGATGAAAACTTGACATAAGTAATGGATGATTGCCAAAACTGAACATGACTTGAGACTATGGATAAATCATAGAGCTCTTCTTTTCTAGTTCCATTTGTTCTATCTCTTGTATTTTAATACCTGATTAACTTGATCCTGGAGATTCTAATGCAAACCTCTTCTTTTCTCATTTTCTATGCTTGCATTGGGCTAAACCAGCAATCCCTGTTCTCTCCATGTAAGTGGACTTTTCTCTCTATGCTATTTTTTTGCTTTATATATTTTTTTACTGTAATATTATTGCCCCTGCCCCTAGGTAGTCTCTGTCTTTGAAAAGTCAATTATCCCATAATATCAAAGTTAATATGGTCAGATGATCTTGAATGCAACCAGATGGTAGTTTAGGTTTTAGAAGATGCAGCACAGTACAAATGATTGTCAAGCAAATAATTTGATGATTTATTACAAATGTGTGTTTCCTGGAAACAGTAAATAAGTTTGTTGAATTTTGTCACTAGTCATCCTTTGGTTGCAAGCCAATTTATCTTCTGACCTTGAAGTCCATGTTCTCTGATGTGTCTGGAAAATTGTATCTTGTTTGATAATAATAGATAACAAAATGCATCAAAGGAGAAGGTCCATTATAGCTACAGCATATTTTAGGGGTTTTGATGTCTTTCCTTTCACCTAACTTCATGGTTCACTTCATTTCTATAGGTTTCTGACAAAGCTTCTCACTGTGGATTTGCCTCGACTGTTTGTTCGTCCCAAGAAGATTGTTTTGGATTTTCAAAAAGGAAAAGCAGTTGGCCCTGTTTCAAATGGAGCAGGAGAAATGCAAGAAGGAAACAGGGATTTTGTTGGAGAACTATCGGTCACTCTTGTAGATGCTCGAAAACTTTCTTATGTCTTTTTTGGTAAAAGTTCTTTCTACTTAGTTTTCTTGAATTCTATTATTCATTAGAATCCTTGCATGCAATTTTGAGCAGTTGAATCTTGCCCAAAATTAGTATTGACTGAATAGGATGTCTCTGCTTTAATTTTATAATTTTTTACATCTCTATTGACTCCATCATATACGATGATGAGTGCTATGTCCAACATGTTTCAGCCTGATGCTTGACACCTGTTTGGATGATTTAATAAGTACCAGTCTCTATTCTTCTGAAATAGTAAGGAAAGCAGAGGGCTGCCATGCATTTGTCTTTTAACCCATTTTCAAGTATTTAAGTAATTTGTTTGCTCCGATTCTTTCACATTGATTTGCACTCTTGAAGCTGCATCACTACATTTTGTTGATGTTATCAGCTGTAAGAGTCACAAGCATAGTCCTACTGCATCCCCCAGCCTTATATCTTTCATGCCCTTTGATCATTGATGTTTGATTGTTTGGGTATCTCAATTCTCATATACATTTTCTATTCCACGTGCAGCACTCATTATTTACCTGTTGTTTGTCAGGTAAAACAGACCCATATGTTATTCTGAACCTGGGAGATCAAATTATGCGCAGTAAAAAGAATAGTCAAACCACTGTCATTGGGCCTCCTGGCGAGCCAATTTGGAATCAGGTGGTTCCCCATGCCCCATGTTTCATTTATTTGCGAACACGTTTGTTTACCAGAAAACATTCATTGTTTGGTGCAATTTGTACACTTACTGTAAACTTTCATGAGATAATTGTGTTATATGATTTTGGCCAGGATTTTCACATGCTTGTTTCAAACCCCCGGAAACAAAAATTGAACATCCAGGTGAAAGACTCTCTTGGATTCACGGGTTTAACTATTGGTACAGGAGAGGTAAACTATTTTGTTCCAAACAACACTTTTCTTGCAAAAGTACAAAGTTGTCCTTAATGTTTTCTTTGGATGCTTGTCATACTTGAATGGTTGATCACATAGCATTTAGAGGTTTTTTATTAGACATAACCTCTCCAATGGGTTTGCTTATGTATATAAGATATGCCTAGAAATTTACCTCAAGCAAGTGAGATAACATGAATTTTAATGAACAATTAGGAAGTTAGGATATATCTAATCCTACCGCAAATATATTTATCATAGAAATCGATATTTTGATATCCAATCAAATGTTGGTTTTGTGCTTTGTAATAATATCATTTTTTTCCCTTACATTTAAACTGGCATCAACACTAGCATTTATTCAAAAAGAATCGATGTTCATAGAACCTGCCTGCTTCAGTGGTACTGGAGAAGAGAAGAAATAGAGGTGGTGGTTGTGCAACAACCAGAACATATTTTTAATGGTCTTGGTATTAGTTGACGTTTCCTTGCAGTGTGGTGACATGGTAATTCTTGGGATTGAAATAATCGTGGTGCTAGATGTGGTGGCAGTGATGGCCAGAGAGGTGGCAATAGCAAGTTTATGATTTGATGGACCCGAAACACTTCCTCCCTCCCTCTCTCTCTTCTCCTAGGAGTTTTGCTGTGTGGGCTTCATATTGTAATTTCCCTGCATTTATTGGGCAATTTGCGCAGGAACTGGAAATTTTGTTTGTTATTTGCGGCAGTTACGTTCTTTCATTTCTCTTAAATATAGCTTTCTAAATTCAACAACTTTTACAGGTCGATTTGGGATCTTTGCAAGATACTGTACCAACTGACAAGATTGTGGTTCTGCAAGGAGGCTGGGGATTGTTCAGAAAAACTTCTTCTGGAGAGATTCTCCTTCGACTAACTTACAAAGCCTATGTTGAGGATGAAGATGATGATAAGAATGAAGTGGAGCATGTTGATATAGATGCTTCAGACGATGAAATGTCCGATTCTGATGAATCAAATGCTATTTATGAGCGTGGTACAAGGGGTTCTTCAAATGACATGGATAAAGAGTCATTTATGGATGTCCTAGCAGCTTTGATTGTGAGTGAGGAATTTCAAGGAATAGTGGCGTCTGAGACAGGAAATAACAAACTTTCAAATGATACCTCAGGTGCAGGATTTGCAGTATCACGCTCACGTACTCTTAATGCCGAATCAATGCCCTCAGATAACAATAACAGTTCTGAAGGTTCTGCTGGTAATGTTTTTATTTTCTCTTTATCATGTCACCTGAACATTATATATGTGAAAGTACCACATGTCTTAGGTTGGTTTAAATTGTCATCTCACGATTTCGCCTTTGAAAACTTGTTATCGCAGGATCAATCTTAGTTTGGTTCGCGGTGATTACAAGTGTATTAGTTCTAATTGCTGTCACTTTGGACGGTTCAAATCTCTTCAACCCTTGATCTGAATCGGCAAAGGCATACTATGAGCTTGTATGTATGATCATGTAGTTCTGAAACCCCATTCCACTTTACTTCTTTTTTAAAATTATAATCATAAATCTAATGTTTCTATCGAAGTCTCTAAGTTCACAAGCAAGTGCCACGACACATTTAGAATTCCACAATCCAAGGCCAAGCAGCACAAGTCCCCATACATTTGCGACCCCGCTTACAATCTGTCTTATGATATTTGAATTTTTTTATAGTTCAACATTAGAATGCTATTTAGATGTAGTTGCAGTACCATTTTTTTTTCTCAGATTAAAGAAAGCCCTGTAAATTATCTGGGAAGTAGATGATGTAAGAACATGGTGTAGATTAATACCAATCCAGTTCTCATGTTCTCAGTTTGAGATAACTCAACTTTTTTTTTGCAGGTTGGAAAACAATCCTCTTCTCGCGTATCAGGGATGATTTACGAAGTCCCCCTTCCCCCACAGGTCTTTCTCTATGTAAATTCATGGTCTTTAGCAGAGGAATATTCTGTTACGGCAAGAAAGTTTTGGCTTCTCTAATTTGAGGCATTATTAGTGTAATTTACGTAGTATACATTGTTCATATATGAAAATAATTCATTTAAAATTCTATCATAATAGATGGAAGGAAGAAGATTGATGAGTTTTTCTATCATCTATACCTAGGGTTTGTCAATCAGCATTGCTCTTGCTCCCTGTAGATGGATGTTTAATTTACAAGGGGGGGGGGTGTTAGAACTTGGAAGAATATATAATGACACGGGCATCCTTGTTTTACATGTATTTTATTTTATTTTTGAGGGAGGAACATCGTATTTAATATTGTATATATATATATATATATATATATATATATATATATATATATATATATATATATGTGAATTACTTAATTAATTAATAAATAAATCTAAGCATTCAGACAACCAGTCTGTACCTCGTATACATCGTCACTACTAGCTGCTCGGATAATGTTGCAGCAGATAGTGTGCTCACGAACGAGACACTCCTTTAGATTTTGCCCTCTTCCTTCTCTTTATCCAAGCAGATTAAACAAAATCTACCCATGTCATTAATATATAATGGTTAAGGAAGTAAGACAAAATATTTAGGGTTTTGCATTTGTCATCACTTCACCCCCCCTGTCATCTCCACTTCTCTCTATCACCCCCCTTCATCTCATGCTAAAGGAGAATAAAATTAGGGTTTTGCATTTGTTACTTTTATTCCCACCAGTGTCACTCCCTCAAAGGTAATTTTTATCTATCATTTTTTTTTGATTCGAGAAAACCTCTCAACTCTTGAAAAAGCATATTTTATGGATCTAGATGAGCGAATAAAATTTTGAGTTGTTTCAAGTTCTTACAAGAGATGCACGTTCTGACTCAAACTTAAGACTTTATTGTGTAGATTTTAAGTTCTTTATCATCACGTCACACCCCTCAAAATCTCCTTTTACTTTCATTAAAGTGGATAAAAAACTCCCAAGTTCAATTTGTATTTGAATTCTCACCCACTTCCTTCCATAGCAGATTAAATAATGGAATCGCCAGCTTGGTTACCGCAACGAGAAGTAAAACCCTGAAAATTCCCTGCATGATGGAATTTTACAGAAAATGCACAAATCAGCACCAAATCTTACGTGTCCAGAAAGAAAATGCGATGCACCAAGATCAAGAAAATGTCCCGATTGATGTTTCAGGCATGGAAAATACCTGGATAAAGAAAAAACGAACCGAAGAACATGGCAAAACTGGATTAGTGGGTGGGGGGATTTATACTAGACAGCTTCTTAATCACAGCTCCATTGCTACATCAAGAATTCATTGCCACTGTTCTCGGTGGCAATACTTACAGTATTGAAAACTGGTGTTGAGAAAAGAAAGGAGACAAGAAACTCACAGTATTCTCGGTGACAATCCTGAACCTAGCTCGGACAGGCCAGCACCTTCTCCCTTTGCAGTACCATCAAAATAACCAAGAAATTATCACATATGAATAAACTTAAATTTATAATATTTACTTAATAATGAAAACTCAAAAGCTAATTGTTAATTCACCATTTTACATTGTTAATGACTCATTATTTTTCAATATCCACGAGTAAAAACTTTGAAAGAGAATAAAAAATAAAATAGCTTAGTTAATTATAACTTAATCTAAAATATTTATGATATAAATAAAATATTATGAGAAATGTCTCAAAGGGAATACAGTCAAACTAAAAATAACCTAAAAAATTATGGAAGTCCATCTCATAACTTATGTTTTGCATGATCAAATCAAATTATGAAATTGAGGGAAGATAGGATCTCTTACAGTCTTACTTATGTTTAGCGTTAAAGGATTTGAAACTACCTGGTTGAGGATGCAACAACAAATGTTAAAGTGCATGAAAGTTTGGTTAAGATTATTTTTTAAAGTGTTTTTTGTTCAAAAATAAATCAAAATATATATTTTTAAAATAGTTTAGACATCGTCACATAAAAACGATCTAAAAACACAATTTTTTTTTAATTTAAAGTAAAAAAAAATCATTTTTTTTTCAAAAATACTTTTGAAACGCAATGTCAAACACCCTAAAAAATCATTGTCAACCACTCCTATCTCCTGTGAAGAACTGATAGATTTAGATTTTAGACTTTACAATAGAGGTTTTGAGGTTTGATTATCCAATTCAAGTTGAAACTCTTGGTTATAAAAATGAGAGGAAAGGATTTGTGGTTTTAGCTTGTTAAACAATTCATATGACTTATTAGATGAGGTTGACCGAGTTTAAAGAATTTTAAGTGATATTTATTTTTTAATTTTTTTGATACATTATTATAATTGATTTAAGTTAAGGTTAGACAATACAAATAGTGTAAAAGTTTTTTTCAATTATATGATGAACAATTGAAAGGGGTCTGTCTGCAAGTTTTTTGTCACGCGTAGGTAAAATTAGGATTGAGAAAAAAATTGAAAAACTGAATATATCGAGAAAATAAAAAAAGTAATCAAGGAACTATTAAAATACCTGATTTAAATTAATTAGAATTTGTTAAAAACTTCCGGTCCAATTTTGATTTTTTTAAAGCTAAGACTAGTAAACCAAAATTAAACCAAACCTCAATTTTTTTTTAAAAAAATATACTATAAAAAAGATTTAAACTTCGATTTTTTTAGTCTGATTTTATTTTGGTGAAATAGAAGAAAAAAAAAGATTTGATTAAAGTAAGAAAAACCCTAAAAACACCAAAAACTATTTTCAGTGTTTTAGTTGAAAACCAAACTGGAATCGGACAATTTAATCGATTTCAGTTTAGGGTTATTTTTAAAAAAAAATTATAGATAAAAACCGAATTGAATCGAAAATAATCACTCCTAGGTAGAATCCACATGTTGGCGTGGCGTGTCCTGATTCAAATGCAGTTTTTTTCAATAAGTAAACTCTATTAATTTCCACCACTTGCGAACTCTATTAATTTCCACCACTTGCGAACCAACAAAAGAAAATGTTTGAGGTGCAATTACACTAAGATTTTGACAGCATCTGTTTTTTCAGATCTTTAAGAGGGCCGGGTCCTCTATCCTTTTCCTTCTCCGTGCTACAATTACAGCTGCTTTTGTTCAAGTTTGTGCCACACTCGAGGCACATACCTTTGCAGGCTGGATCACAGATAACATCAAGGGTAATTTCTACATGCACCATATCTCGGAGGGACTTTGAAATGTCAATTTCCTTATCTTCAGGAGGAAAGTGCAACCGATCGTCCCAGTCGATTGAAGCTTCATCATCGTCTTCTTCCTCGCAGATTGAAGATTTCAATTTATCGTTACCGAATACTGTTCCCATATCAATAATCTCTGGTTCTTCAATGGGTTCTTCACATAGTAAAAGAGAGAAGTTGGAGAAAATGCCCTCAGCAACTGGCTCTCCACACCTTCAACATAAAGTGATAAACAAGTAGGTTCAATTACAGAAGAATGATAAGGAAGCACTAAGTATGTTGTGAAACAAAATGCAACATATAATTTGGCCAAAATGGGAAGATTATTGATGACCTGAAGAATTCTTTCCATCAAATCAAAAGGTGTTGTCATATTATTCTTAACCTTTTGTCAACACTTTTAAATGAAGTTCGAGATGAATACTAACACCCATACCTGATGCAGTCAGACATCAGAGGTAAACAAGAAAATTTGAGAAACTGGTTAAATTGTTTTTTATCCAGCAAGACAAAGGTCTTTAACATCAGCTGCTGCATGTAAATCCCAAGCAATCACTATCCTAAAATATACTATCACATTAAGTGCATTCAAGGAGCAAACATGGTCGAGAGATATGCTACTTATCTCATGCATAACCTACAAAATTCTTTTTTTTTGTAGATCAAACAGTGGTGATGCCTGAATCATCTTCTTCTTCTTTTTTCTCACAAAGACTACACTACACTAAATCCAAAGCAATGGCAACTAAAACTTGGCGATGGCTAGGACAGTAAATCAAAAGTCATGATCCTGGTTGCTGCACAGTCCATTTACTAATCATACTGTCATATGGTTGTATTGTTCATAGAAACATTAAAGCTGTTAGTTCTATTTGGGGCTAGTAACAATAAATCATGATTAGCAAATGGTCAAACCTCAAAAGTACAACATTTTGCACTTCCCTAAAATATGATCACATAGCTGTCAGTCACTCCTATTGTGAGCGGCATACTTTAAAACCCAACTCTATGATAATTCTATAGGAACACTACACCACCACATTAAGAGGAACATAAAATGGATTCTTCCGCTTTTGAAAGATTGAAGTCACTAAAGAAAAATCACACAAGAGACAACAAGGTAATTTTAAAAATAGATATGTTGAATTGGTTGGATTGGGGCAAAAATTTCCATGAAACCTCTTACAAATTTAATCGTATGCAAATAATTTTGAACAGCCAGCACAAACACATACAGGAGACAGTGGATCACCATTCTCAACTAATTTTTTGATAAATCTGGAAACTAAAGAAAAAAAGAAAACAATACAAATAAATGCAATATGGTAGAAGCAAAAGTGAATTTAACGAGTGTGCAAATATGTAGGGGAAATTTTTTCAAGTCTACTGGAAAAGAGGATCAGAAACTAAAATACCTATAGCAGGCAAGAGTGATGACAGTTTTGATGATCCCATCAAGCCTCAACCTTTTCTTCTTCTTTGTCACATCAATGGAGATCTGAACAGGAGTTCCAAGAGGGTAATCCTTCACGGCCTTCGTGACACGCAATCCCATTATTGAAGCCCTTGATTTTGAAATTTCAGTTGAAAGTTTTCCTAACCCAAACCTTTCTAAAGTTGTGCAGTACTCCACATGTGAAATCGAAGAATTTCTTTTGTAAATAATAGCACCTTCCCATGGTGATTCCATGTCTTCAGCATCTTCTTCCTCTTGATCATCCCAATTAAGAGATACATCAGTAATTTTCTGACTGTTTGAGTCCACTGCATGTCTTGCAGTAAACCTTATAATACTTGGTGATTTGTTTCTAAGAACATCACATGCACTCTTTCCTGTACCCCTTAAAATTTTGCAATCAACAACAGAAAAGCGTGGATTTGATAGAGAACGTTTTTGGGAGAACCAGTCATCTGCTTTAAATTGGTTAATGTTAGGGGATAGAGCTATAGGGGTTGTGAAGTAGACAAGTGACATCTTGGTTCCCTACACTCAGCTAGGAGAAGTTCTTTTTCAGAAGAGGTGATAGAGCTATTTTGTTTATTATGCAAACAAAAAGGATATGTATAAGAAATGCTCTAGATGATAGTTATGCAATTCCTGATCATATGAGTTGGGAAAAATCAAGATGAAGAGGGAAGTCAATGGTATTGACTAAATCTGCAAAAACAATGAAAAACAGTTTAGACTGAATGGCATGATAGAAAAACAGACGAATATTCTAAATGATTATAATGCTCTATTTAACACAGGCAGGTTCTACTTAAAAGCATTTGAATACTCAACATATGGAAGTACATGGCAAATATGAAACCAATGGGAAAGAACTTAGATATTTTCATATACCATCGAAATAACCAAAGAAGGAGAAGGGACAGCATTTCCAACATACTGCTACATGTATCTTGATGGTCTGGCTAATGGTTACATTTTGTAACATCCCATAACACAATCCACTCAAAGTTTTAAAATATGAAGCTCCGCCATAGGTTAAACATAATCATAAAGAGTGATAAAAGCTTTTATTTGTTTTTTTTCAACTTTTTAAAGTACTTGTCATTCAAATGTTTCAACCTTTAGAAACTTGGGATGACATGTATGGTGCATGGCTAGCAAGAAACAGTTCTAAATATATTTTAAATGAATTGCTGACTCAGAAAGGTCTACAGGAATAACATCTGAAAGAAGGAAAAGCTGAATTAAGGCAACTTAAGAACACTGAAGCAACCGTGACTTTTTTGCCTATTCAATGTAAACCCTTTAGAAATTAAATGATGTACTTTCACATCCAGGTTATTTATGAACAATATGTGGCTCATCCTTCCATTCGTAATAGAAAAATTCTTAAAGAAATTATAGACAACAATACAAAAGTCCAATTCAGAAGGGAAAAAAAAAGGACTGGAATTGAAGTTAGAAACCAGTAGGCTTACATGGGATTTCAGTGTCCTGAATTGTTGTCCAATTATTTCAAATTTTCCACTTTTGAACTAAATAGAGAAGGTGAATGGCTGCAACGCTGCCCGATGATTTACGAGGCTAAAACCACATGCTTTATTCATGCTCAAACCGGAAAACAAAACAGAGAGCCTAAGTGCTAGTATCGGGATAGTTATAAGCAAATCTGTTTGGCCAGGAAAAGACATTGAAGCTTTTAAATTGAAAAAATAGTAAATAGCAGGCATTAGCATCATAAACTTCAACAGAATTTTTACTCGGAACATTTTAACAAACAGCTTATAAACATAAAAACCAACAAAATGCCATTACATCTATCTGTAAGAGTTTTGAGAGAGACCCAGTGTCTACAGAGACCATAAAAAGAAACCCATTACAATAAAAATGATTACAGCAGGGAGGGAGCAGCAAAGAAGTAACACTTGTTCACTTATTACAAACACGTAGTGATAGTTCATGAGTGAGTTAAGTTGACAGGTGCAGCAACATAGACACCAGAAAGAAGACTGTGTGGCTTAGCTACTTACAGTGACTAAAGATCAGCTTTTCGTGTTGAAGAAAACTCAACTCGGCTACAAATTGCAAGGGACAGGACGGGGAATGAACTGAATACAGCTCTGCCGTGGAACTTCCATTAGATTAGTTTAGACTTTGGAGTCACTTGGTTCTCATTTCGGCCCAAGTGTAGTCTACAACTAAAAAGGCCGAAGACGGGTAGAGTTTGCTGACAGCTACATACAGAAATTTTAATCCCTAAAATTAAAATCGCTTCTTTTTTTTTATGGCATGATGTTTTTCCAAATAAACTTGCTCACTCTATTAATTTGAAAGCAAAAAAACTTCCTTTTATTGTTCATTATTTTACTTTTGTATATTTATATTTATTACATCATTAATCATATCCAACTAGTTGTTTGGTATTGCGGTTACACTATATTTTAAAAAAAAACCTTGTTTTTTTTTCAGTTTTTCAACTTTAATCGTGCTGTCAAAATAAAGGATCGCTCTATTTAGAAATAATGTTTTTGCTAGAAAATAATTTAAAATTGAAACTCAAAGTCGAATATCCTTAAAAAAAAGGGGAAAAAAAGACCGTTGCTTGCAAGGAAAATACTAGCAAGCAAATCAAATAGTTTTGGGGTTTTTCAGCTGCATTTAAACTTTCATTTCTTGGTTACAGTTGAAATCATTATTTTTTTCACAAATAAATAAAGACGTTGAATGTATATATACTGCTAGTAGTCACAGACTGAAAACAAAGACGGGAAAAGGAAGAGAAAATAACATTTTCACTTTTGAGTGAACCGTCGTCGTCTCATTTATTTTCAAGTGCCAGTTACATCCCCACTCGGTAAAACCAACACAACGGTAACCTAACCTGACCTGACCAGCTCCCCCAGCTACACAGCAGCTGGCCCTTTGCAGGCTGCAGCAGTGTGAAGAGGGCTACTACAGTCTCAAGACTATCTAGAACAAGAGCACGATTGGAAACTACCATTCAAACAAGAGTCTAATCTAACAAGTTGAAACCACAGGCGACATTCACCGGGAAAAATTAAACGAAAAGGCAGGAACAACCAGAAAACGCAAGAAACAGCCAAGAAAAGAAATGCTACCAGACATTTCCAAACTTCACTTCGAAATCAGTCCATTATTAGCCAGCCTCTGCGTAAGCAGTCTCGAGGTGGGCTTGCTCTGCTTCCTGCACCTCCTTCTCTGTCTTCCTCCCTTTCTTGGATTTGTAGTACACGCTCATGAAGGTTCCCACAGCTCCGTATTTCTTCCTGCTGTGTTCGTAGAGGTCGGCATCAAACATCCTCCAGAATTTCTTCTCGTTCAGCTCGGACACTGCATACTGAGGCTGGAAGCCGTGGTTTTCTATCAACCAGTCCTCCATCCTACGAACTGCATCGGCACCGTCAAACACCTCTCCCCTCAGCACGGGTCCAGGTGAATAGTAAACCCCAACATCGGTGTACATCTGAGCATAGGATGTGTCTCCCTGTCTGCGCTGATGCTCAAACCCTGCCTCAGGATACACCATAGTTTTCACAGGGAGCTTGAACAACCTGTGCGGGCAAAGCCAAATGGGGTATACCTGGAAAATTCAACAGCAGTCAGGAGGCCAAGGTTCACGCACATGAAAAGATGGGAAGTAAAAATTATCCGAGCAAGATCAGAGCTAGAACTGTAAGAAGAAAAGGAACAGAGTAGACCAAGGTTACCTCCATCTCACGGTCGACCCATTCCAGGGCGTCCCCAACCTTGTAAAGAGGAACAAGCATATCCTGAATGACATGCATCTCATGGTAATAGTTTCTGATTGCTTCACCTTGAGTAGCCTTGAGAAGAGAAACCTTGGGAGGCATCATCCAGCCTAAGAGAAATCTAAACCACCATTGGTCAGCAAATGGAAGTATGAGCTTCCCCTCCCAGTACAAACACCTTGTGTGCCTGTGATAATATTCTCTGGTTGGAATGTACTCTACAAACTCCCCTTTCTTTAGGGCTGTCTGCGCATGCTGATAGAACCATGGTTTAAACCACCAACCAACATTGTTAATCACATTTCCCTTCTTCTTGGCCTCTTCTTTGGAGGCATATCTCCCTGTCATCATCACGCCTTCAGTGGAGTTATAAATCATAGTCTCCACAAAATCTGGAACCTTGCTTGGATTATCCTGATCTCCATCTCTGGGTGCAAAAGAGTCTATATAGGCCTGTGCAAGTTCTTTCAGATTACCCACCACAGGTTTGTAGGTCAGCCTCATGTATTCCTTAACAGGAATAAGCTTGATCTCAGCAGATACAAGAAGCCCAAGTGTTCCCTGAGACCAAGGGATGGCATAGAAAAGATCAGAGTATTCATTGTCCTTGGTGGCTCTAACAACATGACCATCGGCCAAAACAATCTCATAAGCCACAACAGTGTCAGAGAACAAGCCATAGATGTGAGAGCTTCCTTCAATCCCATAACCATTAATTAGCCCACCAACAGTGAGATCATCAAGTTCGGCAACCACTGCAGGGGAAAGATTCATAGGGACACTTGCCCTGCTGATCTGTCCCATATTTACAAGCGGCTCAGCTCTTACAATCATTCTCTCACTGTCAATTTCAAGGATATTGCGGAAAGCTGATAAATCAACTTCATAGTGCCGAGCCCGTTTATAGTCAACATTCCGCATTCCAACAGCAATCCAGGGTTTACGAGCAGTGCATACAAGACCATCCTTGGATGGATTCCTCTCTTTGAGGCGTTTCACCACTTTTTTAACATTTTCATCATGTTCCTTCTGACGCCTTTTGTAGGATTTCATCTCTGATTTGACATCCCCAAGATAAGTGAGAAAGTAAAGGGTGAAGGAGATTGGGAGAACAACAAAAATAACTATGATCCATCTGAACTTGACAAAATAGTCCACCCACACCTTCTTCCTCTTTGGGCGCAGGGGAGCATTGAGATCAGACATTGTGCTTCAGAAAGACTCCTTTCACTGCACAAAATTATGTCAAATTAAGCATGAACAAATAGAAATTGCTTAAATTCACGTTTCAGATTCCAGACCTTCAATATGAATAAAGTAACATCAATAAGGATTCTAGGACATTGGCAAAGAATAGGCAACAAAAAAGAGCTTGAAAGTTCAACAATTTCTGCATTCCACTTAATAATAAAAGTTGGGAAAGGTATTGATGACAATGCATCAACATCATAAACTTCCAAGGGCTACAAATTAGTAACATTGAGCAATGGCATCAACCATGTTTTAAAATCTAAAATATCATAATAAAATAGAAAAACTTGTGTGTTCAGCTTTTGTGATTAGGTGAAATAAAGAAACCACCTCTAATGCTCCACCAACAAAAACCAATAGTGTTTCTTTGCTGAAGGCGACAGGGAAAACATATCAAGTTTATCAGCCAATTGTCCCAATAGAAATAGACTTTTAATAAATAGATGGGAGATAAACAAATGTTTCAAAAACGTAACAGAACAAAGTGCCAAATGCTCCACATAGATGAATCAAAACCTGAAAGCCTCTAGTCCCTCGCCATGCCAACAGAAGTAACATGGCAAGTCCTGATATGTACTACATGCAAGTTAGAATTAACTAATTTAGTCCAGAAGCCACAGTGATTTCCATTATGAATCTCCAACAAGTACAATGGGTGAAATAGAAGTGCCAAAGTCTAACAGAATAAATAAGTATGCCCTGGGTCTGCGGCATACACCAATCTCTCCCATTGGAACAAACAAACCCTAGTAAAAATTAACCGAATGCTCAACAAATACCCTTGGCAGATTATATTTTGAAAAGCAAATGCTAACTTCGACTGTCAGTGAAAAAGAGATTATCACTGGGAGAGAAAAAAAAAGACTGGAGAAGTCGTCATTTAATTCAGGATAAAAAGTTCCTTTAAGGACCACAAAACTTCTTTCCACAACTAAAATATTCATTTGAATAACAACTACCGGGAAAACTATGATATGTCCTAAAATTAAACAAACTGATTAGGTGCATATCAATTCTGCAAAAAGATACATGCAATGAAGGCATGCAGATGGCCTTGTCTTTTCTAAGCCTTAAACAAGCTAAAAATAATAGCTAACATTAAGAAACCATTGGCAATGAAAGAGCGACAAAATTGAGTTCCCGTTAAAATTAAAAATAACAATTCAGAGAAATTCTAGAGCAATTGTACAAAAAAAAACTATAGGTTAATTAAAAGTAATTGGAAAACCCCCATTTGAAACCGTATTCAAATCAAATAGGCAAATTGAACCCTGTAAATAATTTTACAAATACAACCATGTGTTCGTTGCATTTAGGCAAAATCCAACTGATATCAATTGTTAGTAAAAAACCCATTTTCTGTGTTAAAGCTTGCTGAGTTGATAAAAATATTTTCCACCTGGCTGAGCTTTGACATGGAAAATGGATTTATGTTAACATTTGAGATTAGATGGTTTGTATATATAAAGATTGAGATTAGTTGGATTGAATTTTCAAAATCGTAAATCTCGCATGCAACCTAGACAAATTATCCTTTTAGATCTACATTGCATTTCCTCGCCAACATGATCTGCTTAACATTCATAACCTCAATGTACCTCCGTTCCCCTTCAAGGAACAAAATTCATACCATAGAAAGCACAAGAAGCAACATTACAAGACTAAAATTTGGAAGATCTAAAGCAAATTATCTTCGACTGCGTGATATTAAATACCATATGCTCATCTTAGACCCGAAACGCACGGTTCTTTCAGGAGATGAAGATCTTTTAGACAAGATCATGAGACAAAAAATGAAAGAAAACGTTGACCTGATACAAAAGTCACTCACTGGAAGCCCAATCTTCTAAAAATGATTCAACTAAAGAAAGACACTATCACAACTAAAGATGATATCTGGTGCAGACGTTTCATGATTTTTCACATGAAATTAACCAGAGTACTTAACTAACAGGAAATGAGACCTGCAGATAAAAATAAAAAGAGAGATCCGATCTACACTTAAAATATAAAAAGATTTTGGACAAAAACTAAAATTGAGCGCGAGAAAACTAATTAAAGAACAAGAAGAGTAACAGTGTAAGAGGTTTAAATCTCCTCCATCTTCTCTGCAGCCAAACAGGGTAGTTTAAAGGGCACAAAAACTAAAAACCCACTTGCATGACACTCCCCAGAAACCGAAAAAATAAACTTTCTAGTCGTTTTGATTCAGTAAAAAGAAAAATGTCGCTTTTAATACATCATACAAATCCAATATCTCCCTTTTCCAACGGATTCCGTCATCTTCTAAAAAACACAGCAAAAACAAATGCTGAAAAGAGACTACAGAACCAAAAGACCACAAGAATTTAGAGAAGGAGAAAAGAAAAACTACCTGAAACACAGGGAAGCTCGGGAAAGGGGCAGGTGGGAACCGGATTTTAAGCTTAGAAGCTCAAGTGATTAATATAGTGAGGGAAGTTCACTGGCGACTGTTGAGTAGAAATAGGGTGATATTTTCTTTAATAAATAAAAAATAAAAAAAAAAATACTCTTTTCTTTTTCTTAAAAAGGAAATTACTAATGAGAAAAAAACAAGAAAAATGAAGATATCGAAGACAGATCACAAAAACATACCGAAGAGATTCGCTGGCCGTCAAGTTGGCCTCTCGCCCACAGACTCGTCACCATGTACCGACCGTGACAGGTGTATTTATTAGAGTTATTTGATGCAAGCATGCACTCATGAAGCATTAACCCAACTCCATTTTTAATATTTAATCCTGGACTTAGCTTTATAAATATTCTAAGGGAATAAGATAGCCAAAAAATTTGATTTAATGTGACTCATTATGCTGCTGGTTTTAATTAATTAAGCATCTATTTGGTGTTGGATCTAAGTTGTTTAAAAATTAAAGTTAAAAATAATAAATTATTTAATGTATTGATGTAGATAATACTTTTAAAAAATAAAATTTTATTTATTTTTCAATAAAAAATAATTATTATTGTCCTCTGGATACTCATAAATTATGGTGATTTTATTACATATGATGTGTTTTGAATTGACAGATAAAGGGTTATTTGAAATTTTGGTTGAATTTGTTTTTTTTAATTGTTTTTCGTGTAAAAATATATTTAAAATAATAATTTTTTTATTATTTTTAAAAAAATAATTTTTAATATTAGCATGGTTTTAAAATACTAAAAAAATTAATTTTTAAAAATAAAAAATATTTTTAAAACAAAAGGTCATACATTCACGAAATATATTGAAAATGGAGAGAGAGGTGGACCTACCAATCAATATAATCAGGCATTCTTGAACAGACCACTGAAATATTCGGCATTTCAAACACGTGTTATTTCCGATTTTCTTAAGAAAATAAATAAAAACAAGAGCAATAAAAAAAACAATGTTTTAGTTTTTAATTTTTTTTTAAGAGGGTGTCATGATATCTGTCCTTGCGAGTCGCAAATGAATCTAGAATATGGTATTAAATTTTAGATGATATTCTTTCTTTCTTTTTAAATCACTATTATTCTATTCTACTTTGGAAAAACAACTTGCCACGTGTGGAATTCTGTTATGAAATTTGGATTCCTTTTAAAAACTGAATTGCTGATTTTGATTCTGGTATTCATTTTCTTTTCCCACGCGCTCCCGGTATAGGGACGCGCCTGACCCGTTGGATCTATAGCCGTCCGCCTAGAATCATACCATTAAGAAAAGAACAGAAAATATTCCTCACCGCGACAAAATGAATAAAAAAAACAGTAAATAAAAGAAAAGGAAAAGGTGCTTTGCTTACTTGTAGCTGCCAGATTTCTTCCTTGATTACCGGTTTCATGAATTCAACCTTTCCGGTTGAATAAAAAAAATGTTGATGAATTTTAAAGGGAGCGAGTAGTGCCCCGGGAAGTTAAACAAAGATAAACTCTTATATTGGTAATTCATGGGTCTTTTAATACAAAAAAAACTTAAAATTAAATATTTTTTAGATAATATTAATGGAAATTTATACATGTATGTATGTATGTATGTATGTATGTATTAGTAATGACGAGAAATATACAAGCATGTATTGATGTTAGTGGAAAATATATTGGGTTTTTAAAATACTTTTACACGTAGATAGGCATATGAAAAACATGATCTAAAAATATAATTGTTCTTGATGGAGGATGGGCACATCTTTGGACCGGGCGAATAGGAGGCGAATCATATTTTCAGCTATAAATAGATTATGAATTTTTTAAACTAGAGGTTTAAAATCTCCATTCTCTATCATATATTTATTTTCATGTATCTTTTTATAATATCTTTGTATTTTTTATTAAATACTATTTGGTTTAACCATTAAAGAGTCTCTGGTTTCATTGAAGGATACCTTTTTATAGATATCGGACATTAATCTTCATCCACCTCGAAGGGATAATGGATCAAATTTTCAAAATCAATAGACTATCTAATTATCCAAGACACGAGTCTTATTCCTAGGCTACCTAGATTTCTTAAGACATCATAAAAGTGGATATGAAAAAATAAAAAGAAGATATTCTTCAACGTGTCAGGATAAATCATAATACACGAGAGAAAAATAACATCATCAATTATATATATATATATATATATATAGGTGA
This sequence comes from Salix viminalis, assembly GCA_029228465.1. Classification (NCBI taxonomy): domain Eukaryota; kingdom Viridiplantae; phylum Streptophyta; class Magnoliopsida; order Malpighiales; family Salicaceae; genus Salix; species Salix viminalis. Next base: position 4,607,398 of record CM055435.1, read on the forward strand.
TTTACTCATGTTTTGCCGCCGGTCAAATAATATATTTTCAAAAAATAATAAACTTGTATACACAAATTTTTTTTTGATATATTTTTGTTGTTAGAAAAAATCAAGTAAGAAATCAAAAGTTTAGGCGTGCATGAAAAAAAAACAAAAATGAGAACTATACTTGCAAATGAGTAAAAAAACATGAATGATGACTAGAATTTAAAAAAATAAGAGAAAAATGTAAACCAAAATATCTAATATCACAAGTTGGGATATTTTTCTGTTTATGTCTGCTAAATTTATTTGTTCAAATATATTTTTTATTTAAGTAAATAATAATAGAAACAAAAAGGCATTGATTTGAAAAAGTATAACCAAAAAAAAAGAAAGAAAAAAAACACACGTCTAAGGTTGCTCAACTTGATAAACTAGACCAACATGTGTCTCTTCTTTTATCAAGCTTGAGCGACTCTATCTTCTTTGCTTCACCGCAATCATTAATCTACCTTATTTTGTATTTTATTTTTTTAAAACAAAACAAACAAGACATCATTTGTCGAGGTAGATGACACATCGTTTGATTTGCCCAAAATAACTAAAAAAAATAAAGTTTAAGATTTTTCAAAGAAAAATCATGTTTTCAACCCATTTCTGACCTAACAACTTTGGAAAAACATGATAAACCCATTATTCATCTAAAAAAAACATTTAATAAAACATAATCAACCAAAACCAAAAAATAAATTGAACTTATAATCTATTTTCCATGAATTTTAAAGGTAAAAAACATCCATAATGAACTTTCCTCGTCAAAATAAAACCACCTAACATAAATATCAATTATTTTAAAAGATTAAGATTTTTCAATAGAAAAATCATGTTTTCAACCTATTTCCAACTCGAAAACTTTGGAAAACATGATAAACCCATTGTTGATCTAAAAAAACATTTAAAAAATCAGAATTAACCCAAGAGCAAAAATAAAATTGAACTCATAATCTATTTTTCCACAAGCTTTAAAGGTAAAAAAATTAAGTATGGAATCCTCTTGTCAAAATAAAACTATTCAATACAGATATCAGTTGTTTTAGCGGTCTAAGTTATTTTCAACAATATTTTTCTTTTTCCACCACCAAATTGCAACTATCTCTCTCTCAATTTTTTCAATTATAGACTGAAAAATAACAAAAAAAAATACTTTTGAATCAAAATTGATCTTGAAAAAAATTGAGGCACTAAATCATATAATTTGTGTTAATTTTAAAATTTACAATACTAAAGTATGTCTTTTACAAATTTGATGGCACGTTACCCATGCTTTGAGCCTCTTTAATTTGAATCCTTATTTTTTTAGTTTCATGATTTTATGGAAAATTCAAACCAATCGTTTTTAGTGAAAATTAAATCGTTTAAAATAAAACTAAAACAAAATTTTGAGAATAAAAATAAATTTTAAAAAATAAATACGACTATCCACGAAATTTAACGAGGAGGTGGACAATAACAATTGCAAAATATTTCCCTCGATTACATTTTGTCCGATGCTATTTTTTAAAAAAAAACATTAAGAAGGCAACAACTGGATTCCGTGACTTATCTGTTAAACATGTAATCCAAATTATGGATTTTAACAATTTTCACTTAATATGATAAAAAAAATATAAGATTATAAAACTAAATAACAATTAAATATCAAGACATGTATCTCAGCCCATAAGAACCTCATAAAAATAAATCAAAATAAATTATAAATATATTAGATGAAGAAATTAGATTTTTTTTGAAAGATTGATAAAAAAATGCCCGACTATATGGGTAAACATTGAAACTTCTCAATTTGACTCCACGGCCAGGTCACGTTTACATTATTGTATTAATCCAGATTTTATAACCAAACCCATCAAACATGCAATCTAAATCATAAACTCTATTAGATTTGATAATTTTTACTTTATCAAAATACAACAAAAATATGTGATCATAAAATTAAACCTCAACTAAATACTGATTTTTTTTTCTGAAATTGCAATAGTTTTATAAAATCTAAACCCAAATAAATTATAAAATTAATTTAAAATATTGAATGATAATTTTAAAGAAATTAATAGAAAAACAATAAACTAAAAGAGATAAAAATGTTTTTTTTTACAAAGTTCCAGCTCCTTCATCGTTTTGCACCCTATTATTCCAGTACAAGAGATAATCCTATTATTTCAGGCAGCCTACAATTTTAGAAGCCGTACATGGCTAACTTGACTGTTTGAGAGTGTGGTTATGGTTGTTTTTTAAATTGTTTTTCATTTAAAAATATATTAAAATTATATTTTTTTTATTTTTAAAAAAATATTTTGACATCAGCATATCAAAATGATCTAAAAACACTAAATCTTTATTAATTTAAACTTTAAAAATAAAATAAAAAAATTCAATTTTTTTTTAAAAAATTTTTAAAAAACAATTCTAAACACCCGTAGAATCTCCCCACTGCCATCTATTTCAATTTTCAGGTACACTGGAAAAGGCGTGTGAAATATCATCCATTTCCAAGGAGCGAGAAATGCTCGGTGCCAGAAATAATGTTCTTATCGATGCTTTTGTCGTGCGTGGAACATTTGTCGTTTTCTTGTTGGAGGCACGTCTTTAGCCCCACGTGGCATGGAAGGGGCAGAGTAATAATGACATGTTCTTTTTCGACAAGAAAAAAATAATAATATACTCCAAATTTGCACTTATAATTGTACTTTTTATTCCTTCTTCATGTTCTAGTTGTTTACAGCTCACATACCCTTGCTTTTCAAGTTCTTTTTTTTATATATATATAATAGTTATTGTTTTTAAATGTATTTTTTATTTAAACATATATTTTAAATAATATTTTATTATTTCTAAAAAAAATATTTTTTTATAGTAGTATATCAATTTTAAAGATATAAAAAAATAATTTAAAGTATTTTTTAAATATTTTTAAAAAACAAAAATAAACGGGTACTAAACTTAGGAATAAGGGTGAAGATTGGTTTAAAGTTTTAATATTGCTATAACTATTAATTTTTAATTTAATTGTTTTTGAAAATATATTAAAATAATATATATATATATATACTAATATATTTAATAACGTACCAAAATAGTATAAAAATACTAAAAAAATATTTTTAAGACATAAAACCAATTTTTTAGTGGGTTGAAATTAAATTTAAAATAAGTAATAAAACTAAGGCTATTTGTTTCTTGACCCCCTAAGAATTTAAAAGCACAGCCAATCTAATCATCTAATAAATCAACCGGTTTGTATTTGGTTTAATTTATGCATTTTCTCCCTGTCATCGGGTTTTAAATTAATTTTTTGATATTTTTAAATAATTTAATATATTAATATCAAAAATAATTTTAAAAAAATAAAAATAAAATATTATTTTTATATATTTCTGAATAAAAATATAGAAAGAATTGCAGATCTAGAAAAACACATGTCAATAAATTTTAGAATTTTTACTTTGTCGGAAAAAATGCAGCAGAAGTTCAAGATATTGTATTATAGCATCCTTTTTCTGGATATTCTACATCGTCTCATGGATGCAGGCGCTCATTGGGTTGAACCTGAAACTGTGAAAGCTTGCCTTGCTGTTGGCAACACATGGAGCCACATACGAGGGCATCCTCGGTTCATCCAGATAAGAAGATTTTGTTTCTCCGTGGGAGTAGGTTATAATTATTTTATTTATTCATTCTGGCATTGATTGACTATGGTCGAGCTTATGAAACATGTGCTGTCTTGTGGTTACTAAGAATCATCGCTTTTTTTTTTTTTTTATTTCTTGCAGGATTTCATTGAAGATTACGAGGAAACGGTTCCTTTTCAGTCCCCTGAAGCTCTTGAGTGCCATGTTGAAGATGAAGGCTGGGGAAACCTGCCCAACTGCAGTCCCAAGATTTCGAGGGCGATCAAACTTACAGTGAGGAGCCTGGTCATAATTTCACTCCATCTTATAACAGAACAACCTTGATGAAAATACAAGAAAATCTTTGAGCTCCATCTTGTGTTTTTTTTTAAAGGAATCCAATCATTCAAGTATTATTGAAAAATAAAAAAATATGAAAAAAAAACTCGTTAACACGAGTTTAAGATTTTTTTATTTTTAAAACTAATCAAGTCATTTTACTACACTAAAAAATAAAATAAAAATATTAATTTGTCAAAGAAATTTTACAATGTTTATCGTGTTAAAGACTGTATTACACCGATAACAAATTTATTAATTTTATTTAAGAATAACAAAACAGTTCTTACACTGTTTCAGTTTACAATACAATGAATAATGAGTATAGGGTAATAGTGATTTGCTGTTTTTAAATATTACTGAGAAGTCCGGGACGACACCTTACAAGCGAGTAGATTGATGCACAAGGAAAGAAGCCTGCATTGACCGGTTTGGTTTGGTTTGACTTTGACATTATCTTATCCGAGGTCTCTCTTCTAAGCTGTCCTTGCCGAGGGACTTGTCCATACAGCACCCATTCCTCTTTTTTTTGTCTGACTTTCGATTTTGACAAGCAAAGAAGTGTGGAAATGGCTGTGAAGATTACTGCAGATTTGAGGTACCCAGAAGTGGGGTTACCTTCTTCGCTATTCAGTGGTCAAAGGAGGTTGAACGCAAAGTCAAAGGGTGGTAAAGTTTCTGTGATTAGAGCAATCCAAAGCCAGGAGGAAGCAGCAGCTGCAGCTCCTACTTCCATTCAGTATCAGGCTAGACGAATCAGACGGCCCCAGAATATAGAAGGAGACTTCTTTGTAGGTAATTTAACAACAGTTTCTCGCCCTCTCGTTTCGTTTTTTGGTATAGTTTATTTACTTTCTTCTTTGTTTTGCAGATCACACATGCATAGACTGTGATACCTGCCGATGGATGGCTCCAGTAATCTCTCTGACCTTTTGTTTTAGTTTGTGAACTCCAATCTTTAGATATTTTGTTCTTTTGTTTTACTGGATTAATATTAATCAGGATGGCTTTATATGTTCCATTCAATCTGAAGTATAAATGAACTTCACTCAGGCGTATCAACGAAATGAAATTGATATCTCAAACGTTGGAGATTTTGATAGCAAGGTGTTGTGTTAATATATATATATTTTTTTTTATCGTACAAGCAGCAAGTCTTCACACGGATTGGGGAGATGTCTGCAGTTTTTAAGCAGCCAACTTCTGGGGAGGAACGCCTCAAAGCTCTTCAGGTCATTTCTCTGGCAGACAAGTATTTCCACCGGCCTATTAATCTATCTATCTATATATATATAGCAAATAAGTAGGAAATATTTACAATGCTAAGCAGAGTAGAGAAATAGTCTTCCAAAGAATTGAACGTGGAATCTGATTTATATTGTATGGTGTTGAAAACTGTCACCCCTCCCCCATCAATAGTTGACTAGTTTGGGAAGCAATTCTCTGCCTTGATTGTTCAAGGAACTATTTTATGAACTTCAAGTGTTCTCTTCTAGGAGAGTTATAAGAAGTTAGTGGATGTATATGGGCTGGCAGCCAGTTTTGGATGTCCACTTTGGACTGGCTGGGAGCACTCTCTTTGTCAAGAAGGGAGAAATGCAAAAGCTTACAAAAATGGATTCATCTTGTAGGAGAGTCTGGAAAGGGGGACTTTAAGATTTCAAAGTGAAAATGGTTTTATAGTTATTAATGATTTGGAGTAGAAGTTGTCAACTTTTTGGACCACATTTTCTTTCAAATCAATTATACAATCAATTAAAATCTATATGGAGAAAGCAAAGAGTAAGATATGCTTATCTGCATAAGTTGGATGCGTTTGAAGATGGATTCTATTTATTTTCTGGATTTTCTGGTGCTTTTTAAACCAGCAGTTTACTTACCTTGTGCCTCAATTGTATCAGCCTAGCTACTGACCTTAAAATGTTTACATCTTTAGGCCCTACTCTCTTGTCCAACAAGTTCAATCCACACTGAGAAGCCTGCTTCAGATATTCTTCAAGTTCAGAAAACGTTCCCATCACCAATTGATCAGCAGAGAATTCCGGTATCTTTCATCTGCATTCATATTTTGTACATGTATTCTATTACTCGATAATTCAAAAATGTCAGCTAAGCATTCCTGTCAGGTCCTGGTTCTATCATGAAAAGCTCCATGTACTAGTCTTTGTACCATTTGTTCCAATGAAGTTGCATATTTTATTGATTTTCATTGTATTGATCCAAATATGCATACAAGTGAAACCTGTTTTCATTTTTTTCTCTTCATCTTGGAAATAATCTGGTGAAAATGCGTGATTGCTGAAAGTAAACTATCCTCGCTGTTGTAAACTGACCACAATTTTGATCATCAATGAGATGATCTCTGTTGTAGAATACGTTGCAAATGCAGATGGATTAGCAGTATAATATTATTATATAGTGTATTTCCCCATAAGCCTAAGGTATGAGAACAGGAGTCAACGCAAGTAAATCTGGGAAATATTTAAGGAATTATGATGATCAGTACACAATCCTGTTTCTTCTGTGTCCCTCACTTTGATTACAGTTCATACAAGCGGATCATGCACAGACATCACTCACTCCATTCCAAGTTTTTTAAATTCTGCTTGGCTGACATTCAAACCTGTTAATGCATCTTTTCTTGACTTGCTTCTCCAATTCCAAAAAACTCTTTGCTTTATCTTCTATAGGCTGTGGGATGCTTTCAGGGTGTGTACCACTGTGGATATCATTCAGAGAAATCTTATGGAGCAGCTTCCTTCTTGATTGTTCATCCTGAAGGAAATATAATTATAGACAGGTAACGTTATACATGGGAGTCTCAGTGCTATTTACTGTCCGAGACAGCTTAAGTTCCCTGAACCACCATGTTCAGTCTAATATATGAAATTTGTCTGACATATTTTGTATTACTCTGTTATGCAGTCCCAGATACACAGAGAGACTGGCTCGTAACATTGAGATGCTGGGTGGAGCACGCTACATGTTTCTTACCCATGAGTATGATGAAATAAACTCATTGCATCATTTTTTCAGACCTGTTGCAAATTATACTGAATTATGTTTTGTTGATTAGGGATGATGTTGCGGATCATAGGAGGTGGTCAGAAAGGTTAAGCTGTGACAGAGTTCTGCACTCAGGAGATGTACCTCATTGCTTTTGCTCCTCATTCTGATGTGCCTCTTATTTATGTGTTCATTGTCATTTCCTACATCTTGCTACGTAGTTATTTACATAGAATCTCTTTTTTAGTGGATGAATAATGCATGGCTTGTCATAAGTATCATTACAAGGTACCTTTAGAATCTCCGTTGGCTTGAACAATGCTCGCAACCATGAAATATCTCACTGCATCTTCTCTCTCTACCACTAACCATCAGCCAAGGAGGGATTCAATAGTTTGCATGTCTGGTTTTTATATGACAAAATGGTAGCTTAACATAGCCAATGAGGCACTAATGATTATTCTCAAGAAAGTTGTGACTAACGCCATGAAGATTAAGGTTACTTTAAAGGTTACAGGTAGCTATGCATATTTATCTTGCAGGTCGACAACTCTACTGCTGATGTTGAAACAAAGCTACAGGGTACTGGTCCATGGAACCTTGGCAAGGACGTCCAGCTTATACATACTCCAGGCCACACAGAAGTGAGTCTCTGGATCTCATGTCTATTGGTTTCTTTTAACTCATACTCTTCTTGGTTAAAGGTCTGTGGAGGGAAGAGAAAGAGTGGGGAAAAGGTGAGAGAGGAAGGCTGTAGACTTGTTTGGGGGGTTGCGGAAAAGATTGTTTTTCCCCCTGAATCTATTAAAACCTTCTTTCAAAATTGAGAAGCAATGGAAGGAAAGAAAAGTGATTTTCACGCTGAAAAGTTTTATTATCCTTCTTCCTTTCCTTGATGAAAAGAAATTAAAAAAATTTCCTCAAATCTTTTTCTTCGTCTCACTGGGTGCTCCCTCTTAGTCTTGTTAATATCTTACACAGCCGGTTTTATTTTTTTTTGAAAAAATATTGTCTGAAAAATAGGTTGTACCTCTGTAGTAACTGCTTCTTGTTCACTTAGAATCCCTTTTAGCATGTTACTCACTGCCATCAATGACAACGACTTCATCTCATGGCTGGTTCAGGGATCAGTCTGCTTATTCTACAAGCCACTGAAGATATTATTCACTGGAGACCATCTTCTGATGACAGAAACAGGACTGAGCATTTGCGAGAGATACAATAAATGTTCAGGTAGTTAAATTCAATACTTCTACAACAAGCTATCTGAAAAATCACTTTTCGTTATCATGCATCGTTTCCATTGTTTGGTGTGGACTTATAATATTATTTTGGCAGTTCAAATGCAAGTTGATAGCGTCCTCAAGCTGCTAGAAATAGACTTCAACTGGATAATACCAGGTAGGGTTCTGTTTCCTGTTCATTTTTACTAATTTTGACACGACAAAATCGCATCGCATTTTGCCAATTTATAATATTCTCATACCTCGTAGTCAGCTAATGCTTCAATGACTCTTCCCTGGTGGTTTACGTTGTTGCCTTGATACCTGATAAATGATAAACATGCCAAGAATATACAGCCTAACCTCATGAATGGTTTCTGTTCATGATTAAAGTGCACTCTTTTCTGCTTATCTCTAATGAAGATTTACTTTTAACGTCTATGTATGACATTGATGATCGACTAACCTATGCAGTGGATAGCTTTTTTATACTCTAATCTCGTACATTAAGTCTCTCTGTTCAACTAGACTTTGCACTGTCTGCTCTTCTTCCATGACATTGCTGTGGCCCTCTTTCATCTTTAACAATCCAATCAGTTATTGCGTAATGGTGAATAATGTAACTGTTCAAACTCCAACATTAATTCGCAGGTCACGGGAGGAGAGTTGAATTTAAGGATCGTGAGGAGAAGGATTCCATTCTGAAAGCTTTTGTGGAGGAGAAGTACTCTCAGTATAGTTGAATAGAACAAACCAGTACACGGGGAGTATGGCACACTGGAATATATCTATATATACATATGAAATGCTATCGTGCTGAACCACCATCTGGAGTTTGCTTGTATCTGAATGGAGATGAATGCACTAAATAAATAAATAAATAGTTGAAAAATTAAGAATTTTCTGAAAACAAACATGCGGAGAAACGGAAATGATATGAAGCGACCCTTTGCTTTTTCTTTGTGAAAAGGAATCTATGGTAAACTCTGCCGCCTTTGATATTATTGGATTTGTCATCTCAAAAACTTTATTTCGAAGATTAGCGGTGGTGTTGGTGCTGTAAGCAGCACAACTTCAATGTGTTTTTGAGAATTTTTTTCTCTAATTTTTTATTTCCAGTTGCTTACTTTTCTCTAGATGATAGTGTAATTCACTTTAGTTAGTTATAGTTGATGATTATTTTCATTTTTATTGTAATTATTCAACATTTTTTTTTATAAAAAAAATTTGACACAGAGTTCATCAGCAACAATGTATTAAGATCTATCTATTTTTTTAGAGTCCGTTTAGGATTGGGATGATAATAGTTTTTTTATATTAATATAATATTTGTTAGAATCATGGGGTTTCACTGGTTTGTATCAGTGTCTTGTTCAAAACACATCACCATTAGACTTTTCGCGATCCTCGTTTCAACTTGAAATGTTCGACTCTCCAAGGATCCATGATGGAGTCAATGACAAGACAGAGTATTTCCTCGATTCTGTGCGCAGTTCTTTGCTTATAGCCCTTAGACAATGCGTTGAGCAGTTAGCATTCAGAGGCTCACAATCTGTGGAGTTTTCTATAGATGTTCTATTTTATGGTTGGTTATGATAAGAGCCTCGTCTCTTGCTGTCCTACGATTGAGAAATTTATTAGAAACTTCTGTTCCCAGATTAAAAATTGACGTACCTGGTCTCCGAGCATTTCATTATCATTTCTAGATCGACTACGGGGTGCCACGTTGATCGAACATTTCAATGTTTTTTAATTATATTTTTGAAAAAAAATAATTTATTTTTATTTTTATATTAAATTTTTATTTTTTGATATTTTTAGATATATTATATGCTGATGTCAAAAATAATGTTTAAAAAATAAAAAAATAAACTTTTTTTTTAACATAAAACAACCAAAACCACACTCACTTTGAGTCTACATGCTCTACACTTGTCTCAACACAAGCTCTTTTTTTCCCCCCAGTAAATGGAGTGCATGCTAAGCAACCGAGACATCAGCAAATAAAAATCATACCATTGTACATGATTTTACAAAAGAATGTTTTTTACATTTTATACTTTGCAAGTAAAAATAATAAGGCACAAATTTGTATTCCATAAATCACTCAAAAACCTCTCATCATGAGCAGAAAACCAAAAAACAACCCTCGCCACTCAATCTCAGCAAACAAATAAACTGGAAGGCTGGAGCTATAATTAATAAAAATATATGGAAATAAATATTGAGAAAATTGGAAAGCATGATACAAAAATGATAGAAGAAAGGGTAGTTTCTCCACAATTAGTAGAGACAGCCGCAGGATCCAGACCTGTGAAAATGAGTGCAAACATGTCAATTTATGCTATTGGAGCAGGATACTGCATGGTGGTTAAGAGTTTGTATGGATAGGCTCTCTCAACAAATATATATTATCATTCTTACCTGATATTGCTTTGGTGTCCTTCCTGAATTTAGCCTTCAACTAAAAGGGGCAGGCAACACAAAGACGTTTTCTTTCAGAAGCAAACTCTGTAAAGGATAAGATATAAAAAAACCATGGAGGAAATCCAACTGGACTATTCATTCAATCAGCCATCAGCTTTTGGGGGCAAATGCACCTAAAGCACTAGCATGTGCGGGCGATAGGTTACTTAATAGAGGTTGCATTTGATGGCCATAGAGTGAAATCAGGTGTGCAAAAGCTATCCCAACTTGAGCCTTGACTTCAGGAGTTTCAACTGGAGATACCACAACCTGAGCAAAAAGATTGACCAGCTCTGGAACAAGTGCAAGGATCTGCTTTTGCGTGTATAAATTGAGAGACAAAGGGCACAGCATCAGCGATGGAAATAAATCGAAGGAATAAGATTCGTATTTTGTGTGTTTGCAATTGTGCAGCAGTGCGAGTATGCATGTGTGTGAGGGAGAGGTAGGTTCAAGCATCAACAGAGTACAGCCTGTTACTTCCACCACCTCATAATCATTTCAATTCTATAATTGTTTCCACCAAACATTCTTTTAGTTTTTATCCATCTCAATCATGTCTACCCACACACAATATTACCTGTTGATTGGATGACAAAACGAGAGTAGAGACACAGCTGTAGACAGCCATGGATTCTTCATGATCTTCTTTTAGTGGGAGTACTCTCAGGAAAACAGGAAGAACCTGCAAAAATCAACCCAATTGATATAGATAAGCACCATGGGAATAATTAGTAGTCAAAAGTTATGAGGAAGAAGTAAGCAGAATATTAATGGGACAGAACAGGATGTTAACCTGATTTAATGGGACAGACTGGGGATGTGCCATTATCATCCTTGCAACTGCACCAGCTGCATTATCCCTTACAGCATCATCTGGCTCAGGCTCTCCAAATAATGGGAAGAGTCCACGCAATATATCACCATAATATCTGGTGTTGATGAGAGGAAAAAGCTCCAGCAACACAAATGAATGGGATATGCAAAGATGAAATTCAACACCAAAATAGTTGCTAGCACCTTTCTAGTAAAGCTTTAAACCTTATTAACCACATGCAAGAAACTGTACTCCCACACTCCCCAACAGCCACAACATAAACATAGATTACAAAAAATAGATTTCATAACTATCATTGATGGAAACATAGAAAAATGAGCTGGGAATGGGTCAGTTTATGGGGTTATGCATGCTAAAGGATACTTCAAAGTTGACTCCCTGCCATTTTTGCACAATTCTCCAACACAAAATGCAGCATTCCTCCTGTTAGTTGCATCTGATGAAGCAAGTTCTTTGATTGCCAAGGGCATCACCCTCTGAAACATGAGACAAGCTTTCAGACAAAATACCAGAACTTCCAGATAACCAAAAGTTGAATAAAAAAGTTTCATGTTGCAATAAAATTACATCAACATAACCCGCAATTGGAGCACCCATTTCCTGAGCAACCTCTGCTAGGCAAGCAACCACCATAGTTCGATCTTGCAGAGGGCGTGAAGCTTTCTGCAATTTCAACCATCAAAATGATAAGAATCCAGAACAAGTCTTGGCACGAGATGGAAACTAACTGACCAAAAGGATCAACTGTAATGCACCCCAAATTTCATCAAAGGCTCAAATAGGTTAGCAAAGATTGGTGCAAAATGAGAGCCCATGGATTTTGCAAATGCAGGAAGAAGGTCAGAAACTGCATCCATAAGCACTTCATCATGTTCTGTATCATCATCATCTATATCACTATCATCTTCCAGTTGCTGACAAGCTGACTCCTCTTTAAGTAATACCAAAGTTGCATCAACAAGCTGAGACATATCTGTAATGAAATCACATGAGAGTGCGGCCCATCAAAATGTTTTATCTGCATCTACAAACTTTATTTTCACCAAAAAAGCAAATACAGCCATGCTTACAAGGTTCAATAGCTGTGTAACCATAATCCTTAATGATGTCTGCCACGCTCGTACATGCTTGAGCAACTACTTCCTTGTCATCATCTCCAGTCATAGTTTTGATGTAAATATCCATCACAGTATCTGCTTATTATGAAGATATGTTAATTAAATTTGTTGACCACTTAAACCAGGATATAGAATCCTGGCAGATACAAACATTCTACATTCCACTATCAACCATAGCCCCACCAAGCATTTCTCTTGCTTTTGCCTGTTGGTCCTGCATAACAAGAAGCAAGATGACATTATATTAGTAGAGCCGAGCAATTGTAACATAATTGAAGAGAATAGTGCATCAAGAAGCTCGCTCTAAGCTTTTCCATTTCATCTTATTACAAGAATATATTGAAAATAACTTGAGAATAATGTCAGTAGCATAAAGAGGGAGGACCCAACTATTAGGTATTGACCATAGAATAGCTCATGCTAACCAAAATGGCTCCATCTATCTTTTTTTATTTTGTCAAAAAAAGAAATAAAATCTCAACCAAAACCAAAAACAAAATCACATGTCCAGACTGTATGAAAAGTTAAAGTTATGTAATAACCATAGGTCATGGGGTGTGGCAAGGGCATAGTGATGAGGGACATGAAGACAAGAAAAGAAAAAAATGTTTCTAAAACCATCAAATAAAGACAGGAATAAGTAGAGGGCTAATGCATACTGACATTTTGACTCTGGAAGAGTGCATGTGCTGCAGTCAGAATAGCTGCAAAAAAAACAAATAATGAGATTAGTATGATTACGGCGAGACCTCCAGTATGTTATCCTAGAATATTCATTCAGTCTCTACTTTCTTTTCTATGAACTGGACAGGCTTACAATTCTTAAATCTCGCAGGCTGAATTAGACAAGACTAAGTAAGGCAAGACTTAGCAGTAATTGCAAACATCATGGAGGACATGCTCAAATTTCCCTTTAGTATTTCAAGCTCCTTTTCAATTGCAAAGGAAACAGGATACCCCATTTACGTTAAAGTTCCCATCCCTTCTCCTCTCCTGAATCTAGTGTTTAATGGTAGCACTCTACTTCGCTCATTATTTAATATGAGACGTGACAAAAATTTTGGCTTGTTTTCATATAATTAATGGTTGATGTTACTATCTCATGGTGACCTACATCCAAATTGGTATGCCTTCTAAGAAACAACCAAAAGAGCTCGTATTGATAACAGATATCAGATTGATGAGCAATTGTGACAACACAAAACCATCAACAAGCCATATGGTTGTTACTCACATTTCAAGGCAATGATAGCCTGAAGCCGAACATCTTCATGAAAATACCCTGAATGTCTCACCAGAATCTTTAATGCCTGCTCCAAATAGCTTAAAACAATTAAAGAATTCAAGATGTAATACTTCATTTGTTATTTTAAACTCAAACCTCGGTATGATGATATAGGAAAATAATTCTTAACAGGGAGAATGAAATGGATACGGAGCAAAAGAACTCTTTGTGTGAAGTGCAAATAAGCCAAGTGCTTGAGTTGCAGCTGCCTTTTCATCCAACACTCCTGTTCTAACACTGATATTCCGAACTCTTGGTTCATCATGAGCTTCATCATCAGATGAGACTCCACCAAATCCATTGACATTTTCATCATCAGACTCAATGATGTCCACTGAAGAACCATCATCAAGATTGCAGGAAGCAAATGCCAGGGGTACAACATGGGGAAGATACTGTGCACAAAAAAATAGCATTACACATGAACAAGGGATCTATAGAAAGGACCATGCAAGTTTATTCTAGGACACTAAGTAAACCTGTGTAAAGCTATCATCCATTATTTCCGCTACATTGCTAAAGAACCCATGCGTATACTCCCGAAGCTCGCTGAACTCCAATCCAAAACCCTGAGAAAATACGAACATAAATAAATTTCTAAAAGGACATGCTATAGTAATTGAAGAGGACTGGTAGTGTCATTACAGAAATTGCGGCTTCCATGAAAGGGGGAAGAATTGGTTCCATTCTCACTCTCCCAGCAGACATGGCAACTATTCCTACAAGCTCAGTAGCCCTTGCTCGTGATCGGAGATCCTCATCATTGGTGAGCACCATGAAGGATTTCATTAACTCGAGAACCCTTTCAGCATAAGGAATGAAAGCTTGCTCAGCAGCAGTTGCAACTGAACCAATTGCAGACTGCAAAAGCATTACTTGGTAAATTTTAAAAATACAGCCAAAAATAAGGCAGAAAAGTTAATTATTAATTGGTTTTAATAGCATATAACTTCTCAGAGAACTTAAGATGAATCTTCCTTACCATGCATGTATCCTGCAAATTACGAGGGCTATTTTGAAGGGCTGCAAGTAGTTTCCCCATCAAAGGATCAAGGAAAGGAAGAATTTCTTCACCCATGTCCTCACAAAATGCCGCTAAAGCGTAGTATGATTTTTCCTATTCAGATTCAAATAAAGAAGATCATGTGGAATAAAAAAGTTCATTTCTTCCAAGCTATATGGTCACAGAAATGTGATGTGCATAGCCCTTTGGTGCTTTTGCTATGTTTACCTTTACTTCATCAGATGCATCCTCAAGAGCATTTAAAATGCAGGGAAGAACAGTTCCATAGTGAGACACGATTTCAGGCTGCAAATGCTCAGCAAACTGACCCAGGGCAAATGATGCCGCCCCTCTAACCATTTGTTCTGGATCCCTCAAAGCCCCCTAAAACAATATGAAGAACAGATTCCAATTTACCCTTCATCAACTCCAGACAACCCTCTGAAACAACACCTAAAGCTGTAACAGAAGCTTCACGGAACTTTGGATTTGTGCTCTGACTGCTTAAGGAAGCAAACTCAAAGACAGGGGGAAAGACATGCTTTGAGAGGTTCAAAGCCATAGTGTCAATGACTTCTGCAGCAGCTCGATCAGGAGCAAGATCATCATCTTCATCAGCATCAGCTGATTCTGCAAGCAAGGGGCACATCACTTGCAGAATGGGGATGACCAGGTTATACTTTTTCAGGGAACTGTGTTTGTACTTTGCCATCCATGAAATTATCTGAATAGCCTGATATGCAAACGGTATGGAAAGTGAGGAGAAGATTGAAAAAAAGAAGAAGATAGAGGTGCAGCTGTGTCTCATCTACACATCTCAGCAAGACTTTTGAATGTCCAAGGACACATAATTTGATGCACGTATCTAACCTGATGACGTGTGCTGGGTTCCAAATTTTGACTAGAACAAACTTCAAGAGAAAACTGCACAATGGATTTAACAGAGTCTCCAAGAAGAGGTGCAGGAGATTCAATCAGTTCATCAAAAATTTCGAAAGCAATTATTGCAACATCCTCGTCACCAGATGAAAGGCATTGTCTAGCCACATTTAAAATGCTGGGAATGAACTGGCGAAATTTGATCTGCACATGCATGTAGCTAAAGTCAACACTTGAAAATAGTGATGAGCAAAAACCAACCTCAGCAGTGACGGAAAAAATAACCCCCTGTTTTTAAAATTGTCTTTGCCTAGGATATGTAAACTTTTTGTGATCACTGCTGAGATTGAATATTCCTAACAGAGTGGAGAAGTTGTTATTGACCATTGGGTTTCAGGAAGGAAGAATGGAAAAAAAGTATGGATTCCTTGGGAGGGGATTTTCTTGGCTTCCTTTGGGTGCACTGTTTTACAGGTTATTCCAAGGGTTTCTTTCAACACTAATAGAGGTTGGAAGGCGCTTCAATGATTTTTACTTGGTCACTTAGAG
Source organism: Salix viminalis (assembly GCA_029228465.1). Lineage (NCBI taxonomy): Eukaryota > Viridiplantae > Streptophyta > Magnoliopsida > Malpighiales > Salicaceae > Salix > Salix viminalis. Next base: position 4,623,745 of record CM055435.1, read on the forward strand.
AAGTATTATTCTCCATTATGTAATTCAGTTCACTTGCATCCTTACTAGGATTACCTTATTATTTGAAGGAGAGGGATTGAAAGGAAATAAAGTCATTCATTTGGGGCTGTTTGGGGTTCTAAGACTGTCTAAACATTACCCATGAGTTTCAAGGAGTTAATTTGGACTATGGTGTATCTTATTCCAGCCACTAAGAGTCTTACTTGATATATTATGCATTTCATTTTTGAAGCATCAAATATCACGAGCCTTGTAAAATACATAGTAATATGGTGAGGTGCAATGCAATGTGAAAAGGTAAATACCATCACAGAAGACAGGAAACACAGGACAGATGCAAATGGAGGAAAAATATAATCCAAAAAGTCAACATATACAAGTTAGATGTCTAAATTCTGCCACAAGCATACAAACTGACCGCTTCATCCCCGTCAATTGTAAATTCAAGAAAAGATCCCACTGCCCTGATAAACAAAATAGTTTTTAGTGAGAAACCATACAATATTTTTTTTCCTTAATGAAAAGATGAGCAGCAAAAAATTTAAAAAACCAGTCGTCCATTACTTGAGAGCAGCAACTCTAACACGGTTGCTAGTATCATCCTGCAAACACTTGAGCAAATAGAGCTTGCAAAGCAGCATAGTGAGGTTGAAATGCATTCCCAATAGTTTCAGTTAAAGAGCTGAAAAGGATCAATGCCACCTTGCATCACCAAAACAGAACACGACCAATAAGCAACTCTTGTAAAAAAAAGAGTTTGGTTTTACACATAAACTGTAAGACCAGGAAAAACACATAAATTGTCAGAGGAAAAAAAAAATACACACGCACTTCTTATATTAGTAGGATCGTGCTCAAGAATTCTTGATCAGGATAATCTTGCATTACAGAATCAACTAAATATAACAATGAAGAGAAGAAAAAAGCTGTTCTTACTTCTCTATGATCTTCCTGTGCACTCTGACTACATTGAAACAAAAAAGGCAACAAATCAGGCCATTCTCCAGCCGGAACTGCATATTTCGCAATTATACTCACCACATTCGCACTCGCTTTCCTCACTGGAGGACTACAAGATTACGATGAAAATAATCAAAAGAATTCTCCACAAGTAATATTCATCAAATTGAAAAACAAAAAAGGACGTGAAACAAATAATCAATACCTGTGTTCCATGGTGATGCTTTCAATGAGAGATTGTTTGACAAGGAGCTTGAGTTGAGGAGAGAGTTTAGCCCAGTGTCCAGTGATCTTCTTGCGGAGGAGTACGGCGGCGAGTTGGCGGACATTGGGAGTTTTGGCAGTGCGAAGGTGCTGAGCAAGGGCTAAGACCACTTGAGGATCTTTAGCTAACCTCTTAATTTGCTCCTCAGCTTGCCTTCTGGCATCGTTGTCTGGCATCAAGAATTGAATCAGCAGCAATTCAAGTGACTGTGCCATCCTTCCTTCACTTCTTTTTTATCGCTCTTCTTCTCTCTGTGTTTTGTGTTCTCTCGGTAAAAGAAGAAGAGAGGGCGGATGCTATGACTATGGCTATGTAGCGAAGGGTTTTTGGTTCCCTTTGCTTGTTTTTTAAGGGTGTCAGGGTTTTAATACACCCGACAACCTTTTCAAAAAAATTAAAAAAAAAACTGAGACGGAAATTAAATTAAGTTATTTTAGTCCCTCGTTTTTCAGCGTGATTATAGTTTAGCTCCTTCATTCTTTTTGTGACAGATGTCTCTAAATTATCATCGTTTCTCTCTCTCTCTGTTCTGTCAATGCATCCAACATTTTTTTACGTTTTAAATGTTTTTTCAACATGTTTTTTTTTTGTATTTAATTTAAATAAATATTTTTAATGTTTTTGAAGAAAAAATTAGATAGACATATTCTATAGATATAGTGGCCGTTTGGCATTGTGGTGCGATCCACGATTGTCAAACGGCTTATCACTTTCATTGTTTGGTAAACAACCAAACGTCGTTTCAGCGCGTGGGACCCAGCCAAAAAAATGATTCAAACCACGTTGGATGATAAGCAGCAAATACATGTTATTTCCTGCGATTGCGATCAATTTTTTTTGACGCGATTCCCGTGATTTCCTGTTGTTTTGCCATGCACAAAATCCTTCGTGTTGATGCATGCAACTCTGCACACTCTCCTTCGCCAAGCAGACGACCAGAGGATGGCCGAGAGAGAAGCCACGACGGTCTTGGACAATGCATGCTTCTCTCTCTCTCTCTCCAAAACAGTCATGGATGCCGGCACCTTCCAACGCTGACTCCGGCCACCATTTACGACGAAACCACCACAGGAAGAACCACCTCAACCTCCTTTACCCATCGGCATCGTCCGTTGAAGCTCTCGTGATGGTCGGTGAACAGTACCATCACCTTCCAACGCTGCCTCCGGCCACCACAGGCCACTATTTCAGACACCACCACCACAGAAATAACCACCTCGGCCTCCTCTACCTGTAGGTATCGGCTGTTCACCCTTTCGTCACAGTTGGTCACGTTACTGTTCACGTGAACAGTAACATGGTAGAATAAATTCAACAAACAACTACGGGTGTAACACACCGTTTTTACGTTTTAAGCGTTATTTGAATTGTTGGGTTGGGCTAATCTCGGCCCAGCCCAAGTCCAGCTGAGTTGGGCCCTTTTGGCGCGCATTGGTTGGGTTGACCCATTTAGTTTGGGGCAGGCCCATTCCGAAATTTTTTAATTTTTTTAAAAAAATATAGATAGATAGATAAAGATCCGTTCTGATGAAAAACAATGACGCGTGACTTCGTTGCACTCCACAAACCTGTTATTTTTCGATTGATTATGAATTAAAAACTTGCAACTGGATTTTACTTTGAAATTATATCCTTACAACTGGATCGCAGATGTTGGTAGTAATGATATTGTTACCATATGTTGTTCCTCAATCAAATAGCAAGGGATCGTAGAGGCATTCACGTATCGATTTTAGTTCGTGATGAAATTGCAAGTAGTTTGATGGGAGAATAAAAAATAATATTTGTTTTTTCATGAATTATTAACTACATTATATTATTATAATTATTAAATTTATAATATTTATGTGTGTATATATATATATATATATATATATATATATATATATATATATATATATATATACCCTTTAAAGTAATTTCACAAGTTAAAAGCAATATGAAAAACTTGGTAACCAAACACCTAAAACTGCTTTTTTTTTCAACCTTCAACTCAACTACAGTTTTAACCAAACACTTCACTGCTTATTTTGAAACACTGTAAAAACGCTTTTTTTTGAAACTGCTTTTTTTCAACCTCAATCGCAAAAGCAAAAGCAATGCCAAACACACCCTATAGTCTCTCCCCCAAGAATTATACGACCCATCAATTTGAATGTACATTTATTTAATGATAGTATCTTCAAATAACTTTTAGCAAATGTTTTGCGGATAAAAAAATACCAATAAATTAACATGAATTTAATTTTTTAGTGTATGTAGGTTAAATGTGATTGAGATTATTTTTGAAAATATTTTTTATTTAAAAATAATCAAAATAATATATTTTTTTTAAAAAATTATTTTTAACATCAACACATTAAAATAATTTATAAATACTAAAAACTATTATTTAAAATAAATAATTTTTTTTTTTTAAAACACATTGTCAAATAGAGCCTTAATTGTTAAAAGAGAGACGGATAGGAAAAATGGATAAAAATAATTTATCAAATACAGAATTATTGAAAAACTCTAATATAATACAGATTGATTTATTTTTTATTTTTGTAAAAACAGTGTTTGCAAAATAAAAGAAAAATATGATGATGGTGCACTTCAATTTTATCTTCATAAATAATAAATAGCAGCAATAATTATAAATAACAGCTCGGCCCTTTTTCATTGCATATAGCACTAAACATAAAACGAAGAGAAACCCAGATCAAGATCAAGAAAAATGCCGAAAATATTTGATTTATTTTCATGGTAAGTAGCCGGAATAGTATTGCTTCGTCACCAAATCTGGGGCATCTTCAATCATGGATACTCCATTGATGAACCAGAGTGAAAGAACTAGCTACTCATGGCAAGAATATAAAACAGCTAAAAATGATGGGAGTAATACGAAAATAAAACCCCCATGCTATATGCAAGACAAATCTACGTCCATTCATGTCAAGCGAGTTCAATCTGGCAGGCGATGGAGTTGTCAGATTCGCAAGACAAACAGCTGGGGTAGACAGATCTTGTCTTCTATAGCTAGAACTTACAGGGAGGAAAAAGGAGAACAGATTGGCGTAATTGGATTTCATTTAAGGAACATAGCAAGTTAAAAACCGCAGATATCACAGGCAGAAAAGTTATGAAAGAAGCAATGGGTTTAAATATAGTTGTACATGTAACTCTATAAATTTGCATGCTTTATGGTATCTAACTATCTATGGAGTAAACAATAAAGAACCAGACTACAAGTACGAGAAAGCTATGTTCAAGCCTTCGGCCTCCTTCAGTCTAACAACTGGTATGACAATGGACCAAAGTGTAACCTTAGTTGTTGAATGGACAGGCTCTTCTATCTTTACAAACTGGAGCAACTGGCAGGGTAGAGTCTGGGTAAATCGTGGCCGTCTACTTGTAAATCCATTCATTTGCTCGGCCTCCAGACTCATCCATGTCTATGAAAATGCTGACTGCCTGTTGCAACAAGAAATACCTTGTGAGGTAAAGATTAAACAAAGCAACGAGACAACTTAATCTAGATCATTCATGCTTGAATTCCTCAGTTCGCAGGACAGCTTATATTTCCCTGCAAGCATCGTGGAGAGTGAAACATCATTAAATTGCAGATTTACCAGAGAGGACAAGGCATTTGAACACTCAAACTCTCATACTCGTGGCGTAATTTACTATGTACAAATGCTTTTGGGAAAGACAATCCTTAAATATCAAAACGCTTTCCCATATAGCACCCACCATTGAAGTTAACTTGCATTACACCTTGTGTGCAGCATAAAAATGGAGGGAGATCCATCTTCTTCAATAGACAATGACAAGCCAAACATCATGTACTTCCACTCGGACGACTTTTACATTTTAAGTAATTTGATTATATGGAGGAATAGACCTGAGCAATCTGCTCATTGTGAAGTTTACTACAAGTCAGAGTTTTGAATAATAGAAGAATGAGTTTATGCTTGTGGCTGAATTGGGATTTGAATCGGTTAAGGGTTTTGAAAAGGAAAATAGATGGAATGTGAAAAAACATGTTGTTTAAATTTCTGCAAAGCAATGGATCTCAGATTATAGGTTCTTTGAGACAGAGTCTTCTAATGGAACAAAGGCTTATATATTATGGTATTATAGGTAAAAGAGGAGTTGATGGAATGGGCACAAAACAACATGGAAGATTTAGAGGGTGTTTGACATTGAGTTTTAATCTCTGCTTTTAATCAAAAAAAATATTTAAAAAAAATTGCTTCAAATTATTTTTTTAATGTTTTTGTATCGTTTTGATATTAAAAATGAATTTTGATAAATAAATAAAAAACATTATTTAGATGCATTTTCAAATAAAAAACACTTTGATAATCAACTGTTATCACACCCTCAAACACCCCTTTAGAAGGAGCAATTTGATTATCCAACTTGCAGTGAAGGGAATGAGAGATGGAAGAGTATGTGTTTGCACAGTGTGTGTGTGTGTGAGAGAGAGAGAGAGAGATTCTCAATAGCATCCACATTTTGGAGGGGAAAAAAAGCATAAGTAAACAATGCAACACCAACTTACCTTCCCTATCCGAGGCCTCTCTTTCGACTTCTCTAAGCTATTTCTGATATGGGAAACAGCTCCCCAGCATTTCAATGTATTCGCCACATCATCTAGCCTCAATATATACTCTTCTTCAGTTAGCGGAAAAGATCTCTAAACAGGAATAAGAACAAAAGAAAGTGATTGAGGAATTAATATATTTAACAACATAAACAAGGAAAAGAAGAAAATCCAAAAACTTCAGCACTTCCAGATTGTTATTTCCATATGTTTTGTGAAGCAGTTATGCTCAGGATAGAGACTTCAGGATGTTTATGAGCATTAATTGGGGGGAATAAAGAGAAATTGGCACAAATATTGCTTCACAAGAAAAAAACTTTTCAAATCAACATTCTTTCTTCTCCTGAGAATTTACCATGTAAGTTCTCGATACTTTTCATCACCGTAGAGTACAGATTAGTACAAGTTCCCTTTAAAAAATCACCTCTACTTGACCCCAGGTCCTTCATATGATATAACATCATAGAAAACTTTTGTTACTTATCCTGTAATAGAGAATCACGAGTGCAGATGATGCGTGGTTTACAAACATGCACAGAAAGCTAACCTTTGCATGAGGGGAAGAAAGTATTTGGTGAAAAGAGTGCAATGAAAACCAAGCACGTCTATAATTCGACAAATGAACTTCTTTCACATTTTGATTGAAGCAACCATCTTGCATGCAACATATTTAAAGAAAATATCACTTCCGGCATACTTCTGATATGCAGCTTTTCTGTTGCTTGGAAAGTCTAAATTCAAGGAAGCATTCTGATACTTATTGATGCCATTGGTTGTCATAATGCATCCACAAACCAGAAATTTTTTTATCACGAGACTCATTCATCGCGAGAATCAGCTCACCTGTTCCCTGTACTTCCACATGACATTTAAAGCGAGGAGATTTCTACCCATGAACTCCTGCATCATGAAATTTGTAACCAATCTGTGAATTTCCAGAAAAGAAACAAAAATGTTCAGCTGTATGGGGCATGTATGAAGGCACCATTTGTCACTGTGTTTGAAACATGCTTTTGAGTGCATTTCAAGAGTGTGTTTGACTTGAAAAAAGTATCAAATTTGATATACTTTTTTTTGGTGTTTTTCGATGATTTTGATATGTTGATGTCAAAAATAAACAAAAAAATCTGAAAAAAAAATCATTTTAATGTATTTTAAAATGAAAAACACTTTTGAAAAGCACTCTGCACTACAATACCAAACACACATGAAGAGCAGCAACACAATCTAACTGGGATAACTTCTTTGAAGTTGATTGAGCAACAATCAATTCATTCATCAATGTAAACCTCAAGGAAACCCCAGCAAAAGAGTTGCCAGAAAGGAAACAGATTATCCCAGGTGAAAAAAAGAAGGTAAAATAAACCGAAAGAAATTAATCCATAACATCTGCACATCAAACCAACTTTCACAGCCCAGGGAAACAAAACACCCTAGGGCACGTTCCTCATGGGCCCGAGGCTCTCTTAGCTAAGAAAGGGACTCTTCTACAGATGTGAAATATTCATTGATAAAACAACAAGCATGCGAGATGTATCTGAAAAATCTCATAAGAAGGATTCATTCCTAAAACAATGTACATGAAAGTTATACATGATTTCTCTCAATTTTAGATGATGACGGAAGAGTAATCATGTAGAATCAGAGGAAAGTACAAGCATTGCTAATTCATTACTCAAGAAACCGATCATTCACATGGGAGCCAAAGACACCAAAATCAAGCTTTTTTTAAACATGCAATTGCAGTATAACACACTCGTTTTGCAGAAATTTATGTAGCATACCTTCTTTATTAGCTGAACATCATAAGACCTCCCGTACTTGTTCCTAATCAGAGTTGCGAGGTCTATTCCACTGAAGCTAGAATCATCTGACCCAACAATTCTTTCAAGATTCTCTCTTAGCAATTCGTTGTCAATCTGGAAAAAGGACATAACTACAAGTTGAGAATTAAATGAAAATGTTGCTGCTAAACAATACAATCTGCCACTAGCACAAGACACAGTTCTAACGAGCATAATTCACAGCCCCGTGGTGTTTTCTTCATGAAGGGTGATCTTTGCTGCAACGATGGAACAAACAATAAAAGGAATTGAAAGAAACCTACCCCTCCAGTTTCACCTTTGGAAGAATCCTTGTCACTGGCCCCATCTTCTTCCGGGTCATCTTGGTCACGGGGATCGTCAACTGTACTGGAAAAAACAGGCCTGTATTTCCTAGTGCTTGAGCGATAACAGCTACTGCTGGCAAGAGATTGAGGGGTGGAGAAAATTAATCCTCTGCAAGGAAGACCATGATTATCTCCTGGACACGGAACCTTGTTGCTGTAAAATCTTCCTCTGCAAAGAGTATGCTCCTGTACAACTGCTCCTCCAAGTGACCAATTACAGTGGTGACCTGATACGATACTCGACATATCCTGAAAAAGCTGTTTGATGGAACTGAGAATCGAAGGTTGCCCTGTCCTGTAACTCAAAGGAGAATCCCAACAGTTCCTTCTGATTTTTTTTTTAATTACTGTTTTAACAGGCGTATGTGAATAATGAATGGCATTCGTTGTGGATAGAGGAGAGGGAAGGACAGAATTCAACCATGAGTCAGCTGATTGCTTGGAGTTTAAAGCAAGCCTGGCCGTTAGTTTGATCTGGTCGGACAATATTTAGGACTTCCTTATAACAGCCAGTCACGTGGACTCCATATTTACGGGGCAAAAAAGGAAAAATATTTCTAGCTGTAAAGCTATCCTCGTCTCGTGGTTTGGTTTGTTGAGAAGAATTAGTTAATTCTTGTGTTAATATGAATAATTTAATTATATTTGTTGATTTATAATCATTGATAACAGAGTTTATTTTTTATTTTTTAAAAAAAATTAACAATAAATTTGCTATAGATAATAGACATCAAACCAAACTGCTCAACTAGACAGCATTGTGAGAAACTGAGAATTCATAAGAGTCGATCAAACAACAACGATAATAAAAAAAGCCCAACGGGCCTATCAGCAGCAATGTTGAGCAGCAAAGCATAGAGAAGAGGAGAGGGCGGGTCAGGGGGCTAAATACCCGAGCCCAGCTCATTAAAAAACAAGTCCAGACAAAATACCGAGAGAAATAGAAAAAGATCTCGACCGTCAAAACCACGGGAACCGCAAAAATCAATGGCAGTACTTTCGTGGCATTTCCCGCAAAGACAAAACCCCTCGTCGAATCTGCCATCCGCGACTCGCCCTCCCGCCAAAACCCAGTAGCAGAGCGAATCGGAACAAGCAATGGCTGCCTCTTCCAAAGCAATAATGAATATCCTCCAACCAGCCAAGCGCCGTAAACTCTCTTCCTCCTCTCCTTCCCCAACAGATCCCTTAAATCTCTTAAACAAATCCCTCTCCGCAAAATCAACCTCCTCTGATCTCACTCCTGACCAAATAACCCGCATCGAACTCAACAAACTGAGCGCCAAATCCAAACGCAACCTCAAACTCTGTTCTCAACTAGTCTCCAATTCCAAAGGCAACACTCATCTTCACCCAAATCGATTTCAATTTTACTTTCCATTTTTTATTTTTTAAAGGGTTTTGATTTGTTTGTTTCATCTCAATTCAGGTTCCTCCGGGCATGTGAAACTAGAGGAACTGTTGGTGGAGGACACGTGGCGAGAGGTGCTACCAGGGGAGTTAGAAAAGCCGTATTTTAAGAACCTGTGTAAATTTGTGGAAAGTGAGATTAGTAATGGGAGTGTAGCTATATACCCACCGCAGCATTTGATTTTCAATGCCTTGAATTCGACTCCGTTTAATACTCTCAAGGCTGTTATCATCGGACAGGATCCTTATCACGGTCCTGGTCAGGCTATGGGGCTTTCTTTTTCTGTGCCTCAAGGGTTGAAGGCACCTTCTAGTCTTGTTAATATTTTCAAGGAACTTAAGCAGGATCTGGGGTGTACCATTCCGTCTCATGGGAATCTTGAAAAATGGGCTATTCAGGTAAATATTCTTCCTAGCAAATCCTATGTGATTAGCTGTTTTATTCTCTATTCAGACGTGCTCCTTATCGTCTACTTAACTTTAGACGTAAACAAGGGTTTTGATTGTACTGGGTTCTTATCGCATTAAATAGACGAATTTGAAGTACAATCTGTTGAGAAACAAAGTCAGCAATAAACTTGGAGCGAAAGATTTGCTCCATTGTTGCCATATTTTTTTTCCTATGCAAAATGTTAAGTTAGATTTTTGTTTTCTCTCAGGGTGTTCTGTTGCTCAACACAGTTCTTACTGGTAAAATTCTTCATCATGCCAATTTATTTCACAAATAGCTTGTACTTTGCTTGATGCCAGTTTATTTCAGGGAAACCTGGGATGAATCGAGCCATTGGGTGGAAAAGCTCCCATAACCATTGCAACCTGTAATGTTGGAGTTGTTTGTATGAGTTTTGAATATCATGGCATGCTATTTGTGTATAGTCGAAGAACTATGAATCATGACAACTGTGACAAGTTTTCCTTGTTGGCATGTGAATTTGATGAGGCAGTTGGTAGAGCTTTATTGAGTGAAGCATGATAATTATTTTCATTTACTTTCTGGTACTTCAGGGTCTAACATTCCGTATCTGAAAATGTTCAACATGAAAAGTTCAGGTTTTCTTTTGTTTCTGTTCAGTTAGGAATCACCAAGCAAATTCTCATTCAAAGAAAGGATGGGAGCATTTCACTGACGCTGTTATCAAAACAATTTCACAGAAGAAGGAAGGAGTTGTTTTTCTTCTTTGGGGTAACTCAGCTCAGGAGAAATCCAAGTACGTCTATCAAGCAAGCTTAGTTCTGTGCAGCAAATGAATAAGATATCTGCTGTATTGTCAAAAGTCTCCCTCCCTGCCTCCCTCTCTCACACTCACTTGCACACACACACGTATGCTTCTTGATGGATTAAGTTTTTAGTTGATTCACTCCAACATTTTGGCCTAACAATATTGTTTGAAAGAGACTAGAATGCATTTGGGTGCTGAGTTCCCTAACAGGTATATTTTAGTTGAATCAACTGGCTCTGAAGCATGCATAAGGCTGGATATATGTTCACCAAATGGCAAACACTTCTGTTTGCTGGGTCACCTTGCTGCAAACCCAAATGCAGCGTAACCATGGACACATTTTGGAATTTTAAATGAGCTGACATTCTGTGTAATGTCATCTGCCTTGACACCGAGAACTATAAATTCAAGGAAAAGCAAGATTGAATATCAAAGGAATGTAGGATTATGGTCTTGGTTTAATGTAGAGCCTAACTTGCTAGCTGATCGGGCTTCTTATGTGGAACTGCCCAACTCCTGCCTTTTAAAAGGTTTGGCACATGTACCTTTTTTACAAAAAAGAAATATTGAGACTTAAAAGCCCCTTTACTCATTTTTTGAATCTTATTTCTCATGTTAATTCAGCTTCTCATGTTATTTTTGGATTTTCTTAGATTTAAGCATCAAAGGTGTTTCTGTTAGTTCTGGATTTATTGCACACAAGTAGTGGCTACTCTCTGGTTATCTTTCTTATTTATAATCAACTTTATCCAACTATTAGCATTTGTTTTAATATAAGCTTGTCCTTCCTGCTTAGGACACTGATAGTCTGTATATAAAGCATCTAACCTGCAATCTTTAGTAGAGATAAAACAAACAACTTTGATGGCCTAGCTCGTTATACTTGAATTTTCATTGTCTTGATGCTTATCAATTTACAACTCAAGTTCCGACTCTAATCTACCATACTCTTTACCTTAATTTCAATTGTCCCAAATAGAAGTCCTCAATGTACAATCGTGATCATTTATCTTGACTTATGCCTCTTATTTAGTTATGCTTGTTCCAGCACAGTCATTGTTGAAGATTTTATACAATGGTTTCAAATGTAATAATTATGAACATTTTATATAGGATGGCAGGTTTGAGAGAGTAATTATTCCTTAAAGTTGTAATATATTCATAAATGGTTTTATGAACCAAAATGACTCAAGTTTTGTATCAGAAGACAATCTGACTCCTCTGATTATGACCAAGATATCAGTGATTCTCCATAATTATTGCATTTTGTTTTCATTGTATATTTGTTTCTATATATGTGATTGTACAACTGCAGTGTATTTCTTGTCTATAAATGAATATTTCCTAGCAACATATTTGCTTGAGGCATTTATTTTACATGGTATCAGAGCAAATCAGTCAACCCTTGGCTGTTCTTTCTTTTCATGGTTGAATCCAACACTTCTCTGCTTCCGCTCAATACAATGGTTCATGTGGTGACCATCAAACTCACTTCCACAGATATCTTCTTCTATATGTCAATGATATGGTCATAACAGGAAGCATTTCTTCCATGCTGTGTTCACTCATTGATCTGCTGGCCAATTTTTTTTTTTTTCATGAAGGATCTCTATGATCTACATTATTTTTTAGGGATTGAGGTTGTTAGATATGCAAAACTACCGTTGCACGTTCTAGTGCAGAGGCAAGAGCTGAGGCTGAGTACTGTGCTCTTGCCTTTGTTGCTGCAGAACTTTCATGGACACTTCAACTTCTTCGAGAACTCCATATCACTCTCCCCTCTCCTTCAAGACTCTTATAAGAACAATAATGTCATATTCATTGCTTCCAACCCGGTCACCAAATCTCGCTCCAAACATGTTGATATTGACTATCATTTCTTCGGATACTTGTTGCTCAAAGGGTTATTAGTCTCGGCTTTGTCATCACACCTACAGCTAGCTGATGTATTCACAAAGGTGAAATTACAATTTTTATTGGATCGTGGCAAGTTGTGCGTTTTTCATCTTTCTACTACGCCAACTTTGAGGGGGGATATTAAAGGACAATCTGACTCCTCTGATTATGACCAAGATATCAATGATTCTCCATAATTGTAGCAGTTTGTTTTCATTGTATATTTTTTTCCATATTTGTGATTGTACAGTTGCCGTGTATCTTCTGTCTATAAATGAATATCTCCTCACAGTATATTTGCTTGAGGCATTTACTTTACATTTTTGTTTGATGAATGAATCGAGAGGAATGTTTGCTTTTTATGGATGATATCATTAATGTTCTTATGACTTAAATTGATTTCAGTTTGTGTGCTGAATTTGGAGGAATTTTTATGGAATTTAGTAGTTTGAATATTCAGTCAGCATGCTTATAAAAAGGTTGTTTCCCAGGTTAATTGACCAGACAAAGCATCACATTCTGAAGGCTGCACATCCCTCTGGCTTGTCTGCAAACAGAGGCTTCTTTGGCTGCAGGTTAGTTTGTTTTTATGCACAGTAACTGTAATGCAATTTTATATACTTAAAATGGAAAGAAAATGATATCATCCATATAATTTATTAGTTTGTTTTAGGGTTCTCAGATTTAGAATAGATGAGTTGCGGTGGGTGTTAGGCATGATCAGAAGGCAAAGGGAGTGAGAGGCAGTTGAGGAACTTAGGTTTAGTCACTCAGGGCTGAATAGTGAGAATCATTTGTCCCTTGAACCCCAAGTTCATGCAAATCGGTATTGAATGCAACTAGGTAACAATTCTGACAAACAGTAGGACTTTTGAAGGGACCGGGAATGCTTTAGGCAGTTCAAAATAGTTTTGTTGGGATCCAACAATTTCATTCCCCATTTTTAACTCACAACTGATAAGATAATTCACAAGAAAGGAAAGGAAGAACATGTCCTTTCCTCTGTTTTATTTGATTACGGAATCATTAAGTATCTCGAGTTAGTTTACTTGTGCAAGGTCACGTTATTGGTTATGTTGAGATTTGATGTCAAATATAACAATATTTTGCAAGCATGTTTTCCTTTCTATTTATGCATCTGATATATTGATTCTCATAAAAAAAACATTTCAGAACTCATGTGTCCAATACATGAAGGAAATTCAAATTCATTAGAAGGAAAAGGAAACCTTGTTCCCTTTCGATGAATTCAATAGAATGACATAACTGTTAACCATTGTTCATGTGACCAGGCATTTTTCTCGCACAAATCAGCTTTTGGTGCAAATGGGAATTTCCCCAATAGAATGGCAACTTTGAATCGATGGATCATTTAACTGATAATGATTTTGGGGCAGAATCTTCAAGCAAGACAAGTTTTGGGGGCTCTATTTATGTATAAATTGTTGTTTGCCTTTCTGTGAAGAGACTTCCCTGTATGGTCCCAAACTTGGTTGTATCCAAAAACTGCGCACTTGACCATTATCCTCTTTTTTGGTGCTTTTCCTTCGTGTGCGAAAATCTAATGCAAAGAACCTATTTTTGATGTTGCTGTGGAAAAGTAACAGCATTTGATCAATACGAGATTCAAATGCAGTATCAAGTTGAAAAGGTTAATGTTTAGGATAAAAGAGAAACTCGATGTAACAGCAGCTTGGAATTTGTTGGTACTTGGAAGTTTCACAACATTTTTTCTCCTTTACAATGAGGGTATTTTTTAAATTAGTTTCCATGATAATCAAGATCGAGTCTTTGTCGAGATGATTTGTTTTTTCTTAAAAAACATGTCTTTTACATTATTTTTTGCTGTGCATTCATATGAATATCATACGAGCTCGGCTTCAACTTACCATAACTAATGAATTTAATAAGTCTCACAGCATTGGATTGATATTACTTGCTGTATTCATTATATTCTCGATTTTTCAACACGGCGTTGGCATTGGCCTGTTAATAAATTTTCCATCGAGTGCATGCTTTGAAACCATATCATCTTGGAGATATGCAACTCGTTCTATTTATTATAATTATTTTTAACGCCTTAAGAAAAAAGTTTCTATGAAAAATTATAGTGTATATTGATTAATTAAGTATTTTTTAAAATTATGGTTAAAATCAAAATATAGTTTTTTACTTTCAAACCATATATTTTTTTAAATAATTCGAACAAGATTTGAGTTTAAATTTAGAGGGTGTTTGTCATTGTGTTTTAAAAATATTTTTGAGAAAAATAAAAAAAAATATATATTTTGATTTCTTACTTTAAATTAATTTATTTTGTGGTTTTAGATATTTTGATGTGATGATGTCAAAAATAATATTTAAAAAATAAAAAATATTATTATAATGTATTTATAAACAAAAATACTTTTAAAATCAACCCCAACTACACTTCAAACAAGCACTTAATAGATTTTTTTTTTTTGTAAAGAAAAAAAAAGAGTAAAGCTTGTAAGGAAGATCAATACCCAACTCAAAATTTTAGAAAATTAATTTTAAAAATTAAATAAAAAAATATTTTTAAAAATAACATCTCAAATATCTTACTGTTTGGTAAAAAAACAAAAACCCAGAATATCCTGAATTGAAGGGGCTCCCACTGATCATACTGGCGCCTCTATTGAAGAAATTGAAAGGTCTTAAGGATGATAATGTAAACAAAGTTGAAGGGTGATAGTGATACTACTTCAAACCTAGAGAGTCTTTTTCTGTAATTTAACCTACTCCTCCAATTCAGCCCTCTTAGTTAGCTGTTCAGTAACATACACCTCCATAAATTCTCTCCACTTTAGCTCTCAATGATACAAGAAAGACAATCTTGTGTGAGCAGCAGCAGCTGAACAAATTCAACCCCAAAAACTTCTATAATCGTACATGGAGCAAGAAGAAGGAGAGGTAAGAAACTTACAATGCGAATCATGCGGTTACATAGGTCTTGAAGAATCCGATGGATTCTATTACTGCCAGCAATGCGGTGCTCAAGCTCAAGGCATCATGGAAACCGGCGTCGCCGACGAAGACTTTGTTGAAAAAGGCCCTGACGCCTCCGCCCTCTACAGCCATCGCCACATCCGCCGCTCTCAATCCACCCGCTCCACCCAACCCACCGCCGACCCCTCCTCCATCGCCTGGCTCAGCTTTACCCAAGAAGAAGAAGAACCCGCCAACAACAATCATAGCCAGAATTATATTAAGAGAGAAGATGATTATGATTATGATTATGATTATATTGATAATTATGATGGGGTGTTTGGGCCTACGGAGCCTGAGGATTTTGGGGGGTTGAGTAAAGGGAAGTTGAGTTACGAGGATTATTATAATGAGGTTAGGATTAAATATGTTTTAGGGATGGGGTTAATGATTCGGTTACAGTGTGAGGCTTTAGTTGAAAAGTTTAACGTGACTCCATTAATTGTTGGGGTTGCTAGCACTGTTTGGTTAAGGTTTTTGCTTTCTACTGGGGTTTTTAAGGATAGTTGGGCTAATGATGTTTTGATTGATTCTGAGATGCAAAGACCAGAAACCACCGAATTGTCAGGTAATAATTATCACAGCAACTTTTTGCTATCCACTCCGCTGCTGTCTTCAATTTCTTCGTTGAGATTTTCAGTTTTTTTGCTGGTTTCAAGTGGATATTGATATGGTTTACATCTATGAATGCGTATGGTCTTATTGGATGCTTCACTAGTTATAGGGTGTAAGAATGATTACATTTTTTTATTGCGCGGACATTTTTCGAGTTTATAAATGTAATTTTTGTAATCTGTGATTTCAGTGGGACTGGAAGATAAGAAGACTCGTGTTAGGTACCACCCTCATGAACCTCGGAACTCATTTGGTCAGCGTGCAGTGCTAATATGGTTTAGGTATTTGAGAAAGGAAATACCATTGCATTATTCTTTAGTGATCTCGTTTTTGGCTTGTCATGTTGCTAGAGAAGCAGTTTTACCCACAGATATAGTGAAGTGGTCGGTCGAAGGGAAACTTCCTTACTTTGATGCTCATTTTGAAATTGAAAAACACTTTGGACATTCCTCGCCTGCCTGTTGTATAAGTTCGAGTCTAATGTTTAGGCCTATGCAAGCAGTTCCTATTCAGAAGTTGGAGTCAATGGCAGCCAGCATTGCGGAGTCCATAGGCTTGCATTTGCCTGCAGTGTGTTTCTACGGAATAGCCTCTCGCTTTCTTAGGCAGTTGTCCCTTCCAGTTGAAAAGATTCTTCCACATGCGTGCCGCGTATATGAGTGGTCAATGCCCCCAGATCTATGGTTTTCAACAAATGAGTTGAGGCTTCCTAGCCGTGTTTGTGTATTGTCAATTCTGATTGTAGCAATAAGAATCATCTACAATATAAATGGTTTTGGGGCATGGGAAGGAAGTTTGTCTGGTTATACAAGCAGATTAGACTCTCCGTGTAGTTCTCAAATGCAAGTTGATGAAAAAGATTCCGGTTCTCCTCATAATCTTGAAGACTCAGAGGAGAAGTCTACTGGTAACAGATTGCATGCCCAGCAGTCTGAGTTAGATTCTGCAGAGCTTTTGCACAACTTAGATGCTAAATACAATGATATCAGTGATACCTATGGTAATTATTAGTTATACCTATGGTAATTAATTGGCATTGGGATACTGGAACTGAAGGATTCCATGTTCTAGAAGGGTTTTATGTTTGTAATACTATGCCCCACTTATTTATTCTTTCTCGTGCTGGCAGATTTCACAAGGGACTTGCCATCATATCTCCAATACTGTAACGAGGTGGTATTTTGTGGAGCAGGATCTTCGCATATGAATCATCGGGAGGATGAGTTAATAGAAAAGTTGTGGGATTTTTATCAGAGTGAAAAGGTAATTAGCAATCTGAAAGTTTCCTATGATCTATTTTTAGGCACATGCTAAGGATTCAGTGCCACGTCGGTGTTTGTTAATTGTGACCTGGATCTCATTAAATTTGGGTCCGTGTCATTAGATTCCCTTCTAATGTGCTAGATACCAATTGGTCATTTTTTTCCAGTATTTGTTTTTCACAAGTTGAAAATTGAATTAGACTCCCGACATTCTTTTATTTTCATTGGATTTTCGACTTCAAAATGTAACCTGAGGTATGACTTGTTATCATTGTTACAATTTGCTATAATTATATCTTCATGGTATTCAAAGTAAACTTTTTTTTTGGCCCCTCATTTCTCTGAGTAAAGAATCATTCTTGCTAAGAAAAAAAAGTAAAATATTAAATTTGGTGTACTGTATGTTTGATTGACTACATATAAGAGTAATATCTTTCCTCGTAATATCTTCAGATTGGTTCAGAGTCATGCCCTGTATGCTGAATATTTTTACTCTATGCTCTCATAATTTTGGAATCTAGGTTGGTAGTTTCTTTTTCTGGCTCTTTTTTCTGGATGGTGGATGTGAATGCTTCGTGTTTCTGCCTATGTGCCCAATTCCTGTCCAGGTAGCAAGTGCCAAAAAGCTAATATTTGTGCTGACTTGTTAATTGTTTATGTTATCAGTATTCTGATCCGGCGGAAGATGATGGAGCACAAAATAGGACTGTTTTAAATGGAAAAAGATTGAGGAATGACAATGGATTTGCCAGAGATCAGATGGGAAAAAAGAAAATTAGAGAAGAGAGCCATGAATGCCTATCCACTCACACATGCAATTCAACAGGAGATGAAAACAATGATGATTCAACGGAGACTGTCAAAGATAAGGCCATCAGAAAGTTGAGATTAGACATGGCAGAGAATAGGTTCTTTTACATTCCACCAAGGCTCAAAGTCAAGAGATTTGATTACCTCCACTATGTACGGAAGGAAGGTGATGGAGCGTTAACTTATGTTGCCCATGCAGATTATTATATTTTGCTTCGTAGTTTTGCTAGAGCTGCTCAGGTTGATACCCGGATTATGCATATCGGGGTACTGAATTTTGAGAGAAGAGTTGCTTGGATGGAAAAAAGAATCGACTATTGTTTGCATTTGACACCTCCTAGTTTTACTTGTGAGTATTGTAGAGACGTGCCAGATCATGACGACGACGACGACGATGCAATTGGACTTTCGCAGTTGCATTTGTGAAATGTTTTATTTAATCTCCACTATATAGTTCTTTTGATACCCTTTTCAAAAACACATCAGGTGCTGCATCTAGAGCTTCTTTTTTTTTTCCTGGAGAAGATCTAGAAGTTACTCTCTTGAATTTTGACAGGTCCTGCTATGTAAATCCTGGAAATGTTGATCATCAACGATTGTTTATGAATCCATGTTGAATAGAATGGGTGAATATGGTGGCCATGTTTATGCCTATTCTGCCGCTTCTCTTCGAGAGGCGAGGCGATTTCTTCGGGTTGCATTCTTGGGTCTGTTTTTTTTGCTAGATAGTGTTTTCTTAACACTATGATCCGTGGGATTCAATAGCAAGACGCTCACCTACACTAGAAATTGCATCAATTTAACCCTATGTTTATTCTGCAAGATCAGAGCTGCTCCACAAAATGAATAGCAGATTACATGTCAATGCAAATTGCAATTCCATATTTGATAAACCCTACCCTTAATTAATAACTACATGGGGGGAAGAGGATGAGTTTTGTTTCTGTTCCCCTTTTAGTTTAACCCCTGTCCCTTTGGATTAATCATTTCAAGCAAGTAAAGAGAGTCCCCTGGTCAGCTCTAATCAAAAGCAATATATATATAATAAAATGCAAAAAAAAACCATGCCATGCTACTGCATTGTAATGCGTTTGCCTACGTTTTGGTGATACAAACAGTTAAAAAAGGCTGCCGAATGTTAATGATTATTTTTAATAAAATATACTAAAGACAAGTTATCAGAGAACTTAATAGTTTTGTAAGAAAAGTTACTGCCCTTTTAATTGTCATATTTCTCTCCATGACCTTTAATTAGTGATTAGCAATCACTGAACAGTCATCAACATATAGCTCTAACGAAACTAGAAAACAGGAAGAAGAGAGGCCAAAAAAAAAAGCAAAGAACTTTTAATGCCCACCAGTCGTCTGTCAATATGATGGAGAAGATCCATGGGGATTCATAGAACCATGAACATGGACTTTACTCTCAATCTGGCACCTATCAAAGCTATCACAGTTACTCCCACTATTGTTGCTGCTGAAGCTGTGACCTTTGTTGTCAGCACCATCTCTACCAGCTTCCTCATTGGCATTAAAACCACACTTGTCGCTGCTATTAATACCGCAACTGTTGTTTAACTTTTCTTTTCTGGACCTGTTGTTATGCATCCAAACTTTGAAAATATTTCTAGTAACCCCGATTTCACTGCAAAACTCTTCAACACCTCTATCATTATTGCCTCTCAGCAACCTCCACCCCAACTTCTCAGCGAAAAGATACATCTTCTCTTTCTGTTCTTGACTAAACTTGGTTCTCGCTCTCTTTCTACCATGTGGGCTTGTCATTGCGAGACTGTAACCCTGTTTCTGGAGTTGGGTGTCGTCGAGATGACCAGAGCTCAAGGACAACAGCATGTGAGGAGCAGAAGGGTAGAAAGACTGTGGGCTCGGTGATGCCGGCGATGCTGGGCCTGAGCTTGTTGACCCTGGACTTTGGCTGGAGCTTGTGGTCCAGTTAAGTGCTGGTAGTGGTAGCATGTGAGCGGACGTTGCGGTGGGGCCAGATGGTTCACGGCGGTGGAAGTTGCGGTGGCAGCCACAGGCAGCACATTTTAGGGAGGTAGGGTCTTGAGGGGTAGCGCTTGACTTAGGCATAAACTCCCCACAGCCATCCAAGGCTAGTCCACCAAAACTTGCAGCATGGTTTTTGAGGCATTCTTTGTAAGACACCACCATATTTTGCTGTGGTGGTGGTGGTGGTGGAAGATGGCGATTTTGGTGGGTCTTGTATGAGCCATTTGTAAGGGATAAGGCCTTGGTGAGATGGGTCTGGAGAGGGGTTTCAGAATCCGTGTCCGACTCAGGGGATTTGGTGATGCAGTGAGGGCTTGTGGTTGATTCCATGGCTTTTCTAGTCATGTAGAGGACTGGGAGAAATTTTTACACCCTCAAGAAGAAGTGGATGGGTATGGAGTGACGATGATAGTTTATTTGTTTATAATCCCAAAAAGGTCTCAAAAGGTAATCAGAAATGGGCGTTGGGAGGTGGGAGATAAGATGGTAGATATATAAGATCAGAGGGATATCACACAAATCCCAACAAAAATCCTTGACTTACTTGTATAATATAAACTCAAAAGTGCAATAATATAATAAAGTTTAGTACTTTGCCGTTAGGTTAGTGTGTGAATTCAATTTTTAGCTGGGTTGGTTGTGGGCAATCAACAAAATTGGTTTTGTACTGTATTGACTACTGCTGAGAGCAGAGCACATTCAATGGAAATCACCGCCTAAATATTTATGCATTACATTAATGCATGCACCTGCGAAAGAAATACGTTTCGATTCAAGTCCTGAACGAACACGTGGCTTCCTGCTAAGGGTATACAGTAGAAAACGACAGTTTACCCTAAGCCCAGGATCAGCTCCTCCCCTGCAAGATATTACTGTTCCAGCATAGATTTTAGAAGATTACAATCGTTTTTTGCTTCCATGGCAAGCAAGAAATCGGTGCTGGTAGGAGAACGGTGGAAATAAACCGGTGGCTTAATTAGGATAGCCGTCAAGTTGACAAAAATCTTAGAGATCGATCAAGTTGATAAAATCATGGTTGCAAATTGCACCGACCATGCATCTAAAGTGCTTTACTTTTAATCCGCCAGGAACTCATTGCTCCTACTTTTCAGAGGGCGATAATGAAGAAGAATCTCATCACCAGATCAAAGAGGATGATACCGTTGATTTAGCTGTGGGCCCACGTTATAATCATCATTTTCTCTACCCTTAAAGCATCCTAATGCGGCGGCACGTCATGTTGACCTTTTCTTTTATTCGTTTTCTGGGTAGATCGCAGCAGTTCCCTCTCCTAATCATGTCGCCTTTCTTTTCATTTTTCTTGAAGGAAAATTGCAAACCCCATAGCTTCAATATCATACCACCCAAATCTTTCCTCAATCCGTTCTTCCATTGCTGCAAGTTTGAATAAATAACAAGAAAACCTTTCAGCTACAACTTTTCCCTCGCCTTCACTGCTCAAAATGGTCAGCAGCTTGTGTTTTCTTGGGACACGATCTTAGATGGAAAGTCTAGTTTGCGTAGCTTACCAGTCAACCTCGTAGTTTATCAATGGAATGGCCAGGAAAACTGAGTTTCATGCACTGCTACAGTGCTACTCAAGGCAGACACCAGCTTCTTTCCACAGCCGGGTGAAATATAACGTCATCGAGAAATGTTGATAATCGAGGGGAAATTACAAAAGAAAAAGAGCCACAATTGATAAACAAAAGTCGAGGATGTGACATTTTGTCCTTTTATGCTCTTAATTCTGATTAATCTCCTCCAAAACCCATGCTTTATTACCAGAATCGAACTCAGAAAAGTTTATTCAAGATAAACGCGATTTACTGGCTTTAAAGTGTCTCCTCAGCATTGATAAGACGTAAGAATTGGAGCATGCTTAAGTGGTATAATTAAAAATAAATGACAAGATGTGTGTAAATGACACCCTAAAATCACCAACCCTAAGCCACACGATTTGGTCTAAAAAAGCAAGGAGTCAAGGAAAACTCCCACTACTTGATGACAACGTTGTCCTGACAATTATGCCATCATCGATGAAGCACGGGCAGTGTGGAGGAGAGAAAACAAGAGACACTGACCACTTTACAATCACTTCCAATGATGTTTCAACCGGGAGTGTTTAATTTTGAGTGGTGAGGGAGAGGGTTTCGTGGATGGGCTCAAAGTTGTCAAACTTCATTTTTTTTGTCAACATTGCAAAGGATTGAGAAAATGAATCAGAACTGGCCAATTTCAATCATCTCTGCCCAGTATGTATCCATCTGATCCTTACACTTGTCATTTCAAAGAAACTTAGTGCAACTAATTATTAGGACTCGTCAGTCGTGCCACTGATTTTTGCAAAGTTTAACTGGATATCTTGAAGATTAAGGATCAAATAAGGAATTAGATGGAGAGGTGCAAGGATGAGGATGAGAAATAATGGATGATCCATCTATTTGTGTTGACTGGTAATCAAACACACACACATAAAATCGTACCCCTCTCCTTTTATGCATTCTTTTTTTCCAGCTCTCCTCCGTTATTCTTTCCTGATAGCAAGAGTGTTATGAAAGATAAAAGGAATAATTTAATGAGTGTGACTAACGATATTTCTCCCGATGAATATCTCACTTGGAAAATTATTATTATTTCCTCTCAACTTGTTTGAAACTTTGGATTACCTGGACAAGTAATTATTACGAGGACGAAGAAAGCGGAATCGGTCGCCGGAGTGATGGCTGCTGAGATTATCGATTACCATTGTATCTGTAATCTGTTACAGAATCATCTTCCACAGGAGCAAGACGAAGAACCCCTGTCCATTAGTCAATGGTGAAGAGGGTTTTCTTTTTCTGCGCAATAATAGTAGTTTCTGAGTGGGCCAGGGGAGAAAGGCCCCGCAGGGACTCGAATTGAAAAGGCCCACTTCCCCAGCCTTATTTGCACTTGCCATTTGCGAGCCATACACATTCCATGGCCCACTTCCCTTGATTGTTGGGGGCCCACCAGATATGAACCATCATGATAGGAGGAGATAAGAACGTCACGAACTCAATTTTCAACTTATTAGGAGGGGTGGATAAGTATCCATGAAGGAGCATTTTTTTATTTTATTTTATTTTATTTTAAGCATCATTAATTTGGAAGATTAGGTTAACAGGGGTTGAGAAAAAAAAAGAAAGAGACAAAACTCTTGAGGCAGCCTAGGGAATTAAGGATAAGACCCGGCCTGCTAATGTGATTGATAAATGTTAATCACCCTTTTATTCTTATTTTTAAGTATAATAATACACTTATGAGTTTAAATTAAGTTTTCTAATATATATTAACCACCCATGAAAAGTTTCTGCTGTCACAAACTGGTTTAACCGAAGAAAAAACATAAACAGGCAACCCCTTGTTTGAATGAATTGTATGGTTTTTTTATTTGTTTTGATAAATGGGTTTGGCTTGTTTCAGTTTGATTCGCACTTATTTTCTTCTTTGATTCTGTAATTCTGTGAATGCTTTTACTTATTTGTTCGTAAAAATAAAAGGGGCAGCCTAAATGGTTTTGAGCTATCTGCTCTGTACAAAGTTCCTCATTCTGCGCTTTGTTTTGCTCTCTCATTCTGTCTGTTATCACTTACATGTATGTATTGATTGAATACATCAAAATTCATGTAAGCAAACATTTTTTAGTTGAGTTTCGGAATGGACAGATCATGTTTGATTGACACAGGTTTCTGGAATTAGTGAGTGGAAGCAGCCTGTAGAGTAGGCTTGTCCTGTTTTACTAGTTGCTTCGTTTGAAGCTCTCAAATTGCAAACTAGTGAACATTTTGATAATATTATATCTTTGTGATGCGATGCTGTCTTAGAAAAGAAGATTAGAGTGGAAATAGCAAATAGGTGGTTAGTTTAAAGGTTAATAGTGCCGCTGAGAGACCCAACCCTGGCTCCTCAACTTTTACTCTAATATCTTAACTTATTCTCTGCTCCAATCCCAATGTGTCGCTTTCTGTAAATATGCTCCGGAACCAATCCTTAAATAATTCTAAAGATATGTCTTTCACTATGTTAATGCACTGTCTTGTTCCTGGTCATTTGTATGGAGGAAATGCAATGATGTTGCCATTGATTTTACTTTGTTGGGGACCCAAAGTATTTGAACTGTTATTTAAAAAAGCTTTGTCAGAACAGCTAATGCAAACCACTAATCCTCCTTGAGTTTCTCCAATCATGCCACGATGAACCCCGTCCGTCCTGTGGCAGTAAAGGAAACTGAATTTCTATTCGAGTATATATTTTGCTGCTCATAATCCTGTACATTCAAACTGCGGCATCAGTGATATTCAGGCGGAAGTCCGAGTGTATGGGTGTGATATTCGACCATGAAGCTGAAGTGGGAAAAGACAATTGGAGATTTAACTATGTCTCTGATAGTTGGGATTGTTAAGGAATCATCCCACCTAAAAGTTTAAGGTTTTAAGCTTATAAAGTGAGGTCCCAGAATATGATTTATATTATTTCTCTAACACACACCCTCAAGTGAAAGCTCTTTTGGGCTTGAAACTTGCACTGCACCCACATCATCTTATGCCTGGTTTTTTATAAAATAGAATGGGGATGGTGAGATTCGAACTCGTCACCTAAAAAGCTTAAGTTTATAAATGAGACTCCATAATATAATTTATATTATTTTCTAACAGGGATGATCTAGTGGAGAATCGTCTCTTAGTTTTATTTTATCAGGTCATGAGGAACATCACAGATATTAACCGCCTTGTGAAAGGGAGTGCATCCATGGTCATAAATAGCGATCAATTTTGGATGCCAATATCGATATGACTTCTTAGCTTCTCTAGGTAGACACAAGCCCTGCCCTGTTTATGCACATTAACTAAGGCCTGGAGTTTCAGATTATTTCTGAAAGAAAAGCCAAGAAAAACTGTATGTCTACTTCATAAATATGCATAAAATCAATTGCGAGGCTTCTGGTTTCTGTATGAAGGAGTAAGAAATTTGTTTAATCAGTGCTTACCTTTATTGTGGAGTTTTTGATCTTTTCAAGTTTGAATCGATGAAAGCATTTTGCCTCTCTATGATAGACTTTTGAAAAAACTTTGTTAATGAAGGAATATTGCTATAATCTGCAAAGAAGCATATAACCAAGCAAACAGATGCAAATTTCTAAGAAAAATTAAGGGGAGAAGAAAAAAACTGTTTTTTTTTCCCTTTCTGGGAGCCATACCATCATCTACACCGTGTTCTTTGGTGGTGGATTATGATCTCTATTTGTAGCCCAGAGATGATACTGGCTCTGTGAACATTTTCTCTGATAGTTTTTCTATACACATCTCTCTCTCTCTATATATATATATAAAAAAAAACTCTTAAAATAAAACAAAAGGCAAAACCAATCAACCCTTCCTCGTTAGAGTTCTCCAAATTAAATAGTCACCACTGTCTAGTTTTCTCCGCATTGCTAGAAGCTATTCTTCTTCTCTAGCTGTCACCTTACTTTCTCTTCCTGCCTCTGTTTGAAGAAACAACTCAAGTATGTCAAGACCTGTTGTGGATAGGATCTGATCCTCTCCGTGCTCTTCTTTTGCTTGTTTGACTTGCATCCAATGTCATGTTTGCTTGTGCTGATTTCTTCGTGCCCATTCCCTGCCAGTTGACATCCTTAAGGCTACGTTGGTTGTGTGGCGGTGTCCCGTGAGCTCTTTGGTCGTGTCTGAGGATCATCTCTACGCTGGTCAAGCCATGAAGCTTATCAGGCTGAACTGCTATGAACCCAATACATATAAGAAGGACAAGAACTCTATGAGAACGAGAAACCATTGTTTCTGATTTGAAACAGACAAGAATAGCAGAGGTATGCTGTTTCTGTTTAGAGTAGCGAGATGATAAACAGGTCTGAGAATGTGAGCCTTGTATTGCTATGCTCCATTCCTGTGGAAACGAAATATGCCTGTTATTTATCCCTCATTGGATTTGGGTGGCGCTTTAAAGCAAAAGGCAGGGAGGGGGCCCAGACCGGCCGGTGGGATTTTTGATTCATCCAAATCAGAAGCCTGCATTCTAAAACATATTAAGGCTGTTATGGAAGAATCTGACAATGATGAATAAAGGGGTTGGAACAAAACCCTTGAGAAGCCAAGTATCTTTTTTCATTTGCTCCCCCCCTGCATCCCTATCATTTGTTTTGCTTTTGTTCACTGGAACAGGCCCACCCCTCTCTCGAACTCTTTCAACTGGCTTGCCACGTCACCCGACAACGCTTACGTGGACATGCACCGGGGACTGATTCATTCTTAGCCAATAGTCTTTCGAGTCGCGCTCATCTCAGCTTACGTGGATGCCATGAATACGTGTCCTCGGGCCATACTTCGAGGCAAGCTTTCTGCGAGTATCAGGTTTGCTGTTGCAGTCAAGTTACAAATATATTCTAATGGTATGAAGATCTTTCATGTAGGGTATATTTTAGGAAATTACCGTTTCTTTGGTACTAAGAAAAGTGGAGTTTTGTTTTCTAAACAGGGGTGACTGGGCAGACATGGGCGACGAGCCCGCCAAGAACTGGCAGATTGCTACAGTGGCAAGCCAGGTAAAGAATCGAATACGAGAGAGAGAGAGAAGGAGGAATAGAACTCAAAAGAAAACAAGCTCTTGCTTTATGCCATTCTAAGATCTCCTCCCCACTTTAGAATTCCAAGCTCTCTTCCCTATGCAACAAAAATAACAGCACTTGGTTTCTTGCGCTGAATGTGTTTCTTTATGCTTTTCTTTGGGTTGCCAAGTTCTTAATCCCCGATTCAATGATTCAGCAAAGACCCACTTCAAGCCTCTCTCTATGTGGATTAATTTGTAGTTTTTTTTATCGTTTATTTATGGAGACCCATCTTTTCCTTTATTCTCTTTTACTTTTTTCTGTTATTGTTGCTGTTGCTGTAATATAAATCACATGCAACATTCTAAAGCATATGTTCTTGGTACTTTATTCAATGGCTGGTGAATATTTATGGTGGCGGCTTAGCAATGGTGATTAGTCATTGTCCAGGTAACAAGACCCCAACTTGAATGTGCTGATTCTTTGCTTTATATCTTCCAAGTAAAGTAGAATGGTTAAATCATCGTTGCTTTCTGTTCTTCCCTATCTTCCACAGTAAAATTAAATCCTCCCGTAGCCCGAAAACACCATTTATGAACCTAGTTGAGCTAGTAAAACTCCGGTTATTCTAGATACATTTTGATTTGAAATTCAGATTTGCTATACTATCACGTCACGTTTATTTGAAGTATATATTGTTTGCTTGACATGGACATGAGATTACTAATGTTTTTGAATTTCTAACCATGAAATAGTGCGACGAAGCATAACTCAGCATCTGATTCATCACATTTTGAATCAAACTGTCACTCCTGCCTTGGACTGGAGCTCTGCTCATCCACTGACTGGATTGGAATCGACCATTAGCACCTAAAAAATGTATCTAAATACTCGATATTTCCCGACAGGTGGTATCGCCATTTTTATATATATATAGTTCTGTTGCTTTCATGATCAAGTGGTGTCATTGTCCAGTCAAATGCAATGCATCGATGTTCAAAATCATATGTAACACTCCCCTTCTTTTCCTACTTTTTTTCAGCAAGGGTGTTGGGCTAAAGGCTTCAGTTTCAAAATCCAAAGAAAGCATAAAAGGGAAAATTTAGTTTTCGTGACTTGCTTTTCCAGGTTTGAGTCCCAACCTTGCATTCCTTTCTTTCTTTTTTATTGTCCCTGGCAAATGTTATTCTCTATCGTTTTAAGATTTGTTTTTCCTTCCGAAATTCGTTTTTCTACGAATAATGTAAGAAACTGTAGCTGTTAAGTGGAGTCATAAAAAATGGTTTTATATCAATTCTCTTACAAAAAGGGAGCTAGGGTGATGCAGAGACTCATGTGTGATGGTTATGGTCCACAGTGTTCATCTCTCTCCCTCTCTTTTCTTGAAATTATGGAGCTCAAATTAAAGAGAATCCTTTTCATTCAAACCTTGCCAAATAAGAGAGAGGATAGAAGAAGAGAGGCTGGGCGATCTTCTGATCCTTCTTTAGATTGAGCGGTACGGGAAATGTACTTGCCTATAATTTTTATTTTTTTATTTTTCTTTCTGTGATAGCCTGTAACATTAGAATCTGAATTCGCAGGCCATTTCCCCCTTTGGTGGAAGATAGTGTTAGCAAAATATCAATCGAAGGAGGGATTCTATCAAAATAATATTTTTATTTGATTTTTAAAGGGAAACCCTACGTTACAGATTGTGTCTTTGTAGATTCTCCAGGCTGGTCTTAAAGTCAGGACTTTTCTTCAGTACCTTCACGAACAAGCTTGAACGGTAGAGCTCACAACGTCAAGCCGTGCAATGACTCGAATCCATATTCCGCCGTCCACCACCATCATCTTCTCAACAAGCCACCGATGCCATGTCAGGACCAGCACACATCAGTGGCGAGATCAAGGTGAAGCGAATCTGAGTTCGTGACGTCTAAATATCCTCAGAAGAAGAAGAAGAAGAATTGTGATATGCTGGCTAGAACACAATGCAACAGAAGAAGAAAATGAACGCCAATTTCTCATATCAAATTACATTTCCATAGAAATTAGCATTGAGTGCTTGACTACATGCATTGTCACAGGATTAGAGGTCTTTGAGTTTATCAGGATTCTGACCAGTGGAACGTTTCCTTGATCGTTGAAGACCAGAGATTGATCTCTGCCGCCACGTTTCTCTATTGAATCTCATTTCAATTTGGAATTGCTTGCTGCAGTTTGAGGTCTTTAACCAAATGTTATCTGTCTACCTGGAATAGACAGGCAATGGACATCAAAATATCTAAACTTTGTTAGTTTTTTTATTTAATAATATAATAATAAAAATATATGTCTGTATAAATAGGCCATAAACTTATAACTCATCAAGTGTTTTATAATAGAGCAGTAGTAATGTCTGTTGCTTTATCAGAAGTTATTTTGTTTTAATCGGACGCGTCTTCATTTTGTGATGAGCAACGCATTTCCCCTCCATCCCCACACTTTACAGGATGCATCTTGCATGCATGCTTGGTTCAGTTATTTACATGTGAACCAGTGACCGTTAGATCACGATCCTCCCCTGTAATATGTCCACCGCGGCTGACCACAGGATCAGTTCCTCCTATTCTTCCGTTCGGCCTACCCCGGGGCAGAAACTCTGTAATGTATCCTGTTTTTAATTTCAAAGGAGGGCTACACCTAAGCTTTTTTAGCCCGCGTTATTCAACTTCAAAACATAAACAAGATGATCACTGCGCTGCATAAAATTAGGGTGCCAGTCGTAGAGAATAAAACCAGTTTTGAAACAACTGAAAATTAGCATTGCAGCAAGACAAGTTTAAACATAAACAAAATACAAAATACAAAATACAAAATACAGGAGGAGTTCGCCAGCAGGTTTAAAAATTCTTCTTTCTGTGTTCGTCATGATGTAATGTATATACACATTTACCGATTGCCAGCATTTTGGGCTTGTAACCAGGCCAGGCCGTTTGATATTTTTCAGGATAAAATTATTCACGACAGTCTCCTTTCATCCTTCCATTACTTTTACGCAATCATTTCTTTTGTGGTGTGTATTTTAAACAGGTTCCTGGTGAGGTGTTACAGCAGGTCCTGGTGCTATGGTAAACTGCAGACCCCTCTGTTGCCCTGATTGGAGCACAAAAGCTACTTGTGTAGCTGCCAATGCTGCTGCCTCCTGTTAAACCAAATCATGGACAAACTTCAGCACCAACTATTATAGATCATCAATTTGATGTGAAAAGATAGCATGGGCAAAGATCCAAATACATTACAATAGAGTAAAACTGAGAAAAAACAATGACCTGTCTCTGCCTGCGACGCTGCAAGATGCTGATGGCCCAAGCCATGATGTAACAGGGCAGAAGAAAACCAGCTGCTCGAAGCAAGAAAAGCTGTGTAGGGGATCCACCAGTTCGTCAGATCCATGAAAAACACAAAATCCAAAAAAGTAATAAACTATGAAGAAATGATCATCACCATAGAATAGATGGTAATCCCAGATCAACTTACAGAAAAAAATGTAGACACGTCATCTTCTCCATCGGAATCTGTAGCAGTCAATGCATGACGCAAGAGCAAGAGGGCCATCAACTGCAATGAGTGAGTTCGGGATTAAAATCAAATCTCAATTGCATTGAGAATCAAAGAAAAACGAGAGCTCAATTAAGAAAGCATTAGCAAGAGAAATGGTAGATGCAGGTATCCATCAGCATTGAAACTCATGTGGTATGTTCATGCAACTTCGACATGATCTAGAAGGAAGTTTGTTCAAGCCTGCAAATAATAATCTAAACAGGTTTCTTTATATTGCTAGCATTCTCCAGGCATTGAGAGAATATGGTCCTATTATGATTGCAAACAAATACTTTCATGTCAAGGGCACAGACACAATAGTAAATAGCTTTAATTCATAATGCAAATGACCAAACTGGACCAATTCACTTATGATTTTGAGTAAAACTTTTCTAGTCGAGCAATGGAAAGAGAAAAAAAACTTTGATTCCAGCAAATACCATTAGATGAATTTATGAAATTAAGGGCTTACGATAAGAGCAACCGAGCGGCAAAAAGCAGCTCCGCTAGCATTCGAAGCAGCATAGTCATCATACTCAGCTTCTAGAAAATGGCGCTCAGCCTCTGCAATTGCCAATATGCGAGGATCACGCAAATCTAGTTGAGTGCCAGAGATTGTCCAGCCTCCACTACAAAAAGGATCAACAAAAGAATGTGTGATGACGCAAAAATCACAGTGATTGGTAAACAACATCAAAGTTATTTTGACGCGCACACCCCTGGTCCAAGTTGAATTTTTGCATGCATCAAATTTTATGCAAGTGATAAAAAGCACCCCAGCAATTCCAGATTCCAGAACAAAGAGCATAACTACAAATAACTAATAAAACAATGAAAATACTAGTTTAAACATACCCAATATCAATAGCAGTATCTTCAGTATGAGGTGGACGAGGAGGAGCAGTGTAACCAGGTTGGTAAGGCTGCACATCATAGACAAAACATTAACAAGAAAATCAACTATAATATATTATAAGTTGAGAATTAATAAATGAAATTAAACTAGTTATGAAATTTTCCAGAAGCAGAAGACATGATATTTTCAGAAATCAGAATATAGTAGAAGCTACTTTTATCTATGAAGTGTGACAGAGTCCTGTTCGGACATATTTCTCTAGATCTCAAAAGAGGGAGCTGAGGAGCAATCTACTTAATAATTAGATTAGTAATGTCATAAGCACCATGGCCACAAGAGCCAATGCTATATTTTGCATGCAGTGTACATTCATCAGTTCAGTTTGCTTTACTTTATAAGAAAAGGAAGATTAAAGCTTACCCCATACCAAAATGTACAACTTTATATTCTAAACACATGCCAAAAATAAGGCCTACTGACTTGAAATGCATACAAAACAAATACAAATAATTTCAGAACTTTACAGCTGCAAACAATGATCCAACATGACAGAAGTTTTAACCACAAAAAAACTCTGAGAAGTTGAAGACAATACTCTCTTCCTTCCCTCTTTTACTCAGTTTCATGAAATCCAGAAAATTGTCAAAGGTATACAAACCTACATCTCTTTTTCACATACACAACCACATCCTCTACATGTATAACTCCTGATCAACTAAGCCTGCTGTGACCCATTGGAAACCTACGGTCCCCAACATCACCTGTAAGCTTTGGAAGTGTTTATTTACTTGCAAATTTGATCATTATGCCTTCCTGCTGCTTTGCTGATAGCAGGTGAGATTCAAAATTGCTCGGCAAGTTTTCATGAAAGAAATTCATGTAAATTCATGAATTGATGCACTCTATACAAATCAACAAGAGACCAAGCATGCAGCCCACTACAGAGAACAACTACAAAACGATAACAATGGAGCATACCTGATGGCATATTTCACAAGTGATATCACCCTTCTCATTGCACCAATGCTGGACGCACTTCCTATGAGCATACTGGATGAGATAAATTGAAGCTGTTAATACATATATAAAAAGTTTATATCAAAGACTAACATCACTCTGACAGCTGCTAGGATCAGATGACATTTAAAAAGGGATGAGACGGGAAACAGGAGCTCTTTTTTTTGCCACAAAATTCCATTTAGGAAAAAGTTGCTAGTTTAGTCAAATTATCTAAAATTTATCTCACGGGCTAAAAAAAATCACGAGAAACAAACTAAATACAATTTTCGAATGATTTCTTACAGGAGTAAAACACTAAACAAAGAATAAAAAGAATCAAGCTTTAAATCCAGCATAATACAACTATCATCAACGGGCACTGGCCGAGCGATCTTGAATTCAATTACATTCGAAATCAAACATTAAAGAGCACAGTATGACATATTTAAAGCTATAATAATTATTACCCTTCATTAACCAAAATCCCTCGATTTCAGAATATTTAAAGAAATTAAGATACGAAAAAAAAAAGGAAATAAAAGTTTGTCAATATTTAATATACCTTGAGGCTGCCACTGCAGGCACAAGGATTCTCTAAATTGCTAACAGAATCCTCCTCCTGACAAATGCGACACTCGGCCCCCTGAATCAGCGGCTCCTCCTCCCCTGAAATACCATCATCGCTTCCTTCGTTGGCCCTCGAGCAGGAAGCGCCGACATCGTCTTCTTGGATGATCGCCTTATCAGACTCCTCAGCAGGCGCCGCCGGCGCTGGTCTTATGAGTCGGTCAACGTCCAATACCACGTGATCACTCATTTGCAATCCCTAATTTCTTTTTCTCCTCTTCAAACTAAAAAAACAAATTAGTTTACTTGAAACCCTAGGATCACGCTTCGAAACAGCGGATCGAAGGATATCAAGAGAGAAATTTAAAGAGAGAACCAAAAAACGAATTGCGAACTGTTTTATGGTTAGGTTACCTGTGAAATTTTCTTTTCGTTTCTTTAATTATTGACGCTGAATGGGCATGTATTTTAGGATTTGTTGGATATTTAAGCGAAGAAACAGGCGAGACCAGAGAAAGCGAGGCGGAGAGAGCATGTAAAAAGCGCGTTATCTAGAATCTTGCGAGCTTGGGACTTCACGATGAATACAATACAGTACAATACAATAATTAATATACTTAAATATAATTTTTAATAAAAAATATTTACACGAAGAAGTAAGGTTTTTAATTCTTTGTTTGTGTGTTGCTCTTGTTTTGGTTTTGAAATGCTTTGGTTTGCTATTTTGGGATTGTATTTGGTTGATTTCA
Source organism: Salix viminalis (assembly GCA_029228465.1). Lineage (NCBI taxonomy): Eukaryota > Viridiplantae > Streptophyta > Magnoliopsida > Malpighiales > Salicaceae > Salix > Salix viminalis. Next base: position 4,657,287 of record CM055435.1, read on the forward strand.
TAATTTATAAGTTTAAATATAATTTTGATACTGGTTAAAATTATAGTTTAATTTTAAAATATTAAAATAATATTTTTTTAAAAAATATTGAAATTATAATATATTGAATTAATCCATATTAATTTGGGTTAATTTTTAAAAAATATGACTCAGATGGTTTTGAAATTTGTTTCAAAATTTTATTTTCACCATCATTTTTTCAGTTTTTATAACTTTAAACAAATACATTTAGTATCAAGCTTTATTTTTCTTCTTTTTTTTTTTTTGTGGAGCAAAGATGAAAGATTGTCAGAACTCCGGTTATTGATTTCTTATATATATTTTTAAAATAATTTTTGCACTCCTGTTTTAATTAATACTCAATCTTTATTATTTTTTTGCTTATTTTTTATATTATTATTATTATTTAATTATATAGAATGTGTTTAATTTTTTATGAGGCTTATGTGGTTTGTTTTTATATTTTTTTAATATTTTTATAGACAAACTATATAAAAAAAACTGCTAGTATATTTTTTTGTCTGATATTTTCATATTCATTTCAGTTCTCTAATCATCTCTCTACTTGAGATATTATTCCTCCCCTCGCTTCCTGACTCAGCTAAGCTTCCATGTGCCCGCCTCCCGGGCCCATAACACGGACACAACTACTAGGCCTCATGGTTGGGTCCATTAATTTTTCTCGAAAACGGCAAAAACAATTTTTTATTATTATTATTATTCCCGTTAAATACAAATTGATATCCCATATTTTTAATTAAAAAAAAAAAAAAAAAAACAAAAGCATCTTCATTATCATAGAAAACCACGCGTAGCTTCCGTTTCAATAAAAGTTGTAAATATCGTTATGGTTTTTTTACTGGAACAGAATGTATTGGTTTTCGAGTGTTTTAGCGTGTCGTTTTGAGGTTATACTGTTTATATATAATTAATTACATATATTGGAATAGAACATTTTGGTTTTGGAGTGTTTTGGCGTATCGTTTTGATGATATATTGTTCATATATAATTAATTATATATATATATATATAAAAAATTAAAATATTATTTTAACAAGTATAATTTAAATTTAAGATAAATTAACTTTAAATTATATAATACAAACATAAAGTCAAATAAACATAATTTCAAAATTAGAAACATCTCTAAAATTCCAAAATATTATGATAGTAAAATGTTCTAAAATAAAAGAAATATTATGATTTTGAGCCGGAACGGTACCGAGACGTTCCAGCCAGAATTTAGCCAGAATTTCTGAAACGGACCGGAATTAAAACTGAAATAAAAACAACACCATTTCATCTTGGTTTTTTAATGGCACGAAACATTTCATTCCTACCAGAACAAAACAAAATTAACAAGTAACCCAGCCCCCATAAATGGAGGCCAAATTCATGCTCTACATTTCTCCATTTATCCACAGTATCTTCTACATTTCTCCAGCCCCACAGTACCAGCCCCCATGAATGGGGGCCAGATTGATGCTCTACATTTCTCCAACCCCACAGTATCTTCTACGTTTCTCCATCACTTTAATTTCTTCCTCGCTTAACCATCTCGAAACCCATTTTTCTTACTGGCAATGAAAAAACGAAATCACTCTCTCTGTGTTTTTTTCCTGCCCTCCCAAATAGTTTATGAATCGTTCAATTTCGGCATAGAAAGGGGTTATTCATCGAAGTCCTATGCGTAGATCCATATCATTTATTTACAATGAAGGAAGAGTTGTGCATCTGAATCGGACAAATCTTCATGTTCATGAAGGTAAGGCTAGGATGGGCACTCGCCATTTCATCACTAGCTGGTATAATGTCCACATCCTGCGATTAAAAACTGTTTCCAGTAATGAAGATAGAGCCTGCAGCCAGTTTAAAAAAGGACCATGGCTGGTCGTTTCTTGAGGTTCCAAAACATCCTGTTCATCTGATCAGAAAATTAATAAAAATAAAGGATCCATAGTACATGCTTCCAGAAGGATACTGGATGGGTTGTCGTTGTCGTGTCTACAAGGAAGGGGGAAAACGGTTGGCACGGTGGCTTTTTCTATTGCAACATTTCGTTTTTTTAAGAAAAATCTTCTTAGCGATCCCATTGGTTATAAAAAATTAAAATTTATAATACTTGAATATAAGATATTGGTTTTTTTATTTTATTTTAATAAGATGAAAAATCATCATATAAATTTTATACTAGTTAACTAGGAAGAAACGAGATATTATTTATGATTAAAAAATATAAATTTATGGTACTGATTAACCAAACAGAGAATCACTGGAGTCCTGAGATTTTTAATTAGTGAACGGGTAGGGACGATGGTCACTATTCGAGGACCAGTTCCAATATTTAGGTGATAAATCTGGACCATGCACTCTAACTTCTTTCCCCGTAATAGCCGACGCCTAGCTCGGCAAGATTTGTAGTTTCATCCTGCCATTTTCGGTCTCACAATATTTTGCATCAGGATGAGGCTGTACCTGTGCCTAAATGGCACGACGTGTTCAGCCATCAAATGTCAAGCAGAGAAGGCTGAAAATGTTTCCGTGCACATGACGTGTTAATGCTCCGAGTGAAAAAATAAAAAATGCACATGAAATTGAAAAGATGAAGTGAATTATTATACAATAAACTAAAAGACATCAGGAAAACACTGTAGACTGTTAGTGTTTTTACTATGGATTTTAATAATTGTTTTGGTTCGGTCGTGTTTTGAGCTGCTTTTAAATTGTTGTCCTGTTCGGTCCTGATTTTGTTTTTCTCTCTTTTGTTTTGGTTTTGGCTTGCTTTTTGAGATTCTTAGGTTTTATTTTTCTCTCTTCACCGGACTCTTGGCGGATTGCCATCTTATTTTTCTCTCTTCGCAGGCTTCTTGGCGGATGGCCATTTGTTGGATCTACTTGGAAAAATCAGTGTCGTTCATTTCAGCTGATTATGGAGTCAATCACAGAAGGGAGATGGGATGGGATGGATGGGAAGCTCGAAGAGTAATTTTGTTATTATATTTAATAGAGTATATAGAAGAGAAGGGGTGAGGAGGCAAAGACCGAGATTAGAGACAGAGGTTAATTACTGGGTTTAGTGAGCATTCCCAGCCTTTTATTCTTGGAAACGGGGGGCTGGGCAACATTCATCTTCTTTGTGTATTTTTCTTCGGAATGTTAGTGTTGGAAATGGTACAAAGATAGATTCGGGGATTAATGGGCTGAATAAGGATGTTCAAAAGCTTTTATGGAAGAGCATAATGAAGCCTCTGAAGGCGGATTTGGTACTCAAGTCTCTCGGGATTATGGTAATGAATATAGCATAGACAATGTTGTTAAATTTTCGGGGTTATTTTTCTTTATGTTGTTGATTTGTTATGAAGGGACCAGGAAAGTCGAAAGGGAAAAACGTGGACGAGGAGGAAGTTGAGTAAAGGGTTGATGGTGATAATTCTCATGGTGCTAATGAGAATGGTAGTAGTAAAGGAGGCCAGGAGTTGGCTGGTAAATTGAATTGTTCTGTGGAGGTGCTGGTTAAGGATTATATGAATTGAGTACTGACAATTGATGGAATTAGGCCATCATGAATTGAATTAGCCTCGACAGAAGTTCTTTCTCTCTCGGGTATTGTTTCAGTGAAGGAGTTAATTTATTTTGTTGGTTTGATTTTGTGGGTTTATGTTTTTCAGTGTGTTGGCAGGGATGAGTTTGACTTGCGTGTTGCCACTGTGTTGTAGGTTTTTGTTAGACTTTGGTGCAAGTTTGCTGTGGATTTTTCAGTGCAAACTGTTCCCAATAATGCGTGGGATTGGTCGGCTAAGCTGTTTGGTTATGTGTGTGTGCTCTGCTATGCTAATATTTGATTTGTTGTTGTTTTTTATTTTTATGCCATGTGTGTGCAACTTTGTATGTTTTTGGGAGAGATTGTTTGTGGGGGTAGGAATGCGCATTAAATGCACACATTACCTGTTGTGGACTAACAAAGATAATTCCGGCTTTATTCAGATTTTTTGTCCTGGGCAATTATGGGTTTGGATATTATTTATTGATTTTTAATTGCATGTAGATATGGTTGTGAATATAAAATTGTTTTTTGTCCTGTGGCAGTGCTATTGCTTATATTTGTTGCGTGTCTTATTTTGTGTTGATTTCGGGAGCTATATATAGCCTATGTGCAGCTTTAATTTTTTTTCTTGCTATCAAGGCTGAATTGGTGAGTTTTGTGTTGTTGTGGTTTTGATTTTTTTTGGTTTAGCATTGTTTAATCTTCAGCTTAGTTTGTTCATTTTATTTTTTGTCCATGTTTTTCATTGCCCCCTCTTTTTTTGCAAGAATACATTTCTGTTTTTTCTGGTCTTTGTTTGTTGTGTTTCTTTTCAAGGTATGATGGATGTTGTTTCTATGTTGCCTTTGTTATGCTGTTTTTTTTGTGATTTGTTGTTTATGGTGTTGATGTTGAGTTTGTTCGGTTTTGTTTAGGGTTTGCGAGCTGTTGTGGCTGCTGTTTGGTACTTCTTGCTTCTTTTTTTGTGAGGTAAGTCTTTTTTTATTGGAAAATTATTTATGTTCATCATAGGTAACAACATTGTGTTTTGATTTTTCGTTTTTGTTATGATGAATTTTAGTTTTTCAGTTTTGGTTGGGTTGAATTTAATGGTGATGGACGCTGTGTTGTTTTGGTGGGCTGTTTTTGCGATATTGTTGTTGCTGTTAGGTGATTCAAGTTGTTGTTGTTGTGTTTTTTATATGCCATAAATCGTTATTTTGCATCAAAAAAACTTAGAGGCAAATTAAGGACTCTTTGTTTTTATTTTTCATCAAGTGTTAGTTTGGTTGATGTGGGTTTCTTTGTCTACACTATAATTTTTTTTGCATTTTTTGCTGTTTGTGGTGTTGATGTTGAGTTTGTTCAGTTTTTTTAGGATCTGCGAGTTGTTGTTGTGGCTGCTGTTTGATTCTTCTTGCTTCTCTTTTTCTGAGGTAAGTCTTTTTTGATTGGTAAATTATTTATGTTCATCATAGGTAACAAAGTTGTGTTTTGATTTTTCATTTTTATTATACTGAATTTATTTAATGGCGATGTTTTGTTTTACTATGCCCACAACGAAGTGCGGGCAATCCAACTAGTAAATACTAAATATCTCATTTTGATACAACACACTGAACACAGAATTGAGGTACAGAACGCCCCCCACCTCGTTTAGTAATTCTGCTGTTAAGGCAATGGGGAAGAATTTGGTAGAAGTACAAGAATTTGAATTCCCACTAGATACAAAATGGGGAACTAATCTTCTATCCTGTACTGTTGTTCTTTCACTAGTTACACTGCATTCCCGATGGATTGTTAAGCTTTAAGAGTAGGCGACTGTACAGTGAACAGGGAGGTGTGGAAAATCAGACGATGCTTGTTGTGATTGACACACACAAGCTTCCACCTGATATACAAAGTCAGGAATATGCATTTCTATCCTGCCACAGATGGCATCAACTTTTTCCAGCTCGAGTAACTAAATACCATCCCCTCTCTGGATCATTAACTGTCTTCAACTGGTGCTTCCTCCACTTCGATACAGGCCATGAAACAAGTATCAATACTATGGCTATGCCAATTAGAGAGAGTAGTGTCTGCGAGCAATCACTAGTAGTAGTCACAATACAGTCAGAGTGCTCTTACATGTCAAGGCAGCATTGGTGTGCAAGATGAAAGCTCCCAATGCCCAATCAAGTGGGATATTACCAGCCTGATTAGCAAATTCAATTCTGCACAGTAAAACTGCCAGTCAAAAGAATTTCAAGTATTGGGATAATGATAACAATAAACAAATGGGATGTGAAGAAGTGTGTGCAACATGTGCTCAAAGAGTGAAATGCAATCCTTTGCGAGACTAACTCTATGTAGAAACATAAGTAGTTTAATTCCTGGACTAATTAAATAATTCAGCAATTGAAGAAGTATATGATTCTTATTAATAGAAAACACTCCTTGCCAGTGGTGGGTGACGAATTTACCTTTGGTCATCAATTGCAATTCCAAGGCTGTCATGAAGTAGGGCAACAATATATGCTGCAGAGAAGCAGTAGAGTGCTAGATCTTCATCCTTGAATGATCGGTGTTTCTTTTTCAACCTTGACCAATCCTCTCCACAAAACTGTTCTCCAGCTATCATGAGATTCAAAAGAAACGCCCTTTGATCCAGTCCAAAGAACTAATCAATCAAAGAGGACAAAGCACTAATAAGAAAGGGATTTGGAAACGTATAACCAGAGCATAATTTAAGCATGCTGGATATGGCCGCAACCAAAATCGGAACATGATAGGTAACCATAATTGTTGTTTCTCTAACAGGGACAAAATACTGATAAACAGTAAAATGCAACACACCACACACACACACACACAAAACAAGAAGAGTTTCAAAACCTTTGATGTGTGGAAGAAATTTTCCGTGGCCAAGAACTTCCCCTGAAGCTTAGGTACAAATATTGATCCTATGTGGCAATGCTGATAGGAGCATCTCTCTGCATCCAGATAATAAAGAAACTAAAAGAACATAAAACTATGGCAAAATATAATGCTATGATTCTTCTGAAAGTATTTCAGACCTTTTCCCTTTTGTAACAGTGAAAAGGCAGCTGATCTGCACTCAGAGAAGTTGCCCCTAGAATGAAGAGTGGATACAACTCTGTTCTTTTCAGTCAAGGAACCTGGAGAGAGCTTCCAAGACTCCACAACACGTGAGTATCCCTTGGGAGTACAGGGATCCATAAATATTACCTTCTCAAGAGATTCAGCAGCTGCATTGCAAGAATTGATGTTAAGACATCCCATTTCTAATACCAAGAATGATAGAATGAACTGGTGCATATTGGTCATTACAAACCAATCAAAGATCCTATGATTACAATCAAGCAACAATTAGAGACAGTAACTTCAACAATCATTATGAATGATCCAGCAAGAGAAAAATATCATATAGCCTGCACCAACGATGAAAGCCCAAGTACTTCAAGGAAGAAGAGAAATTATACCCCAAATTTGTGAAGTTGCAACGGCAGTAAAGAACTTAATCCACAACATTCAAACTCATACTTGTATTTAAATTCTTATAATAAAAGCACCAAGTCTACCAGAACATTTGAATGGGGGAACACATCAATATTTTATGTTTAAGCTGTACTTTAGTCATTACGTTACTTAAATATAATAGTAAGAAATTCTAAAAGAAATCAAACTCTGTCCCGCCGCTTTTTCCTGTAACGTCACTCCAACCTTTTATTCTTAATTTACATCACCGGCATGTATATATTAGACTAACAGAGCACATTGAAAAGATAAAATATATAACAATGAAATTTACTATGTAATAGAATAAATATAGCTTTACTCGAATTTTACTTTTAAATTGATTTCTCAAAAAAAAATAATCTTAGATTGCGTTTAATTCAGGTTTAAGCACTTAAAAAATACAAGACACAACATACTTACCCAAATGATGGTCTTCTGAGACAAGTGATTCCCTCAATGCTTCGAGTGCAGCATTCTGCATATTCAAAAAGTTACAAGCTACTAATTACCTTTTTTTTCTCAGCATCCAAGAAGAAACCAATAACCATACTTAAAAGATCTAGCAATGAAGATATACGCTATCAAAAGCAATCAGCCGAGATGCAAAAGGTTTTATAAGAGTCACATATTAAAATCGATGAAGGTGACACATTGATAGAGATTAAAATACTGCCCACGCAGACACTTTCACCCAGCAAAATAAATAATATGGAGTTAATATGCCAGGAATTTTTATTTAAGCTCTTTTTTTAGTTTTTCCCTGTTTTCTAATTGAGTGTTTTTCCATTATTTAACAAACTTTTTACTGAAGAAAAAATGGCATTGGGCTTTAATCCTACACAATCCCACAATCTAGCATTCATCTCATTGTCGCAGCTCTGTAATCCAGCCTGGAGTACACTCCATGAGAAAACTATTCAAGCAAATTCTAAAATCCAATCCCAAAAATTCACATAATCAGTGCGCAACATAAATATAAAACCTCGTCGACTCAAATGAGTTCACAAATTTTGGGGTTCAATCTTCCTTTGTCCAAAAAGGAAGGGAAAAAAAAGGGCCAAGTTTGACAATGGTTGAACATCCAAATTCATGTCAAAAGGCACAAAACCAATTACATTTATATGCAAGTTAAAATATCACCCATCTAAGTATGAAAAATAAAAACCATATATGTTGATAATCTTGAAAAGCATCACAGCACAAGCAAGAAATAATATAAGATAAGTCTCAAATGAACACTGCTATTCTAAAGAAAGGTTACCTGTCCAAGTTGAAGAAAGCTATGGCTATAGATATTGTAAGAAATATTCCCAAACTTAAAAGTACGTGAGAACTCGGGAGGCACTGGCTCAGTTGAAACAAAAGTCACCTGCAAAAGAAGCATCAAGCAGTAAGCATAGATAACAATTTTGCATTACTTAAAGCATGAAAAAAGATAGCAAATTCAGGCATTATTAACTTCTTCAAACAAATATTTTCTATAGACCATTAGCAACCAACCAACATGAGAAACAAAAGAAAAGATCCCCTAAATCCAGAAATACAACAAACAACAAGGAGACGTGTTCATACTTCATACTAAGACTGTTAGCACATTTCAAATTTTCATCACCACAATAGAAGTGCCCTAACATATTCTAAACACTTTGCCCTTATTCCACGTTTTCAACTTAAATTCTCATTACCGACCACCCTACTGCCATATATTCACAAATTTTCAATGACACAATATAACACTAAAAAACAATTGAAATGATAAAATTAAACCTGAGCAGAAGCTCCACCAAGTTCAATAATCCCACTAGTTTCCAAAGGATCGCCACCAAGAGCACCCAATGCATAATTCGCAATAACCCAAGCATACAACCCCTCGTCCGACCCTATCGAAAAAACCGCACAATCACGACCAATTTCAATCCTCTAAGACAATTACCAATATCAAAATATAACTACAGATAATACCAGTAATAACAGAAGCCCAGCTGTCCTGAAACTTAAATCCAGACTTCCTCAAAACCCGTCTACACTCATTCAAAATCTGATCTTGAACCTCCAAATCAAGCAAACGCACTCCGGCAGTTGCCATTAACCTAACCTCGGTCTCTCCCCACAATTCTCTTGGCACTCTTCCTTTCCCAAACTCCACCAATTCCTCCACCGACCCACCAGCCCCTCCCGGGTCCTCCGCATACGCCGATAAACCTGGACTCACCCTCAATGCCCCTTCTTCAAAATCGAACACAGTTTTCCCTCCACTCCCAACTCGGTACCCGAATACATGTATCCGGGTACCCGTACTCCCTCCGTCGATTATGATACCGTATTTTTTAGAAGACGATTTTGTTTTCGATTCAAAGAGATAATAACAAGATAAGAGAACGATTAGGGTTACGGAAGTAGCTATTTTAGATTTAATGGATCGGGTTGAGAGGGTATGGGTATGGGTATGGAGTTTGATAGTAGGATCCATCTTGTGCTGGTCGGTGGTATTTGAATCGACCCGATTGCTGGCATGAGGGCGTCGCATCAAAGAAAAGGAATTGGCATGTGAAGTGAATGCGAGCAATTTATGATTTCGAATGGATAAGAGAGAAGAGAGGACTAACAAAGAGTGACTGCCCCCCCTCTCTCTCTGAAATCCCGATTTGGGTCTGTGTTTCGGGCACTCAGGCGGCGGCGGGATTTTACGGCGATGGCGAGACGAGCTGACGAGAATTTTCTTTTAAGGGTGTTTGCGGTTCGGTTTACCGTACAAGGTCTTTCGGGTTCGGTTTACCGTACAAGGTCTTTCGGGTTCGGGTTGTTGATTGGTTTGAACCTTTTCCTATATATAATTTAAAATTAAAAAATGTATTCTCATATATTGTTTACAAAGTTTAATTTAAGATATTGTTATATAGAAAAGCTATAAGAAGTGAAACTTTAATTAGTAGTTTATATTCATTGTTCTTGGAAATGGATAAATTAAATGCATTAATATATTTATTTATTTATTTCCTTGGAGGTTGGTTTTTCCTTTTGAAAGCTACTTCCCACTGACGGGCAACATTATTTGACTTGTCTGGTCCTCCAAGAATATTGCCACGGGTCATTATTATTACCGTTTAAAAATATTAGTTGAGATTATTTTTAAAAATATTTTTTATTTAAAAATATATTAAAATAATATGTATTTTAGTTTTTAAAATTAATTTTGATATCAGTATATAAAAATATTTAACAAATTTAATTTAAAATAAAAAGTAAAAATAAAAATATATAAGAACGTGGTCAAGTGAAGCAAAGCAGCTAACTTTAGCTGGAATGTTAGTTCAACCAAACATATAACTTGAAAATTGTGGGATTGAGTTAACACAATTACAAACTTGATCTAGTAACTAATAACTAATAACTTGTATGTGTTGTTTTTGCAGTGTCACTTTGCTTTAAAAAATATATATTATTTTTCTTCAAACCATTTTTTCATGTTTTTTTTTAATTATTTCAATGTTGATGTCAAAAATATTTTTTTAAAACAAAACTATTATTTTAATGATTTTTTAAATGAAAACTACTTTAAAAAATAATTATTACTGTAATAACACACTCCCTAGTTTCAATTATGCATAAGTGTGTGTGTGTGTGAGAGAGAGAGAGAGAGCGCTATAAAAGGTTTGATTTGAATAGATCAATTTTGAGGCAAATCATCCCTTTTTATGTGATTTGCAGATCTATATAAATCTCTCATTTTAACTGATTGTGGAATTCATTTATATTGCGTAAAGTTTTTCAAACATTAGGAATGAGTAAATGGAGCTGAAATGATTTTATTTCTTCTACTCGTAATCTTAAGCTTCCGTTGCTTGTAAAATGCTACTCTGTTACCTGGTTTGGACAGAAAGCACAGATAGACAAAGGCAATGTACGAGGCACGTCGGGGGACAGAGCCTGTCTGTCAATATACTTTCCTTCGCTAATCAAAACTTGTCTAGTTTGATTTCTTGTTTGATTTTTGCCCAACATTGATTTCTTGCTAAGTTTAACTGGACCTATTAAATCACTTTGGCAACCATGTTTTGTTAGAGTTGTCAAGTTGAAGCTGAAGCATTTCTGCTTGTCAGCAATGGATGGCTGCTTCACTCTGTCGAGAAAAAGAAAGTGCAGTAAATCGAGGTCTCCGCCATTTCATGGTTTCAAATCTTCCAGTGCACTGGCCTAGACCTCCAATAATGCAGTCTATTTACCTTTTCTTTCTTCAGTCAGACAGGATGGGCACTATCTTTATCAACGCAAAAGCAGCTTTAGAATTAGTAGGGTCCATTTTATAACTCTGGTCCAGTTGAATTGATTTAATGGAGCTGATGTCATGGTCATAATTATTTGGACGTGGACATTATTCTCTGTCATGTCCCTCGTCTGATTAAAGGCCTGTTTGGTATAGCGGTAGCGGTTGCGGTTGCAGTTGTGGTTGAAAAAATGGAGTTTTAAAAATGGAGTTTTCAACTGTGGTTCAAAAAAAGCAGTTAAGTGTTTGATTAAAATTGTGGTTGAGTTGAAGGTTGAAGAAAAAGGAGTTTTGGTGTTTGGTTTCCAAACTTTCCAAACTGTTTTTAACTTGTGAAATTACTTAAAAGGGTATATATATATATATTGCATTTTTTAAATATTGTAAATTTAATAATAATAATAATATTATGAAATTAATAATTCATGAAAAAACAAATATTATTTTTTCAAACAGGCAAAAGCGGTACCGTGACTGCATGCGTCTTCTTCAGCGACAAAGGGTAACGCACGCATTAACGCGTTAATAGTGCCTTCCGAATCGACCACCGACGAGAGCTTCAACGGAGGATACCTCACGGGTAGAGGAGTCCGAGGTGGTTCTTCCCGTGGTGGTGGCCTCGTGGTGGCCGGAAACGACCCCTTCGAAGGTGGCTGATCGCGTTCACTCGACCACCCGACGAGAGCTTAAACCCGGAGGATACCGACCGGGTAGAGGAGGCCGAGGTGGTTCTTCCCGTGGTGGTTTCATCGTAAATGGTGGCTGTTGTGGCCGAGTCGGGCTGGAAGCTCCTACCACCATGTCCGCTTTTGTGGGCGAGAGAGAGAGAGAGAGAGAGAGAGACGACCATGCACGTGGTTTTGCATGTAATTTTTGCACGCTTTTGCATTCTCAAATTTTTTTGCATGAAAACGGAAATACAAAAAAAAATGAAACGCTGATGGCAAAAGTCGCTATTTCCAGACTTTTATCGGAAACCAGGGTTTTGATCAATTTTTTGGTGGGCCCCACATGCTTTTAAATGGCGTTTTGATGTTACCAAACACTAAAATTGATCAAAACCTTCATCCCAAACGGAAACGGCAAACGCACTGGTGCGCCAAACGGGTGCTAAATAGATTAATGGGCTCAAAAAAGAGTACGGTCATGATCTTTTAGGAATTGCAGTATGACTGTATTCTGTCGTTGATCCTTTTACTGTTCATGGGTTTGGCAGATAATGATGGCGAGTGAGATTTGAGACTTCAACACTCCTCTTCTTCTGATGAGTTCATCTGGTGGAAGTAAAGTGAAAGAAATCAAGCTCCTTTTTCTATGTCTGGTAGGCTAAAGGGATATTAGTCTTGTGATGAAGGGCTTAAGCCTCTTCTCTGGTAATACTGTATATTTGAATCTCCCCACACGATCAAAAGGAGGAAATGATAGCCAAAATGGTGATGGAAACTTTGCTGTTCTACTTAATTTCTTTGACCCGTATAGTTTTTTCTTTAGTTTCTTAAGATTCCAATGGATTTCCCTATCAATATTTACAAATCACAGGAGGGAAGTGAATAACTAACTGTTTTATTTGTAATTTATCTTATATCATTTCTCCTTCCAAACTGATAAATCTTTCTGCTGAAAAGGAAAGCAGTTGGATATCTTTCACTCTGCAATGCTCAGGATGCAACAAATGTGTGTGTGTATCGTTGATGTTATTAATTTCTCTCTTTTAAGAATTTGCTGGATGAAAAAAAAATGATTTGTTCTCCCAGATATCAGATAGGAATCAAAGTTACAGGGGGGAAAAGTAGCAACAATGCATATCAAAGATTCTGTGTTTATAAAAGAAGTTTGCTTATAATTAATGGAGTATTTGAACATAAGAAAATCACACAGATCATGATTCAAAACGCTGAGAGTGGAGGGCGAATCTATTAGTCGGTGCTCTATATTTTTCCTCTAATTCTTTTAAACTTTTGGTGGAATCATCCTTCTTTCCTTCTCTTTCTGTCCCTTTCTTTTCTTTTTCAATCGATTGTCCTTTTATACAGGGCATTATCTTTTATTTATTGTTTTGTTTACAAAAGCTAAGCAATATGATTTGCTTCTTGTTAGAGGTTTGCCATCTACATGGCAAGTCTCAAGTTCACGTCAGAACGTTCATTCATTATAAAATCTAGAACAATTAGGATTTTACTCGTTCATTTGGGCTCACAAAGTGTGCTTTTGAGGGGATGAGTTTTCTTCACATCCAAAAAAAATGATTTGTCCCCAAGAGACGCGGCGTGATGGCAGAGGACTTGCGATTTGCATAGCAAATCTCGAGTTCAAGTCAGAACATACATCTCTTCTAAAAATTTAGGACAATAAAGGCTTCATTCACTCACCTATACCCATAAAATGCACGTTCCGGGTAATGGTTTCCTCGCATCCAAAAATAAATATGATTTGGTTCGACTCCACCGGATCAACTATTGCGGTAGAGAATGGTTTATGTTTACAAAATGCAGTTAACAACAGGTCGCTTCACAAAACACCTTAAAAATTATTATAGCAGCAATGTTCTCACAATATAAGCTGTGTTGCATGTAAAATGCATGAACAAAAAGCATAACGAATCACGTGTGCATTGCTGAAGAGATCTTAAAGAGGAAACACAGTGGTGAGCGACATGTGAGTGGTATGGCTTTTGGAAGATGTACAGTGCCGTGGAGAGAATGGCTATCTCTCTTTTTATAATCCAAGTAATTTGTTTGGATTTCAATAATGAAAAAGGAAACTGTCATTGATTAATGGCACAAGTAAATCCCACTTCATGTATGTACAGTGCCGTGGAGAGAATGGCTATCTCTCTTTTTATAATCCAAGTAATTTGTTTGGATTTCAATAATGAAAAAGGGAACTGTCATTGATTAATGGCACAAGTAAATCCCACTTCATGTATAAATGTATGCCAATATTTGAAGTGGTGGACAGCAACAGATGGAGTGCCAAAAAGCTAACGAAGTGGAGAAGGAAAACCAGCTCCCAGAAGCCGAGGAGCCACACAGGGGCACCACCTTCCTTAGAACTTGTTTTAATGGCCTCAACGCTTTATCAGGTCTCATTTCCCTCTTTCCCTCCCTTTTTCTGTAACTAAACCAATTCTTGCTTCGACTCGTGGTAATGTTAAAGGTGAGCTGAAGTATGACCAAGAATGATACAGTTAATTGATGCCCTGTTTTGCAGGTATTGGGATACTCTCAGTTCCCTATGCGCTTTCTCAAGGAGGATGGCTGGGCTTAATACTGCTTTTTCTAGTGGCAGTTCTCTGCTGGTATACAGGATTACTTCTAAGACGTTGTATGGATTCGGACCCACTCGTCAGAAGTTATCCTGATATAGGAGAGCGAGCTTTTGGATACAAAGGAAGAGCTCTAGTATCCATCTTCATGTATCTTGAGCTATACTTGGTAGCTGTTGAATTTCTGATTCTAGAAGGTGACAATTTAGACAAGTTGTTTCCAAACACAGGTTTCAAAATTGCTGGACTACACATTGGAGGTAAAACAGCCTTTGTTCTGCTCACTGCGCTTGTAATCCTGCCAACGACATGGTTAAAGAGTCTACACATGCTGGCCTATGTCTCTGCTGGTGGGGTTGTGGCTTCTGTTCTTCTGGTTGCTTGTGTTTTGTGGGTTGGTGCAGTTGATGGCGTGGGGTTCCATGAGAATGGTGTGCTTTTGAATTGGAGAGGATTGCCTACTACTTTAAGCGTGTTCACCTTTTGTTACTGTGGTCATGCAGTTTTCCCAACGTTGTGCAATTCCATGAAAGACAGGAGCCAGTTCTCCAAGGTAGGAAGCTATGTGGAAACTGAATCCTCGTATAATTGGCTCTCTGTTAATGCAGTAATGATGGTGGTGATATCTTTTCAGTTCAAATTTATAGGAGTACTGTTTGGTTATGACCCTTCTCTTCTGCATTCTCTCCTTCGCAGGTTTTACTTATCTGCTTTGTTACAAGTACCGTCACTTATGGATCAATGGCAGTTCTAGGCTACCTCATGTATGGAGAACACTTGAAGTCTCAGGTTACCTTAAATCTTCCAATCAGAAAAATTGGTTCAAAAATAGCAATATACAGCACTCTAGTAAACCCCCTGACCAAATATGCGATCATTACTGCTCCAATTGCCACAGCTATTGAGGACACACTGGTTTTCAGCAACAGCAGATATGTCAGTGTCCTCATCAGAACTGTGATTGTGATCAGCACGGTGGTTGTGGCACTGACAATTCCCTTTTTTGGATACGTGATGGCTTTTATTGGTGCATTTTTTAGTGTCACTGCCTCCATTTTGCTACCCTGTTTGTGCTACCTTAGGATTGACAAATCTGCTAGAAGATTTGGGGTAGAGTTGGTGTTAATTGTGGGAATATTGATAGTCGGGTCTTTTGCGGGTGTAATAGGTACATATACTTCAATCAAACAAATTGTAAAACATCTCTGAAACCAAATGATGGTGCAATTAAGCTTGCTGACAATAAGATACACAGAAGGAATGCAGTTATTTTGCAAGCGCGGCTTTCGCCTTTTACGAAGATCATGCAAGTCGATTGCAATACAATATAGGGTTGAAATCTATGCCAGAGCAAAATAAAGAAAAACTCAATTCTGCCTTCAAGGGTCCAGTCATAATTTACTCTTCAAGGTACATGTCGGATTTCCATGAGACTGCATTTTCTATTCATTCCTCAAGAGTTAGTTTTAAAAATATAATGAAACATAAAAGTGAACCTGATAGAAATAATGCCAAATCTTCTTCTTCAATTAATTCTCCCAACAGCTAATGACACAGCATTTTCTATAATCTCTCAATGACCTTCTAATCTTCAAACAAAACGAACCCGCCGGATGCCATAATTTCTCCTTTACATACCTAAGATGATGGTCCTAATTCCCCAGTGATAATGACCGAGGCAATTCAGTAGAGACAAGTCACACCACCAGCCCAGATACTGGTTGAAATGGCAGAAAGTTCTAAAGTGAAAAATAAACCAAATGGCGTACGCATATGCTGGCATTAGGCAATTAGAAAGATCAAATTCATTTTGCAGATAATTTTTGCCTTGCATTCCATTGATGGTGATACTACAAGTATAAGCAGATAAATATTTACCCTGTCAAATCCATGTACTAAAAAATCCTATTACATACTCTATCCTGAACTGAAACTTGTCTACAGTGTCCGTGTTTAAGAATCTACTACATGGTAAATCAAGAGACTCGATGTACGTTGCAGGCACTTTTAGCTTCTCCTTTCATTGCTTGGTAACATGCCATAAGAGAGTAACTTGGACATTTTAGTCTTCAAAAGCCATGCAGTTTGATGATTGCATTATGTTAACCTGCATTCAAATCATTCTAGGTTTTAAAAACATGAAAGCATGTGTAAATCAAATCCCAAAATGTTAAATAGTCCCGTTTTCAAGTTAACTTAGAATATCATATGCCCATTCCAACCCTCAAACACTATTCGAAGTTCAGCATGGCCTTGATGCTTTCATTGCCATAGAAAGAACATCACAGTTCTCTTAGAAGCAAAAGCATAATGATGAAAAAAGAAAAAGAAAAGGTGAGCAAGGAAGTTTCTTGAGAGTGAATATAAAGACCATCACATAATGACAAAGTAAACACTCACCCACTTGGAAGCTGTCTTCTTCTCTGAATTTTGCTTCAATGGTCCCAACCCCTTGGTTGTCTGGTAGAAAAGCCAGAGAGAACATTACATTTATCATCATGGTACCAAAATATTCAGACAGATGGGTACATATCCAACTCTAGGACAGATTGTACAAGTCCGAAGTGAGTGACAAAAGCAGTTAATTCGAGACTGCCTACAATTAGGGATCATGGTATGTGTTGCAACTTGCACTGAAAACAGAGATACACTTTAGTACGAACACACCTTTCTTGTATTCTTTGCATCGCTTTCAAGTAAATTTACCTTCAGTGGTTTGACAATCAGAATGCCCATGCCTGCTGTCCTGAAGAGCCTTTTGAACTACTAAATTGCTTTTAGATCGAGCCAGGCACAGTATATGGGTCAAACGTACAATTCTTTCATGTAAATCCAAACTTGATTTCTTTCTTGTCCCTTCTTGCTCTTGTGAATTATTTTTGGACCGAGCTTGTTGTCGAATTTGAGTCAGCCGTGTTCTCCCTTGCATTTGCCCAGCTGCAGAATCCCCTATACTTTGCTGTGGTAATGTATTGCTTTTTGATCGAGCTAGACGTCTAATTTGACTTAAACGGAGAGCTCTACCTTCACATTGGAATCCATTCCCTTTATTTAGTACATGATCTATTACAGGCATCACGCCAATGTGTTTCCCAGGATTTTTCTGATCTGAAAAGGGATGCTACATGAACATAAAACAGCAGATACTGTAGTAATTGAATAGGAGAATAACACTGACCAGTAACTGTAGCGTCACTAAGATTTTCTAGTGAATATTGAGCCATTGGACTAATATGCAAACCTGATCACATAAATAACTATCAACACAACATCAGTGAAATACATAACAAACTTGAAATAAACAAACACACTAAAAAAATTAATGCATTTACCTTCATGACTTCTATCATTCATGTGCAATCCATCAAAGATTTCCTCAGATTCCAGCATTAGTTCAGCAGACTGTGCGAGAATCAACAGGTGATCAACTGCACTTTCCTCATTCAGTTTCTCATTGTCTATTGGCCCATCTTCACTCGGGCATGCTCCTTTATCCCCCATTTTTCTTGCCTGTCTAGATTGTTCAATAAATTGGCTATGCTTATCAATATACTGCTGATGTGCAGCAGCATGCCGCAGGGTCTTCCACATATTCTGCTGTACATCTGACATCTGGAGTGATTTTGCCTCTGCAGCTTCACCCAAATTTTCATTCTTTTCATTGAAAACCATAACTTTTTTCTGTTTTGAAATGTTTTGAATATGTTGCCTCTGTTTGATTGTCATCTTCAAACGCTTTGAGCTACTAATCAGTAATCACCATCTGATTTTCAACATCATGAAACATGAGCAAAAGAAAGACGACAGGGTAATGCGGTAAAAACAATAATGCATAGAATCCTAGCACCCGCTTCACCGAATTTCCCAGTCAAGGCCCTAAACTAAAACTTTCAAATGGAAATCATAGAGATTTCCCATATGGAGACCTTATTGATTATTAATTGTAGAACTGAAAAGCATGAAAAGGAAATTGAAACCATAAAAGAATAATCCCCGTTAACTGAAACTCCACTAGCACTTTCGGGATAATTTTATATGCACTCGTAACCAGAACCCAGTTAAAAAAACAAGACAACATTAACACCATGTTAAGATTTCCAATTATACTGCATTCCCTATTGAGTTTCAATTTCCAAGTTTCAGGCTTTGGGGGGATAAATAAGCATCATCAAGATTTAATAAACAACGACGAAAGCTGATAAAAATAAATAATAATAGTGTTCTACTATTAATTGGCAGAAAAAAAATGAGGTTAGCATTAGACAGAACATGTGGGCACATGAGAAACTAAATGTACATTTTAACATAGAAAAAATAAATGGAGTAAGGTTGTGGGGCTTACCAGAAAGAAAGGGTTTTTTTTTTTTTTCTTAAAAAGAGTGGAGAACAGGGAGGGTATGAAAGAGACAAGATGAGGACACAAAAAATTTCTGTCAAACAAAAACCCTAAACGGCGTATCCGAGGAATCTGAATTTTCTAATCAAGGTTGGGGGTGCTATTGCTAAGGTACCCAAGAGGTACTTATACTGCAAATAGACATCAAAATAGGATATGTGTATGCCACGTGTTATTTTTTCAGGTTGCCACATTGACATTTGTTTTTTTAATGTAATAAAGATTTAAACATTGTTGATATATATTTTTTATAATAAAATAATAAGAATAAACTTAAATATATGATATATATATTAGATGATATTTTAAAAAAATATTGAAACTAAATTTTCTACAGGTATATGATATATAACTCAAAAATCTTTATGACTTTACACATTAATTTATGAGGATTTGATTCTAAATTAGATTTATTAGTTATGGGCTCAGGTCAAATTAAAAAAAAATACAATAAAATATATTTTATAATTCTTACTTTATATTTTTATAATCAAATCAAATATAAATAAATTAGTTATGCCATCAAATCAAATATAACAAACGAAGACTAAAAACCAAATATAAATACTTGAAAATTATTTTAGATAAATTAAAGTTCATCAAGGAGCAAGTGATCAGAATCCTTTTTGCATCAAATCAAATCAATAAAAAAACAAATCAAAGTTCCTTCCCTTCTCATATATAATCAAATTAGTATATCACATTATTTTTTGTTAAAGCTTTTCAGACTCGTCGTGTACTCTTCATCAAATCAAATCAAGATAAATTGAGATTTTACATGGCTAAAGTTTTCAAGCTCATATGAATATCTTATATTCTAACAAAATAATTAAAAGTTGATCATTAATCAAAAGATTTGTGCACATGAAAAATACTTCAAGAGAGTTTTCACTTCTTCTTATAATCAAATTCAATATTGTAATTTTGAAATGATTTCTAGTGTATTTTGAATAGGAAAATATTTTTATATATAAACATATTTGACCAACCCGGGTTAACATATCAAATCTACAATTTAGATCATAAGATTGAGAGAATCTTATAAAAGGCAACTCAAAATAATTGTTAAAAAATTAATTCTTAATAAATTTAATTTTAAAGAGATACTTAGAAAACATATGCTCAAATAAATAAAAAGGACAAAAAAACCACTCATATCGTGAAATCAGAACACCATATAGAAATCAAATTAAAAATAAATAAAACATGATTTTTAACCAGTTTAATGTTAAAAGATATAAAAAATTAAAGTCAATCCGAGATGATCTCTTAAACCTACAACATGAACCAAACAACTTTATAAAAACAATAAAGCTTTATTTTCAAGAAATTCAATGTTAAACCTCAAAATAAATATGTTAGCGTTTTCAAAACCACAAAAAAAGAGAATGAAAGACGAGATAGAAAAGACAAAAAATAAATAAGAAAGGAGGTGGTGTTTTCAAAGTTAGCATAAAAAGTTAAGTTCGATACTCGTATTTTCGAAATAAAATAATTTTATCCTCCTAGTTTTCAAAAATTCATATTTGATCCAACACTTCATTTTCTTTATTTTTCTTTTTTGAAGTTAAAAGAGAGAGATAGTTGAAAGATTCTAGTTCAAAAGAGAGGGTTATAAGATTCATGAATCTCTAGACTCCCCAATATAATTCCTAGTCAACGCCAACAATTTATTTTTGCAATTTTGAGCACATATAATTATTTATTTTTTAATTATATTAATTACAACTCCAAAAATCACCGACGTTTTAGAGATCAGAATAATTATGAAGAATTAGGGTTTAATATATATAAAAAAGATCTCGGAGATTAAGCAATTGTTTGACGGGTCGTTGAAAATCAAGTGACGAAGCTGCAGGAACTCGTAATCTGAGGGTTGATCGGGGTTGTTGTTATAATTTGAGGAATTGAATTGGAGTTTTCCCGGACCTACCTAATCAGCTCTACCAGAAGAAAAAGAAAATAAAAATCCTATCTTTTCAATCCCCTCCACTCCACAGCCTCAAAACATTCAATTCCAAATCACACTTAATCAAAAATGGCAACACCTCCATTTCCACCAGTAATCCAGCAGTCTCCCTCACAACACAGTTCTTACTACAACACCACATACACGTCAAACCCTCTCTCTTGCTTACCTAAATGCACCTCTCTTAAAGAACTCAAGCAGATTCAAGCTTTTACGATCAAAACCCACCTCCAAAATGACCTTCAGATTCTCACTAAGCTCATAAACTCTTGCACTCGAAGTCCCACTTCGTCCTCCATGGACTACGCCCACCAGCTGTTTGAGACAATTCCCCAACCAGGCATTGTCCTCTTTAACTCCATGTTTCGCGGCTACTCGCGGTCCGATGCCCCTCTCAAAGCCATTTCTCTCTTTATCAAAGCTTTGAGTTATAATCTCTTGCCGGACGACTACACTTTCCCATCTTTACTTAAAGCGTGTGTGGTCGCTAGAGCCTTTCAGCTAGGTAAACAATTGCATTGCCTTGCTATCAAACTTGGGCTGAATGAAAATTCTCATGTCTGCCCTACACTTATAAATATGTACACTGGGTGTAAAGATGTGGATGGGGCTCAACGAGTGTTTGATGAGATATTAGAACCGTGTGTTGTTTCATATAATGCTATTATAACGGGCTACGCTAGAAGCAGCAGGCCTAATGAGGCACTGTCTTTGTTTCGCCAATTGCAAGCTAGGAAACTTAAGCCTAATGACGTTACCGTGCTCAGTGTTCTATCGTCGTGTGCGTTGCTGGGTGCCTTAGACTTAGGGAAGTGGATCCATGAATATGTTAAGAAGAATGGATTGGATAAATATGTTAAGGTGAATACGGCACTTATAGACATGTACGCCAAATGTGGAAGCTTGGATGATGCCATTTCTGTCTTCGATAGCATGAGTGTAAGAGATACGCAGGCCTGGTCTGCGATGATCGTGGCGCATGCAATGCATGGGCAGGGTCAAAATGCGATGTCTATCTTTGAAGAAATGGCGAGGGCAAAAGTGCAGCCTGATGAGATTACATTTTTAGGCCTACTGTATGCTTGTAGTCACACTGGATTGGTGGATGAAGGCTTTCGGTATTTCTATAGTATGACTGAGGTGTATGGAATTATTCCTGGGATCAAGCATTACGGATGTATGGTGGATTTATTAGGTCGAGCTGGACTCTTATATGAAGCTTATAAGTTCATAGATGAGTTGCCGATCAAGCCCACACCTATACTGTGGCGAACCTTGTTATCTGCATCTAGCAGCCATGGCAATCTAGAATTGGCAAAGCAAGTGATGAAACAGATTTCTGAACTTGACGACTCTCATGGTGGAGATTATGTAATTTTATCAAACTTGTGTGCAAGAGCTGGAAAATGGGAAGATGTGGATACTTTAAGAAAATTAATGATCCATAAAGGTGCAGTAAAGATTCCTGGGGTCAGCTCCATAGAGGTAGATAATGTAGTGCACGAGTTCTTCTCCGGGGATGGTGTGAATTACGTTTCTACAGCTTTACATCGAGCACTGGACGAGCTGGTTAAGGAGTTAAAATTAGTTGGATATGTACCCGATACTTCTCTAGTCGTTCATCCTAACATGGAAGATGAAGAGAAAGAAATCACTCTTAGATATCATAGTGAGAAACTGGCCATTGCCTTCGGACTCCTCAACTCCCCCCCAGGGACAACAATCCGCGTGGTGAAGAATCTTCGAGTTTGTGGGGATTGCCATTCTGCTGCTAAACTTATATCGTCACTCATTGATAGGGAAATTATTCTGAGAGACGTCCAACGATTTCATCATTTCAAAGACGGGAAGTGCTCTTGTGGGGATTACTGGTAACAGAGTCTGCTTAACTGAAATTCCTCCTTGTATGATTGAGACATCTGCATCGTCCCTGACTTTCAACAACTATTTCTCCCTGCTATCACTAGAAGGCTTCGGAGCTGGTACTGCAATTGCTCCTAATTATTCCATTCGTTCAACATATATAAGTTCTTGAAATCTATACTTGCATGTAAAAAAATCAAGAGTAGCAGGGCCGGTTCCATTTGGCAATCTTTGCTAGTTATCATCAGGCACGTGCGCATTGGTGTATATTCTGAACCGTTGATGTACAGCAGTAGGAAATTGATCAATACATCATTATTTTTTTAGCTCCAATTTTTATTTTCTTTACCAGTGATGAAAAGAAGCGGCACTACAATTTCCTCTTTACTCTAAACTCAACGCAAAATGCCGTGGACCAATCTCATTTTTTCTTGGTTACATAGTTTCTTGCAGTCTTCGTATTTTCAAAGCAAGTCAAGTATCTCAACTGGACCATATCGATAAAAATGTTCTAAGCGACTGTAAATGGAAGGACAATGAATCATATTCATATAATTAAACGTTGTTCCATAAGTTTGAAATTTCCATGGTGTGTACAGGATGACTTTCCCTTGTGAAAGCTAAGAAAAATAAAATAAATGGAAAACCTTGCTAAATGCTGACCAAATAGCCGGCCATACAGTATTGAACTGTCAGTGTCCCGCCAAGTTAACCTCCACTTTGACCTGCAACTGCCGGCCATACAGTATTGAACAGTCCTGGTGATTCTTTTTTATTTGATGAGGTCAATAATTTTATTTCTTGTATTAATTTCAATCCATGGAAGGAAAGATACTGCTATTTTTTCTGCAGTATATTGGAAAACCAAATGTAGAAATAATCTCCTCTGATTCTCCCGCTATATCAAAGATCATGGTATATCTTCTACCACAATGAGATTCATGCACCTCAAACTCATAAATGCATAAATCTGAATAGCAGGCATACCTACAATAATGGAAATATTAAAAGTCTTGGCCACCAATAATTGACAATGAGCCTGGCTGCATGATGAGAAATAAATGTGAGATCAATAATATTTGCAATGAGTTTAAGTATAGGTTCAACTTTCACGAATAATGAGATGCAGAATCAGTAGAAAGATTATGGGATACTAATTAGATGGACAGTCGACATGTATATGAGCTTATTAGGAAATGTTCACACGTAAATATAGCCATGAATTGATCGATAAGCTTGGAACAGCATATCCTGTAATAGATACTCTGAATACAGGCTGTCGTTATTGGCCTGTGATTCTATAAAATGCGCTTCGAACCATGTTTGTTCTGTAATATCATATTCACTTATCACATTTAAAAGCCTTGAACTAGAAATCCAATTCACAAGATTATTTTAGGCAAAAGAATAGATGAAAACCAGCAGTTCTACCTTGATCAAGCTTTTGGTACTCCTGTACCTGTCAGTACTTTCTGTTTCACAGGAGTTCGACTTCTTCTACTTTGTTCAACAGGTAAGTTAGTTATGTCTCTAAAGTTTATATATTTGAGTTTCTTCTGAGCTACTTTGTCTCTCTCTGTTTTTTACTTTTCTACTCTTGGTTGATGGTTACTGTGTTGATATTGCAGTGGCCAGGATCATACTGTGACACGGTGAAAAGTTGCTGCTACCCAACAACTGGTAAACCTGAGGCTGATTTCGGCATTCATGGACTTTGGCCGAATTACAATGACGGGAACTACCCATCAAACTGTGATGCTAATAGCACCTACGATCCAAAAAAGGTACTTTACATTCCATAATTTTGAGTTCTTATCATTCTTTGTCCTTGTATTGTACACCAGGAACATAAAGGTTATTTTCTGTTTTCAAAATGAGACTTCAAATCCTGCCTTGAATCAATGAAATCATTGATTTATATAGTAATTGACAGTCGCTTGATAAGATTACCTGTACTTTTGCAGTTTTGTTTCCCCCTTATATTCTCTAATCATTTCTGTAATCTCTAAAGAAATCTCATGATTAATTTCCATTTTGAAAGAATTCATTTTACGATGTTAAGTTGCCAAACATTAAACTGTCAAAAGCTTTCAGGTGAATTCAAATTACAAGCCTACTTTGAGAAACTGGCAACAGAGGGATTCAAGTGGCACAAGCCCACCATTTCCTTGCAGCTTTCTTTCTTTCTCTAGACTCTTACTTTCATGATAACTGAAATGGTACAGGTTGCAGACCTGAGGAGCGGCATGCAAAAGAATTGGCCAACGCTAGCTTGCCCGAGCGGCAGCGGAGTAGCCTTCTGGGCACATGAGTGGGAAAAGCACGGGACGTGCTCCGAGTCTATTCTTGACCAACATGGATACTTCCAAGCAGCTCTCAATTTGAGAAGGCAAGTGAACCTCCTCCAGGCACTAAAAAATGCAGGTAAATCTCTCTCTTTTTTTCCCTTTCTTTTTTGATTTATAAAGTTCAGATTCACCCCTTTTAGAGGAGAACTGTGCTTCGCCTGAGTTTTTCTCCTTGAGTGCTAGCTATGGTAGCTAATGGCTGAAGAACAAAAAAATGTCGCAGGAATAAACCCAGATGGGGAATCGTACAGCTTGATCAGTATCAGGAGTGCCATACAAGAGGCGGTGGGATTTACTCCATGGATAGAGTGCAATGCTGATACATCAAGGAACAGTCAACTTTACCAAATTTATTTGTGTGTGGATACCAGTGGAAAAGCTCTCATTGATTGTCCAGTGTTTCCCAGAGGAAAATGTGATTCAGAAATTGAGTTCCCTTCTTTTTAGACCCGTAATTGAGACTAAATTGATGTATTTCCTTTCGTGTATTTGTTTTCCCATCAATTATATTCCAATGTTCAGTGAATTTGTGAGCCTTCATTGATTTCTATGGTAGAAGTCCAGCAGCTTTTTAATTACGTCCTTGTTCATCCTCCCCCCAACATGGCATGTCCAAAAAAGAGAGGATAAAATCTTTTTAATCGACTCGAATCATGTGGTTCAACCGGTTAAACCTGTGACTTGGGTGAACCTTTTTTAGGTTTAATAATAAATAATAATTGTCTTTTTTAAACGAATCCCTGGGCCTGACATTATCTATTTAACTTTGTGAGTCCGAAAACTACCGCATGATTGATAAAGACATGAATTATTTTTTTAAAAAAAAAATGTTAAGATAATGTTTTTTTAATAACGAGACGATAACATATTTGATACATCAAGACTTCACAACCTAACTCATGACCCGAGTCATGAATTTTATCTGATTTAATAATTTTATTTTTTAACTAGTTTTATTTATTATACAATAACAATAATAAATATTTATAAAATAGAGCAAAATGTTTATTTACGAATATGATAACTTTAAAAAAAAATTAAAGTAAATTATTAAGGTTAGGTGTCAATTATAAATCAACCATTTAAATGATTTTAAAACCGGTTTGAATGATGGAAGCATAATCGATAATTAATTAACATCACCTGCCAAATACAACCTCCTTACGTATGTATAATATAAAAATAACCCTACCCTGCTAGAACCAGCAAGACTTGATCCAAGAGAAACGAAACTTATTCTTATTATTAATTATTTATTTTATGGGAGATCCGATCTCACATGTCCTTAAAATTAACTTGTGTTAATTTAGATTTAAATGTTCTTTTCAGATTAATTAGAAGATTTTTCTGAGTCTGAGCTGCGGGGAGTGATCAAGTGAAAATTAATAACTCCATTTTTAGTTTACTTTCAAGATCAATTGCAAAAGCACTCAACAGTGGAGACAATGATATCGTGCCATTGCAGTTGCTTTTTGTCACGCCATGCACGCACCAAGAAGATGTCTAAAAACCATTTTGATTTAATTTCATGGAAGTACTGTTACGAATGTTTGTTTGCTTTAAGAATAGATATTCAGTTCTATGTTTGCAAGCAAAGATAAGACCTTCTGATGCGTCTACCTTTACCCAACTCAGTTCCGGCCAGATTTGGAGGTTGGCCTGGAATAGATGATTGTATATGATTTACGTACCACCTCAATATTGCAGATCGAGGGATAATTGTAGACAAAAGACAATAAAATATGTGCTCAAACGACATGAATAACAGGAGAAAAAGATATGAACAGGCAAGCCAATTACGCGACACAAACGTGGGGGAACGTTAAACTCGGCAAGACGCAAAGAATAAGAATTGAATAAACCAAATTCTGTCCCTGTCCAGTACTCACTCCGATGATCGGCTATATATAAATCTTCAGACTGCACCCAAATTGCATTGCCATTCTAAATCCCAAGTCTCGAAATCGTATTGTTAAAGATGAAACTCATCAAGTTTTCAGCTTTTATCAAGCTTTTGATAATACAGTACCTTTCAGTTCTTTGTGTTTCTGAAGATTTTGATTTTTTCTACTTCGTTCAACAGGTTAGCTCTACATAATTACATTTTTGTGTTGCATTAGTTAGCTGTACATAATTACCTGGTCTTTAAATTTTGCTGAATGTCGATTGATTATCGTTTCCATATTCATGCAGTGGCCGGGATCATACTGTGACACAAAGCATAGCTGCTGCTATCCGAGGACAGGGAAACCAGCTGCAGATTTCGGAATTCATGGACTTTGGCCTCAGAATAAAGATGGCTCGTACCCACAGAACTGTAACCGGGATAGTTCTTTGAATGAAGACCAGGTACGAATCACAAGACCACGATACATTCGTTACATATCCATCTAACGTCTAATGGCATGTATTTCATTACGTGGGTGTTTGGTATATTGCGTTAGTTTTTGACGTTGCTGTTTAAAAACGCAAGTTTAAGAAAAGAAAAATAAATTGTAGTGTTTTTAACCAGGATTTAAAGAGAGAAGACGTTTAGCAGGACCGTGCAAAATGATTTTGATTATCGTTTAACCAGCCCTTTCAAGTTTGTTGTGGAGTAAAACACAGAACGTATATACGCGCCATAAAAACAAATTAACCTAATACTAGAAACAGCTATATATGGATATTGGCATGCATATACCTTTTCGTATAATGTTAATTAATGAAGGGATACTAACTGCTGATTCATATCTACAAGGCCTTAATCCAGTTTCTTCTATCCAATTTTCATTGATCACCTACAAAGAAGATTCAACTTAATTAAAAATAAAAACGAAGGTCTCATAGCCTGTCGCGTAAAAGATGATTTGAATTTTCATGCTTGTCATTTCCTAATATACCTAATCACTTCCAGGAAAGTCCAGAAGATTTTTGTTTTCTTGAAAAATGCTTATGAAAAGTTAAATTTCAGACAAAAAGTTAACAGTTAAATAATCGGATTCTGTATAAATTACAGAAATGGTCGTGAGAACATGTATCATTAATGATTTGTTGATGTCTGTTTAGATCTCAGACTTGACAAGCAGTTTGCAGAAGGATTGGCCATCACTGTCCTGCCCCAGCAGCACCGGCTTCAGGTTCTGGTCTCATGAATGGGAAAAGCACGGCACCTGTGCAGAGTCAGAAGAAATTGACCAGCACGGCTATTTTCAAGCAGCTCTTAAGTTGAAAGAAAAGGCAAACCTTCTCCAAGCTCTTAAAAGCGCAGGTATACACGCGCTCCCAGTTATTTACACCCCCTTTTTTCCTGGTCTCAAAGAAAGCCTTTCATCAGATACTGCCTCTAACAATCATGGGCTGCGCAAAAAAATGCAGGAATTAAACCAGACGATGGATTTTATGATCTGGGCAGCATAAAAGAAGCTATAAAAGAAGCCACTGGGTTTACTCCCGGCATAGAATGCAACACCGATGCGTCCAGGAATAGCCAGATCTATCAGGTTTTCTTGTGCGCGGACATTTCTGGGTCAGAGTTCGTAGAATGTCCGGTGCTACCGCAGAGAAGATGCGAATCTAAGGTCCAGTTCCCTGAGTTCTAGCTAGGTCACTCCTGCTATCTCGCCTGAGAAAATTCTACGATATTAATTTGTGGGTTCTCGCTTGGCCATGCACCCTGTAATAACCCGTCTCGTGTCTGTCGTAATGCATCAGTTTCATTCATACCCGCCCGGAAATAAAAAATAAAGAAAACTGTTCTATTATGCAACTGAAAAGAAAAAAAGAAAGATGAAAACCACCTTGGCCGAATTCGGATCGGATTTTGAAAAAAAGGGGTTCCCTTTACCTTAAAGGGCCCAAGGCCCACTCTATGGACAGTAGGAAGTATCTGTGGGAAAAAATGAGAGTGGATCTAGAAGCCCCGTTCATGGGCCGTGGGAGGGGATGGATTGGACATGAGATGGCATTAAGAAGGCCATGGCCTGTTGCTCGTGAAGCCCGATATGATAGCCCGTTTCGATCAAGTCCCTTCCTCGCTCACCATTCCCACGGATTTCATAAATTATCAAATAAAACAACCTACAATAAAAAAAAACAAATCTGTCAAATAAAAAAATAAAAAATATACAAAACAAAATATATAACAATAAAAAATCAAGGAATAAATTTTAAATAATGAAAAATTTAACCAAATGTTTTTGAGTTTTTCTTTGTTTCTAGAGATTGTTTTTCACGCAACATAAAATAAAAATACTTTATTGAAAACAACCCAAATTTTTTATTTGATTTAAAAAATGTTTTTCATCGATTGAATTTCATAATAATAAATAAACACGATGAAAATAATGATAAAAAAAACTATTTTTTGATGAAACACTGGGGTCCAAGTACAAAATGATTGCATACCAAACAAAAAAAAAAGGATGAGCTATAATATAAATCAAATAATCATGTTAAATAATAAAAGTTTGGAATTCAGGGTTTTATTTTTTATGTGGTTTTATATTCGAGTTATATGATTACTAGTATGATAATCACTTAAAATTTATATAATTATTAATTTAAAAACCCATAAAATTAGTCGATTCATAATCCGAACAAGATAGATTTGGCATTAGTTTTGAAGAAGACGGTATTTGAGAAAGATGTCTTGGACTGCATAAAAAAAGATTAATTAATCTCGGTGGACAGAAGTTGCTTGAGGAAATTAAAAAGAGGAGAGGATCTTTCACTACACATAAAGGGTTTGTTTGTTTATACCACCACACTATTTTTTTCTTATTATATATAAATATAAATATATTAAAATCAATTTTTTTCTGGCCTAAGGAAGCAATCAAGAAAGTTACGAAATTAAAATATACATTTAAATGCCGTGTGCTTGCATCCTAGTCACCTGGACACGTGTCGAGATCCGAAGCTGAAAGTTATTTATCGTTTGTAATTAAAAGGGTGGGTTGCTGGGAAATAGACCTTTGCCTTGACCCGATAGGAATAGGATACTTGTACCCTACCACTCAAGATCTACCCTTCCTGTGTGGTAATTAATGGTTGTATCTTTGCGAATGCTAGATATTCTTAAATACTCGTTGGATCTTGAATTTCCTAGCCTATGGTACCAGCTAATCAAAACTTAAGACTCGATAAGATAAGACAGCTATTTGACATCAATACAGGGGACAAAATGGTGTTTTCCCGGTTTTTATTTATTAAAAAAATGGTTCTGGAAAACAAAAAAAAATCCAAGTTTTTAAATATTTTAATTCTAAATTAAAATAGATATTCAGTATTGCTGCAAGCGAGCAAATTTCAGTGTCATTTATCATCCAGGTGGCATACCATCGTGCATGTCAGAGCCACTGGCCACTTAATTAAACTTTAAGAAATGAAAGTGATATTTTTATATGCAACTAACTTGGACCGTAACAGGAGAAGACTTTAAAGGTAAAAAATATAATCAATGGAATATGGTTGTATAGTTGGATTAAAATCGAGGTGTAAGCTAACAGGTCAATTCAATAACTCGTTATTCAAACCTTGTTTAGATTAAAAAAAAATGATTTTTTCTATATAAAGATGTCTTTTTTTTTAATAAATTTAATTTTTTTTATAACATAAATTAATCCCTTAGTTAGGTCGAGAAGATTCTAGTGATAAGATCTCGTAAATATAGTTTTATCACTTTGAACATATCTTAAAACAAAAATAACTTGTAGCGTCAGCTTATTTTCATTTCCGTTTTAAAACCATGCCCTATGTCTGGCTGCATTTCATGTGTTTTTCACAACTAAATCCTTTCTTGTGTGAATCATCCACATCTATATTGATATATTTTTGTTATTAAAGTGGTGCTCGCCTCAGCTTGCGAGTAACTCGACTAATTCCACGAGTCCTGAAATTAACGATTATTTAAGTTTCAAGAGACTGTTATATTAACAGTCACAAAACTCAAACTTGAGACTATAAAAAAATCAAAAACTTGAATCTCAAGCTTATATCACTGGATCACCTACTAGATAATTATAACTAGACACATATTAAATTGAAGAATGGTGGTTTATCATTAAAAAAAAATATTAAAAGATTCAAGGTGAAAATCATGTTCACAATGAACCACCTCATTTTTTATATTCATATTCATATTTTTTCTATTGAGTTCTTTATTTTTTGAACTTGTATTTTTTTACTGAATTATTTTATTTCATTTAATAATTATAGTCTAATTTTATAAATCTAATTAAAACTTGGTAAATAATGAAATGATATTTAATGTTGGACCACTACAAACTTTTTTTTCCCATCACATCGTTCTTCTTTTTTTCATTTGATCATTTTCTTTCAACTTGCATTTTTTTTTCTACTCGTGTCATTTTATTTATTATTTAATGATTATAGTTCAGTTTTGTAAAATTGATTTTACTTAAAATATTAAATAGTGTATGAAATCACGAACATTCAAGATGAAAAAATATTAAAAAAAACAATGAAAATGCAGTACACGAGAAAGACACAATCCAGTGTGTTTTGCAATAACTATTCACATTATTTTCTCTTTTCTCCTCTAATTTTGTGTTCTCACTTAACTCTTTTTTTTTCACAGCAGGTATTATTGTATTTTAAAAGTGTTTTTGAAAAAAAATAGTTTTATTTTTATTTCAAAATTAAAATTAAAATTTTTGTGTGTTTTTATATCATTTTTATGTGTTGATATCAAAAATAATTTTTTTTAGAAAATAAAAAAAAATATCATGTATTTTTTGACGAAAAACAATTTAAAAAACAACTTCAAACACATTTCTAAACAGACACCTAATTATTTCACTTTAAATTAATTTAGAATTAAGTTTCATATCTTGTTTCGGTTAACACTATAAAGACTCTTGAAATGTTAAAAACAAAATTTGATATCGAGTTAATAATTAATTTGACAGAATAAGATTCATTTTACTGATTCTTAAAATCCTTTTTCTTATGCTGATAAAAAAAACCTTGTGCAGCCTAGCACAATAATCAAACTTGTTTCCTTTAATTGTTCGTTTGGTATTGCGGTGCAAACTGTGTTTTAAGAAAAACACGGTTTGCACCTGTTTGGTAAAGGTTTTACCGCAATTTTAATTGCATTGGACCTATCAAAGACACGACCGGATCACAGTTTACAAGAATAAAAAATTTGAAGTTTTTGTCTGTGTTTTGTTTCGAGTCTTGTTTGCGTTTCATTTAATGGAGGAAGAACAATAACATAATAGAGGAACAAGAACATGATGACACAACGTAAAAAATTTGTAGCATACCATCGACCACCCTCGGCACTAACAACTCCCTCCCTCTCTCAGTCACAAGTTTCTCTCTCAAGACAACTATGGATGCAACTCTCTCTCTTCTCCAACAGCAGCAACAATCACCAGCAAGCAACAACAGCTCCTCCTTCAGCACCGTCGACCTCTTCTCTTCATCGGAAGCACCTGCAACAGTGTAGTCTTCTCCCCAGCTCTGGCGTCAAGCAGCAACAACAACAACGCACAACCTTCCAACGCTTCTCCCGACCACCACATGCCATCATTTATGACGTCACCACCACAGAAAGAACCACATTGACCTCTTCTACCCATCGACATCGGTAGTTGAGCCTTTCGTCATCGTCAGTCGACCATTACTGTTCACGTGAATTAATTCACACAACCTCTTACTGCACTGTTCACGTTTTAAGAAGACGTGAACAATGCAATGTGTCGTTTCACTCTATATATATGTTGGACCTCCTTTTAGCCTAGCCCAAATCCAACATAGGTGGGCATTTGGGCCCAACTTGGCTAGGCCAACCCATTTAGGTGAGCCAAACTCAGTCTGGATTTTTTTAAAAAAAAAATATTGTAGATAGAGATCAGTCTTGATGAAAGGAAAAATGTGTGTGACTTCGTTTCACTCCACACTCGTATTGTTTTTCGATTGATTATGAATAAGAAACTTGCACCTGGATTTGGTTTTGGAATTATATCTCCACAACTGGATCGCGGATGTTGTTAGTAATGATATTGTTACCAGATGTTATTCTTTGATCAAATAGCAAGGGATCACAGAGGCATTCACGTATCGATTTAGTTCATGATGAAATTGCAAGTAGTTTGATGAGAGAATAAAAAAAATTTAATTTACTTGAATTATTAATTATATTTTATTGTTATGATTATTAATCTACAATATTTAAAAAAACAATATACATATTTATATATATGTGTGTGTGTGTGTTTTTTAAAGTAATTTCTCAAGTTGACAACAATATGAAAAACACGGTAACCAAACACACGAAACCGCTTTTCATTAAACCTCAAACTCAACCACAATTTTAAACCAAATACTTCAATTTTAGTTATGAACCATAGCTAAAAGTGATTTTCATGAAAATGTTTTTTTTAAACCTCAACCACAACAACAACCGTAATGCCAAACACACCCTAGATCTCTTTTTTTTTATTTTATACTAATACGAGATCAAACTTATTTAATAATCGAAGTAAACCTCCAAATAATATACCAGCTATTATTATTAATCATCTAGAAGGGCTCAGCACTTCATCTTTCAAAGATACGTACGGCTTCCTCGCTAAGAAGCACGAAGAAAAGAAACATACTGCACACCGTTCATTTAAACTTTGTTATATTTCATATAAATGCTATCTAAAACTGTATTTCTGCCATCCCATTCGAAAGACGGCACTGATGGATAGCATCAATATTGCCAAATCCAGGAATCGCTAACCAATCTTGCTGCCGAAGACATAAAAAGAAGTTCTCTATAAGTAAACTTGAAGGGTGCCCAATTAGCTGCGCGGTCCTTCTCACGCGTAGATGTTCCCAACAACTTCGGTTGCCGACCCTGCCCGCTGCTAGCCTATTCTCGGAGCGTGCATGGAAAGTTAAGTCTGTTTTGGATTCTAGCTCATTTTTATTTTGAAAGTGATTTTAGACAGCAGCATAGAATAGAAGATGATTTAAAAACTATTGTTTTTTTTTTTTTAAATATTTTTGAAATACAGTGTCAAATATTTAATTTATCCACGCACCGAGTATTATACTATCCTTTATACTTGATGTTTGACACGGCTAAATTTATTTTTTAAATTTTTTGTAAGAATATTTTTAAAACACAGTATCAAACAACTATTTTATCCGCGCAGAAAGAGTATTATACTGTCCTCTACACTTGATGTTTGGCACCACGAAGTAATGACAATGCTTTTATGATAATCCAAAACGCACACAACTGACTAATTACTATGTTGAAGTTTGCTTTTATTGTTGAATAAGCTCTTTCAGCAATTTTTAATATGTTATGTATATAAATATATTGATATAAGAATATTATTTTAGTATATTTTCAATTAAAAATCCATAATTATAATGCTTTTATCCTTGCTTTGAATAATTAAAATGAATAAATTATACGTGTTATTGCTTGTTTATTTTAAAAAATAAACAGATTCAAAAACATATTGAAATCCACCTTTTATATGTTACGGAGAGGAAAGAGTATACAAATCATTACTATTAATCACACGCCCACAGTTTTTCTATGAAGTATTTGATATTATAAAAGTTTTTGATTCTCGTTAAAACAAGAAAATGGTTTCATTTTAAATATATTTTTTTTATTATTTTAAATTTATATTTTTCTAGAAGCTAAAATAATTTATTCATTTTGCATACAAAAAATTATTTTAAAACAGTTTCAACTAAATATATAACCTATTATTGTAAAAATCATAGTTAAAAATGGTTGTTTTAAAAAAACTAAAACGGTAAAAGCCAACACAACTATACATATATTGACAGAGTGATAACAAATATTTTTTAAAGTGATCTTTTTATTTATAAATATCATCATTATTTTTTTTTATAAAATCAAAATGATGTGTATATATATATTTTAATAAAAAAACAGGTTTAAAATACATATTATTTGTTTTGTAATTAAATGCTCACGTAGAAAACAATCATAGGGCTTGACAGCTGTGCGGCAATAGCATCACCCTGTAAAAAATAGAATAGAAGAAAGGAAAAGGTAAAACACTTAACGGTAAACACGAAAAGAAAAGGAAAGAGAGAAATATAAAAAGAACAAGAAAGTTCAACGATACCAATATGAATCGCCACGTGTTGAAAAGAAACATCGATCACATTATGCGGCCGTCTGTCACTGGCCTCTTGTAACTTCACGGTCAATAGCCGGCCCTCCCTTCCCTGATTAAATTCCACTTTTTTTTTTTCAAAGTCCACGCGTCTTAGGAGCTGTTTGGTTTGGGATCCTGATCAGTGAATACCTGTACTGTTTCCTATCCGATTATAAAAGATAAAGAGTGGGGAAGCTCAGGGTTTAGCCAGTTCATTCAAATAAAGCCTCCGTATTGAAATATAATAAAGTAAATAGTAATTGGTGTATTTTATCGCATCTTTCCGTAGTTGACTAGTCAGTCTAATAAATTACTTATCATCATAACAGTTCTGTGAAATCTATATTACCTTCCTTTCCCTCCGTTGAAGCATGGTTAGTTGTAGTTCAAAACGACAAAGATCTAACAGTAAAACACAACCGCCCTCATTTCTCTCCCTCGGCATTCACTCTACGTCTGCAGATTCAAAATTATAAAGAAGAAAGAAGAAAAAAAACAGGTTTGTTTTCTTCTTAGCGCACTCGGTTCAGTTACTCGAAGCGGTTACTACTCTGTTTATCACTTATTTCCTTTACATTATCGATTTAATCAGTTCAAAACTCGCTTTGATTTTGATTGGCTTCCCTCTCCCTGGATCTGTCTTTTTTTTTCCTTCTTATTTCACCTGTATAAAGTCTATTTGGTTTCTGAGAAAATCGAGCAGCCGAGAAGGTATTCTACTCTTTGTCTGGAGTTTGAAAAGACTCTTTGAGTAAAGCTGGTTGCATGTCCTAAAGCGTGCCAATCGGTGTTTCTGTTTAGAGATTCGTGATTTTATTTTCTAGTTTTTTCCCGGGAAACAAACAGGGAGATTCTACCAGTGCGTGAGAATTTCTAGATTATACTGGCATCTTAGATATATTTGTTTTTGCTTTTTTTTTGCCGTGTCAGTGGTGTATTCTTGACCTCTTTTGGTCAAGTCTTTTCAATGGCAATTTTAGTAATTTTAAAAGGAAATGCGCTTTGATATTTATGAACCAAGTTTGTATAATTAGTAAAGAAAGATAGTTAATAAACCATCTTGAAAGCGATTTGGAAAATTCAAACTTGATTAAAATTTATGAGAGTATTGGTTTATAATCAAGCATTGCTTCCAAAGGGGTCCTTACGTTACCAGGTTTGATGATTTATATTTATTTTGATTGTAACTGCAATTACCCGGTTGTATATGCTGGCCGCTATCCGGTCTAGAAGTTAAAGTACTGTCATTGCACAATTCTAAATGGAGGAATCTTTTTCTTGTTTATATTTTTTTGGTCATCAATGGATAATACTATAATAGAGCAACTAAAAAATACCCGCTCCCTCCTATTGGACCAATAGTAGCGGGCCAGGGAAGGCATTGACTGTGTTGGCTTATTCCTTATTTTCGTGTTTTTGTACAATAAATATGATGGGGTTCATGAAAAATGTTGTGGTAGTCACTTTTTCGGGATATTTATCAAAGTTAAAAGGAGATGTTGAGTTTGGGTATTTTGAAGTCAAAAGAAAACCGCGGTTCTTGTTTTGACTGTTAATCTTGGAAATGATTCGAGCTGTGCAGCACTGATTTACTTGTGATCATTTTGATACTGCTTCCTGAAACCTCCTGAAGAAACTCAGCTCCAAAAAGCAAGCCTTGCATCCAGTTTTATTGTTAAACAGCATTTCCTGCGAGGTCAATTTTCCTTTCTGTGTTCCAATAAAACTGGTTTCGGTGTGTGCCTTGCCTCAAAACTAGAATTGATTTTCGCAAGTACTATATGGACTGCATGTTTTTCTAAATCTTGGTTATCTTTAAAATGTTTGCATGATGTGGTTGTATATGGAATCTGTAGCTTTACTTGATCTTTGGCATATGCATGTTCATTTATGTAGTTCTAGCATTTTCTTAGCAAACTTTTCTACTTGTCAACAGATTAATGAATTTGGATTCCTTCAGCTTGACAGTCCTGCTTAATGAAGCTGTGTGGTGAAGTTGGCATTGATTCCTGAGCTATTCAGCTGCTGTTTGTCAGGACTGAAGTACACGATTGCAATGCTTTGTTGCCATCTCTACCAGATAGCTGACTGAGAATAAGAGGAACTGGAACTTCCTTGAAAATGAAATGATCCTTCTACAATTTTATCTCAGATTCTGTTTTTTTTCCACTGAAAATCAGAAGATATCAACTATTTGTTCTGGATATATCAATCTTTTTCCTCTTTCTTAGCACCTTAGCTTCTGAGTTCCATTGAAAAATTACTTTTAAGAGATTCATTCACATGAAGATCATTAATTGTGGGATATATGTTCCTTTAAGCTCAACCACAAGAGAAATAGGCCTCAACAATTTTGGTGCCTCAGTCTAAATAGCAGAATGAAGAAGTGGTACGGTGGTGTTCTGGTTGCATCCCTGTTCATGTTACTAATCCTTAGATATGGTCTCCTGAAAAATCCAATCGGAGGAAGTATTCTGTTGAGTTCCTCCTCCAATGCAAGCGAGCCTCTTGAATGGGTGCATCCTGCTGTTCCACCTGCTGTTCAAAATCCAGAGACTTCTTCCCAAGTGTTTTCTTCAGATACAATGGTCTTCAGTCTGTTTGCTCCGAGAAATATTTCCAATGAAGAGCAAAAGTCTCTGCAGACATGGAATCTACTGAAACACTTGATTGATCATGCTCAGGTTTTTGCAAATGGAGTAGAAGCTATTAAGGAAGCTGGAAATGCGTGGAACAACCTGATGGCTTCAGCCGACGAGGAAAGACTTAGTTATACAAATGAAAGTTCAAGTAGGAAAGTGAAAGAGAAACAATGCCCTCACTTTCTTAACAAAATGAATGCCACAGAACTTGATAATAGTGGTTATAAATTGTGGCTTCCTTGCGGCTTGACTCAGGGTTCATCCATCACAATTATCAGCATTCCAGATGGTCTTCTCGGTAACTTTCGGATTGACTTAACCGGGGAAGCACTTCCAGGGGAGCCTGATCCACCCATCATTTTACACTACAATGTTAGGCTTCATGGTGATAAGATCACAGAGGATCCTGTAATTGTCCAGAACACCTGGAACGCGGCTCATGACTGGGGTGAAGAGGAGCGCTGTCCTTCTCCATCTCCTGAAAAGAATAAGAAAGGTAGAAACCTCTACTACTTTTTTGTTATATCCAATGCAACACAATTAAGTTTATGCTTGCAGATTTATTGTGCTTGTTCAAGTTTAACAGCTCATCAATAGCAGTTAGGGTCAGCTTCTTTATCCTGATCTGCCAGTTCTCTGTTGTCTTTTGTTTTTTCTGCCCTGGTCCATTTGTAAAATTGCTGCTATATATTGCATCATCCAATTAATAGCAATTAAATTCCGCCCTGAGATACCTGAAACTCTCCACTTTTAAAGTGGAAAGCTAAAGGTGTAACTACTTTATGCTCAATTATTGATGGAATGAAGTGAATGTTTACACATGGAACACTTAAATCAAATTGTATCTGGATGAAACTTTCCAAGTGATTGAACTAGAGGTTTGCAATGTTGTATCTGGCTGCTGTCGTCTGTACCTTTTTGTCCAGCCTAAGCCAGTCAAAGCTGGTGACATGGTTATTAAGTCTTTTATGTGGTCATAACTCTATTGGATTTATATGCCAGTTGACGAGTTGGATCAATGTAATAAGATGGTGGGCAGAAATGATACTCGGGTGACTAGCATGCATTCTGATCATTCAAGAAGGTCTTCACTTCAGGAAGGAACTAAAGCAAGAAGATATTTTCCATTTAAGCAAGGTCAGCTATCTGTCGCAACGCTTAGAGTGGGGATGGAAGGAATCCAGATGACTGTTGATGGAAAGCACATAACATCTTTTGCATACCGTGAAGTAATTTCCTTGCTTTGACTTTTGTGTTACTTTTGGAATTTAGTTTAGCATGCCAGTTTCTTCAGATTCATTCACACGCTGCTTTGTTGTCTGTTCAGACTTTGGAGCCATGGCTAGTTAGTCAAGTTAGGATTTCTGGGGACCTAAATCTAATTTCAGTTGTGGCTAGTGGTCTACCTACATCAGAGGATTCAGAGCATGCAATTGATCTGGAATTACTCAAATCAGCTCCTCTCTCTCCAAAAAGAACACTGGATCTCTTTATTGGTGTCTTTTCTACAGCAAACAATTTTAAGCGCAGGATGGCTGTTCGAAGAACATGGATGCAGTATGCTGCAGTGCGATCAGGGGCAGTTGCAGTGCGCTTTTTTGTTGGTCTGGTGAGATTTATATGAATTCCTTCATTGCATTGCATCCAACAATTTTTGTGGACGTGTTTCATATTGATTAAAAACACTGGAGAAGAAATTTTTTTTTTGATAAGGATTATGCACCTCACTGAAAGCAGAATTTGTTCACCATGCCATGAAAGGAGCATTCCTTTTATAGCAGGACCTGAGTTTCTATGTGAGCCATATTGGGATGGTGGTCTCAGTAGTGATAACATCAATTTGTATTACAGCCTTTAATAGCTGGTTTTGTTTGTCATGTTCTGGTGGAACAAACCAAAAATTTGAGGTTTATGGTTATAATTATGGAAATCTGTTTGCTGGGCCACTTACAAATTTGAGGTGTGTGCGGCAGCATAAAAATCAAATAGTGAACGAGGAACTCTGGAATGAAGCACGGACATATGGAGACATACAGCTGATGCCTTTTGTTGACTACTACAACCTCATCACCTTTAAAACCTTAGCCATCTGCATATTTGGGGTACATATCTGTCTCTTCTTTTGATATACATTGATGACTGGACCTTTGTCTCATTTAACTCACCTGTTTAACAGACAGAGGTTGCATCAGCTAAGTATGTCATGAAGACAGATGATGATGCATTTGTTCGTGTGGATGAAGTGTTAGCTTCTTTAAAGAGGATCAAAGTGAGCCATGGGTTGCTCTACGGATTAATCAATTCAGACTCCAGACCTCATAGGAGTACTGAAAGCAAGTGGTATATTAGCTCTGAGGTAATTCTCCACTCACAAATGATCACTAGTTTCTCTCAAATGTTTTTTTCCTTTAACTTCGCCAATTTGGAATAATTTGGGAGATCATGCTTACTCTATGTTATAACAAAAAATATTCAACCTCTCCTCATGTAGCACAGTTGTCTTGTTAGTTCCACCAGTTCTCATGTTAGTTCCACATTCTCAATCAAAACTCGCAATTTGTTATAAAAGCGATTGTTTGCAGATTCACCTAAACACGGACATCACAAATAAATACCCATCATATACAAAAGATCTGGTAAATACTCTTATCGCAAGGATTGCAATTGGGACCCTAGAATTTTAAGTTGGTATAACTCGGATGAAGATTTGGTCGTCTGGTATAGATGTTTGCAAAGTCGATCTCCTTAATGAAGCTTTATGATCCAACTGTATATCAAGTGTTTTTTATCTTCTTCGATTTCCTTATCCTCCTTTTTTTGTTTATGTTATAAAAGGAATGGTCTGAAGAGACGTACCCCCCCTGGGCACATGGTCCGGGTTACGTGGTGTCCCGTGACATTGCCAAGGCAGTCTACAAGAAATTCAAAGAAGGCCGTTTAAAGGTATAAGAATGATATTTGTCAACGAATTGCAAACTGTTATGTCGTTAGAAAATGAAAAATTCTATAGTTCCAAGCCACCCGCAGTTAATTCTATACATCTCAACTTGAAAACTGTTTATGGTCGATGTGACAGATGTTTAAGCTGGAGGATGTAGCAATGGGTATCTGGATTGCTGAAATGAAAAGGGAGGGTTTAGAGGTGAAATATGAGATGGAAGAGAGGGTCCATAATGAAGGGTGCAAGGATGGCTATGTTGTTGCCCACTACCAAGGTCCTAGGGAAATGCTCTGTCTGTGGCAGAAACTTCAAGAAGGAAATGGTGCTAGATGCTGCGGTGATCGATGATAAGCTTGATTGTTGATCCCCTTTTGCTGTTAGGGCTCCACAAAATCACATGCATTAATAGAATAATTTCCCTGACCAATTTCTAACTGAAAATTTTGCTTACCAGATTTAGCAGATAGAGGAGGGCATTTGGCACAAAAGTAGGAGTTGCCTTTGTACAATTATTATATATTATACTTTAGATTGTTACATCAAGTCACGTACGATGCACGTAGGAGAGATTGGTGCCTTGTATAGAACAGCTCCTTCTTGTAACCAGTCGATAGCAATTCTTTTCGTCTCCATATAGTCATTTAGTCCTTGGCAATTCTTGTGTGTGTTATAAGACATTTACTGCCTTTCGCTGGTTTTTAATTGGTTGAAATTAGCCTTTCACTGTTTTTTTGGTTGATTAATGCCTTGCACTTGTTGAACAGTACTTAGAAGCACCTAACTTGTGTGGTCATATTGATATTAAGGTAAATAGAAATAATGTTTAAAACTAGAAATAAAGACCCTATCAATTTTCATATATGGTATCAACTGATAAAGTACCAAAAACTAAAATAAAAAATGGATTGTAACCACTACAAAATTTATATGAGTTCATTGTTAACATGTTATTTGTTTTCTCAAAACATTTTTTTTTATAAAAAATTCTACCTTCCAAATTATGTTCTTTGTTTTTTTTTATATATATATATATATATATTATTGATTTTGAATTGGTTGTTATAATTTATTTTGTATTTTGTATGAGGTTATTGTAGTTTGAAACAAATTATACTTTATTATTTGTTTTTTACAAGATTATTATAATCTCATAAAGATCATAAATTTGACATTAATTTAGATCGATTCAAGTCATTACAATATATTGTTATTTTAATATTAAAAAATATATTGTTAATTCAAGTGCATGCCGGACGAGTAGTGGGTAAGAAAATTATTTTCTATTGAACCACCCGTGCTAGTTTGTGAATCGTACATAAAAAATCTAAACGCATTTGAAAGAAAAACTAAGAAAAACTTATGATCATTAAAAAAAACATCATTCCTCAGCAGTAGGAACTGACAAATACAATTATTTCTAACTCAACATTTGAACAACGAAGTTTTAACAAAAGCTGATCTATCGACAGTGCTGAAATGGCAGAACTGAAAACATTTAAGGAAAAAGTCAACCTAAAATAAGACAACAAATAATCAATTAGACATGCATCCAACGCCATGTCGACTGGTAGGAAACACCAAGAACAGGCCGCTGCAAATTACACCAACCATGAGAGGAAAACTCTCCATCACTTCATCCATCTCCTTAACATGCCCAGGAAACAAGCATTCAGTCACTCTATGATCCGACAGCGCGATTGCCATGAACACCATCACCGACATCATTGCATGAACAAGATCGGTGAACCCAACTCTGTACCTCTCATCTTTAGGCACATCAACTGTAAGACCAGGCTTAAAAACAGCCAGCCCTTTGGTAGTGACGAATCCATAGTAAATTTTGTCATCTGGGCCCTTGAAACTGTCAGTGAAATGAAAGAAAAAGCAGGAAAGAGAGCAAAGACCAAGAAGGGCGTGGATCATCAGGGCAGCAACAGGTGTGCACACTCCATTCTTGGATATTGATGGAAGAAGCATTTCAAATGTCAAAAGGGTGCCTGTTGGGAGGAAGTTAACAAGCATTGATGTCTTGGAGATGGTTTTTTGCATTCCTTTAGCCACGGCTCTGCGTTTGCTGCCTGGTTCTTTCGGGGCTTTGGTGAGGGTGCACAATGGCTTTGACGACGGTTTTGGTTCATCGCTTTGATGGGATCCAGTGGAGATTTTGTTTGATTTAGGTTCATTTTGCGGGGATGCAGTGTAGATTCTGATTCCAATTTCTTCCCCAGGAGTTTGCTCCATGTTTTCGCTGGTTGACAGCAATATTGTATATCTGGAGCAAGAGAGGAGAAGAAAGATAGAAAAATTCTTGTTGAGAGATCGATGAAAAATGGATGGGTTTGGGGTTTTATAGGAGTTTGATGGTAACTGTATAAAAAATTCAAATTCTAAAGGTCAAACGGTCAGCAACTGCCTCCCATCTCCGAATGGCTGCCATTCACTTCCACACCGTTCCCAGAAACACTTGATGTAAGAAAAAAAGATAAATAGTTTAATTTATCTTTATAAAATCGAACAAATCTTAATATATTTTAATTGTGTTTATTATAACCTGTTGTCACTCGATTAATTTTGCTTTCCTGTTATGCAGATTGTAGAGAAGAGTTTTGTCAGGTCCGACAGACAATTCAAATATATTTATTAAAGTAATTTATTCAATTATTTGCTTTTATAAATGTATTTTTTTAGAATTGCTGAAGAATAAATGATTTTATATATTCAACAATGAATATCTATAAAGAAATTAGTCTAGCATGGTATATTCAATCCATTCCGAGTAAAAAATAAAATAAAAGACTTGAGTTAAAAAATTATAAAATGATAAACTAGAGGCACTAAATCCTCTCCAATAAAAATCTTAACCTGTTTGTTATATTTTCATGT
Organism: Salix viminalis; assembly: GCA_029228465.1. Classification (NCBI taxonomy): domain Eukaryota; kingdom Viridiplantae; phylum Streptophyta; class Magnoliopsida; order Malpighiales; family Salicaceae; genus Salix; species Salix viminalis. Next base: position 4,701,052 of record CM055435.1, read on the forward strand.
TGATTGAAAGCGTAGAGATTAATGTTTAAAATATTTTTTATTTAGAAATATATAAAAATTTAAATTTTCCCAAATTTGTTTTTTTTTCTTTCCAAGCACTCCATAATTAACAAAGAACTGCAGGCTTTTTTCGGTGGCGAGAAGATCAACATCACATGCGAACACGTCTTGTTCCAGATCTTTCTACAAGCTTCTTTTTTTTCCTGTGGGCACCCCACACCGTTGTTTCTCTTCTCCTTCTCTTATAAGCTCCATCACTTTAGCTTTTGCTAATATGCCCTCACAATTTACAAATCTCTCTCTCTCTCGCAAGCAAGCAAAACTACCAGTAGCAGTTCGTCATGGCCTCTGAGATGGAAGTACCTGCCGAATTATCTTCTATGTTTGAGAGACTTTTAAGGTACAGGGACCTCTCTTTGTTCTTACCTTTTATTTTAGGGTTCACCTCCAACAACACCACAGAGCAACGTGACCCAGATCAAGAAGCACCACAGACAACAGGATCAAATGAAAGAATCATCCTTATAAACCCTTTCACTCAAGGCATGGTGGTGATTGAAGGAGCTGCGAGTCTTGAATCCTTACTTAGAGACATGGGTAACAAGAATGGCCAACCACCAGCCTCCAAAGCATCCATAGAGGCCATGCCAAAAGTGGAGATAGGGGAAGATAATAAAGATGGCGAGTGTGCAATCTGTTTAGAGGAGTGGGAGCTTGGTGGGGCAGTAAAGGAGATGCCTTGTAAGCATAGGTTCCACGGTGGTTGCGTAGAGAAGTGGTTAAAGATTCATGGAAATTGCCCTGTTTGTAGGTACAAGATGCCTGTTGACGAGGAGGAATTGGGGAAGAAAATAGATGAGGGAGAGGGAGAGGGAGAGAGGAGAGTTGAAAGAGAGATTTGGGTTAGTTTTGCTTTTAATGGTAGCAGGAGAAATGGGGATTCAAATGAAAACCCTTCAAGTGATTCTTCTACGGAGGATTAAGAGTGATTTTTGTAAGATTCCCCCCCACCCCATCACTTCTTACCTATCTATATAGCATGTACAGATAAGTGATTGTATTTTATGCCTTCAATTGAATAATATTTTCAATGCTAATTTGAGAATTTTCAATGGTTGGTTATAGAAGCCTTTTCCCTTCACCTGAGAATCTTGATCTCTTGACACCTGCCTATCATTTAAAGGGTAGCCATTGGATATGCGCCTGAGAGATTCCAAGAAAATTGAACCTTCATCAAAGTGATGAAAGTCCTCGCGTTCATCTTGCAGGGCTTTTCCAGGTTGTCAGAACTGCGGTTCGAACTGTTTTCCAAGTTCAGTCTTTATAAACACAGATCTTTCCACTCCATCAGACGATTCCGTAATTCGACACGTTCATCAGTCTTTTTCCGCAGTTTGATAGTTGTATACCAGTAAGTTTCCCTAGGGTCTTTGGAGTTCAAACCTAGCCTTCCTTTCGATTCTAAAAATGAAAGCTTGGGCAACGTTGGCATGATCATTGCATTGAAGCTTAGTGGTAGGATTTCTCCCATATACTCTATGATCGTTGTCAACAACTGATCCGACAGTGCAGCCACCAAGATTAAAATTCCTTTTTCAGAACTTTCTCATTTCGTGAGGAGATGTCAAACTATAGTGACTTTCTTCCATAGTGATCAAAGCGAGGCCCGTCCAATCTTTATTCCCTGTTATGTGTTCCCGTTGGATTCCTGATTCAAGAAAGCCAAATTTGAGAGCAAATCAATATTTTGTCAACTCATCGGGTTTAAAATCAGTTTTAGAGACTATCCATTCATGGGCCTTCTTATCCCAACCCGCTCTTGCAACAAAATCATCACTACCTTATCCACGGACAAATTCACTCGTCCTCTATGGTTGGGAAACCCGTTCATCGGTTTGAAACAGTGGGAAACCCATGCACTTACTGTCTGTTATATCAAGATATTTCCACAGGGCGAACCTCCTCAGTTCTACCAGCAGCTCTGAGAATCTCTCGGAAAGGATTGCTGCTAGAGGGCAACTGGCAGTGCCTCCCCCACAACAATGTAATCAAATGACTTGCCTGAGAGTTCTGTAACGTCTGAAGTGATGTACGATTGGCTTCTTCATACATAGAAGGAAGCAGGTTGAAGCGATTAGAGTCGAAGTATGCATCAAAATTGAAGCTGACAGTTTTAAACTGGTGTAACATAGGAAACAGTAAAACTGATTTAGTTAAAGCTGCATGCTTTGATGCAGTGAAGAAGATGGAGACACGCAACGAGTAGAACTAGAAAAACTTCGAACGACACATAACGATGAAAATGAAAAATGCTTGAAATTTCCATCTCTCGTCGAGGTTGGCTAAGAAGAGATTAGAAATGGTAGCAATGGTCAAAAGAAAGAAAAGAAGAAAAATCACTGCTTTGATTTTCTTTCTCTCTCTCTCGTATGCTTTTCTGTTTTGTAAGACTTCAGAAAAAGATGTGGACAACTTAAAAATCCTAAATCTTTTTTCAACACAAACAAATTCGTTAGTTATCGAACACTCTATATGAATATTGTACCAGAAAATAAGCAGCACCAAGTTTAGATTTATGTGTAGAATTATTAATCGAAGTATCCAAAGCAGCAAAGACATTTTTCTAGGAAAACCCATTTTATGAGTGGCCTGCCCATGAAAAACCACTGACAAGCTCAAATTTAAAAATTTGATAATTTTGCAGTTATGGTGATTGCTTGCTCTGATATCTTTTCCTATGCGTTTTTCTGATTTGGAAGATTTCGCAGGGAACAAGCACTTTAAGCATTCTGTCACCTCTGTGTGTCTATATATATATAAATATATATTATCTACAGAGATTAGATGGCTCTTCAAGTACCCAAGCAGTAAGTTAGCTGGAAAATCAACATCAAGCTAACTAATTAGTTGATTGATTGATACTGGTGCAGAACTTAACTCTTAAGTCACGAAGATAGTTTAATAGGTAAACTATTTTTTGGTTGGTCAGTAAGTTAAACTCAAGAAAAGATATTTAGTTCTAGAGTAAAACAGGGAGCTCTATGACCATTGTGGAGAGCAGAGTAAGATGATTCGTGCAGAGTAAGTAAGGACAATAACCATAAAACGATGAATTATTTCTTGAACTAAAATTCCCAGAAAGTTATCTAAAATCAATAGATATGATACGTATAGCTGAAGCTGGGAGCTCGTTAATTACGGGTGTTGTTGGCTACCAAAAGCAGAACCATTCTCCCTTTCCTTGAGAATCTTGATCCCTTGGTACCTCCCTAGCATTAAAAGCGTGGCCATTGGGTTTGTTCCTGGCGATTCGGAGAGAGTTGAGCCATCTAATACTCTCAATCCCTTCACTCCAATTACTCTGTAATCTCTATCGATAACTGATCCTATAGAACAACCACCGTGAAAGTGATAATAAGTTCTCACGTTCTTCCTGCAGAAGTTTCTTAGCTCATTAGGATTGGATGTCACATTGATTCTGGGTTTGGTCCCCAGGAATCGAGCAATGGACCTGGACCTTGCTACTTTCTTGACGAGTTGAACCATCTGGACGCATTCTCTCAAGTCCTTTTCCTCTGCTAGATAGTTGAACAGCACCACAGGGTTCTGCCTAGGGTCTGTGCTGTTCAATTCGAGCTTCCCTTTGGATTCTGGGAATGCCAACTTAATCGAAACTCGCATAAGTGTAGTTGCATTGAAGCTTACTGGTAGCACAAATCCCTCAACAATGAATTTGAAATCTTTTGCTATGCCAACAACTTGAGGCGGTTCTGGTAGGCGATATTCAGGTTTGGCCCTGATGATCAAGGGAATTCCAGGATTGTCTTGCATATCTTGCCCCACCCCTTTCAAGTCCAGCAAAAGTGGGATGCTGAAGGTCTGCAGATGTCCTCTTGGCCCGATGCCGCTTAGCAATAGAATCTGGGGACTGCCTAGGGCTCCTGCTGACAGAATAACATCGCCATGTTGACTCGAATTCTCTGGTTGGCTAAGGTAAGCTTCGTAAGTTTGATTTATGCTGCCGTTGCTCTTAATGAACCTGATACCACGAACTGCGCTCTTGTTTCCTTTATATGTGTCATTGAAATACAACAAACAGGCATCAAGAGATTGATTATCCATGCAGCATTAATAGGAATTCGATGAAATTTCACTCTCATGTATAAAGATTGTTGGGAGTTGGAAGAGTATTTGGGTTTTCATTTGCTTACCATCTCTTTGAAAGACGATGTTCTTCACAGTAGCGTTCAGAAGAACTACGATATTACTGGAGTTCCCTCTTTCTAGAAGATCAGCTGAGATGTGCCTTTTTCTGTCTGAATCAAACACAGTTCCACCGATTTTTGTTCCCGCAACATGATCCCAGCTGAAACCATTAAAAGGTAGAATTCCGGCTTCAAGAAGGGCAGACATAACAGCAGAACTCCACTTAGTTAACAGAGGTTTAAACACAATTTTAGACTCCACCCACTCATAGGCCTCCTTCACCAGCTTCTCATCCCACCCAACTCTTTTAATAAAGTCAGCACTGGCTCTGCTATAGAAACCAGCATTTATGGTTGACGTCCCTCCAAGGACTCGTCCTCTTAGGTTTGGAACTCCGTCTTCGGAGATAAATCTTTGAGCCACAGATGAAAATTCGTCAGTTTGGAGAAATGGGAAGCCGAAGTATTTCTTATCCAACAGCGTAGGATTTTCATAAGGGGAGCCTCCTCGTTCTATCAGAAGCACAGAAAATTTTTCTGAAAGAGTTGCAGCAAGGGGGCAGCCGGCGGTGCCTCCCCCCACGACTATATAATCAAAGGACTTTCCTAATACCTCTTTGATGTTCGAAGTCATGCGAGGGAGCCCGTTTCCTGTAACGAGGGAAGCACATCATTCAAGCTATTAGAATCAGTGTTTTGGTTTCTAATTGAAAAGATGTCATGGTAGCCAAGAATCATACCTTGAGACAAAGAAGAAGACGGAGACAAGTTGACTAGTAGAAAAATAAAAGCTGCCAGAAGCCCATGGCCATGAATAACTGATAGAAGAAGCTCCATCTCTGGGATTTTTATTTTCCACTCCACAGGGAGCTCTTAAGCTGAGAAAATGTTTTCAATTACCCAGTATAGGCTGTTTAATATTATTATTGTTTTGGTCGGGGTGACTGCATCCATCATGATTTAGCCCTCCTTGATTGTGCCGACCAACTTCTTCTTTTCCCTATGCATCCTGGATGATCATAGATGTATACATATCTCGCCTATATCATACCGTAATTTGGGAAGGCTATCGTAAGATGGGATTGTTTTATTTTATTGTGGCGATGGTCGCCGGGAAGACTTTTATGTCTGTGTGATGTTTTTATTTTCCTGCTCATTCATCGTTTAATTTGTGATTTCCTTTAATTTTCCGTTCCTATTTTCAACACAAATTTTTTAGTTGTTGTTGAACATTTCCCGTCAAATTGCCTGAAGCCTCTCCGGCATCCGGAGTCTCGCGTATGACACCACGGAGGTGTTTTTTTCGAGTAAATTATAACAAATAATTAATTAATCAATGAGTTGGTGCCAGGTCAACATTTCACCAGCGAAAAATATTTAGAGGGGCTAAGTTGTTAATAGATAGGAAAAATAGGGGTTAAATAATTATTTTTTAAACTAGAGAGACTAAAATATAGGGTTGATATAGACTCGAAATGTTGGCTTCTAGATATGAAAGCAACCGTAAGGTTTTCCTCAACATCTAAGAAGTGGGAGTGGTAATGAAAATATTTTATCAAACTGGGTTTCAAGGTCTTCCAGTGGTGGGTCCTACTTTTACTTTAAATGCTTAAAATGATGCCGTATCAGCTGAATCCAAATTTGAAACGTCAGGTCATCAATTTCGTAGATGTTGCTTGTAAATTCATCCGTAACAACTAAAGAGAATAGCTATACGGGGAAAAAAATGATCGAGATAGTTTTTTTTTATTGGATCATATATATATTTATTGATAGCTACATCTTGACAGTTCATCTCTTTTTAGGTGCCCTTCACCGCGTTGAAATTGCGAGACAGGGGAGTTGCTTGGGTTGGGTAGTTTTAATTGACTACTACTATATACCACGTGGATTTTGGAAAAATAAATAACTTCTTTAATAATTATGATTATTTAAGAAAAAATAGTTGGAAACTGATGGTTGTTTTCTGCTCTCTTATTTATTTGAAATTGCTGTTTCATTTGTATTCAAATGGAAAATCTACTTGACAGGGTGTTGGATTCCCAGCAACTGTATTTCTCAGAAAAATATAAAAAAAATAATATAACAATTTTTTTATGATTGTATACATAGTTGAAATTGAGAGTTTCCTACGGTGGTGGTGGTGGTGGGCTACAGCTTACAGTAGCGTTCTCCCTTTCCCTGACAATCTTGATCCCTTGATACCTTCCTAGCATCAAGAGGGTAGCCATTGGATTTGTGCCTGGTGATTCCAGGAATGTTGAGCCATCGATAACTCTCAAACCCTTTATCCCATATACTTTATAATCATCGTCCACGACTGAACCAACGGTGGAACCACCATGATAGTGATAATAAGTCCTGACATTTTTCTTGCAGAAGTTTTTCAGCTCATCCTGACTAGACATCAAATTATCTTGTGGTTCCTTACCAAGGAACAGAACAACAGATTGTGACCTTGCTATTTTACTGAGTAACTGAGCCATCTTGGTGCATTCCTCTAGATCCTTCTCCTTTTCTAGATAGTGGAATTCCACAGCAGGATTTTGCCTGGGGTCTGTGCTGTTCAATTCCAGCGTCCCTTTAGATTCTGGAAACGCAAGCTTGATTGCGATCGGCATCCTTGTTGCATTGAAGCTTACTGGTATTATGCCCCCCTCGACAATGAATTTCATGTCTTTTGTTATGCCTGCAACTTGAGGTGTATCTGGAAATCGGTATATTGGTTTGGTGTCCACCAAAAGGGCAATGCCAGGGTTGTCTTTCATCTCTTTCCCAACCCCTTTTAAGTTCAGCACAGGCGGGATACCGAAGTTCTTGAGATGTTTTTCAGGTCCGATGCCACTTAACAATAGGATTTGAGGACTTCCTAGTGCTCCTGCTGATAAAATAACATCGCCCCTTGAACTTGAATTCTCTGGTTGATTCAGGTAAGCTTCATACGTTTGGCTTGTGCTGCCATCACTCTTGATGAACCTGACACCACGAACTATGCTCTCGTTTCCCTTACCTGCACCATTTTAAGGGAGCTTGAGCTTCAGCAAATTGATTATCCGAGCAATTTTGGCATAGGATCATTGAAAACCTGTTTTTAGTAACCTACTGTTGTCAACTCTTTTAAATACTATCTACAGATATCTTTGCTTACCATTGACATGGAAGATGATGTTCTTGACAGTTGCATTTAGAAGAACAATGATGTTTTCTGAAATTCCCGGTCTCAAGAAGATCTGCTGAGGTGTGCCTTATTCCATATTCATCAAACAAAGGTACCACTAATCTTTGTTCCCTCTATATGTTCCATGCTGAATCCATTATAAGGTAAAATTCCTGCTTCAAGAAGACCGAACTCTACAACAGATTGCCATATAGTCAACTCAGGCTTAAAAACAATGTTAGACTCTACCCATTCATAAGCTTCCTTCACTAGCTCTTCATCCCACCCAACTGTTTTAACAAAATCATAACTAGCCCTGCTATAGATCCCACCATTTATAGCTGATGATCCTCCCAGAACTCGTCCTCTGTGGTTCTTAACTCCATCTTTCGATACGAAGCTTTGTGCCACCGATGAGAATTCATCAGACTGGAGTAATGGGAAACCATAATATATCTTGTCTGATACCATGGGGTTTCCATAAGGCGAGCCTCCCCGCTCTATCACAAGCACAGAGAATCTCTCGGAAAGAGTTGCCGCAAGGGGGCAACCAGATGTTCCCCCCACAACAATGTAATCAAAGGACTTACCTGAGACGTCTTCGACATCTGATGTCAAGTAGGGAGGGTTTTTTCCTACAATGAAAAAAGGAAACTGAAGATGTTAGAATGGATTTTTAGGCTTCTAAGTGGAAGCTTTCATGACTTAGAGAATCTGTTCGTTTAAGTATCTTACCTTGTGTCGATGGGAAAGAATGGGACAACTTAACAAGTTGTAGGAATAGAAAAGCTGTGAAAAGTACGTATCTGTAAAGAATGTGCCTTAGCTTCATCCTTGTTCCTCCAGCTTCCATTCCCCAGGGCTTGCTTAAGAAGGAGGATAAATGTTAGCAGCATATATTGACCTGTGTGGTTCATTTAATGATTGAGTTTTCAGGCGTAGCAAACTTATTGGTTGAAGTTCCTTGAACGTTAATATATTTGAGCCTACGCGTGGTTTGGCTAATGATTCATCCTTTGTTGGATGTTTACTGATTTTGCATCAACAATGATTTCTTCCTCCTGGCTGTTCTTATTTTTTTATTGTTTTACACATGCCTTTTTTTGGTTCAGATCCCCTTACAGCTTTCTAGCCAATTTTATTCAGTGGTAAAAGTTTTTTATTTGGGCCAAATCATTTGATGGATTTTTACTAAATTGGAGTTACAAGTCATAGATATTGAATTCAGCCAGTGATATCCTTTAAGTGAACTGCCCAGTTTGAGTGTAAAAATTTAGCTGAAGTTGGTAAATTGGATTCACTCCCACACTATCATTTTGAGCTCTAAATTGAAGAGAGATCACAAACCTCCAAATGTAGAAGGTTTTCCTAGAAACAAATCAAGAAAGAACTTAATCTTAGAACTTCAAATATAGCTAGGGATGCCCTAATTGTTAAAACCTAAAAATACATTGAGAGACTTTCTTGGAAAAACTTCCAAGAGATGAATTTACATACGCACAATATATATAACACCATCTTTCGATATGGATATACTTTCAAAAGTTTCTTGGGGTCCATGCATGTACCAATATACATAGTTTATAAACAAAGATTAACTCTTTCAGGTAACTTTACTGCATTTTAACTCTTTCAGGTAGCTTTACTGCATTTTAACTCTATCACCCTCCAACTCCAAAGGTTTCCCAATTCAGATGTTCAGATCCCTAACAGTTTTAGTCTATTGATTTCGAACCCTGGTTCAATCTTGTGTTGATTAGCTATTCAAATCAAACATCCCCAAACTCAACTGATCACCATTTCTCAATCTACTAGCCAGTGGCTGCTCTACAAAAACACCATCACAGATGATACTACCACTTCTCTTCTTCCCTTGATTGCTTGAACAGGTATTCACTGGGTTGTCTCGCGGGTGAATATCCATTAAAGGAAGCTCAACAGAGGCTGTATAGGACTTGTAGGTGTCATGAATCTCATTCTTTTGTTGCATATCTTCCTTTCTCCCAGAACTCTCAGATGATGTCAAGGAGCTTTCCATTGAACATACTGCACTCCTCATTTGTGTCCTCTCCATGTCTCTTAAGCTTGAACCTCCTGTTTCTGTCAATTCAGATATTGAAGAACTTGGACATCCACTATTAGCCATTGAGACTAATCGAGAGAGCTCAGCTTTTGCTAGTTCTACACCTATAGAATAAGAATTATATCCAGCCAGTGTTTCCTGTGCTTTCTTCAATACAGACTGTAAGTATTTCCCTTGCGCTTCAATTCTCAGCTGCAAATGTCTTTGTACCTGCAATAAAAATTTGAAGTGGATACGCATGTTCTGATCAATAAACAGAGAAAGATTTAAAGAAAGAGGTTTCTTTCTTGGTCTTACCTCAATCTGTTCAGAAATCTTCTTCTTCACTTCCATTTGCATTTGGAGAGCCTGAGCAATCTGAAAGCTTCTGTTGAACATAACACTTTGGGTAAATTAAATAAATAAAATCTGTATTATTATATCAGTACAATTTATATCATAAAGCAGGTAGAGACTATGTCAACTATTACCCATTAATTGGATGTTGGTTTCCATCACTGCAGATTCCCCTGCTACTTTGAATGACTGCAGACTCTTGGAAATGATCGTCACTACTTTGAATCTCCTTGGCATCTGCAACGAAGAGAAATACACAGAGACAACGCCCCATTAGAATATAAATGAGAAAACCAATTATGCAGTAGCTCATTAATCTGTTTTATTATGATTTACAAATCACCTTCTTGGTTGTTTTCAATGCTGATCAGGGACTGTTGACTCTTCCATAGCCTGTATTTCTGCATCAAGAAGCAAACATAAAATCACAATCTTGTTTTCTGCATTGGTAAAAGCAACATAGATTGATCTAATCATTCTAAAGAGAAGTGCCTGTAAATGGCTCTTCAAGTGGTATAAAGTAAGTTCAGGAATCTCCATCGCCCTCTTCAGACTCTTCGGTGTTGCCTCTGCACATATATAAACATAGAAAAGATTAGAAAACCTTGTCCCCTGTACAAAATACTGACAAGTAGGGTCATTGAGGTCATAGAAATACTTACTATCTGCACCTCCAAGCTGATTGACTGCTTCAACAAACCTTTGATGAAGTTCTTGAGTCCATTTTAGCCTAGGCTTTGCATCAGTGGACAAAACCAAGTTCATATTCTGACGGTGCAGACCCATTTCTGTTCTGTGAATGATAGACAAGTAGAAGACTGAAACGTAAATAGGAGTTATGATCCTCTTCAGCTATGCTTGAAAATGTGGCAGCTATGTATGTAGTTCTCTTTTATTATTTCGGAGTCGTTGGGCTGTCCTGTGTTCTCACTCCATATCAGGAAACATAAGTGGGGTTATTTCGGAAGGGAATATATGCTATGAGCTGTGGCTCTTCCTTTCTCCTACCTCCCATTTCCTACCATCTTTTTTTTTCAAAAAATAAAATAAAAATCCTCTCTTTCTTCTTTGACTTGAAAGGGGAGAGGGAGAGAATCTATTATGCAGCAAAAACAGAGAAAGCAACCCACTTCATCAATTTGAGCCTCTCAAAAGGAGCGAAAGAAGAAAAGTGTATGGTTTGTTTTCTTCCTGATCTCCAACCTCGCCCCTCCATCTCTCCCTGATTGATTCCCTGCTGTGCTAGGCAGCCCCCACCATAATGAATAATGGGAGCAACTTTCCTAACACTCTGAGAAAGCTTTGAAGAAAAATAAGTATGTCGATGGGAATTTGTAATAATGGATATTTCTTTATGGTGACTGAAAGGGAAACCCAAATGGGCCGGTCTTTCTTTCTCTCTTTCAATTTTACTCTCTTTTCCAGTTTTCCTGTTCTCTTTCTCGAGCAGGCTGTAGTGTGTGATTGGCAGGTCCTTTTTGCTCCTTGTAGGGTTGGACGAATCAAAGAATCTAACCCTAGATTTTACGATCCAAAAACAAGTCCCCTAGAAAAAAAGTGGATCAAATCGCCCGTATTATATATATATATATAAAAGATCAGATAAACCACACAAATGTAATCCCCCCCATAATACAGTTTGTTTTATATGGAAAAAACAAAATGAACCAGAAAGAGACACAGATGTGCAAGATTGACTGCTTAAAGTCACAGGAGGGATCTTAGGCTCCAAGTTTTATATATACACGCAAAATGTACCATCATTCATCAAAGAACCAATCGTTTATAAGTATATTCAAGCCAACCACTCTTTGTTCCACTTCCACCAGAGTTGTTGTCCCATGGAATCTGATAAAAATCAAGAAAGCATCTGGTGATTTGAGTTTTCGTGTACATCAATCGATCCCTTCTTTTTTTCTTTCCACGTCCAACCCTGTCCTTACTAGTTAATGAATAAGAGTGTACCATTTTAATACCTTTTTTTTAAGAAAAAAGTGGAGTTTTCTTGTCATGTTATTGATATGTTACAAGTAAACAAGAAGCTAAACCAGCAGTCCTAAATACAAAGCAACATCACTAACAATGTCTGAAACTGATCCAACATCTCATGGTGGTTGTGATGCAAAAGCAACAGGATTGATTTGGTTCTATAACATGAAAACAATCTACTGGACTGGACTGCTCGGCGGAAAAGTATCATACTAACAAGTAAGGAAATGAATTCCAAAGGGAATGGTAGCTATATGTCTGTAGTCCGTATCTATGCTGAAACTGAGCAAAGAAATTCTCACCCAGTGAAAGAAAAGGAAAAGGGAAGCCAAAATGGGCAGCAACAAGTCGTAAAAGTCGATTGCATCAGATCAATCTTTGGATTTCTTGGGTTGCAGATTTAGAGTTTTTTATATAACTGCAATCAAAAATCCAATGATTGATCTCCCAAAGAATTGCCATATGATCAGTGTCATCCAATCAGGTGTTCTTGCTGCATTGATCACTTTCCCTGGATTCAAAGGTGAAGAAGGTTAGATACGAAAGCAGTTCTTTAATTAAGCAATTACAATAGCAGCAGTGGTGCTATATATTTATTTATTTAAAATTAACAAAGTAGAAGGCATGCATGTATAGTATAGTTGTCCTGTTCTAACTGGAGATTTCAATCAGTTGACCCAGCCTGCCATTGGGACACCGTATCAGTGGTGGGGAAAAGAGTGAAAAAGTCCAGCGATTGTATTGTTATTGCCAGCAAATTCCATTAGATAAAAATAAAAAAACAAAAACTTTTAACAAAAAAACCAGTGTGGTGGATCCAATGCAGTGGTAGGTCCATTTCAACAGCAAGTTCTTCCCAAGCAAGCATCTGCCTCTGTCCCGAGACCATATTCATTCTTTAGTAGCAAGTTTCATAGCTCATATTCAAAGAAAAGAATACAGATTATTGGCAAAGTTCTTACGATATGCGGCCCGAATGTTTGAAAAACAAGAAAAGAAGGGAGAGTCATTGAAGAACCTTTCTCTTTAACCAGCTGATGTACTTGAAAGCTCCTCCTGCTTTAATTTATTCTGTAACATGTAAAGGAGATTCTGGGATGATGCCAAAGGGGGCCATGTTTATTTTTTAGGTCTGTAGGAGAAGGTCCGGTGAATCAAAAGTCAGTCGAGCAAAGTTGCCTCTAATCGATTATTATTCTTTGACGGGACCCATAAGAGAGGAGATCTCACAAATCCAACCGCATGGAAAGAAGATGAGAAGAATATGGCCTCAGGAATCACGAAAAGAGAAACAAAAGGAACCAGTCACCATCTCCACAAAGTAAAAAATGAGATAAATTGCTGAAATTTAAAGACGAACACACGCTGAAATGACATGATCAATGCGTCATTAATCTATTTACTTCAAATTTATATGCATTTACTTATAATCCAAGCAAATCCTATTTAACTTGGTCAAATGAAAAACCATGCACAGAAAGAAATAAACAAATTACTGATACAGGCCTTTCTGCAAGCGAATACACGAACAGTCACAAATATTACTGGCTCGTTGAAAGCCTAAAATCCTCAAGCAAGCTATGTTGGAAATCAAAGAAACAAAAGTCAATATAATTCAAAACTGGAATTGTTCCGAAATAAAGAACAATGAAGAACACTAAGGAATAATAAGAATGAGCAGAATTCAAGTGTAGGGTTACTCTATTCCCTTCTTCTCTTATTTATATTGAAAACTTGAAGTGTTACATTCAAATAGGGTTTCCCCATTTGCTTACAACTTTTTCTTCTACAATCTAAATAGGAAAATAGTTAAAATGAAAACTAGAACTTTGATCAATCAATATCTTATTTAGAAAACATAATAATTTAAAGATAGTAAAAATCCTGACATTAATTGTAGGCTTGGAATCAATCTTTAGTCTTCATTCTTCAACAAGCTATACCTGCTAGTGCGCGCTACAAGCTCAGGTCATGGGCTCCTGTAGATAATAAAAAAAGAAAGTAATTGACACCCATCGGAAAACAGCAGACATGAGTGAAAAACAAGCAATCCCATCTTATTGTGTGAAGTGACGCCATCTTTTGTAAGTGCATCGAGAATGGAAAGGGAAGAGGAAGAAGATTGAGCCATTTCAAGTGCAGCAACAGACAACAAAGCAGCGAGTTTTCCTTCTGAACTCACCCTTGTAACTCATCTTCCTCTGGATCATATGCAGAATCAGAGTTTGGTTTTGAAAGAAATGGCCCACAAATCCTCGATATTCAAATTGAAAGTCGCTTGGGATCATGAGCATTCATAATCGTCATAATTGTTACATGGTCCAGATACACACATCAAAGTGCCAGTCTTGTGTGGATTTTTAAACAAGGCAGATGGCTAAACATTTCAATAAATTACTGCTCATAATCAACTTCTAGAAATAAAATAACCCGTTTGTTTTTTTCTAAAACAAAAAATCTTTTTCTTACTATTATTTTTGGATCATTTTTGACATGATAATATAAATAGAAAAACACATTGAAAAAAACAATAGAAATAAATAAATCAAGTTTTAACTTACTGGGTAGGCCTACAAGAACACAATGTTAAACAAAAAAACGAAAATTCAGGGAAAGTATACTATATCCCGCGATTTGATTGACAGGGACAAAGTGGAATCGTGCAGAAATATTCCCTCAAAATAATTCAGGCGAGACCAACTCATCTCTGATAAAATGCAACATCTAATGTCTGTGTTTGACACGACTCAAGCCAGAAAAAAATGTTAAAATAATTAATATCAAGCGCAGAAAAAAAGCTACAAGCTTGAGTGATCTTATGAGTGAAGTATTAATCTAAATACAAATAAAGTATTTATTGATTAAACTAAAATTACTATTTTATTCTTAATAAATAAGATTATATAAATATTATTCAACAAAAAAACACAACCCTGCTCACTGCTTGAAGAACAAATCCAGACGGGTAGCCACAGGTTACGGAAAGCAAACTAACTAGCACGGTAAAACGCAGAAGCCATGCTTCAAGAGAGCAAAGAATAACATGATTTGTATGAGCTTGGCGAAAGAAAATCCAGAAAAACAAAGTATATAACACCACAAAAACTCATTCTTTTAGGTTCACAGACAAGTCAAAGGGCAAAGCACACTCCTTGTAATCTTTCTTTTTAAAAAAAAATTGATTTTTTTTATTTAACTTGATATATAAGACTCCTCGACAAAGAATTAAGTGTATGGAATTAATATTAACATGAAAATGGAGTGTTTTATTTATTTTGATACCTAAAAACCCTAAAAAAAATGATTCAACAAATGAAATCAATTTGAAGGTTGATCGAATGACTCCATGGATATACAGTTTTGGATCGGGCACCGGGGCCCAAGTCAACAAGGTAGAGAGAAATTGCGCTTCTAGTTAATGGAGTCTGCCTACCCAACTTGGGCGGGCTCAATAAAAGCCGGGTTTTCGGTGGCAAGAAGCATGCATACTTTCTAGAAGTTTCAACTTTATCAAAGGAACTTTAGGTGCATTCATTGGTCAAAATGGGGAGAGGGGCAGTCTGGTCAATCTGTTATGATTGGAGGAGACTCGACTCCGTTGTGCCATCTGCAGTTGGTGGAGAACGTCGAATGGAGTGGTCAAAACTCAAAAGAATTTACAAACTTTTGCAGCGGAAAGTGGCGAGAGAAGAGGAGAGAAATAATAAGCAACGGCTTCTTTTTTTTTTTTTTTATCTATGGAGATTAAACAAATATAAATTCTCTCATCAAAACAAAATAAATAAAAAATCTCAAATAACATAAATATATCATAGAAATAACCCATAAAACAATAAATATAGGGGGATTATTTAAATTATATTTGAAAAGTTTATACTTTACTCATAAGGAAAGTAAATATGAAAAAGAGTGGACAGCCCTCGCATTCGCTTACGAGCGGCGCTACTGGGCAGTTATTTATGGATAAGAAACTCGTCCTTGGCTTGTTCAACTTTCTTGTTTTAGTTAATCAACTATATAATATGCACGAACACACATTGCTTTTGACGAGCATTTGTGGTCGGTCCATGATCGATCACATCCGTCTTTTCATCTCATATCATATACTGACTGCTGTATTTTTATTTTTTCATAACGTTTTTTAGCACTTTATTATAACCGCGCTGTCATTTATGGTCGGCCAAAAGTCAAAACTAAATAAACCTCTCGAAGCCCTGTTGTTATTGGCCATTGCAGTACACATCCTTTGCCACCTCACATGATACGCTCTGTAGATTGTTTTCCCAAAAATAAAATCGGCGATTGCTAAAAAAAATACATACCCTTGCTGGTGTAGTTTTTTTTTTTCTCGTGTAAATGTATATAATTATTAACTGGACTTTAACAATTCTTTTACAAGCTAGTGCTACTGAGTTAAATAGCCATATCAATAAACACTAAGAGCCTAATTGGGAGGGTGGTTGCGGTTATTTTTGAAAGTATTTTTTATTTAAAAATATATCAAAATCTCTTAATTCGATCGTTAGATTGAGAGAAACTTTACGAGAAGTCTGTTGACATATTTTACATATAACATGTTAACATTTTAGAACAATTAGAGAATGTAATGACCTTGCGAGATTGATGATGACATTCTCGTAATATTATACATGTTCATAATTTTGTTTAGAAAAATCATTTTATTGTGTTTTTTAGATTAAATTGTATAATTCTAAATAGTTTTATTTTTGGATTTGAACTAAATTTTTTTAATTAATCTATTCCCTGAAACAACATGTCAAAACCAAAATATTTCGTTCTAATGGGGGGTATAAATATGTTGAATTTTCTCACTGAAGCAAACCATGCAAGCCACCTTTTGCCCTGGCTTTATTCACTCTTCCTCTTAAACACATGGAATCTAGTGTTCAGCAGTGATTGTTTTTTAGCCAGTAGAATATAGGTGTGGAAAGAATTTTACATCTAGAATCTCAGGGAAAACAAAATGCGACCCTGGACAAGGCCAAGAACGACGTCGTCCAATATGGCGTTCCTGTTACTGCTGATGAAGATCTCTAACTAGATTTTAATACTGGACGCAGCACGGACAAAACTCCACAGCCTCTGATCAGGTGAAGATTTTGTAATAGCACAAAAGAGAAGGTGATCTAAAATAGGATAAGAGAAAAAGACATGCCCTGTCCTTCACCTTCATCAACCTGACACGTCGCGCCACCAGGAAAGATACCCTTCCTAACAGCCACTAGAAGAAGATTGCAGAATAACCCCCCTCACCCCCACCACCACACACACTGATGGACAGGAGTGTTTCCGACAGTAATTTCAAGTTATTAGTTATGAGATACGCATCGTATAAGGGATATATATATATATATATATAAAATAATAACTCTTATCATTTTTATAAAAAATAATATGTGAGAATAATACTTGTAGTGACACGTTGCAAGAAATAAGTTGTGAAGGGAATCAACGGCACGGATGTGTCAGATGACCTTTTCACTTCGCTTTTTGCAGGTGGTCAAAGTAAGATAGGGTGGTGATGTGTGTAGCAATGCAGGGCAGCATGGGGGGTCTCGTGCCACGTGCTTACAAGGCAAGCGGGGTTCACAGCTTGTCAATGTCTCAACCCAAAACTTCAAAAAACTCGCTAAGAGTTCTGATGGTAATTTACTATAACCTACTAATATTATCCTTTTTATCTCGTTAGCGTAAAGCCGTCTTAGCTCAGCTGGTAGAGCGCATGGCTTTTAACCATGTGGTCGTGGGTTCGATTCCCACAGACGGCGTTTTGTTGATTCTTTTTCAGTTAAATACTAATTAATTTTAATTTAATCATGTCAATTACATTCTCAGATATCTTAATTTCTTCTTTGTAATTAATAGATGTGGCGTGAACACAGTGAGTACATAAATTTTAAATGATACAGCTTCCTTGAATTCTAAATATTATTCCAAATATAAAACATTTTACATATAAAACATTTTTTTAATAATGGTAATGGTAAGTGAAATGATGGTCATGTTGATGATGAGATGGTGGTGTTGGTGAAAAAAAGGTGGTGAGATGAGATGATATTATTCATAAAATAATATGAATACGGGGATATATTCAATGGTGATTAGGGTAAGTCTCTCCTATGATCATATTATATAACTATCAATTTATATGTGATAATTCAGTGTGAAATCATAGAGAATCTTCAGCATCTTCCCTCTCATGTAGGCTAGCTAGCCAGAAATAACAAAAAAAAATTATCACGACTCATGTTAAAACTCTCCTAAAAAAGAGTGTGACTCGTGACACGGAAATAAGATAAAATATTTTAACTATCATCGACGATAAATGAATGGAGATGTGAGATTAGAAAACTGATAAAAAAAATTCAATTGATAATAAAAATATAGAGCATAAAAAGGAGATAAAAAGAGGAGAATGTATATATATGACGATGAAGCAACTGTTTGAAAGAATAGTTAAGGTTATTTTTCAAAAAAAAAAATGTTCATAAAAATATCAGAATGATATTTGTTTTATTTTAAAAATTATTTTTAACACCATCACATCAAAATAATCTAAAAACATTAATTTTGAAAATAATTTTTTTTTTCAAAAATATTTTTAAAACACAGTATCATACAGAACTAGAGAAGAGAGAAGATCTGAGAGGCCACATAAACTTGTGGCTCACAAAAATTTGCGACAAAGTGACAGTTTAAAAATATAATTGAAGTTGTTTTTTTAAGTATTTTTTATTCGAAAAGATATCAAAATGATATTTTTTATTTTTTAAAAATTATTTCTAATATTATCATATCAAAATGATCTAAAAATATTAAAATTTTTGAAACACGGTATCAAACCGGACAGAAGAAGAGAGGAGATTTTAGAGGCCACATAAACTTGTGGCTCACAAAATTTTGCCTTTTTCTGATGTGGCATTCTCCCAATTTGTTTATTTACTTACCACCACCAAGCAGATTACTGTCAAACCCTTTCCTCTTCTTTTTTTGTTTTCCTCTGCTCTTCCACCTCGTTCGATCCCCAAAAACACACGCCCCATCATCCTTAGCAAGTACTCGAAAAAGAACAACACAAGCTGAGAGACAGTCATTGCCACTTCTTCTAAGCAAACTGCTAAAGGAAAGAGAGAATGCCAGAGATCAAGCTGTTTGGGAAGACGATTCCATTGCAAGTCGATCAGCAGCAGGAGGATGTGTGTTGTGCTGATAGCAAGTACGAGTCTTCCTCGGGAACACCGGTTGCCCCACACCAGTCTGAGGAGCACGGCTACACCACCACCACCGCTGCTGCTTCCTTGCATGGAAAAGACAGTCCTCGTACGGAGGGTGAAGAGCAAGAAGGCAGCCACAGGGTATGTGTATTCTGATTTGGGTTGGGATTGCATATTTCTGAGCTTGCCTTAATTGTAAAAACTATTTTGTTGCCATTTGGACCTGTAATCTCAGAACGACTAAATTGTTTATGCCTCCATTTTAGTTCATCCATGTATTTGGATTTTTAAGAGGAGATGGAACACCCGTTGATTTATGGGAGTCCGACTTGAAATCCTTCTGGTGTCAATTCTTGAATTTCAGAATAAAGGGACTGTTCCATTACTCTTCGTCTTCCGCTTTTATTATTTGTCGTGTTTTGGTAATGGCTACCGAAGTTTTTACTAAATTCCTCCCATAAATACTTTTACCTTGTGCTTATTTTTTAGAGGATTTTCACTCAGACTTCTTTTGAAGCAGAATTAGTATTGATGAACTACAGAACACCAGGCTCGATATCAGTAGTTGACCATTACTGTCCACTCTGAAATAGTTATCAAGATTGACCCAGACATTTCCTCGATCGAGGATCGTATGATTTTGTCAGATTCCTCAACTTTTCATACTATTCGCATAATTTCTTGGTCCAGTCTTTCATACCGGGTCACTGTTCTGTTTTGCCCTCTCTGGCATGGCACTGCGTTTCTTCAAGGGAAAGCTTTGCAGTTCATTAGACTGATCTTGACTAGTGGCAACTCGATGAATTCTAATGGTTTTGCCTCTAATAACTGTTAAGGAACCATCTCACCTAAAAGCTTAAGCTTGTAGGTGAGGCCCCAGAATATGATTATATTATACTCTAACACACCCCCTCAAGTGAAAGCCCTTTGGGCTTGAAACTTGCACAGGCCCACATCACCTTGTGCTTGGTTTTTATCAAATAGAATGGGGGTGGTGAGATTCGAACTCGTGACCGCTGGGTCAACAAGGCTCTGATACCATGTTAAGGAACCATCTCACCTAAAAGCTTAAGCTTATAGGTGAGGCCCCAGAATATGATTATATTATACTCTAACACAATAACTGCTATAAGGAAAGGTTTCTAGTGCTTGGGTTACTTGAACTATCTATTTCCAATTGACAATGAGACAGGTCTGTCGTGAAGTTGTTTATAAACTCTGTACTCCTACAGTGTTAGAGTTTTCTTTTAACTAAACTGATTGTATTTCAATTTCACTCCCACCTGTTTCCACCTGATTCTGGTCTGAAAAAATGTACATGCAAGCATACAGCTCTACGCAAGGAAGTCATCTCTATTTCTTCTCATTCGTTTCTTCTTTTCTTTTTTGACATTTTAGGAGTCTTCAGGAGAGGAAATTGCCAACGAGAAACAAGTAGATGTTACCTCGTGTCAGATTACTGAGGACTCAAAAGATCCGACATCATCAGGAATTAGTGAGAATCCAAATACTCTCTCAGTTGAGAGGGAAACTTCACCTCTGAAAAGCAGCAAGGATGAAGAACAAAGTGAAACAAGCATCTCACAAGAAAAGACTCCGATGAAGCCTGACAAAATACTTCCATGCCCTCGATGTAAAAGCATGGATACTAAGTTCTGTTATTTCAACAATTACAACGTCAATCAGCCTCGTCATTTCTGTAAGAACTGTCAGAGATACTGGACCGCTGGAGGAACCATGAGGAATGTGCCTGTGGGAGCTGGACGGCGCAAGAATAAGAGCTCTTCAGCTTCACATTATCGTCACTTAATGGTACCAGAAGCTCTCCGAACAGTTCAAGTGCATGCCATGAACGGAGTTCATAAACCCTTTATGGGAAACAACAGCAATGTCCTCACATTTGGTTCCGGTTCTCCTCTTTGTGAATCTATTGCCTCTGTGTTGAATCTTTCAGAGAAAGAGCAAAATAGTGCTCGAAATGAGTATCAGAGACCTGAACATGGAATCTTTGTATCTCGTGGAGGGGCAGGAGGTAATGGGGATGATCGCTCAAGTGGATCCTCCGCCACAGCTTCGAATTCATCAGAGAAGGGATGTGATGGTAATTCGAGAGAAGCAGCTAATAAGGATTATCAATCCTTTCCTCCCCAGGTTCCCAGCTTCCCCGGGCCTCCTTGGCCATATCCATGGAACTCTGCGATGCCTCCACCGAAGCCCTCAGGTTTTCCAGTATCGTTTTATCCTGCACCAGCTTACTGGGGTTGTACTGTCCCGAGCCCCTGGAATGTGCCGCCATATGCATCTCTTCCATCACCCCCGCTAAATCACTGTACTCAAAGCTCCAGTCCTACGTCTCCACTGGGTAAACATTCAAGGGATAGCAACATCCTTAATCCAGCCTACTTAGAAGCGCCCTCGAGGGAGGGCACCAAATCAGAAAAGGGTGTTTTGGTTCCGAAGAATTTGAAGATTGATGATCTTGGTGAAGCTGCAAGGAGCTCTATGTGGGCGAGCCTCGGGATCATGAGTGAAAAATCCAACTCTATCAATGGAGGAGGTCTTTTTAAGGGCTTTCAATCTAAAAACGAAGACAGGAATTACATGGCTGGAACAACTTCAGTGTTGCAGGCGAACCCTGCTGCATCGTCCCGGTCTCGCAATTTCCATGAGAACACTTTATGAGAGATCAGTTAAGCTGTATACTTTCTGCAATAATTGTAATTAAATGAAATGGAGTTTTTCATAAGTCTACTGTATCCTTCACTCTCAACAAATTTGTATTCCCTTTTACACTTGATTCCTGACACGACCAGAAGGCCACCTTACTGACAAAGAATTCCTATACAGGAAAACCAGTTGTTTTTCATCTTAGATTGTCTTATTTTACCAAGTTTTCATGTGCTCGGTATCCTGAATGCTAATATATATATATATATATATATATATAGAGAGAGAGAGAGAGAGAGATCTCTTGGATGAAACAAAATCCTACTCTTTGCAGAATTGAATGAGCTTTTAAACCTCGTTCAATACCTGACCTTCTAATGGCTCTTTAAACTTCAAAAACGATCGAAACAAAAATAAAACTTGCAAAGGTCTTACCTGGTGACTCCCGCTCTAAAGTAGATAAGGGGTTTTCCTTCTAGTAGGGCTTTGACCCTAAAATCTCATGATGGCACTATCAGTTTCATGGCAGTGTTGTTACTTTTATTTCCTTTCAGCTTAAACATTTTGTACAAATTAAAAAAAAAAATAACGGTACAGTTTTTATCTTGTTTAAAATTTTGATCTGTTCTAGAAATTTTGTTCAAATTTCAACCGGAATATTTCGGTTTTGTTCTATTTCAGCTAAATAGTATTTTTTTTTAAATAATAAATAATTTTACAATATCAATCATATCTCTTAATCCGATCATTAGATTTAGATAAAATTTTACGAGGAGTCTCTTGACATATTTATATATATTATATTAAAATTTCAGAGAAATCAGAAAATCTAATGACCTTGCAAGATTGATGATGATATTCTTATAATATTATACATGTTCATAATTTTGTTCAGAAAAATTATTTTATTATGTCTTTTTTTAGATTAAATTGCGTAATTCTAAATAATTTTATTTTTGGATTTGAATTAAAAAAATAAATTAATATATGTAATTATATATATACATAAACAATAAAAACCCAAAACGAGATGCTGAAAAGCTTCGAAACCGAACCATTTTGAAAAAACGAAACGAATTGACAACGTTGTTTCATGGATTCCCTTCAATACTGAGTGAATCAGAAGTCATATCACTTTACTTGGGTTCGATTTGCTGCCAATCAGTACAAATCATTCCTTTTAAATTCCAGGGCCATAGTTATGATGCTTGTGCAGTAGAAGGTCTTGTTCATCATTCATCCAACTAAACGCCACTCATGGTCCCTCCCCCTCCTATTTGTTCTACGCAAAATCAAAGGGCTCGGAGTGGGAAAAGTTACTGCAGGCACCCCCGCATTTGAACAGAAAAACTTGGATTCTCATATGCTTGAGAAACCCAAGCATCAACAGCACCAGAAAAAGGTTTTCCTCGTCTTCCATCCATATATCTTTCTGCCAGCCTTTTCACTTTCGTTTATTAGCTTGTATTCATTTGCCACAGATTGTACAGGGGGTATCCCATATTAGCTAATTAACCCTGTTCCCATGGTGATTGCCCCCTTTCTCTCTGCTTGGCTTCCATTGATCGATCAAAATCAACCGAGATACCAATGTCTCTGATCTATCAGTCTGGGTGAAACATTCAGATATTTCGTTGGTGTAATCAGCAGCAGAAGGCCACAATTTATGCAAGATGTTACTGGCTGTTCTGGGACCCAGAGCATGTGATGCCGTCCTGCAGGAGAAATGAGGCCACATATATGAATCCATCCCTTTCTTTTTGTTCCTCTTCCTTTTTATTTTCTTGCAGAGATATTCTTGTGCTGTATTTTCTTGCTATGGTTTCATGAAGGAAATGCCACGGCAACCCCAGCACTGTCTGCCCTGGAATTGAACGGTCACGATCTGCGAGAAGAGCTCAAAGTTTCGAATCAATTCCAACTTTTCACGATTGAAACCCCTCCTAAAATCTCCCAATCTTGTGGCTCTCCTTGAAGGCTAGTACGGCTCTTCATTATTGGCATCGCCGTTGCTACAGCTGTGCTTTTTTAAATTTTAATGAAGTTATGTTAAGGAAAAAAAACATTAATTATTTTAATATATATTTAAATAAAAAATATTTTAAAAAACAACAACTACTTTTTCTTTCTCTTTCTATTTTACTGCATTCTTCGATACAATTTATAACTCCCACTAAACCTACTTTTCCGGGCATTGGCGTGACGTCAACTTACTATTACTATTATTTTAGCTGCTGCATACGTTGTCATGCTGTTCTCGTTGCATTTATTTTATTTTTTAATAATCGTTACCTTTTTCCTTGATTCATGTCATCTATATATATATATATAATAAACAGAATATATTTTTTCTTGAATATTATCCGGAGTGAAAAGGAGGGAATCGCATGCTTTTGCCCATTTAATTTAAACCCAGTCAATGAGAGAGAGCCCCGTGTGCACCTCCAAAACACATTTTTGACTCCTTTATCATTATTTTCAGCCTCCAGCATGATGCAAAGCAGGCATTAAACACGTCAGCCATCCTCCTAGACTAGCGTTAACAGTGCCATGCAACCATGAGCACCGCGGTAATTTTATCACACTCATAGCTTAGCACAAAAACCCTAATTCACATTAAACGATTCCGTTTCTAATACGTATATTGCGGTGATTGGAGGAGTCCGATTCATGGCGAAAGTTGCTTCACTGATAATAACCCAATTTCTGTCTCCCAAGCTCCTCGGGAATGGTGTTTCATGAAGATTTACTCTTAAGAAAGGTGCAAATTATGTACACCATAAATTGTGATTTAAAAATAAAAACTCCAAGTACGGCTTCAGCTTTCCTTTTATACAAGAAATAAAATAAAATAAAATAAAATGATGTTTAATTTGGGCATTTATGTATTTACAAACTTCTAAGTATTGTCTTTTTTTTGTTGTCCGAGACAGTGATACGATACCGACGTCCTAAATAATTACTCTTCCCTCGCGTGTTCGGGACATGGGCCATTGAATTTGCTCTTTTCCTTTCCGTTTGTTTGAACTAGGATCTGAAGCAGGGCCTGTCCAGTTGGGCCGGGTCCATAATCTCCGAGGCACAAACCCGTTACTCTCGCTTGGGCTGGCCACTAGACAGCAAGCCCAGGCTCAATTTGTCCCGGTCATTATATTAAGTTTAAGTTTTAGAGTCAATCACGGTCTCATTTTCATCAACAGCCTTACCCTAGATTGATCACCGCTTTTAAGTATCCTTGCTTTGATTAACGTCCTTTATCTTAATCGGAAAAAATCTCAACCACTGATCCATAAGACCACAACCTATTGACATTCAATGTGTTTTAGAGAAAAGAATTTGAGATGCTAATCATTCTTAAATAAAATACATATTTTATCATAAAATGATATGCTTTAATAAATAAGATATAACTATTAAACTTGTTTGTGTTCCGTGTCTATTTAATATAATAAACCCAACACAGTTCGTACATATTATTAAAAATAAATAAATAAATAAAATTAACCAAATACAAAAGATTACATCTTTTCCTATGAACTTTGAGCAAATCACTCCAAATCTCAATTTCCGGTAGATAGTTCGCAACCAGCTCAGCTTCTTATATTGTTACCAAATAATAAATATTTTTCTACCAAATAGAAAAACACGGAAAGAATGAAATATAAAATAGCAGGGTAGGAGGTGGCGTGTTGGCCCATGACAACAGTGTATCGAAGCTCCTGTCATCGATAATACATTTCCTGTACCGGCAGGAAAGCATAAGCACACACAACTTTTTGTACAGAAGTGGACAGCTGCAAGCAGATACAGCCCATGTGGGTGGCATGAAATCACAGAAGATTCTGCCGATGAGGAAACCAAACGAGAGGATGTTCACCAGTTTGCATCATCAGTGCATCAGGAGGGTGGGTGGTGCCTGGTTCTGCTGCAGAATTCGTGCCTGAGTTTTGCAGGCCCATGAAAAAAGGATGTTCGATTCGAGTTTCAGTTTCTTGTTTTGTTGTGTCTTTACATAGACAACAGAGGAAAAATTAAACATCCTCTTCCGTCCATGTTTTATTCGAGGGTTATTAAAGATATTATCCACAAACTTAATCACATCCAATTTGAACTGAAGTGGCAGAGACATGGCAGTTCTAGTTTTTAACTGGTTAATGTGGCACTGCAATACTAGGAAAGGTTTATAAATCATTCAGAGGTGGGATGTGAGAAAGTATTCTGTTTTTGTATTCTATAAAATACCTTCGTTTAGTGAATTCCCCAGGATCTGTCAATGGTTATTAAATTACATAATTCCAGTTAGTAAGAACATTGTGCTGTCTCTAAGAATACGATTCTTATTTACAAATGCTATCTAACAGGGTACTCTCCCTCGTATTCTTCTGTTGATTTGGCCTGAATTCACAGCAAAGGTGCCATTTTGTGACGACCACTAGTAAAAGCTAGCCGGAAAAAAAATCATCACATGAATTTTAGATGATGATGGAAGAATCACTCTAGACAAAGTACTGGCAATTTTAGACCAAGAAAATAAAAGCTAGCAGCTCCTTTTATAATCTGCTGCTGGAAACAATCTCATACTAGTATATGTAGGGGGAAACAGAATGCAAACGGCAGTCAACATTCATGTTGTAGAAATTGGAGTGGAGATTCAAGATTTCATTCTTTCTAGATAAAATACATAAATAAAAAGCCAGTGGATCGAGATAGAGGCTTAAAAATGATGAAGAAAAAGAGGGGGGAAAGAGGACGAATAAAGAAGGGGATTAGATGGCATTAATAAAGTTTATTTGTGTTACCCTTTGAAGGGGTCTCATGTGAGAGCAGAAGATTTTACTACACAAAAAAAAGAGAAGAAAAAGTTGCAGGGTCGACGTGACATCAACAGACTGGTGCAGATTTCATCTTCTGCCATCCAACTGCAACAATTAACTACGATCCCTTTCTCTTTTTCCTCGAATGGCCTCTCGGTTATATGGGAGCACATCCACATTAAGCACCCCTCTGATATGATTTCTGCGAAAAACACACCCTTTTCAGACTTCTTTCTTTTCTTTTATTTTGCTATACTTCTGAGTTCTGACTTCATGTAGCTCCTACCCCGAGAAAGTCAATGAATGGTGGTGGAACAGTCTCAAAATGACCATTAACTCTGCTCTGATCTGCTACGGATGGTGATGAAGGTGAAGGCTGGCTGACTGAAACTGCTTGAGGTAAGGTTGGCGCTGTAAAATCTGAGAAACAGTAAGGGTTTGGGTAGTTTGACTGTTGCATTGCCATTATGTATTGATGGGAATAGAAACCAGAAATTCGGGGCTCTTCGTTTGGCCTATCCCATGACCTGGCTTGGCTGAACATGCCCGTCGTGTCGTTACTTTTGGGATCTGCAACAAAAACCCAAACCAATCACAAAGATGAGAAAAGAACCCTGCTGGTAGCTAGTTAAGAGAAAGCATGCCCAAGTTTATACAGAATTTAGAGCAACAAAAAAGTTAGGGGAGAAGGTTGGTTTCAGTGAGCAAACCGAAGGAGGTAGGCTTGGTCTCAATCGAAAATAAATTGAAGAGGATAAAGCTAGGAAATCAGGTAGGCTTCCCAAAAAGAAACCAACGATGAAGTAGCACAGAAACCCAGAAACTAAAAAATACACCGCATAAACATAAAGGAATGTTAAGAGAGGGTGAAGATTAAGGGGGTTCACAAAAGAGGCACATACCAAAGAAGAAATCAAGAGGTGTCTGCTGTGAACAAAACCCACTTTGAGGGACGTTAATGCTTGAGACTGCTTCTCCCCCGCTGGTCATGTGGGGGGGTCCATTTATGCCATTGTCAACCCCACCGCAACCAGCACCATTAAAGTTTCCAATTTGGTAAGAAGATAAGTTATTTAGTCGTCCAGCACCGGGGATGCTGGGACAACATGGTGGTGGTTCTGCTTTCATGCCTGCATCTCTACCGACGTAGCTTGGAATCTCCTCCACTCTTCTGCTGACAGATTGACTTAGCCTCCTTCTCCTGTAAGCGCTTGATTGCTCTCTATACTTTCTAGCCATTATGACATGCCAGTGGTTCTTGACTGCGTTATCGGTTCTTCCAGGGAAAAGTCTCGCAATCATGGCCCATTTGTTACCATAAAGTCTATGAGCTTGCATTAGCCTCTCCTCTTCATCTTCAGTGAAAGCTTTTCTGTTTATCCTTGGATCTAACTGGTTAAACCACCTTAACCTGCAGCTCTTACCTTAACATATCAAAAATCAAAATGAGCCAAGCAGAAACTAGAAAATAGGATCCCTAACCCAAACAAAATCTAGACAAAAGAAAGCGGCAAAATTTGAACAGAAATTTACAGTCTCTTTCTCTCAAGCAATCTTTACCTGATCTACCTTCCAACTTCTCAGCTATAAGGTTCCAATTTTGAGGACCATAAAGAGCTACAAGCTCCCTCAGCCTGGTATCTTCTGCCGGCCGCCAATGCCCTCTTGCACAGAGCTTTGACTGCCCACTATCTGTTTCCCTGCCGCTTATCATATTTTCATTAGGGTTCTCTTCATGTGACGAGTTAGCATTGTGATTTATAGCCTCATCGTTCTCTCCAGACCCGTCACTGCAATCAGAAACCTTAACCTCCGCAGCAGCAGCAGCAGCAGCACTGTTATCACGATAGTTTCCCATGAAAGGAAAACCCCAGGTGAGCCTCCTGTTTTCCATCTCATGAGAAGAGGAGCCAGGTGGTGTCATTCCAAAGCTGGGACTGAGAGAGAGAGAACCAATGTCCGTGTAAACGACCCCCATCGAGGAGCAAGGAGAAGAAGAGGAAGGTGAGGGGGCAGTGGAAGAGTGACGAACAAGGCCGTTTCTGCTGTTATTATATGGTGCTGCACAGATAACACTCTTCTTGGCCATGCCTTCATTTCTTAATCTCTCTGACGTACAGATGCTGTTATACAACTGTACAATAAGTCATCATCCGTAGTGATGCGAGTGTGAGATCTCTTGAAAATAGCAATGGTGCTTTTATTTAGAGCTGCTGCCTGCTATATCTTTCTACTGTGAGAGTCCAGGGCGGGGAGGGAAGTAGTTAACCCTGACTGCTCGTTTTAGCTAACTAGTACCTCTCGTGTTATATTAATAGCAGTGGTATTTCTTTCTTATTTTTTGAATCATCACACGTGTGAAATTGAGAGGCCCTCTCTCTCTCTCTCTCTCGATCTCCATCGGCTTTTTTACTTTGAGAGAGGCCGGTTCAACCTGGGTTTCAGATAACCACCTGAGGTTGACCCGATAACCATACCCTCTATGCCACATCATTACTTTATTAATAACATCCCTTCTTACACAACTAATTATAACACTCCAAAAAGGTTATTACCTTCACGTCATCTTAATTCCGACCCCACTTCTTCCCGATTCTTTTACCACCCCTGTATATATTTTTTTTTACACGTGTAAACTTTATTAGCAATGTTGCACGTGCTAAAATATTTTGTAAATATACAAGTTTAATTTATATAAAAATAATATAGATCAACATCATTTATCTTTTAGAAAACTAAACATGCTATATAATTAACAAATAGTTTTTTTATTTCAAGAAAACTAAATAAACCAAAAAAATAACACAGAAGAAATATTAATAAAAAACACAGATGCAAAAACTATTTCAAAAAATAAATAAATATATATATATATATATATATATAAAAAAAAAACAAATGAGGTTGGGCTTTGTATACTTGTTAAGCTGGGTCACAGTCCCATGAAAAAGGCCTGGTGTGTTGGCGTGTAAGTTACGTGGGATTTTTTTTACTACAAATTTTAAACTTACCATTTATGTTACCTATATTTTCCACTCAATCTCTTGTATTTCAATTCCATACTCGTCTAAAAAAATATACAAATGGACTTTAATTTAAATTGAAAATGACTAAATTACACAAATAATAAAAAATGAAAATCATTTTTTTTTCAAAAATCTCATTGTTATAATCTATAATAAATATAAGAGGAAAAACAATAAAGGTTCTTACAATTAAAAGAAGGTCACGTCTGTTATATCATAGCCAATATAGTGTTGCTATATTGAAAAATTAAGTTACACATATCTTTTATGTGCGCAAAACTCGGAGAAACTCATTAATTGTCAAATTATGGACGCGATCCATACAATACAAGATTTAAAGCCTATTTAGGTGTATGGTAAAAGAAATTTTTTATATATATATATATATATATAACACATCAAAAATAATGTAAATATATTAAAAATAATTTTAAAAAAAATAAATGCACCCACAAACTCCTCTTTCCCTTGAATACTTGTTTGATATATATTATTTGAATTTAACCATGACTATGAAGGTCTTATAATCTCAGTATTGATATTTCTTTTGTGGATTACATATGTTTAAACGTATATGTATAATGTATCAGTATACATGACAGGCTCATAAAACTTATGTGGGCATGGCCCCTTGGTCTCAGCATCTGTCTATATCTAATAATTTATTTTAGCAAAATGATTTCAATTTTTAATAACTTAAATATAATAACAGGATATGATTACCATGTATTATTTTTTGATGCTACGGAAATATCATTTCTAGAAAAATATATTATAAATCAGATTAAAATCTTTAATTTTTATAAAAATTATATATTCTAACTCAATTTAAAATTTATTATGGAAATCACAAGTTATCTGTTATTACGT
The DNA here is from genome assembly GCA_029228465.1 of Salix viminalis. Classification (NCBI taxonomy): domain Eukaryota; kingdom Viridiplantae; phylum Streptophyta; class Magnoliopsida; order Malpighiales; family Salicaceae; genus Salix; species Salix viminalis. The sequence continues at coordinate 4,731,434 of CM055435.1, forward strand.
CACCGGTCCTTAAAACTTGACATGCACCATGTAGTTCAGGATTTAACATACCTCTAGATAAATTAATATACAACACACTCTCTCAGACTAGATAAATAGATACACAGAAGATATATATATTTATAAAATCGTTTCCTCTTTGTCTGCATGAAAGAGCTTCGATCAGTAAATTTGGATATTTTTTCACGATACTGTGTTGCTTCACGTCATCAAGAGATTGTAAATTGCAAGTAATAGTTCTTCTAACTGAGTTTTCAGTAGATCATTACTAAAATACTCAAACTCCATTGAATAAATATTCATGACTCGAAACTGGAGACTTCTCATGCATTTATTGACAAGGCAGTCACCCAATTCTCCAGGGGTAGATTTTCTTGACACTCTAAAATTAAATACCTTCAATGAGGCGCGTATTTTCCATGCAAGGAATCAATGTCCTTAGACTGCACTTTCATTCCTCGGAATACTTGCCATGAAATACAGAAAAGAAAAAGGAATAGTACTTAAGAAGAAGAAGAAGAAGTATCCTTATCTATCTATTTATTTTTCACAGTCTCCACTTTACTCGCTGGATAATCCATTGATAGACATTTCATTTACTATTCTCGCAGAGTAACAGAAGTGTACTGAAGAGTTGGGGTCATAAACTTTGAAAACCTGACTACTTTCAATGGGAAACACCCCGAACTAAATTATCCCAGTGCAATTGTTAAAAAAATTCCACCATTTGTAGTCACTTCCTAGTTCCTACCCTCGCACACACAGGGTTAACGGGGTCCCAGCCAAAGCAGCCTGTTTCTGTGTCGTTTTACTCACTGTATCCCTTGCCTTCTTGAAACTGTGTGACTGCTACGTACATACCACTGTCATTTATGGCGCACATGAACACGTGAGCTTGCTTGTGAGACGAGATTGTCTGGGGCTGATGTCATCGTGACCATACAAATGCATCTGTTTAAGTAAATGTCTGGAAGAATGTCCCGAAGCTTTTGAACCCCTTGAAGAATTAACTAGCTAGCCCAGTTTTTATTTCTCTTCAACCTAGTGTTGCAGAAACCTTTCTATCTTCACTTGTCACTGAGAAAATATTGCAGTGTCTCTGCTCTCATCAAACGGAACCAGGTTGCGGAAAATATCGCAGTATATTTCCTCTCGTCATTCAAATTTTTACCTCTGGTTCCAAAATAGAAACTCTGTGCTTTCTTCTTCTGCTCTCATCTGCACTCTGCAACTGACCTTCCATTCCCACGTGTGCCCTTGTTTTCTCGTGCGGAGCACTTGTCACACACACACGCAGTTTATGGTCAGTGTTTGCATGGGCCTCCATTGTATCTTCAATTATTGTCCCTGACTTGCCTCCTTCCAAACTTAGGATGCCTCCCAATCTTTACAATGGTTTCCTTGTCCTTGTATTCACCTGTAGCCCCAACACTCTCACCCACAGAGCGTGCAATCACGAGGCAGGGCGGGACCCATGTAGGAACTAGAGAACAAGTTTCCAGTGTGTGTGTGTGTGTCTGATAAATGACGGTGTTGGTTATTTCCATTTTGTTAATTCAACCCCTCGTAATGTGAAATTTGACTAAAATTGTCCCCATAAAGGTTTTTTTTTTTAATACATTTAATTTTTTTGGTATATCAAAATAATAATATAAAAATAAAATAATGTTGGACTATAACGTGAGAAAATAATATATTATATATTCCTCGTAATCTAGCAAATGTGTGTTCTTAGCAACCTCGTGACAAATATCAAGTTTAATTTTTTCCTCCAAAGTTCTGACAATACTCAAATTCAAAACCTCGACATACTGTATTTTATACGGTGATTAAAAATGTACCGTGGGAAGGGAAATATAATAATTTCTGCTACCAATTAGAAAAGTGGTCATAATTAACAGAGAAAAGAGATACGGGAGCATTAACTAGTGACCAGTTAACTATAGGGTAGTGAAACTGCATGAAGGAACCGTGCAGTAATCCTTTTAACACTGGTCACCATCACTTGAAAAAGATAAGGGTTAATTAATTGAAGTTTTGCACAATAAATACAGAATTTCATTATTTTTTCTAATAAAAGATAGAAGGACTTGATTGGTAAATGGACAAAGTATAAGGAGATGATCTATAGAGAATAATCAGTTATTTAAACTTGGGTGGAACGAACGACTGAAATTAACCATGCATTGATATTCAAAAAAATCCGTGGAAATATGTTACAAATGGGCAATTACAACTTTCAAGGTTTCCAAATGTCGTGTGGTTTGAAATTAATCTTGAATGGATGGGGAAGCCTCAGCTACAAACTATATAAATCGGATAAGATACGTTAAACCTGAAAAGGTTTAAATTAAAAAAAACAATATTGAAATAAATAAAATTTTATTAGATAACATATAAGAAAAACACCATTTTTTTTAGTGTCATGTTAATATATAAATAAGCAACATATCTATACAGATATCTTTTCTGACAGGAGAAACCATGCTCATGTCATGCCTGCCTTGCAACTGTGTATGCAAGAAAGAACTGATTACATTACCGCAACTGTGTATGCAAGAAAGAACTGATTACATTACCAAACATATTACAATAAAAGCTACAATTCAAAGTTTCAAACTCAAACTCGTGGAAGATAAAAAGTAAATAATGAAATCCCGACGTTGTCACTAAAACAAACCAGGGACGCTGTTTGCAATATCATGTCCATCACAGGGAAAAGGTTTGAGTGGACTGCATCAGAATAGAGCGGTGGTTGTCACATGAAGTGAAACTCTGGTTGAAAAATGTTGTCGATTTACCGGACCAGGAAGCAAGAAATGCTGGAAGAAGCTGCTGGCAGCATCCGATGTTTGCTTGAGAGAGAGGTTTGCTGTCGAGAAGGGGACCTGCTCCCTCAACGCCCAGAGCTCATGTGACTGAGATGGTCATGATTATACTGAGCATGAAAGAAAGAAACATGTTTTGAGAAGGACCCGTGTAAGATACAAGATAGCTGGCCTGGTCAAATCTTGTGATACGGAGTTTTTTTCAAAAAAAATGTTTTTTTTTAAATATATTAGAAATATATATTTTTTTAAAAATATTATTTTTGATATTAGTACATTAAAATAATTTAAAAAAATTAATTTAAAATATATATATTTTTTTAAATAATGTATAAATAGAAGACTCGCCGAGGTGTGTGTGGTGTAAATGGGGCGTGGGCCACCGTATAAATAGGAGGGCTGATCCATGGGATTCTGTTGGGGATGTTCCCTTGGAACTACATGGGAGGGTAAGTTAGGTCGTGCCTTTGTTGCTTCAGGGTACCCCATAAACCGTAGGAACAAGACAAGAACCGTCTATTTCAAAGCCAAAACCTTCGCTCCTTGACTAGGAAAAACATCAATTCAATGCATAAACAATTAAACATTATATGCTGTAGCCTTCCCCCCCATCCCCTCGCATGTTGGATATCAACTACGAGAGTCAGTTAACCCTGTCCCGAGGCCTAACAGCAACTATAACTCGCCTTGCCCATTACCACGTGAGATGTGCTTTTTATGCCTTTTTGTGTTTTATAAACATTTTTCTCAAATTATTTTTTTAATATATTTTTAAAAAATAATATTTGACAAATAATTCACGAACCTGTTCGCGAGACTCGAACGAATGTTATCAAACCTGTGCACATATATACATTTTGTGAACTTGTTGGCAACGTGGTTGGGATAATTTTAATTGTGTCGGATCGAGAAGCGATCGGGCTAAAAAATTCCTTAAACAGTATGCATTTCGTTGTCCGAAGAGGCGGTCCACGTCCAAGCCACAGAGGGTACAATAATTACTCTTTTATCTTAGGACCTACGTTGTATGAAGGCATGCATAAAAGAATCATAAAAAACAACAAATAAATGTATTTTCACCATAAATACAATTCTGTAACAAATCTTCATCACACCATAACCAAACACAAAAGACATAAATGTTTCTCCAACGACACGAGGAGTTATAACAAAACAATAGAAGAGGAAAATAGGCTCGGCGTTTTGTTCTAGCACCATGATTCCTGTCTTGAGAAGATTTCTGCGTGAACCGGGTCCAGAGCTAGCCTGAGAACAATCATGCTCCATCTCGACGTATTTAATTACTGCATCAATCAATGATTCTTGTCTCGAGAAGAGTTCTGCGTGAAGTTGTGAGCCGAGTCCAGAGCTAGCCTAAGAATAATCATACTCCATCTCGACGTATTTAATTGCTGCGTCAATCAATCAATCAATCAATCAATCAAAATAGTCTACCGTCCCACGTCAATCCCGACTCCACATAAATGTCATGGATGTTAGTATGATTATATTGCATATGCTCTTGCCGTTAGTGATTGTCTACGGTAGGTGGCTCGCGATCCCTTTTTATTTATTGTTTTTTGTCGTATTAAAAAATATTTAGGTAATCATGTTTGATTTTATAGTATTTTATTCTAAAAAAATGTTTAACATCTTGTTCTCATTTATGTACTTCTTGTTTTTTCTTTTCAATTTATTGAAATAAAAAATCAAAGTAAATTAGAGAAATATATATATGTTTTAAAACCACGAAGAATAGCCAATTAGTTTTGCTATATTGTAAAGGATAAATCATAATCAACTCATTGGGCGAAATTACAGATTTTTTTTTAAAAAATCACACTGGAAAACTTGTATAGCACTAAAAATATTTGAAAAAATAGTATGAGTTTTTAAATTATACTATTAAAAAATAATACCAACATATATATATATTAAGGCTGTGTTGTTTTCAGCAACTTAATCTTAGAAATGAATATATTTTCTCAAAACATTGGACATCCATGTGGTGAAGGTTGTTGTCCTAGCAAAGCTACCTTCATGATTTTTTTTATATATATTTAAAAAAATCGAACAATGTTAAAAATAACCCCCAGTAACTCGACACATGATATTAGTCGCAGTTTAAAACTAAATTAACCACAAAGATTATCTCAAGTAGACTGGACTGAAGCTTCGATTTACTTGGTTTAGCTTCGTGGAAACCTGACGTGTCAAATCTGAGATTACAATTAGAAATTTAGAACTACGTCACAAGCTGTTTCTTCTTCTTCTTCTTCTTTGTCTCCAGTACTACCAGCGCCTTCTCTCTCTCCTCTATCTAATTTATTTTATCAACAACTCTCTTATCTTACAATATCAAGGAGTTTCATATATATTTTGTAATTTCTGTTTAAAGGATGTATTAAAATAATATATATTTTTATTCCTTAAAATTTATTCTTGACATTAACCTCTAGAAGGATTAAAAAATACTAAAATATAATTTTAAAAATAAAATATATAGCAACACAGTAGCTCAGCCTCCAAACATCCCTTCTCAAAAGAAGTCCGCCATTTCATCGTCCTCATACGCTAGTATCGAGTATGTTTACACACAAGTATTTGGGAGATTTATATGATTTTTTTTAATTTCTAAGTTCTCTAAATTCTGGCTTCGTTGCCATGAATGATTGGTTTAATTTCAAGTCTAACTTGTACTGGAGCTCAAGTCACAATAAGTTATCTATTTTTAACTGTATTTAATTTTTAAAATATACATAAAAAGTTACAGATTGCTATATATATATATATATATATTTCAAATGTGCATTCTTCGTGTGATATTTTTTAAAATATTTGAACGATAGTGACAGTTTCCCAAGCCAAGATTATTATTATGGCTGAACGTGCTATTTTCCAAAAAAACAAATAAAAAAATGTGGAAGTAATAAAGAGACAGGGGTTGCAGTACAAGTGAGCGCAGGGGGCTAGGCTGCTACAGCCCTAGCTATAAAGAAACCTGAAGTCAGCAGAAAATTGGTTGCCGTGTGGAGAGGGTGGTTCTTCGACTGAGTCACTCACATGAATTATCCAGGCAAGGTATGGACCTGAAAGACTTATTATGCCACTTATAGATATTAAAGTAAAAGGAGTTCCAACTGTCACAGGGCTTTCCATCAGTAGTAACAGTTTCTGATACGCAGAAATTATCAGAACCCAGAAAAAGTCCTTCCAAAAAGAGATGACTTTCTTCGAACACATTTAACTCTTCATATGGTAATTCAATCTGGTTTATTTCCCCGCTCTCGTAATGCGGTAATATCAAAATTATTATTTTTTTAATTAAAATATTTTAAAAACAACATCTGTTCCCATCAAACACAGTTGCTTCATCCAGGAATGACCCACCAGCTATCTTTTCCGTGTTTAAGCTCTCTGACTTCAATAGTACTCCTGCAACCACCGGGTAAAAAAAAAAAAAAAAGCCCAAAGCCCAAAGCCTAGCCCTAGGGGCAAGGCAGGCATTTTGATTTTGTTTTTGTTTACAGGATAAATTAAATAAATGTGCATCCATGGAGTGACAGGTGAAAGGGAGAGTGAGGGATGGAAAGGACAGGGGTGGATTTTCGAAGAGATTTTCTTACATTGATTGGGGAAGAGACAGTGCTTTACTCACGCAGAGGAAGTGTCTGTCCCTCATCTGATCATCATCCTATTTAATAGCATTAGTTTATTGTTCCTTCCACAGCAAGTGATTGTACTGCCCACGTGCGTAGACCCCTTGCTTGCTGTTACTTGCATAGCATATCAGACCCAACGGTCCATGCCTCCTTTTGCGCACCGTATCATGCCCTGCGTTATATAGATTAAAAAAAAAACTATTATTAATCAATACCATGTATATTTAGAAAAACAATTTTACTACCTCCTTGGCTTTTTTAAAGAGAAAGTAGGAAATCCTTGACCAGACACATGATTTAATCAAGAAAGAGATCCAGCCATCTTGATTCTATGCTGTGCCGTACCAAAATCTTGACTCCCCCCTCCATGCAAATGGGAGAATTAAATATTCACAATCAATCCACGTAACGGGGTTCTGGCTGGATCCATTAATTTAAGACGACCCATTTGATATTAATTAGTGAAATGAAGTCCAAATATCCTTGAAAAATAACGAACAAGAAATAAATAAAAAATAACCATGAAGCTCCGCGAAGTGAAGCGGCGTCGTTTCTTATTCCTTATGCATGGCATGAATCGTTACCCTTGTTTTTGTACAGTTACTTTAGCCTATTTTTTAATTAAAAAAATGGGTGAAAGCCTTATGGTCAATCCAGAACATCAAAATGCACGACCCCACACCACGTATTTGGGGAGAAAACAGGGGTCTTGAGGCAGACACAACAGACGTAGGAAAATCTTAAACACGATACCTCATGTGACTCCAGGGACATTAATTAGGGAAGCAAAAAAGTCGTCGTAACCCTAGAAAAAGACTTCCGACATTTTCCAGGCTGAAGAATAGACCACGCTAGGATCTGCTATATCCATATCAACACATGAACATGGCCCCTGGCCCAAGTTGGGTGCTACCTAGCCCACCAAGGCAGTGCCTCGAGCGCGGAAAAAAAACAACATTGGCAAGTGGATTCAACGAAAGGTGGAAACCCTTTGTAGTTTGTACAGGAACAAAATTCAATTATTCAATTAATATATGGTTCTCTGCATGTCCAAACATCCTGAAGGAATTCCAGACCTCTGTCCTTATCATATGATGAAGAAATATATCAGAACTTTCAGGTGGAATAGCAAGCAGCAGCAGCAGGTTTCTGCCACATTGCATCCAAAACAGTAAGTTGCATAAACACTCTTTCGCAGTGCCTGGTAGCAACATTTTGGTAAATTCACAAAGCTCCCTCCATAATGTTTATCTTTTCCACCTCTACTGATCAGGCTGTGTTGGGATATAGCTTATAGGAAACCTTTTTCATCTCGGCTAACATATCCATCCACTGGAACTCTATTCAAAGACAGGGTATTCACATATCACTCTGTGAAAGCAGCTTACTTTAAGATAACTATGCAGCTTTGTCAGTCACCTGTAGTGCGATTTATGTCCCCATGATGTCATGCACAAGCTCCTCCCTGAACCATCTAATTACCGAGGATGGATGTCAAGATTTCGAGTCTATTCAAGCTGAGCAGAGCTCCAGCAATGCTTCCCAGAATTCAGGTCCCACACCATATTAACACTTGATCAGGAAGCAAGAGGAGGCCTACCAAGCACAGAACGCGTTATTCTCTGTTTTCATCTTTGCACCTGCTCAAACATAGTTGAGTAAGACTTGACAATACAAGATTCTCTTAGGAGAAGGGAGAAGGATAAAAGAAAACAAGTTTTTAAGGATACCAAGAGATAGGGAAACAAACTTTCGTGGATGCCAAGAAGTGGGTCAATGTTATATAATAAGACGATCGACAAAGAGTTCATATATAATGGTTGCCAGAGAGAAATAGAAGAATAACAAGGACAGAATTTCTACAGAAAACCATGTGGCTTAAACTCCTGAAATCCAGAGGCCCCACCAACAAGGCACAGTGTCCAAGATATGGCATTCTTGGCATCCATTGAACAGACTGTAAAGCAATTTCAAAAACACCAGTCAATGATTATGACGGCAATCAGTTAATCTTTATGAACCGTTAATCATGTCTTACCAGACATAATGAAATGGTGCAATAGATCAAAACAAAGGATCGTTAGTCAGATAAATTCTTTGTCAAATACTTCATGTCAAATAATAATATTTGAACCAAATGCAGCGGCGCCATAATTCCTATTTTTCTATTTGTGATATCGTGCAAAAGGCTCAGAAATTGAATAAAGAGAATAAACTGGCCAGCAATAAAGATCATGACCATAAAAGCTAGAATTATGCAAATCCAATAACAATAGGGAACAGAATAGGACACTGGACGTGGTTTAACACCTTCAAAGTCTTCATCAAAGCAAACATAAGTTGGATGCCCGATTGTCAACAGTGAAGATGGATGAAAATTAGTAATGCAGGGACACTTGCAAAGTTCGTGCAGGTAAGATAGGTAATTAGATTCAACACAATCATGCACCATGATCATAACCTTTAATCAATCTTTGGTAGCACTTAATCTGTGTTTAACTGCCATAACTGGGACTCAAAGGTGGTCAGCAAGCACCCTAAAACGAGACATTTATAAAGCAGGAACAAACACTGTTCATGACAAATGAAAGATCCAAAATGCAGGAACAGCAGACCATTTATGCTTCAAGTCTCTTTGAGAAATCAAGCTTGGTCAGAGACAACCAAAATCGAAACCATATACTTCAATGATGTGAACATGTCATTTTGTTCGTGGCAATGAAAGAATTTGTGAAGGTGAATTGATACACACTGAACAAGTTTAATATCTAAGAACACTTCACCAAATCACACAATTAGAGTGTATCAGCAACTGCAGGTAATGCCCCTTGCCTACTAGCTTATCCTCATTTTTACCACCAACCAATTCAGGAATCAGTTTTGCCCTTAGTATTTACCAAACGTTTTCCAATATGACCCTTATGTCCGATCTCTGTTAAGAATAGTTAACAGAAACATCAAATTAATTGCACGCCATGGACATGTTTCATTAGAGGGAAAAAAAACACCCAAAATACACATTCATCCATAGCAGCTTAATACCAAACATGCGATTTTGGGTATTCTGGCAGGTTTTGTTCCTTCCAACTTCATGAATTATTGTGAGACGCGAGTGGGCATGGCATGTGAGTAATTTGACTATTTGTTAACTATTTTTATTAGATACTGGATGAAAAGGTAACATTGATCTCTCTACTTTAGCTCTGTGAATCAAGTGTGGATCCGCTAATTAGAGAGATAAGATCACATTAAGGTCTCTCTAATACACCAAATCCTTCAAACAAAAAAATAAAGCAGAAAAAACTTTTAGACTTTCACATGCATCTGTGATATGAATGGGAAATCACTGATCAGTCAAGCTAATATAATCTTTCAGTCCAAAGCTGAATTCTTTAGAGCTCCTACCAAATCTTTTCCACTCCTTACTCACTCACTCACACACACACACACACACCAAAAAAATAAGTCACCTGAAGCTAGAGTTTCATGAATTGGTGCTGGCAGCCTAGTATAGAGCCTAAAAAAAATACTTCTAACAGAAAATAATAATTTAAGTGGAAGCAAAGCAGGCAGCTGAGGACATCAAGGAAACAAAAAGGGCAAACAAAAACTCTGGGAACTTCAAAACAGATACTCTGTGCTCCAACTTCCATTTCATCCCTCAGAATAGGGAAGGGGGAAAGAAAGAACAGGTAGCTGTACGAAATATTCAGTGTTATAAAACTCAATTTTGAAGTTAGAGGGAAGCTAAGGTGGCCTTAGGTATAGAGAATTCAAGTTTAAGCAGCAGCTCAACCTTGAAGAAAAACTCATTTAACCTAATGGAGCTTGCATGAAAAAGGGAACAGCTGCAAAGAGAACCATAGAGCTTATTGAATTTTTAGAAGGGGCATGCAACCCCAGAGGAAATTGCAAGTCATTACCTTCTATCCCAAGACATGTAGATTGACAGTGCACAGATGCAATTTGATAAGCAACACAGTTGTAGAAGAGGAAGGTTTAGTCTCCATGAGGTAGACGTGGATGTTGGGTTGTGATTGGTGATGATTGTTATGGAATTCAGGGCAAATGATGGTGAGGATAATGAACATATTCAAGGACATTGATGAGAAGTGTAGCTGTTCATTTAGTTAAGGAAAAGTTGAGGAGACATCAGGGAGCAGCAGAGATTAGTTATGACTTGTGAGTGAAATGAACAGAACAAAAAATTGAAAAGAGCATCATTATAAGCACATAGACTCAAATTTAAGTTTGTCATGTTACCATAGAAGTTTGGATGTTGAAAGGTACAACTGAACTATAAGTTGGGAGCTTCTGGAGTTTGATATCTAGCAAAACTTGAAGAAATTATGATCGAGTTTTCTGTGGGCTGTTGCTCTTTCAGGGCATTTATTTGTTGGCCCTTTCTCTTAGCAATATGAAAGGGCATTCTTGTATTGCTGACAGAGGATTTGGGACGACTTGAATTCTGAAGATGTTATAATGGTAAAGCTAGAGTACATCTGAAGAGCTTAATTTTTGCATTCTAGTATTTGCAGAACCATCTCCATTCTCCAGCAAGCGGAACATGCTTTGATACGTGTTGTAGTTTCTTGAATTTTTAAAAGCTCTAGTGTAAAGCAGAAACCGTCTCTGTTCTCCAGCAAGTGGAACATGCTTTAATATGCGTGTTGGAGTTACTTGGATTTTTAAAAGCTCTAGTGTATAGCAGACAAAGTGGTAGCATTCCTATGACAAAAAATTGATAGAGCCACAGCATTTCTACATAGAAGAAGTAACAGCCTAGGAATGCTGATGGCTATGATATAAACTATGGCCAACAGGCCATGTTTGAATAGCAGGACAACGGTAAACCTGTATTTCTTGAATGTTAGGACAAAAATGCAGGACTTTCATACAGGCTTGCCTTTTTCTCATGTTGTTGTAGGCTTAAAACCATTGCTCGAAATCCTCCCAACACTAGCAAATCCAATGGTGCTTTTAAACTTTTCCTTCCAGAAACAGAAATAAAATTAATCCTTGGAGTCTCCCAATCTGAGAGATTTAGGGTTCATATCACTGAGATTTATGATCTCTGGGATATCAAGTGCCTATAGAAGCTCCCACAAAAGCGCACATGTAGTAGAAAAAGGTTTGCACAGTAACATCATCACAAAATGCTTGGTTTCTGTTAAAGCGTGACGATGTCAAAACACACCAAACCAATGTTAACCACAGGATTAATTATCAACATCTTGGCTCCTTAATCTTTATGAACAACACTCATCACTTGAACCAGAAAGACAATTTTCACATCCCAGCAAAGTTTGTCGTACATGTCTACGCATACTTCCTGCAGCACATGTTGTAACCTTCTTTTTCTAATGTTTCTCTTTTAATCTTCAAGTAAAACCTATATATTAACTACATTACAAAATGCATCAAACCCTTGTAAACATAAGACAATTTTCTATGTCCTAAACACAAATGAGGATATACATAATCAACATAAAACCTCAATTAAAGCTATAGCAGCTTAAAATTTCAGCCTTATCCAGCACAACTCAAAACATGCCCACATGTAAAACTATCACGATATATCACGAATCCCATATAAAACCCGATCAAAATACACGGGCACGCAAGCAATGAATCAACTTACTGATTATATCCGATCGAGTTAACTCTCCTCAACCATTCTCAGCCGCATTTCAAACAATCTAGCGCTGAATTCCCCGTCATTATCCTTTAACATTCTCGACAGTGGCATCTTCAACCCATACTCCACCAACATTCTATGCCTAGGCTTAATCTTCCTCTCCAGGCTAAACGAAAAAAACTGCGGAAACTTCTTCAATTCCGCTAAATCCCCCTTCATTTCTCTCACAAAGTATTCAAATTTAGGCTCCATGTTCCTCTCCACACTGAGAGTCAAAATCCCAGGAGCCCTCACAACCATATTTTTCACCTCGGCAAACTCAAACCCCAACCCCATCAAAAACTCAATCTTACTCATCAAACTTCTCTCCACGTTATAAACAAGCAACAAAGTAGTTTGATGATTTAACTTACGTGGGCCCACAAAGCCCAACTCTTTCAGAAAAACAAAAGCGGGCCTTAGTTGATGAGACACACTGGAAACTAACAATCTGGGACAGCGATTGATTGACCTAGAGATATCAAGAAATGGGATTTCGACTTCATTTAAGAGGAAATCGAAGGTGGGGTAGAGGTGGAGATGGGGGTCAGAGGTGAGGAGGCAAGGGTACATGTCAAGGATGCGGCCAATGGAGGAACGATGGAAGCCCATGGAGGAAAGGCAGTTTTCAATGGTAAGGATAGCAGAGAGAGGAGTGGAGCGGATGTTTGGGTTTAAAGTGAGAGCTTTCTGAGTGTTTATTTTAAGGTCTGTTAAGTAAGTAAGCTTTTGTCGGAAGAGAAAACCAGTGTCTTTTGATGGAGTTATTGTTTTCTTTGCTAGGAAAAGATTTGGGGGAGTTGGGTTGTTTTTGAAGAGGGATGAGAGGGTGGTATGGTGATTGGCCGCATGTTAGCATTATGCGAGTGTCATGAGAGGAAGGTAGGAGATTTGCTGTTTGCTGGGGAGCGGAGGAGGAGGAGGAGGAGCCTAGGCGAGGAGGGCCATGATGATGTTATCCATTCGTTCGTTCATGGGGTAGGATTTGATTTCAGATGATTTTATAATTATAATTGGGCTCTTTATGTTTCTTAAAATGTTGGGTCCTTTTCGCTGTGCTGGAAGTTTTTGTACACGGTTTTGTTGACCTTCAATTGGGTTGTGGGCTGGCCCATTTCCAACAAATTTCAATTTGTAAGAAAATAAAATAGCTTATTTGGACCATCCTGAATTCGTCATGTTACTGTACCGTGAAATGCTGGAAATTGGTCAAAAAACTTTTAACGCCAAAAAAAATACAAGAACGTTTATTTATTTATTTTTTAAATGATGATATAATTAATTTATTTTTACTCGTCTTTTTTTTTAAAATAAAATAAAAACATGTCTATTACTTTTAGCCAACTTTCAATCATCAACGGCGACTGAAAAATAAAAGCTAATTTTTTAACCTAGTTTAAACCTGAAAAATATATAGATAGTACCTTTATAGCATAAAAAACAAATCTACCAAACTAGGAAAAAAAATCCACTTGTGATTTAAGATTATAGAATGAAACCGGACTAAACTTGTTTTTTTTCATCTTTTAAATTCAGAGATTGAAAAATAAATAAATCAATTGATTTTTCAGAAATCACGGGAAGGTTGGGAATAGAAAGTAGGAGGATAACAGTGAAATTTGAATAAAAAGCTAACTAACAAAGAAATTTCTTAGTTAAAAAAAAAAAAAAACACTTGTAGCTAAAAAAAGAGATTGTTTTGACGATTAATGGCCATAACAGGAACCACCTTCCCGCGGGTTGATCGCAGGTTCATATTGATCGGACTCGGTATGGCTTTCGTTTGAGCTTTTTTTTGAAGTTTTATCCAAATTTCAGGTCCAAGAGGAGGAGTACAGGCTTTAGTGTTTTTACTATGACTACATAAATTTAGTTGACGGTTTATACAATAAACTATATATATATATATATATATATATATATATATATATGTGTGTGTGTGTGTGTGTGTTACTAAAATTACCAATTTATGTGAATAATCTAATTTTGATATAAACAGATTAACTTTAAAAAAAATGAAAAAAAAATCATATGGAAATTTCATAACCAGTACTTAGATATAAGAACTACAGTTCTATAAGGTTTTATTGATATGAATTTAGTCACACCCGAATTTCCCAAATCCAAGAAGGAGAGATATTATGCAACGGGACAATCCAAGTGATCTGGACATTGTCTGCTGCTCTCCCCATGAACCAGAACAAAAAAGTATTTGTATCTCCACTGTCCAAAAGAGAAATGGAAGAAGGTCGGGCGAGGTGGTGCCATGGCGGGGCTCGATAAACCTCCAAGGGTTATGGTGGGTTTTGACTTTGACTTCGAGAGATCAAGATCGAAAAGAGTTGGATTTCTGCTGTAGCCAAGAATCGTAACATCTCCACGTAAAATGGCGCCATCTGTTCATCTTGGCCATATAAGATCAATCCTCGTCTTGCTCTGTAAGTCACAGTGTTCGTTGCCCTAGCTGGGCAGAATGAATATTATTACACTTGGCATTGTTGGCATGGGGAGGTATTGAGAGATGTGTAGAACGAGAAGTAGGGGAGAATTTGGCTGATGTTACGTTGGGTTTTGTTTTGCTGGCTTGAAGCTCTCGGGTGAAACTTACTGATGATCCCGATTCTCAAGCTTCTTCTGGTGACCGATTTTGGCGCTCACCCGGTCATGTCATGCAATCCTATATCATGCAATCCTATTTGCAATCTAGCTCAGAACCCTTTCTCTTCTTCCTCTTCTCCTCTCTCGCTCTACTTTTCTTGGCTCCCACGTTTAAAATTCCTTTCCATCATCCACTTTTTCTCCTCGTTTGATTTGCTACTTTAGGTAACTTTTTTCTTTCTTTTTCCCAAATTCGTTCTTTTTTTTATGCCCTACTACTACCCTTTTCTTCCTCGCCAGCAGGAGAGAGGGGGGCAGATGCGGCTATTTAATATTAGTTTCTCTTTTTTCCACGATCCCATTTCTTTTCTTCTTTTCCCTGTCAAAATCACCCCCTCTTCTTTTCCAAACAGATTCCGTTGGTCAAAATTCTAGGCTCGTCTTAATGTGCTTATGGTATTGATACTTGATTTGGTTCATTAGGTATTAGAAGGTGTTCTTGATGAATTTGCAGACCTTTGGGGATATATTTATGCTAATTGATTAAAAATTAATCCTTGGTTTGAAATATGTGTTTAATGCTGGAAATCAGATGTTGAAATGAAAGTGTGGGTTAGTGGCGATTCTGGGAAATGCGGGTTATTCTAGATAGAGATTCGAATCATGGGCATCCGTTGATGATGAAATGCTGATGTTAAACGTGCAGGATGGGCAGGGTTAAGCTAAAGATTAAGAAATTGGAGAATACAAATGGACGTCAAGCGACCTATGCCAAGAGGAAACATGGCATCATGAAGAAGGCTAATGAGTTATCAATACTATGTGACATAGACATCCTCCTTCTCATGTTCTCACCAACTGGCAAGCCCTCGTTGTGTAAAGGAGCAAGCAGGTACTGCCATTCATGCTGAGCTTGCACTGCTTGAGAGAATCAATTTGCGCGAACTTGCCTACGAAATTTATTCCATTTCTTGTTGTGCATCTTTAGGGAATTTCATTACATATGCACAATTGCAACATGAATTCACCTGACACCACCTAGCCAGTTGGTTTGTCATTATTCATTGTTTAGCGACATTAAGAAGCAGATTGAGAGTTATGGCTTGATTGTCTGCAACCCCCAATATATTTTTGTTTTTTATTTGCCTGTTTGGTTTAAGAAAAAAATGTATATGAAGGTTGTGTGGCATCATAATATGGGGTTCGCAACGAGATCAACAATTTTGAATAATTTCCTTTTTCCCCTTGTAGTAGCATTGAAGAAGTGATCACGAAATTCGCTCAGTTAACACCACAAGAAAGGGCGAAGAGGTATGGTGAAGTTTTCTTGCTTCGTTTTCTTTTGCTCTCCTTGTGCCTGCATTGAATATTTTACCAAATTTAAATTTATTTATTTTTATTATTTGATTGGAACAGGAAGTTGGAAAGCCTCGAAGTAAGTCCTTGGATCCTCGTTTACAATCACTCCCCTTTTCTATTATTAATTCTCATTCTTCACTTTTTATAAGATTGTCATTCTTATTGGTTACATAATTTTTCTGTTTCTTTGAGAGGATAGGCACTGAAGAAGACTTTTAAGAAGCTGGACCATGATGTTAATATACCAGAATTTCTGGGTTCAAGGTATGCTCTTTGTCGATGTTGACACAATTCATTTTGTATAGCTTTCAAACTGGCCTTGCTCTTTAAACATTATCTACTAAACTTATTGAATCCTGTTCTTTTTTGTCTCAGTTCTCAATCAATAGAGGTATGGGTGCTGGTTTCCATTGTTAAATACAACATCTGAAAACTTCCTCTCATATGCTGATGGCTTGTGACATGTGCAAATTTTGCAATTTAATTGACCAGGACCTGACTAGCCAATCAAGACTACTGCATAATCAACTATCTGATGTGCATAAGAGGCTGAGGTGAGCACCTGCAAATCTTTGAATGTAGATTTCCATTTTATGATCTCATGTATACATTGGTTGGTCACCAACCTGGACTAATCGTAAGCTGAGTTTCTGCAGCTACTGGACCAATCCAGATAAGATCAACAGCATAGAGAATTTGGGGCAATTGGAAAATTCACTCAGGGAATCACTTAATCAGATTCGATCGCATAAGGTATGTCTATTCTTGTGGTGTACATCTGGTGAAAGTTACACACTATTTCTGCTTTGCTTTTCAATTAAATGATTATATCTTTGGTCGACTTGGACTCTAAGTGATTGAATGTGGGTTCAAGTAGGATCTGCATATTAGCCTATCTATGAGAAAATCGTTGATCCTAGTCCTCAGTGTGATCATATACCTGCTGGGAAGAATTTGGAGATCAATTGTTTAACATTCCTTTTTTTTTCTTAATGGATAATGAGGAGGGCAAGGAGGCTAAAGATGATTTGACATCTTGGACATTTTTTAACCAAATTGGATGGCTGTGTAAAGGGATAAAAAAATAAGCAACGTTACCTCCCATTCTGAGTATTCAAGTGTTCTGTAATTAGCAGAGTGAAACAAAAGCTAGGTGCTGCAAAATCTTGATTCAGTTTAGAGGAACCACTCAGTCAGGCCTTGAAAAAAAAGAAACTATGAATATCTCTTGATTATCTGTAGCAGTTGTATTTACATTTTAAAACTGAGAGGGTTCCCTCTTTGCCAGGAAAACTTGGGAAAACAGCATCTTATGTCACTAGAATGCCATGGACAGGTAATGAATGGCTTTTATTTGATACAAATGGTTTCCTGATGGCATTGTGCTAATTCCTCACCGGAAGTTGTTACCTAATTAATCTCTCTTGCAGTTTCAAAATGGGATGCATGTACCTTTCAGAATGGGTGCAGAGCAGCAGCTCCCACCTCTTATGTGGATTCCTAATAATGACAGTCAACATATTATGTTACCAGAGGACCAAAGTCTGCTTCCCCATAGGTGAGTGAACCAATTAAAGGAAACTTCTAATCCCATTGCTTAAATTATTTTTCCTATTGAAAGATCATGACTGGGCTTGCTCTGCGCCCTCTCACAAGTATAGGATTAAAGCTTATTTTTGTAAAAACATAGTGACAAGTGCGAAAGAGGGTGAAATGGGTGCATAGTATTGGACTAAAATAGATTTTGTGAAGTATTTTGTTTGATGTAAGATATGAATCAAATAAACGCAGAACAGTTGACAAATTAACTACCTATCCATAGAGGGGTTTAGAATAGCCCCTCCTGATGTTGTGCTCTTAAATAATTGATTGAATGTCTTTTTTTAGGGATGCTGAGTGCACTGCAAGCTCCTCTTTTGGGAGTTATTCTGGTTACTTTGGTGCAGGAAAAAATTCTGAGCTATCTAGTTCTGGTCAAGAAAGTGGTATGAATGGTATTCTTGACGAGTTAAATGGAACTGCATCACTGAGGCTACAGTTGGCTGGACAGTACCCGTACCTACCAGGGCCATATAATCTGAATTTACTGAATGATACAAAATTCCAACCTGCAGCAGAGATGAACGTGCAAAAAGGCCCAGGGGATTTTAATGTTGGTGGAAGTTTTGAAGCTCCCAAACCTGAGTATGACTCTGGTCCTCGTGGCTGGGCTTCTACTCCAGGATCATGTGCTGTTACTATGTTTGATGATCATTTGTATACTCAGGTAAGGTTTCCTTCGGTTCTGGTTTGAATAAGTAATTCAGTACTTTTTTTCCATACATTTTACATGGGTGGTCATCTATGAAATGATCTGAGCCTTTTTCATTGAGTTAGCAATTACTGGGTTGAGTAAACATAGATGTAGAGCTGTGGATATATATAAACATATTTCCATTATTATGTTTACAATGGGAAAAATCATCTAAAATTTCGTATGATTATGCTCATTGGTATAATGAATGAGTACTTTTAATTTTTTAAAGTTCATTTATAACATGCAACTACATTTGCATGAGCTAGAGTATTAATCTCTTGAATGCTTCAGTTAGTCTGGAGTATTATCTGCGTATGCAGTAGTTTGAGGGTTTGAGCATGTTACTAGATGATTAATGTGGTCTTCAACTAGGCTTAATAGATGCGGTAGCTAATATGAAGTATTCTCTGCATATGCAATAGTTTGAGCACATTACCTGATGATTAATGTGGTCTTTCAACTGGGATTAAGAGAGGAAGCGGTAGTCGCATGAACTGGAAAATTCTAAACTCCTGGACCATTTAATAGAAGATCACAATGTGAAGTTGATTTTTAATTCGTTAGAATCATTGCTGCTTCTTTTGCATACTAGAGGTGTAATGATACGGCCATATCTTTTTCCAAAGTAAGAGGGAGTAAATGCCTCAAAGTATGTGACTATTTGAGTGATGTCCAGCCTGTCTGTTGCCTGGTTCATTTCAGGATTTGAAAGCCCTTTTCTGTTCTGTAGCTTTTCTATGATGATGGTGTTTTAGAGATCCAGGTGTTCGATTTCTGCTCTTGAATAAGCATTTCAACTTCGGTAGCTCATTTGAATATTATCATACTACTTTCGAGCTCTATATTTTCCAGGAAAACACCACATCAACATTATAGGATCCATGAATTGAGAGTTAATTTTCTTTAATTAAGATTGTATTTTATATTCATGGTGGAGATGCTTATCTCGGTAATAAGAGTGGCTGTAATAGGAAATTCAAATATTTCATGTATATTGTTGTTGTTGCCTGTCGCACCAGTAACATTTACCTAGGTTAAAATTAAGTTCCATCGCTAGAACGGTCTTCAGATAGTTAAGTTCCCTATTAGTGTGAGAAATTACTGAATCAATATTGGAGTTGCCAAACAGCTATGGCCAAAATATTAGTTGCTCCAGATCAGAGAGGCATATCTTGGTTGTATGGATTGCTCTTTCACTACATTTCAGTTAGCAATGCAGACTGCCGAATCTGGAGGTAAAAGGTGGTAGGAGTGGGATCTATTGGGAAACTGCAGCATGTATCTATTGGTTGGAGTGCTTGGTGTTGGAATTGTTGATACTGATAGAAAAATTTTGATGCTCTTATTTTTCTCGGGTTTCTGTTATGATTTCGTAAGAACCACCGATTTAGTCGTTTTCAATAATGGCGTGAACTCGTTATAGAGCAGAGATTGTAGATTATAAGGTCATCTTTGAATCACCTATGTCAAACTATTTTATCTTCTTGTTGTATATTGTTATTTCCAAACTTACTGTAAATTGAACCCCGTTTATTTTTTTGCAGCAAACACACATAGATTGAGTTATACTTGCCGTTCAGCTGGTGATGAGTTGCTGGAGAGCTTGGTCACATTTGTGAAATAACCTATCCTCCAAATGAAACTGTTGAATCTACTATATATAGGTTTTTAGCAATGCAATGGCGAGGGGAAGCTAGTGAAATACAAATATCTATACAGCTCGATACCAGCATAGGAATTCACTGATGCTGCTAGCTCGTTAGAAAGAGTGGTGCTGATTCCATCAAGTGAGACACCATTTACAATCTTCTGTAAACAAGTTGTAGGTTTTACTTAAATTACTATACTTCCCCAGTCTAAACTTTGGTGGCAGGGTCGCAGAGGGCAGAGGGCAGACAGGCTGCTGCCCTCCATCCTGTATTATGGTGCCCTACGTTGTGTATCGGTTGCCATTTTTAGGTTGTGGTTTAACCGGGTTTTTATATAAAAAAAATGATTTTTTTTTAAACTAATATTTTTTTTAGTGTTTTTTCTTTTATAGTTTTGATGTTTTAATTTTAAAAAAGTGAAAAATATTGATATTCTAATACATTTCTAAATTATAAATATTTTAAAAAGCAACATTTATACCCCCAGAAAAATTGTAAAACCAATACAGCACTGACCTTGAAAAATAAAATAATACAAGGGTTTTATTACCCCTCTGACGTTTCGTTTTTTTATCAATAAGGTCCTGTTCATCTCCGGTAGTTCTGCAAACGGAAAATGCCTTTGTAATTTGTAGATGTCAATTTCTCTGTTTTTTCCTTGACACGAACATGGAGCTGATATAACATGACAGTGCCAGCCTGCCAGGGTCGCTTCAGATTTATCTTTCGTGAACCAATTTAAATTTGAGAAAACTCTTTTTTCTATTTCCTTTCCTGAAAAGAGGGACGCGACTGCGATGCGAGCCCTTTCCCAGAAATCATTTTCCTTTGCCTGCCTGAATTACACTTATCAAAAGTTATTTTGCAAGGAGAAAAAAATGATCAGAACCCTGTAATTGGAAAAACCGCATCGATGTTCAAGTGCAAGCAAAACAAGAAAGTAAACCCATCAAAATCATGCGAAAAAATCATGCGAACAGAGTCATCAAGTCATTCTCCAACGTAAAACCACCTGTCAAACTAACTACTAGATCAAGGTGACAGTGTACTTGATAAATGTGGGCTCAGCTCAGCTAGATTTTGATATATGATTGCGAGATTTGATAGGAGAAAATCGAAGTGCTCAGAAAATCGAATCTACACTATTATGAACCTTCGTATAGGGTCCCGGTGGAGATTTTTTATGGTTTAATGAGGCCCCATGGAAAGTGGGCAACTTGCAATCTTAGATCTTCCTTTATTTCTAAAATCTGGAGCTGCATTTTGTCAACGAGAAGATTATGACCGGAGAAGAAAGCACACAGCTCCATGGAAAGTGTAATGATCCACACCGTTAACAGCTTATTCCAGGATATGGAGATTCAGGACCAGTAGGAGAATGTGAAATTTTATCTTCTCTGTGACCACATGCAAATGTCTCAATCTTTCTATTCGAAGGCTCGTGTTTCTTCGACAGAAGAAGACACAGGCGATCAATTCACTTCATTTATCATCGTTGATGTTTTCTCTTACGAATCACTTGTCTATCTAAATGCAGAATATCACTTCATGTTCGATTGGGCCATTTCGCCCAGCCATCTGCCAAGTTGGGATTTTTTCTTGCCACCATGTAAAGTATTGACCTTTCAATGGGCGATTCATCCTCTGATATATAGTTCTTGAATTGTAAAGAGGATCAAGATGGTAGTCTCTAAATTATTGCCTGAGGTTTCAGATTGCTAAAAAAGTAAAACTTTCTTTTCTGGTTGTGTTTTTGCTTCGAGTTAGAGCTAGAAAACTGAAGGCTTGGAAGTTGAAATTTTAGACCAGAGATGCATGGGTGAGGACTGGGGAAGATGACAGGGATTGAGAGAGACAGAAAAACTTTTTCTAAAAAGAATACGTTGAACGATGTGAGATTGATGGTTGATAAATTAGTGATTGTATTTTTTTTTAATATAGCTAATTTTTTTTTTTATTAAAAACAAACAAAAAAATGAGCTGGATTTTTAAAGTTTGTTTTTACTTGGATATATTTAAAAATAAATATTTTTTGTTTATTATTTATTATTTAGTCAAGTTATTTCTATCCTGTATCCTGATGATATGATACTAAAATCAAACAAATTGACTTAGATTATAATATTTTAGAAAACAATTGACACGTGGCACGTATGACAAATGCAAAGATAAAAGGTTAATCTGCACACTGTTTAGTCACCACATAAGTACTTCTGTCGTGGATGGCGACACACCGTAGGATGATAAGAAAATCGGGTGATGTGTCAGACAACCTGACTCCTCTCACGTGGCTCCAGATTTTGTGGTCAGGCGGAGATACAGATTACTTTTTATCTCTTGTATTTCGTGTCCAACAGCTTTTTCCCCCCTCACTAACCTTGTACTATTTCAAATATTCAATTAAGGGGAAACTAGTTTGAAAGCCCAGCGCCTCCACTCATTTTTTTAATTAAAACAAATTAAGAGATAATAGATAATTACTTTGACATTTCTTTTAATTGAATCTTATTTAGTGACTGTTTTGGTGTTAGATTAAGGTTGTTTTTGAAAATTAAAAAAAAATTATTTCAAAACTGTTTTGAAACTCAATGTAAAACAGTAAATAAATTTAAAACCTCAGTTTAATTTCTTATTTATTTAAAATTTAAAATTAAATTATATTAAAACGGACTCAACATAATTTCGGTGGTGTATGATATTACACTCCCGTGTACTTTTATTTTCTTAGAAAAATAATGTAATTCTTTACTCTTTTAATGTGCTGAAATTAAGACTCTTTTTTTTTGAGTCCCCTGCTCGAGACAGAACACTAATTATAAGAACGTGGGGCTAATATGAAAAAAATACTATAATTTATATTTTTTAATATCATTACTATGAAATTTATTATAATAGCCAACACACCAGCAGGGTAGCTTTTTTATATCGAGGCGAAAATCCAGCAATCGCAAATTTCACAGAATTGCTAGAAATAAACCGAGCTGAAGTTTCGGAGAAGCTTCAGAGGTACCTCGCTCCGTCCATTACTTTGTCTCGAACATTCCCATCTTTTTCTTTCAGAGTTCGGGCGTGAATGAAATATACCTATCTCTTTCGTGTATCTTGTTTGTTAGCTCAAATTAATAAAATTTGATTATCTCCAGGATTCTGTTGGACCGCTAACCATTATGCGAGCCCCGAACCTTCCAAGCAAGAGGGGGAATATTTTTTTTAAAAAAAAGGGGGAGGAAATATTTATGGAATGTAACAACAAGCATATCTTCTTTTTGTTTGTCATGTTGTCCGATAGTATTCATGTGAGTAGACACGGTGAATCTTGAGGAAATCCTCCCAGAAAGAGATTTGAAGACAGTGATATGAAATTGCCTTTACTCCATTTTACAGTCAAATGCAAGTCACCATACATCTTACTATATGCAAGCAAAGTTTAAATCCAGTGAGAGAAGACGGGACAAATCAAATCTTGTAATCTTAACCTCCATCTAATGTTTTCCAAAGGTAGGTGACAACCAAAATATTTCCTGTATTTTCTTCTTTTTTAAAAAAGAAAAGGTCTACACTGTCCAAGCATCGTGTCACGCCAGTGTCAATTGAAATTAAATCTGAATGGTTAAATCTAGCCACGTAGTGTAAGGATGTCATTGCATTTCAGTACTTCTTTTTTACATTTTAATATTTCTTCAGTGTCATGAATTTACATCTAATGTAAATATATTATTAAAACTCTCTGGTTATTAATTGAACAAAAAAAAAACATAAAATTAAAGGCAGGCTGAACAAAGCGAGTGCATACCAAGGCTATGGTAGCGGGGGTGCGATGCCAGTGAAGTTGGGCTAATAGGTTTCGGCCTGGATCGATCTATTATCAAAACCCATACATGGACTCCTGTCGAAGTCGTGAAATATTACCCATACAGGCCTTTTCTAGTGGCCCAACTAGCGGCCTCTTAATTCAGTCAGAACTTTCCACGTTTCACAAGCGAGAACTGAACGACTACTTCCAGATCTAGTTCACGGATGAAGAATGATGTTTATTTCGTTTCATTTATTTGTAACCATAACCAGAAGAGAAAATGGGAAACAGCGAAAGATAAGAAGATTAATAGCACTCTACTACAACTTTCATCATTACTGGCAGTAGCAATTGGAAGTTTACACCTGGTCTCGAACAACTCAGACTTGTTAAAAACCAAGGACATAATTCAGCAAAAGCTGATCACACTGACCTTACAATATTACATATAAATATATAGAGAGAAAATAAAAAGACGACCAAGACCCGTCAAGGCCATGGAAGGAGAGAAAAAAATACAAGCGGCGGGTGGTCAAAGACCACCTCTGCCAAGACCCTCTGCCCCTTTTTTTCACCACAGAAGAAAGATGGCAAAACCAGAAAGACAGAGAAAAATTCCCCTGAATAAGTAGCTGAGCATCTCAATTAAGCTCAAAATGAGTGGTGAGCTATTTAAAATAAGCCCTTCTCATTTTGACTCAGGAGGCCTAACTCTGACCTGACCTCTAATTGAGACGCGAGGAGTATATTAGTATATAGTAAAACCATACTAACACTACTTTTTGTAAACTAGCTTAAGATTACTAGACCTAACATGCTGCAACTTTATTAGCTCGGTGAGAGGATAGTCGTAGCCACCAGGAGAAGAATGGTGTCCTTAACGAAACTGGGCACCGGAGAAGGTCTGACCGAAAGACCAGCTAGAAGGAGCCACGTTGTAGGAGACAAGTGTACGGCCATCACTGGTGGTGACCTTAAATGAAAGGCTTTGTCCGTTGAGATAATTGTTGCTCTGCCAGTTTTGACCCCAGTTCCTGGACATTGGTTGCCAACCAGTTCTGGACCCCTTGACGGCCACAGAATGCACATCACCAGCGCCACCAACGTTAGTAATCAGGACTAGATTGAAGTAAGAGTGGCCGTTGATTGTGAACCTTATGCCTCCTCTCCTCCTGCAGGGTACCCTACAAACAACCACCACCAAAACAGTTACGAACACAGATACCGAAGCCGGAAAAGAGGGTTCAGCCAATGACAAGGGCAAAAGGACAATCTGTCATGTCCGGCCAAGGAAAAATTACAGCTGAAGGGACAATAAAAAATAACTAGCAGGGAAGGGGAGACTTTGCAAGAGGGAAACTGGTCTTTTTATTTTATTTTGAACAGTTCGTGGGAAAAGCATAGAGCGGGGACCACAGGAACATAAATGATAAACCTTTAAAAAAACTTTTTGTTAAGAACATTTCATCATTCAGCATGTACACCTCCGTTATGAAAAAACTAGAACAAGAACGCCAAGTTTTTCTTTCTGAGAGGGAAAGGTTGACTGCGGGAAAACTAAACTTTTCAAGGTAGTAGTCGACACCGTTTTGGTGTTTGCAGTGCTGTTTATACGGGGAAACTAGTGGGTAGAGCCGAGAAGAACAGTACAGAGTTAAAAAGTACATGGAAACTGGTTAAGGACCTAGATAAACCTCGCCAGCAGCTTAATCCAGGGAAAAGTGAGAGTAAATTCATTTTAAACAGTATGGCAGCCAAAATTCTACTTCAAAAGGTCTATATGGGGCGCTCAAGTAGACAGAGGCGTACCTCCTGTAAGACACAGGGCACAATTCCAGCTCTGAATTGGGCAATGTGTTGGAAGACAGGCTGGGAGAGATCGAAATGGTGCTGAGGAGGATTGCACCAGCCCCCTGCATTGTTAGGCAGGGCATTGTTCGGAGGGCAGAAGTTGGTGGCGGTGATAACAATGGAGCCAGGCAGGCACCATTTAGGGTCACTCACGCATCTAATCTCGTAGCAAGATCCACAGCTTAACCCGTTGTTGAACAGAGCTGTGCTCAAAGCTGCAGTGTTAGTACCATACCCCTGGCTGTACAAGTTCCCATAACCGCAAGCCCCACCTGAAATTACATGTTTTTTATGCAAATTAGTCAAACGGGTGCCCCTAAAAGAGATTAATTTCTTAAAAAACTTCTTCTTTCCCGAAGAACAGCCATACCCATTGTGCCAGAAGCATCACCACCTCCGTAGAATGTTGCATGAGCATTAATCCAGCCTCCACCACCATAACCATTAACAGATGAAACCATTGCAAGGAGACCCACCAAGAAGATTCCAGCTAGAGCCATCTTCCTGCACAAAGAGACGATCTATTTTAGTTTTTTTTTGAAAACCCACGAAGCTCACTTTTTTTTGTGTGTGGTTAACAAAAGAAACAATACATAACAGAGCAAATGTGAGAGAGGATAGACAGAATTATTACACGAAGATTGAAACTTGAGAGGAGAGAAAAGGAGAGAGCACGAAAAGAGTAATGAGAAGCAGGTGAGTGGAGAAAGTTGGGAGGGGATGAGGTAGTATTTATAGAAATTTAGCAGAGGGAGTTGCTATTTTGGCCACCACCGTCACTAAGTCACATAAACACATCCTTGAAGAGAGCAGCTGG
Source organism: Salix viminalis (assembly GCA_029228465.1). Classification (NCBI taxonomy): domain Eukaryota; kingdom Viridiplantae; phylum Streptophyta; class Magnoliopsida; order Malpighiales; family Salicaceae; genus Salix; species Salix viminalis. Next base: position 4,757,964 of record CM055435.1, read on the forward strand.
GGGACCATAAACCGCTACGGCGTAAAAAAGTAGCAGTTTTGAAAAACAAGAGCACATGTTAGCTTTGAAAAAAAATAAAAAATAAAAAATAAAAAATAAAAAATAAAAAACTGTTTTGCGGCTTCAATCCGTGTGGTTTTGTTTCTTTTCTCGTAGGAAATTCCTTAAATCCAAGTGGGGTATGGGCTTAGCTTACGTAGCCATGTGCAAGAAACTACCGTTTGCCGAAAATACCCTTTATTACCTCTCCTTTTGTTTTTCCAAGACCCTTTTTCTATTATATAAAATAATATATATTTTTATTTTAGTTGTAGAAACATTTTAGAAGTTCAAAAAAAAGAGAATCTTTTTATTATTCGTCAGTTATTGTGGTCCATGTTTTTTTAATTGCTACTGTTTTTCTCTTGTCCTTTCATTAATCGAAAATTTTTATTTTTTATAAATATTATCTTATTTGAACTTTTTTATCTTAAAAAAAAACAGATTAATAAAATATATATTTTTTAACAAAAAAACAAAACAGGTCTGTCATACTTGTTTCTAATAAAGTATATAATTTCAAATAAATAATATTTTTATGAAAGTATGGGATTAATATTAGATACAATCTTAAATTCTTTTCGGATGAGATTTAATTTCAAGCAAGTGTGAGCAAATGATATCGTTAAGCTACTGGCTATTTTTCTTTAATTAAAGGACTAGCTTGTCTTTCTATGTCCATTTTTTTTTTTTTTTTGCTTAATTTGTGCTACTCGCTTCAACCGCCACCCATCCAGCATGTATATATAATTAATATCAACCATTTTATGAACTTCCTTTTTCCATCCTTTATTTTGCTGCTTCCAGGATACGGTCCCTGTCTCGAGCACATGCAGGCGTAGCATTTTGCCTCACGGTGCTGCTCCTAGCCGTTTATTAGGACCTGGATAGTTGAGTCAATTTATTTATTTAATACTAAATCTTTTCTGGTGAACGAATTGAAGTCCTATTTTGACTAGCATGCACGAGTTTCTTTTTCTGGAAAAAATGAACCCCTCCCGTCCTTCATCATTATTATTTTTGAGCAATTCATGAATTAAATCACAGCTGTGAAATGCAAGCTAGCGGATAGTTGGAATGAGAAAAAATTTATAGTTGCTAATATAATAATTATTTAAAATAAAACTTATTGTTAATTTTAAAATTTATAAAATTAATCGAATACATCAGTATTAATAAAAAAAAATCAGGAGAAATTTACCAAATATGAAACGGACAGAAGGTGTTTTAGAGCCTGTGAGCAGCACGTGTATGGTAATTGACAGGTAATAACTTTCTGATTTGATAAATAAAAAAAAATAGCTGCCCTGCAGTTGTTTTTTAATAGATCTGAACATTAGAACTTGTCCATGACTTTTCTTATAACATGGAGTTCCGTGTCTTGGTGTATAACACACAAGCCAGCAAACTTTGTACTTGCACCCACTTTTGAAGCGGAGACTAGACTACGTGCGTGTTTCATTATGGTAAAAATTTACTAAAATATTTTTTTTTAATTTAAAAAATTATTTTATATCATTACATGAAAATAATATCAAAACACTAAAAAAATTTAAATTTAAACAAAAAAAAATCATTTTTTTCAAAAATAATTTTGAAATTCAATACCAAACAGGTTGTTACGGTTGTTGGTTAGGGTTGTTGGGCGATGTATTTTATAAGAAATCTTTAAAAAAAATATATACTTTACTAGAAATGTTTTTCTAAAAACAAACAAATATTATTTTAATTTATTGTAAAATAAAAAATAAGCAATAGCAGACTCGCAGGCACCGTGGAAACTGATGGTGGCGAAGTTCACATGCGGACGGTACAAAAACTCTGCAACAGCTGTGAGTTAAATTTGATGCCAGCCATCAGAGCATGGGAGGGCCACTCTTGCTTAATTAATTGTTTGCCCGGTGTCTTATTATCTGGACGTTAATCAGAAACTTGGATTCTGATACCGATTGACTTAATCAGAGGACCGCGATTCTCGGAATTAGCTTATCTAATTACAATCGGACTCCTTAATTATCAATTACATTGCATCCACGACGCTGACAAAAAGACGCCTTGCAGATAACATTATAAATGGATGTTAGTGGATGTTATCACACAGCGAGGTTTATTTCGATGCTGTTTCGATAAAATCATCTTTCATTATTTTTTAAATATTATATATATATATATATATATATATATATATATATTTAAAAAAATAAAATTAAAAATATCATCTTAACAAATTTATGATTGCAAAATTATTTTGAAAAACAGCTATTACTATACTCGAATCCAAATAACTGTCGAAATAACTCTTTTTCTCACTCCAATTGAGGTGCTAAAAAAAAGGTAAAATGGATTTTTATATGGCCAAGAGTATTCCTACGTGTTTCTTAGATAAACTGAAATACAGTTGGTCTTGCACTTGAGTTTCGAGTTTTCAATGCACGAATTTCTTTTTTCCAGCTTCGGGTTTTCACAACTTTAATCAAAATATAATAATAATAATAATAATAAAATAATAATTACCCTTTTATTGTTGAAGTGTAAACGAGAATAAAACCTGTATTTATACGATTCAGAATACTATATTAACAATTAAGCTATTGCTTTCACCAGGAGATGCTATGAATTTGAAACAGTCGAGGTCTACCAGTAAACTTTCACACCTTTATGGATTCTGAGAGTTCTTTTTTTAATCAAGATAATACTTTTGGAAGTTTTCTTAGCTCGTCCATTTCCTCGTACCCTCCTCCTCTCCCACCTTTTTACTAAAAGAGAAAATAGCAGAGTACTTTTCACATCGGAACCGGAATTCCTTCTCCGGGGAAAATACTTTGGTATTATTATCGATTGATACTATCACAATCAAACTGTATTATTAGTTCATCCTCGAGTGGAACGAAATCCAAATTGATACACTGTAGTGTATACTGTATTCTGTCCCTGACAGACAGGGAAGGAAGGGGGGGTTCTTGGCTACTGTTAGCATTCATTTCTGGGACAAAGCTAAAGAGATAGCTATGGGTAGGTATGGGCTAGCCAGTCCAGCACCTAGAGGACTGAACCATGCACGTTTGAACAGTGGTCAAACCACGGGCAAAACCAAAACCTTTAAAATAAGTTCTGCAGTGTAAAATTGACAGTACGAAGGTGAGAGGACATTTGTGGCAACAGCAATGTTAAAGAGGAAGGAGGCTTTCTCATTACATTGTCAACTTGCCTGTTGAAAACGATATTAGGGTTTGGCTTCACGGCGGCAGTGCGAGCACAGCAGCTGCACATGCTATCTTTTTGGCTCTTTCTTTTCTCTGTATTCAAAATCCAATTTGAATTCTGCTACCAAATATATATTTTATCTTCTTTAATTTTGATTTTCTTTTTTCTTGCTCGATGAAAGATTCTTTTGGGTCTGGGGAGCAATTACAGCAAGGCCCATGAGAAAAGGACACCAAGTCCAAACAGGGGAAGAAATTAACAGTGCTGCTTAAATTTTAGGGTGGTTTTTCATTTTTCTTTTCGAGGAATAATTCAAAATTTGTTTTCACTCGAAGACATGGTAAGATGTGATGTTTTGGCCCACTTTTATTTACACTTTCTATCATTTGAGCAAGTGCAGGTAAAATAAGATGTAGGGTTTTAATATGTTGCTTTCTTTTCAACGATCAAATTTTGAATTAATTCGAATATATAAATATCTTATAAAATGAAAATAATTATCGGGAATTAAAATAATCAATCCAAAAGGAGAGCTAGGTTGAACCTAGCTACCACGCCTCTCTCTTTTTCCTCTTTTGTTCAAGCTTTGCTGCCACCCTATTACAATCACTCAACTTTAACTGCCAATAACCAACTTGTCGTTTGAAAATGTCCAAATTCCTTCTCTCGTTTGCTTCCATGTCTTGTCTCCGGCCTTGCCGCTTTGATCTGGACCGCTCATCTCCTGGGAAAGTTTACCCACCGCTATATTGATTCCACGTTTGATTTTTTGGCTTTTTTGTTTCGTCACGCTTTCCCTGATGCTAAGGATTCTAACGTTCTATCTTCAGGATTTCGATGCTTTCAGCAACTAGCAAGTCAGATGGGAAACCATCATTGCTCTTTCTGACTCACTAGTCACATCTCCATCCCTGGTTTTTGCTGCTTTGCATGATGCAGTGTAAAACTAACCATTGGCGAGTAACTTTAAACCTAAATTCCGTATTGGTGGCTCCTTTTTTTCTTTCTTTTGCTATCCTCAAACCTCAAAGTGATATTGGCCGGTCATTGATTAAAGTGTTGTTCGTCAACGTTTACTCGAGCAGAATTGACCAGGCATTTGAAATGGACAGTTCTAACGGTAGATGATCTTTTTTTCCTGCGAACATGTTAGAGTGCGTTTCGTTGCGAAAAAAGATACCATGGCCGATCGAGGCCATGCATGAAGAAGGACTGTCCCGTCTTTATTAATTAATTTGCTGAAAAGGTAAAGTGATTTTATTCCTGTTTAGCCTGTAAGTGCTCCTCGTGTGCTTAATCATTTCTAAACCCAGCATCAAAATCTTCCTGGTTGTCGCATCCTTCTTCCCCTGTCCCTCCCCATGTGCCATGTTGTTAAGGAAAAAAGAAGCATCATATACTTAATCATGCTTCTTACGACTCCTAAACCCGGGAATAAAATCTGGCCAATTACGTTGCGCCAAGTTGACTACTCAGTTAAACTCTTATCGGATAAAAAGAAACTGGGATTTTGATTTCCAGTGCTGTCTTGTCCCCTTTTTTTTTTGTTTAGATTAATAGAAAAAGAAAAAGAAAAAGAAAATTGCGTTGTCACTGCTGATCAATTCAAGGCTTCAAGATTTCCTTGCCCGAAAGTTTGTTAAACACCGACTTGTCTCCGCAGCGTCATGGCGCGTGGGGTTCAATTTCTTCGGGTAATTAAAAGGAGTGGGTGCTATGGTTGTTTGTTACGGGCAAGAAAAATTATATCGACCTTTTTATAGTTTGATATTTTTTTATATTATACCTCTCTTATTTAAAAATTGAATAATCAGACTATATTTATATAATACTAGCAAATTGCCCGCGCGTTGCCGCGGGTTTTTTTTTTGTATATAATTTACAATTTTGAGTTGAGTTTGTAACGTAAGCATAGATTACATCTTTTATAATATAGGTATTGCGTCATAAACGATCACAAAACAGCGCACACTAACATTGGAAAAAAGAGCAAAATATTTGAATAACAAAAAAACAAACTTACTTAAATCATTATTGTGCAGATAATAAAAGTATAAAAATCAATTAATAGAAAGAGCAAAAAAGAGAAAACAAAAGGGAAAAGGAAGTAATATTAATTTAAAATATTATAACAATAGGAACATCGGAGTCTTAACATTTAAAATTATTATTTCCGCTAGAATAAAAACAACAAAAATTATTAAATTATACCGAGGGGAAAAAATAGAAAGCATGAAAAAAACAGCAAGCAAGAAAAACCAATTAAAAAATAATTATTATTATCATTATTATTATTATTATTATGAAAGAATAAATAATTACTATCATTATAATAATAGAATACATAATAACTATTATTATAATATTAATAATAATCACTATTATTATTATTATTATTATAATCATTATTATTATGTTAATAATGAAAGAAACAAAAATAAATGAAAGACTAAAAACATCCTATAAACTTTAACAAAATATTTTAAAAAAAAATTATTGCTATTACTGTAAAAAAAAATATATGAAATTATCCGGAGGGAAAAAGAACATTAAAGAAATAGCAAGCACGCAAAACAATTTTATTATTATTATTATTATTATTATTATTATTATTATTATGTTAATAATGAAAGGAAAAAAAAAATGAAAGACTAAAAACATGCAAGAAATATTAACAAAAGAAAAAAAAAATTATTATTATTGCTATAACCGGAAAAAAAAACTTATTATCAAATTATCGGGAGAAAGGAAAAAAACAGAGAAGCGTAAGAACAAAAAATAATTAAGTCATTATTATTATTATTATTATTATTATTATTATTATTATTATTACTATTATTATTATTATTACCATTATTATTATTATTGTGTTAAATACATTTTTATATATACATGGACAAAAGTAGGGATTATTTTAGAAATATAAAAAAATTAAAGTATAAGGACTTAAATGAAAATCAAATATAATGGGCTGAAATTAAAAAAATTAAAAAGTCAAAGGGCTGAAATGCAAATTACATTTATTCTAAATTGAAATCGAGTATTAAAAACACATGCAAATAGCAAGTTAAAAACCTCTCTCTCTCTTCAAACATTTTCCTCCCTTGGAAAAAACAAAATCTAAACCTAATTTACTTTGATCAAATTCAAAATTTGCAATGCATGGAGTCAATATAGAGATTCTCAGGGCAAACAAAAACTTCGATAATAGCAACTACATTACTCTAAAAAAGATACCAAAAAGAAAAATTAATTAATACCAAGAAAGGTGATGAATGGCAATTATAGAGGGTCAAATGTAACGGGCATGACTTACTTATTTTTTGACAAAAAATATGGCGCATCTCAATTATTATTGATGATTTTTTTTAATATTATTGGTTTTATCTTGTCAGTATATTTTTAATGATATCAGTAATATCTTATTCAGAGTTTCACGCAGTTAAAAATATTTTTCTTTCTCTTTTTAGCTTTCCTCTCCTCACTCTTTCTTCAAAATCATGCCATCCCATTTCTAACGATCATATCATGTTATTTTAAAATGCCAGAAAACCCGTCAGGCCATTTCCCATGTCTACTCACTTCAATGGCGCGTGGATAGAAAAATACAATCCCGTGATCAGCGGAAATCTTGCTTAAAAAAGGGTGGGAAGTGGGATCTCTAGTCTTAGAGGTAGAGCAACTCCAAGGAGACCTTTAAAAAAACTAAAATAAAATGACAAGAAAATTCAGTTTTTATTTTTTATTTTTATAGCCATCGAAAGAGCTATATTAAAGAGTTAAAATAATATTTATAAATGAAAAGAGTTGTTCTTATATATTGATAAAAAAAGTAAAAAATTTATTGAATACATTTTCATGCAATAAAAAAGTTATGATTGTACTTGTATTAGTTAATTGTTATTAATAAATAGTTATATCAATATTATATACATGAAAATAAAATTTATTTTTTTAAATGATTTTTTTATTGGAATGTAGATATAAAAAAATTGTTATATTTATATTATATTAAATCTCTGTTTTTTCTTGGATATGCTATTAGGTAGCTAAACTACCTCCCTCTAAATCCTTCATATACTCTTAAGGGTGTTTGACATTGTGTTTTTCAAAAATATTTATTTTAATAAAAAATATTTATATTTTTTATTTTAAATTAAAAAAATAATATTTTTAGATTATTTTTATTTGTTAATAGTACAAATAATTCTTAAAAAATAAACAAATAAATATTATTTTAATATATTTTTAAACAAATAACAATTTCAAAAACACTACAACACAGTTACTAAATCTAAAAACAGAAACTCCCAGCAAATCTCTAAAAAGTGTACTTCCAACTACCTCCTGGATTTGGCAAAGATCCTCCCAAATCCAAGATTTACAGAAACTTGCTGTGATAATTGTAAATGCTCTTTAATTCGACAGCAAGTAACGAATGAAGTCTAGCGGAGTAGGATGATTGTTCGACAAGCACCGTTGATTTGTTTCCCGTTTTCAATTTTGCAAGCATTTTTAAGATGTCCCGATTACTTCGTCAACGACTTTATGGATTCGAACATGAAATTAAATATTGGAAAATCAATAAAAAAAAATATTGATTGATTTGAAAAAAAATTCACATTGAGTTTAAAAAATAAAATAGTGGGGTCCTTTCCGGTAAGAAAGCAGAGGTGTTGCCGACAACAAGACTGCCCGGTGATTCTCTCGGATCTCTCATTGTTCCCCTTTGCAATAATGATCATGGATAGTTCAATTTTTAAATTTTAAACTGCGTTGCTTTAACCCTACATGAAAGTTCGCGGTGAATCTTGCTTTAAGTTTTAAATTGGTGACGCAGATATATGTTAGTGCCTAGAAGCTTTTTATTTATTATGGACACCTTTTGGCTCAGGCTATGAAAAAAATAAATCAACAATGCATTTCTTTTTTTTAATTCTATTAATTCAACTCAAAAACTCTACGTTATGCCATTTGACGTGGCACGTAATTTGCTTGCCAGTATATAAGATGAATAAAATCCCTGCAAAAATTTTCCATCCAAGCGTTTCAGAAGTTTTTTTTAAAAAATAATAATTTTTTTTATTTATATTTTATATGTTAAATAAAAAAAAATTATTTTAATGTATTGATATCAAAATATTAAAAAAAATAAAAAATATATTATTTTGATACATTTTTAAATAAAAAATACTGTTAAAAATAATTTCAATCATATTGTTAGACATTTACTGCATAATACAATTGACTTAAGAAGGTAAGGTGGATGACAAGCCACGAATTTCTTTTTAGTTTCTTTCTAAGGATGGGATTAACTGTCATCTCTTTTTTTTAATTAATATTGATGTCCCGACAAATTTATACACAAATTAACTGATCTCACGGTAACTGAAATTAGAATTAACTGTAATCTTAGTTGCACCCGTGAGCTCTCTGTGGGGTTATTCGAAGATCTCGATGACTCTCCCTTCTAAAAGTTATATGGAATTTTATAATCATGGTAAAAACAAGAGACAGATCCTTTGGATACACCCATGTGATCTTTAACTTGTTGGTTGTTTTTTATATAACAAAGAAAGAAGAAATTATTTCCTCTCTTAACTTAAAATATTACTGGAACAAAAAATTTAATTTATTTTTATAAGATCAAGTAAATTTTTATTTTTTTTTACTTTTTTAACTATAGTTTCCATGTCAGTGTATAGCATCTAGTTTTTTAATATATGTACATTTTGTCTTTGCTGTAACTACCTGGGAAATTTAACAACCTTTGATCACGTGGAGAACAACTTCTCCACGAACTCATCATGCTCACCGTTTTAACTACCTTTTTTTCGTACGTCTGTGATTGGTGGTTATATATATTTGCTGGGAACTGTATGTTTATAGAGAAATCCAGAAAGAAAAAAATATATAATGAGAGAGACGATTATTTTTTAAAAAGAATAATTTTTCCAAGATGGCTATTGTTCTAAATCGTAAACCATGAAGAAGATCGAGGTCAAAGGTTCCATGACATTAGCCGCCAGATAATACTAATGGGGAAGGTGGCCCCGATTGAAAACTAGCTTTAAATTCTTTTTTAAAATAAATAAATACATAATATTTTTAATGTTATTATATCGAAATGATATAAAATATATATAAAAAATTAAAATAAAACATATTTTTTCATATTTTTTTTAAAATAATTCTGAAATACTATGTGTATTGCTGCATCGTTCACGTTTCAATCACCAGAGGCTCTAAGTGCATAAATAACATCTCCATGTAAACATCGATCACCAACGTTTTATTTATTTTTTCATCCCATTAAAGTATACAAACCAGAAATGATACCAAAAATCATTCGGTTCTTCTTTTTTGTTCCCACTATATCGATTCCATGATTATGTTCGCCTTGGTAATATCTAAATAATCGAATTAAGAAAATCATATCTCGAATTTTAATTCGAGACGGTTTTTAAATCGAATCATAAAATATATTAACATGGTTAATTTTGCTGAATTGACCTTACTATCCCTGTTAAATCTAGCTTAAACTTGACAATATCATCTCTAAAATATTTTAATATATTTTTAAATAAAAAATATTTTTAAAAATAACAGTAAATAAAATATCATAATAAATCTCGAGCTGTAAAGGGTGATGTTGAACCTCCATGTGCATGTTAGATAGGACTGCCAGGGTCCTACAATAGGCTGGCCTGTGTACAAGGCCCATACTGCCTAAACTTGCTGGTCGCCTGTTGGCCACCGGGGTGCCCATCTTCTATTTCTCTGGTCGCCTGTCCTCCATGATTTCACAGCTCTAATAGAGAAGTCAAACGAGGAGTTAAAATAATTTTTATATGGAAAAAAATAATCACTCCTGTGTATCTATTAAAAAAACCAAAAATAGATTATTTAAATGTTATTTTTTTTATTGATTAAAATCTTTTGGATAGTTTTTCCCTGAAAAAACAAAAGTATTAATAGTTAAAATATAAATAGATAGTTAAAATAATGTTTTTTTATTAGAATGCACATAAAAATTGACATCTACACTATTAAAATTCTGTATCAACAATTTATCTCTTTCAGACACCTTTTCCTATTAGAGATGCTTTTAAAGGCGTAGATAGGAATTCCGGTAGTTTTTAATTGCAATTCCAGTCTGGATGACAACGCCCAACTGTGATGACAGCAAGGCAAACAGCGATACATGTTGTTCGACGTTCATGAATAATTCAAAATAAAATTAAAATATCTAGAATACAAGTTAATTAAACAACATAACAAAGTCGGTGTGTGTGTAAAACTATTGGACTAGACACGTGTTTACGATCCCATTTTAGGTACCGGCACTATATCCAGATGTTTTATATAAAGAAAAATGCTATCCATCAGAAATAAATTAAATAAATTTCTTTTACTGGATATTAAATAAATAAAACACCCCACGAATGAACGCGGCGATGCATGTATCTCTAGATGTGGCGGGGAAGCCAGACGACGGGGAGGAGACAGGAGGGGGAGGGTTCGAAAACGACCGTGGAAAGGCAATTGAATCCAGCCATGCACCGCAATAAGATCAAAACTGTTCATCGAGATGACGATGATGAAAAGAAAAGGAAGGGGGCATAGGCATGCTTCAACGAGAATAATAATGGCAAGCAGTAAATGAAAAGAGAACCCCACTTCCATTAAATAAACTTAAGTAGAGCACCTTTCATGCCCCGGCCCTCTTGAAGCAGCCCGTGGATTTTCTTACCAAACAGGCAATTACACTTGCCGTAATTAGATTTCGGAACTGCTTAAATTTTTAAAGGGTCACGTGACCAGACAAGACTTAGAAGTGCCAGGTTCTATGGCCACCAGGTGTTTGTCAATTTCGTTCCGTTAAAAAACCGAGATGAAATGGTGTCGTTTTTGTTTTGATTTTAATTCCATCCCGTTCCGGAAATTCCTGCCAAATTCCGGTCGGAATATCTCGGTACCGTTCCGGGTGTGTCGTTTCGGCCTTAAAATCCTCTTTATTTTGATTAACTTATGATTTTATTTTTCTAATTTTGAGATTATGTTTGTTTGACTTTGTGTTTATATTGTATAATTTAAAAGTTAATTTATCTTGAATTTTGATTATGCTTATTAAATTAATATATATATATATATATATATATATATATATATATATATATATATATATATATATATATAAACAGTACAATCCCGAAACGGCACGTCAAAAAAACGCTCCGAAACCGGAACGTTCCGTTCCAATAGAAAAAACGGAACGGTATTGATAACCTTTTACACTGTTTTTTTTAAAAAGAAATTGAAAATAATTATTTTAATTTTCTACTTTTATTTTTTATATATATTTAAATTATTTTAATATGATAATGTCAAAAATATATTTTTAAAATTAAAAATATATTAATTTAATATATTTTTAAATAAAAAAATACTTTAAAAAATAATATCAACTATACTTACGAACCTTTTATAAATTGACTCGCACCACTTGAATAACCTTTTATAAATTGACTCGCACCACTTGAATCTCGGTGACTGCAATTTCTCTCTATAGCCCACTGGCTACAATAAAGCGCCCAAGCTACTACATCCCCCCATCACTTTCTTTCGGAAGAAAATCTAATCCCAGTGAATGTGCTTCAAAGGCTGGTCATTTTCAATTTGTTTTTTTTTTTCTTTACCAATTTTATCTTCCTAATATCCTGGTTTCAAAACCCTTTTTTTAAAAATAATTTTTTTTATTTTTTTAATTGCTTCGAGTCATTCTTCTTTTTTTTTATCAATTTGACGTGATGATGTCTGTAATAGTTTTTAAAATATTATTTTTAAACAAAAGATATATTAAAAAACAATTAATAACACATTCTATACCCACACAGACTCAGTACTAGAGTTTCTGTCACCTAGGCAAATGGCTAGAAAATGACAACAGCATGAACATGGCTAATGGGAGGGGGACGACGTCATGATCCGATGGTAAGGCTATGGCTATGGCTTTTCAGGGATTTGGCAACCAATGGGCGTGCCATGAAGGACCCAAGTTGCTGCATGGTCTACCTTCAACGTGCAACTGTCTCGGAAATGCAAACATAGCACGTGAACCGTTAAAGGGAAAGGATGGTCCCCTCCCTCCCTCTTATAAATTAACCCTCACAAAAACAAATTAGCTACTGCAAAGTTTCAAGTTTTGAGCGGCTTTGGCTATGGTTTCGTGGGCTTTTCTTATTTGTGGGCTTTTCTCAATTACTTTTTAGTATTTTATTTAAAAATATATTAATTGTTATTTCTAAGACTGTCTTTTACCAAAAAAAAATGATTGTATTTGTAAACCTCAACATTGCAATACATAACCTTCACGTGTATAGCTATCCTTTTGTTTTTTGGAGGGCAAAAAAAAAGAGGGCAAGGTTTGGTATTGAACTTTGTCAACTAGTGGTCCATGTGTTGAAAATGACTTGTTGACTGGATCCCAGGATTTCAAAAACTTTTGCCCTCTCCCCTTGCTAACATACCGTATTTGGTCCCCCTTCTTCTTTTTTTGTAGATTTTAATCTTAAAAAATGAATTGTTCCATCAGCATCACCATCAAATTTAAACGACATCATCCGGGCTCGCCAATGAATGAATTGCTTGGAAGTTCTAGCCCACGGCCTTTTTTGCAGCAACATGTTTCACAAATAAGGAAAGCCCACCAGGCCCAGCATTTAATAATGGCAGCTTGAATCTTTGATTACAATTTAAGGATTAAACACCCTCTTGCTCCCATACAAGTATAATTTTTAACATCTAAAACTTTAAGAGTGAATAAGAATTTGACTACTGGTTTCAAGTTCATGAAAAGTTGTCTCTGTTAAATATGAAGTTGTTTGAAAGCGTGATTGTAAACGAGATTTGGCCGAATCGTATACGAGTTGTGTTTAGCTACCCTAAAACATATCAATTTTATTTTTTTTGGTTAACTTTAATATCAATCAGGGTTTTACCCAATTATATATTTTATCAAACCAATCTTAATTATAAATATTTTTTATTCAAATCATAACCACAAAAACCAAGGCAATGTAAACACATGGAGTTTGTCCATCCGGGGAACCAAAAGCTGGTTAGAACCAATTACCTTGCATTGTCTGATCAATATCTATCTATAGCTGAACACGGTGATTGGACCAAGTGATATGCCGGAAAACCAAATGGATGCAGCTTTATTTTAATCTTGAATACTGGGACGAGCTTCGTAGCCAACGCCATGTCTCAATTATGCCTGCTGGTTCGGTGCTGGCTAACCAAAACAGTCATTAAAATATATAAAATGGTTAATTTCTACTTCTATTGTAAGATGTTACGGGCAAAAGTTGACATTATTGTTGGATTCACAGAGTGCGTTACATTATCGAGTTTGAGGAACTCAGGTTTTGAGCTGCGAGGTTAACTGTCGCCAGTACAGGAATGTGTACCAGAGAAACAGAACTGGAATCAAATGTACATCAAAGGTTTTTTTTTATATATAACCGGGGTGTACGGGTCAGTTTGCGCGCACCACAACTAAATCCCCAGGTCTACTAAACATCCTGCAAATCCAATGAGCATGCAAGACACCGCAGGGGAGACAGACGTGCCTGACAAGGCTTGAACCTGGAGTGAGAGGAAGAGAGAACCTTACTGGCGGGTTTTTATATCTTTTTAAGCACCATTTAATGGTGAAAAATTTTAGATAGGAAAACCTTAAAATCATGCTGTTATTTATCAGAAACGAAGGAATGACGTGTAGAAAACAATGCAGTTGATGCTGCTTCAAGAACTGCATCCCGAAAACAATGCTGTTATTCATTCATTTTTTAAGGTTTTCCTACATAAGAAAAACAGCCATTCCTTCAAGAAAATGCGAAATCTGCTGCAGGCACGTAATAGCTTCCCGTTGTGTTTTTTTCCCTGAGCTTCCTGAACTGTCTGTGGATTGGAGTGCCTGGTTCCAGAATTCAAAAGGGGTGTGATTGTGGGAGTTGAAGTTTTATGAGAAGGGCTGCTACATTTTAAAAGAATTTTTTTAAAAAAAAATTGAAAAGTTTTTATTTTTATTTTTATTTCAGATTTTTTAAGAGATTTTGGATTATTTTTATGTGCTCATATCAAAAATAATATTTTTTATAAAAAATATTCTAATATATTTATAAATAAAAAACACTTTTAAAAATAACTAAAACTATACTACAAAAACAGACAATACGACCATCCCGGTGGGGGTTATATTTAACGGGAATGTCGTCTAGGAACTTAAACATAAAAAATAGAGTTGCTGACGAAAGATATTTCATACCATGTGACACTTATCTTTCATGAGCCAGAGTTGTTAAGAAAAAAACCCAGAAGAAATAAAAAAAATCATAGTAACAATTATTTTTTAAAAAATATCTTGTTTTTTAAATGTATCAAAATAATATATATTTTATATTTTAAAATTTAATTTTAATATTAGCATATTAAAATAATTTCATAACACCAAATAATAATTTAAGTGCAAGAAAAGAAAAAAATAGAACAAAATTCTAAGAACAAAATTGAAACGAAAAATATACACTAGTCGAGCATATATGTTTTTTTTTTAAAAAAAAAATCGCAACCAAGTTATAGAACCCTATAAGGTTAGTATTAATCATTTTTATTAAAATAGATGACAAACAAACGACAACAATAAATAGGCCAAATGAAAAAAATAACCATAATAACCTAAAACGAATAATTCAAAAAAAAACAATTCAACTCAATTTTCTAGCTTATTAAATATGACAAGCGAGAGTAATTTTTTTTTAAAAAAAACTCAACTCTAAACCATCCAAGCTGGCTTGCACAAACATGTAACTCAAGTAATAATAACAGAGCAAACACAAATTAATTTTTCAAATTTGTGGCTTAAATCATGAGACATATACCATTTTTTTCAAAAAAACAAGATCAAATAACAAAATCAAAAAAAAGAAAATAGGTAAGAAAAACACAAATGTTAGTCGATGCTAACTCCTTAAACTTTTGACCCGGTCATTAAACCAAAACACCGTATATAAAAAAACCATGAAGTTTAATTCAAAATTAATAATATTGAAGATATTTTAAAAAAAATATTTATATAAAAGAATAAAAAGAAAAGGATTAAAATTAAATATGTTTAAGTACAACTATAATTTTTTTTTATGTTGGGTTTTAAAAAAAATAAAAATGGGATTAGAAGGTAGAATGGAATGAAATTTAAAATTTTACAAATAAGTCAAGTATAAATATTACAAACCAAGTTAATATGTATCAAATCATGAGGCAAAATAAATTGAGAGGTTACTGTGATTTTTTGGACAGTGTGTGAAAAAAAGAATTGAAAAAAGTTGTTGAGGTTAAATCACGTCCGTCCAGGACACGTGTCAACCAAGATTGGAGGTGTCGCCGAGAAAATTCAAAAGTCTATTTGAAAGTCATTGTATCTTCTTCATATCTACAGATTTAGTCTTCCTTATTAAACTACCATAAAACATTATGTTTCAACTTCGTCTCTCTCTCATCTACTTATATTTCCCTAAACTTACGATGTAGACTTCCCTTGCACTCATAAAATTATTTTTCACATTCTAGGATCTGATTTTGTTCGTCACGCCTATCATCCTGTTTTCCTCCTTCCCATAAATCCGTGAATATGGTGATTGACTTCACTTTTTAACGAACTCATTTCAACCCTGTTAGTGAATTGGGGTTGTCGATGTGATTTGAGATGGCTACTTAATTTAGGCCGTTCTGCACGTGTTTTCGTGGTTGATAGTCACCGCCCTATCCACTTGCATAACTTGAATGATCAGAATAAGAGCATGGTTGTTCTTTATACGAGCGGCGACGAGCAAGAGGTTAATTTGACTTATGATTTTAAAGTTTAAGAGTAGGCTAATGCGAGCGAGTTGAATAGTGATGACGAGAGGGGAAGAACTCTGACAGTGAAGATGAAGGATGACGAGTCATCATGGAAGCGGATGCGAGTCTATAATGAGGATGAAACTGACCCCATTCAGCTTCTTAAGAAAATAAAGAGGGAGTATTATCGCATGGGTACTTCTCGCATGAAGCCCTCGAGGTGTTTGATGTATAATTTATCACATTTGTTGGGGAATGTTAAAGAACTATCTCACCTAAAAGCTTAAGTTGATAAGTGATGTCTATAATATTATTTATATTATTCTCTAACACCCCCTCAAGTGAAAGCTATTTGGACTTGAAACTTGCACAAGTACATATTACTTTATGCTTGATTTTTATCAAATAGAATGGAGATGGTGAGATTCGAACTCGTGACCGCTGGGTCAACAAGACTCTGATATCATGTTAAGGAACCATCTCACCTAAAAGCTTAAGCTGATAGGTGAGGTCCAGAATATAATTTATATTATTCTATAACAGGGAAGAACACGAATGAACTATTTCGGTTGACTCGGTGTCTCGCTGACTGATCAATTTGTTCACGATAGGTTGACAAATGAGAGTTGCTAAGCATGATCATGGAGCTTAAGCAACGTATTAACTGATCAATTTGTGGAGGGAATGGATTTTGTCTGGTTCAATGCTGTGTTTTTCATACATGGCTACAAAATTGAAGACATAGAATGACAATGGAATGAAGAGGGTGAAACTTCTTGCTAGAATGGGATTTGCCTTCGTGGATTGCCAACAAAAGTTTTCACTACATGAATTACTCGTATTAATTGTATGATTAATTATATAATTACACTATATATAAAATAATTACATTGCATTTAAAATAATATACAAAATATATTAAATGGTTTTTTTCATTGAAATACATAAAAATAAAAATAAATATTTATATTATTCAAAAAAGCTATCCTATAAATTTGATTTCTTAAAATAGCATTTTACCTCGGAATTGCTCTGGCATAGAGGCTTGGATGAGAAAAAAAGAACTTTCCGGACCATAGATGAAGCTTTAGTGACCTCTAGGGCAATCTATTAAATTTAATGTGCATTTAAAATTGAAAAGGCAAAAATAAAACACTCTAGTAATAATCAATCAAAACTATTTATTTACAAGTTATTCAATATTTTGTTTTAAATAATATATTATAGTTGAATAATACACATGCAGAAAAACCTGGCTCATGGAGACTATGATAAAAATTGGTTTTAAAGATATTTCTGGATTAAAAGTATAATAAAATAACATCTCTCACTCTCTCTATATATAAAATAATTTAAAACTTTTCTTAAAAAGTACCACCACAACCAGAGTTCTCATAAGTTTTCCGTTTTATTTATTTATTTTCACCATTTGATGCGGTAAAAACAGAAACACAAGTTAAAAAATACTTTACACGAAACAACATTTCTGATTTTTTCATCACCTTGCAACGACAACATCAACTGACCATCTTCTGCCCTTCCTATTCCAAACTGCCAAATTCAGCTAAAAAATTTCCACACCACCAGATGGAGGGCATCCTAGTAATTTCATCAAAGGGATCGGGAAAAGATCCAGTACAACCCTAGAATCCAATGCTCTGCTGTCCACTACATATTTTTGACACAGTCATCTTTGCCCCATCCTCTCCTGCCCCTCTTTATCCTTTTCCACCGCAGAACAAATCAAAGCAAACAAGCAGTACACCCTCTCTCGCTCTCCAATCCTCGCTTCCCGTGTGAGTTTCCCTCTCAATCCCCTCTTCCTTTAAATTTCCTTTTCTCTGTTTATGCTGCATAATTATTACTTTTAAATTGCCAGTTAACCAAATCCCAGATCTATTATTATTACTAGAGACGCAAACTTTTTATCTTAATCAATTCAAAAACTGTTTTTTTTTGTTGGTTTTTATGTACTTGCAGTTAAAGGGGTTGGTTTCTCTCTGTTTTTTTCTTGGTTCCTTTTGCTATTACCACTAGCAATGGCTGGTCAAAGGAATGACTACGGCAAAAGATCACAACACTCACAATCTGACTATGGTGGGGGTAAAAGAAGAAACCCCGGAGATGACCCTTCTGACCAGCATACTATTACTAGTGAAGATACAGTCTATCGTTACTTATGCCCTTTGAGAAAGATTGGCAGTATTATTGGTAAAGGTGGAGAGATTGCTAAGCAATTGAGGGCGGATAGTAAGTCAAATATTAGGATTAGCGAGGCAATGCCGGGTTATGATGAGCGAATTGTTACTATTTATAGTTCGAACGAAGAAACTAATCTTCTTGGAGAAACTGGCGACTATGTCTGTCCTGCTCAAGATGCGCTTTTTATGGTTCATGATAGGGTTGTTGCCGAGGACTTGAATAATGCTGCTGCCGAGGAGGAGGAGGGAGAGGATAAATTTGGGGAGTTGCAGCAAGTTACGGTGAGAATGCTTGTGCCAGCGGATCAAATTGGGTGTGTTATTGGGAAGGGTGGACAAGTTATTCAGAATATAAGGAGTGAGACATGTGCCCAGATTCGGATTACAAAGGATGAGCATTTACCTCCTTTAGCTTTGAGCACTGACGAACTTCTCCTGGTAAGGGATTTCTTAAGCTTTTGTTTTTCTTGCTATTGTACCAAACCGGAACTTAAATTCATATTGAGCTATATTTAAAACAAGAATACAGCAAAAGAATGAACCTGTTTGCTTTCACTGCTGATATTGGAAACATGATTTCTTTTTGTGACCTTATTACAAATGCAGCCTGTCGTGTCTACCATTAATAACAGTTGACTACTTGGCCATGCAATTTTCTTTTCCAGATTTCTAAAAAGAAAACACAAATTCTGAACCAAAATCTCTAGTGTTGCTTGTTAGTGAATTTCTCAGTTCATCTCAAACATGCTTTCCAAGATGACTTGCTATCCCAGCAGTAGCTGTTGGATGCTGGTGTATTTGCTGAGAGAAGTGAGCTTTTGATATAATACAGATATATGGAGAGCCGTCCGTTGTGAGAAAGGCACTTTACCAAGTGGCAACCCGCCTTCATGAGAATCCATCTCGGTCACAGCACTTGATACTGTCTTCTTCAGCCAACATGTATCAATCTGGTGGCATGTTTGTGACTGCAAATGCTGGAGCTCCTCTTTTGGGTCTATATGGCAACTACAAAGGTGGTTGGTCATCATCATTTTACCCTGACCAGAGAGATGAAGCTTCTGCGAAAGAATTCTCTCTTCGTTTAGTGTGTCCCACTGCAAACATTGGAGGTGTGATTGGGAAAGGTGGTAGTATCATCAAACAAATTCGACAGGAATCTAGGGCTTCTATTAAAGTTGATAGCTCAGGTGCTGAAGGAGATGATTGCATAATATTTATATCGGCAAAGGAGGTGAGCATGCATTCTTATTTTACAAGCCCTCTATGTTTTTTATTGTGAAGCACTCATGATGGAACTCTGTAAATGATCTAACCATTTATCTTTTAGTTCTTTGAAGATCAATCTCCAACCATGAATGCAGCATTGCGCTTGCAACCGCGGTGCAGTGAGAAAACTGAAAAGGAATCCAGTGATTCTGTAATCACCACCCGTCTGCTTGTGGGAAGATCACAAATTGGATGTCTTATGGGGAAAGGTGGGGCAATTATATCAGAAATGAGGAATCAGACCAGGGCAAATATCCGAATTATTTCGGAAGACAGTCTTCCTAAGGTTGCTGGTGAAGATGATGAGATGGTGCAGGTGAATGTTTATAATGTTAAAAAGTGTGGAAGTGTTTTGACCCTGCTATTTGTGATGCATGTTTTGCTCCTTTTTTTGGGGCATATTTGGTCTAGCCTTCATAACCCCATGGAGATTATGTTTTTTAATGCTGACTAGATCACTGGAAGCCCTGAAGTCGCTAGCAATGCTCTCTTACAAGTGATATTGAGGTTGAAAGCCAATTTATTTGGAAGGGATGGAGCACTAACTGCATTTCCACCAGCAATGCCATATATTCCTATGTCACTAGATACATCAGATGGCTCAAAATACGGAAGCCGAGACAGTCAGTCACGTGGACGCGGATACTCTTCCTCTAGCGGATATGGATCTCGTGATGGACACCCAAGTGATAGCTATGGAAGCAATGGAGGTTCACTGGTATTTTTATCTTTGCATGTGTGTGTGTGTGTGTATAGGGAACTTTCTGTGGGACATCCGTGGATCAGTAACCATTCCTATGTTGTTATTGCCTCTTATGAAGTTTTGTGTGATTGTTCTTTCAGATTGGCGGTGAAAGCAGTTACGGAGCATATGGTGGCTTCTCATCCAGTCGTTCTGGTGGTGCTGGGTAAGATTTCTTTGTTTGTCATGTGTCTGAAATGTTTTTGCTCAAGTTTTATATTAGTGCTGGTGCAATTTATTATTGTTACATTTTTCTTCTGTTTCTTAGTTAAATGTATTTGGAGATCTTCACCTATTTGCTTGATTCTTCTTAACTTCTGTTACCAGGTTATCTGGTCAGAATCCTGTTTCCCAAAGAAAACATCATGGGTATTAATCCTGTATTATAGGGATAACAGGTAGATAATTTTCCATCCTCTCTTTCTTATCCTTATTATTCAATAAGCGTGCTGCTTTCTGTTTTCTTTGTGATTGAAGAGGACATAACTACACATTGAAATCTAACCCAGCCATCCTAGTTTTTAGAATTCTAATGCACCTTTTTGCCTCTGTTGCCTTCCCTGAACAATCTAAACAGCAGTGATCTACAAATCCCGATGCCGCCCTTTGCCCTTTGATGAAGCCTTCAGCCTAAGTCACTAAAGATCTGATGAACAGGCCTTGACAAAACTCTGCTTCACCTTGGCCCACCCTCAGATGCTTTATTTTGGATACCTGTTGATGCAATTCACCATTTAATCATTTGAGGACCTTGACACCAGTAACTATCAAAGCTTATATTGTGCTCTAGATGGATAGACCATCAGCATGCTTATGTGTAACAATAATAATATCTATTTCCCTGTAAAAGATGTGTGATTGGCACTCACAAATTTGTGTCGTTGGTGTTATGAGGGATTTTTTTTTATAATTGAATTCTTATAGCATATGGTTGTATTGGTTATTAATCTGTGTTGGTTGACAGATTTTGGGAAGGGCCTGGAAAACTGTAGGTTCTGTAATCTGGACTATACTTTACCATCTCATCATGGTGCAGGCATTCTTTTATTTCAATTTACTTTTTTTCCTTCAAATTTGTGGTTGTTATCTCTGTGGCCATGGGTTGCCATTACCAGTATGGTTGGAAGGGAACTCGTCGATGTCCTCTATTTATTCAAATATTGATTTTTCCTACAATATTTTGCATCCCAATTTCTTACGTGATTTGGTACAAGAATATTATGTGGAAATATTGATATGAAAATTTTCTAATATTTAAATTTGCTTTGAAGGCAAATCTCTTGATGGTCTTGTGTTCAGGCTTGTTCCATAACCCTTGGGAAAATCACAGTGGGGATATTAGTTTAGCTGGGAGTTAGTTGTATGCATCCCTCTTTGAGCTGATTCACCAATTGCTGGCATGGTGAAGATAAATCAGCTTGAGGGGTATGTTCTTTGTCCATTAGCCTTGGATGGATGGATGGATGGATTGAAGTTCTTTGTGTAATTAACGTTGCAGGTTTGATGCATCAACAGTTTTCATTTGCATCACCCGCAGGTATGTTTCTCTGCTCCTAGTTTTTAGTAAACAGGATGTTTGTCCAAGTCATGACTTGGCTATCTTATGGTAATCATTAAGCTGTCTGCTTCTGTTTAATAATTCAATAATTGAAAGATAGTTGGTAAAGCATGACGTGAGCAGCAATTGAAAGTTGGATAAGTAGATAGTCGGTAAGGATTGAGGTGTGCAGCAATTGAAAGTTGGACAAGTAGACAGAAATGTAATTTCCCCAAACTGATACAAAATCAGGCACTGTATCCGCATTCTCTTATGGCACAGGTACTTCACCTCATCTCATGTATGGAACTGCTGTATTTTTGGATCTTCACTGGTGTGATTACCATGTTGAGCGATCACCATATTATTTGAGAGGAACATAATATAACAAATATCATATATGCTTGTTACCAGTTGTATCTAGAATGGTTTATATCTATGTTTGCACTGGACCAGGTTTCTTAAGTCTCATGAATGCTCACTCTTCAAACTTTTGATTTTTTTGTTATATTATGTTTCAGCATAGCAGAAGGTATCTGATATACTTGTCTGGTCTACATTCTCATCACTATTGTGGTTAAATTAGTGGTTAAATATGCACTCCTATCATATAGGAGGTTGATGTGGTTGGAGCATTTGGAATCGAATGTGATTGATTGATTTGATAGTAGTGCATTGAATTACCTGGAAAGTAACGCGGAGAATTAACTTGTGTTTTGCTTGTATTGTGAATGGTGAGGAATTGTTTCTGCTGCCGGTCTCCTGTATTTTTCTCCTTTTAATTGGCCTGTAATATCTGTTTAGGTAGGATTTGATCATGAATCAGATGTTTGTATTAGCAGATGATACAATTGAATAGCCGACTGCGTCCATTCATTCCATCCTGCCCTCCAATTTTTTCTTTTGGCCTTGATCAAAACATTGTTTACAGGTCGCAACTATGCCAACAACCTTGGGTTTACTGTATCCAGTTTGTGGCTGTTGTTGAACACCAAGTGTTGTGTCCCAAAAAAAGACACATCTCCAGTGCTTTCGTTTTAAGAATACGGGGGTTAAAATGCGTTAAAATTTCAGTAATCCAGAAGTTCTCCCCTCCATCAAAATCTGTGTTTTTATTATTCGGAACAACGCATGCACTTTCGTTGTACGTGCCTTTTTCTGAACCGAATCAATAGTCCATTAACACCCTTACGATTCAAACCACTAGTGCGACTGAAGTACGTGCCTTTTCTGACCCGAATCAAGAGGGCCTTTAACATCTTACAAATATTTATTCAATGGTTAATGACACCATTTGGGTACAAATATAGAAGAAAAGAAAAGCCAGAATGATCCATGATGAGATGTGTTATTTCTAGAATGACTAATAGTAGTACGACAATCGAATGTTTTACTTATTACATTAGCACCTTGTAAGCCTCATCATGGTTTCTCAGTCACAATTTTCTGTGAAAAAAGAGAAAGGGGTGCCGGCATGAATTGATTTAACTGCAACTAGGCACTGCAGGTTTGAACATCAGGGGCAGATTTCTCATCATCGCCTCTGTTGCAGGTTTGATCTTCAGGGAGCTGAGTTCTTATCTTCCCCACCCTGTGATTCACAACTCTCGTCCTCGGGATATGGGTGCTTACTGCCATCCTCTGTTGCAAATAAAATGAAATTAGTAGAGGTAAGATTACAGTAACTGGGCAAATATAGGCAAGGACTGGACGTGGTTGTGCGAGATACCATTATCATCATCTGCAGGAGCATAAGCTGAGCGCCTTGAACGCATTTGGTGCTGCGGAGTGGGCTGAAACAGGGAGAAAAAAAAAGGGTTTAACCGGTGTTCCCGGTTTTATTGGGACGAATTATGTTCGGGGCAACACTACAATTTTTTTTTATTTAAAATAAAATTTTTTTGAACTTTTTAATTGTTTTAATGTTTACATATTAAAAAAAATATATGTTATTTTAATATATTTTCAAATAAAAAACACCAAATAATACGCTAAAATTCAACTCTAGATAGGATTATAGGACAACGATCATAGCATGTAACTGGTCTGGTGACGAGGAATCTTTTTCAAGGCATAAACAGAAAGCATCGATACCTGAAGTTTTAGGGCGGAGAGCTTCAAGCGGTCCCTTTAGGTTTTTGAGCTCCTTGCTGTTGAACAAGTTGACAGAGTTCAAAGAAAATAATAACTCAGATGACTAATTGCAAACTCAAAATCGGAGCCCTTAGGAATGAGCCAACAAAATTCTAGAAAAATAAATAAATTCAGATGACTACCTTTCCCAGTGCCCAATCAGCAGAATCAAAAAATGCTCGTTCATGATCCTATAACAGGATGAAACTCGTTGGTTTGTTGGATAATTCAATTGAACTAACGAAAGAGAAATAGGAGATTAATGATGGTTACCTTAGATATCAACGGCTTCTTCTTTGATAACATTCCCCCATATTTTTTCTTGATGATCTCCTCCTGGAAAATGTGTCATAAACAAGCAACTATAAATGACACAATGATGAACAGTATGAAGCAGAAACAATCAGCAGCATGCACCTGTTGATTTACAACTGATGTTGTAAGATCAACAAAGAAGCTAAGTTTTGAAAAATGTTACGTTTCGCTTAGCCTGCATATCATGGAAATCTTTCCTTCTTTTTTTCTCATGGACAAGCAGCTCGAGAGCCAATGAGTTCAGATTTGTGTCAAACGTGTGACCAAAACACGAATATTTTTTCCAGCGCTCTCAAGATTGCCGTTTCTTATCCTGTTTGGTTACGTTACAGAGAAAGAAATTATACCAAGATTCACACGACACAAGCAGATGTGGCATGTTACAATGGTGGCTTGCAGACCCCAAAAACATCAGGTGATTATCAGTTTGTATAGCTATGATATGAAATTTGTTGATTTAGAATCCTTATGCCTTGAGAGATTATAAATTCTTGTCGCCAGCCAAACCGGAAGCGTAAAATAAAGAAGTTGCATTGCAATTTACCTCCTGCTCCGGTGAGGGCATGGGATTTTCACTATTTTGATCCAATTCTTTTTGGTTCTTCATCGTTTCCGACTTTGATTTTCCGCGGCAGCATCACTGAACTCCTGCTCCTTTACGTCCTCGATGCTCTTGCTTGACATTCCGTGTTCTGTATGCAAGGACGAGCTACAACAACAAGGATGATGATTAGAGAAAATATTGTGAGTTCCAAGGAAAATAAAAGTATGGATTAATCTTTAACTGTACAATATTGCCATAATTAAGTCTAATTTATAACCATCCATGCATTACATCTAATTTATTACCTGATTGTAATCGATGATCGGACCAGGAAGCTTGGATGGCGGCAGAGTATGCTACGGATACGGGTCTACCCGGATTCTGCTGTCCTGTCCTATCAAAATGAAGCCTAAAAACCACGCATGGAACAATGAATATTTCTCTTTTTCTCTGGTTCCTGATGGTGGGATGGGCCTTTGGTCCATGCGTTATAAATGTGGGCCTGTGCTCTTTGTGTTCAGCCAACAAGCCCGATAGTCCTTTGGTCCATGCATTATATAAATGGTGGGCTTTCACGGCAACTGGCTGCGGAAAACATAGCAATGCCCAAACCTTGTTTGGAAGCATGAATAGTAACAAATCAGTACTCTTCTTGACAAATAAGAGTACCTAAGAGCAGCATCCTAAGATTTTTTTTTTTTGTAAAACTAATCCCGGTGTGGCATTTATCTTACACTTAGTAACTTTGAATTGTATATATCCGATCCGAGCTTTAGGGGGGTGTTTGAGTTTGACAATGCTTTTTAGAAATGTTTTTGAAAAAAAATTATTTTTATTTTAAATTAATTTTTTTTTGGTGTTGTTATATAATTTTTATGTAATAAATGTCAAAAATATTTTTTTAAAAATAAAAACTAATATTATTTTAATGTATTTTTAAATAAAAAATAAATTCAGTTATATTCTCAAATAGGGAGGACTGATAGACATAATTATTTATTTATTTTTGTTTCCTTTTTGTGTTTGTTACTCAGAATTCTATTTTATGCGGATATCTTGTTCTTTCTATTCCCCTACCTATATTCCACTTCATTGGGATTGGGAGTGAAGCCAGGATCATCTCGGTCATCTCTGGTACGGTATTGGGCACTTGTATCCTAATTAGCGAGGATTAGTATTTTTATAATTTAAAGAAATCAATCATTTTCTGATTAACTTAATTAATTTCAACCTTGTAAAGGCAATGCTCGAACTCCTCAGTGCTCGGCCTCAGCTGCAACAGCCATCGTAACCTTGGCACACGAGGGGAATTCTAATGCAAGAACTTTTGTGAGCATGTGTATCTATAGTTCCTAAGTACTATATTGTAAGATTTTATCCACGTCAACCAAATAGAATACAAAAACAGTAATTTTATCTTTCATATCACTATTCAAAATAATTATATCTTCATCTTTTATTCTATTCATTTTTTCATATAATCAGAGGCTATTATAAAAAAAACATCTCTTTGTATTTTTTATTTTTAAAATACATCAATTCACTTAAAAAATATATTTTGAGTAAATTTATTTGATATTTATATTTTTATCTCTTTAGCCCCACACCCATCTAGTTAGTTTTATATATCAAAACACCAAGGAAGTGTTGATGTTGGTGCAGTGAAGGAGTAATTTAATTGAGTAAAGTAGTTACATTAAAAAGAGTAGAAATTCTCAGAGTGCATGATTTGGCGAGGGTTGTTCTGATCCACGATCATTCTTCTGCATCAGATGTATATATCAGCAAATATTTAAGAGAGAGAGAGAGAGAGACGACCACATTAAAAACGACACCGCACAGGTTTGCTGATAAATGCTGCTCATGTAACAACACTGGCCTTGTTCTCTCCCAATATTGCCACGACATCGTCAATTGATTTCAGTGTCTTCTCGTAGTACAGGTACGACTCATATACTCTCGGCGTCCGAACATAGGAATCAAACTGTGAAATAAATTGCCAATTATTTCATCGATGATAACGTGCCAAATAATCTACGATTTTTAAGTAAATTTAATGAATCAAATCACAAAAATAATGAATCAAATCACGTACCTCGTCCATATTATCAACCAGCTCATTAGCCTTTTTAACATAATCTTCCCGGAGATTTGGAGGCAACGTAGAGAAAGCATTTTTCAAATCCTTGGAAAGATATGCTTGTTTTTGCCTGATGTAAAACATGACATACCTCCAGGCCATGCTCTCTAGCATGTCTCTTATACTGTGTAGGCCCTCCGCTGTTTGGGTAATTCTCGCGACTGCATCTTCCGGTGATAAATCCGGCTGGAAAAAATGTTCCCATAACAATGACCGTGTACCCCATTTCTCAGCCAGTGCCGGCGGTGGTGTGCCCTGTAGCTGGCCTAGTGCCAGTGAAGTGGATAGAAAAGTCACGATTTTCCTTCTGCCGGTCACATTTTCTAGGGGTGAAATTGATGCTTTGATTGCTGGAATCGAGCGTTTGAGTTGATGATTTCCAGGTTTATCGGCGATTTTCTTCTGGGCATGGAGGAGAGTCGGGGTGTTGGCTGTGAAACTGCTCATGATGAGTCTGGATAAAATGTGAAACTTCTGGGGAAGAGAGGATTGCCTGTGTGGATTTTGGAGGTGGTTGCCATGCTGACCTTTTTGCCCTTCACTGCAACACGGACCGTAGCTATTTGCCATGTGGCAAGCTCGTTATCTTCTTTTTTTAATTTTCGACTACAATGAGACTTGTTCATTTAGAAGGGCCAGAGCGTCCTCACCGACGAAGGTTGAAGCCTGTTTATATTTGGGCTGTTCTCTCCTATACCGGCCCAGTGGATCATCCACGACTGCATGGATATTCTTTTACCTTTTCCTGGTTCATCCTTTTCGTTTACAAATAAGTATTTTTTTTTCTAGAATATTTTTATAAAATTCATTTTAATATGTTAAACTCTTGGAAAATTTTAAAAACACATTTAGAAGAAAAAATTTATTCTGAAAAAAAATTAAAAGCTATGATTACGTTATATGGTAATTACTATTTTTTTCAAGCTCTACCCGAACCATCTAGTTATTTATTTCAATTCGTGTTTTTTTTTCACTTGTTATCTTTCTTTTTTCGGAGCTCACTTTCTTGCACCCGTTTGGCGCACCAGTGCGTCTGGCGTTTGCCAAACGGGATGGTGTTTTGGTGTTTAGTAAAAACCAAACACCATTTTTTTGTAGTGGGACCCACCGAAATTAACACCCAAACGACGTTTTTTGAAAAGCACCTTGGAGGTGCTTTTCAAACGCCGATTCAAACCATCTGCCTACAATATATCCGTTGAAAATTCTTTACCCTTCTGACCTTATCTTCTCCGTCTGCACAAACCACAGCCAAACATGCATAAGAATGAAGTGTTCTGGGTGCTAAGAAATTGGGATGAAAGAAGAGAAAGTACTTTCTAGCAGGCATTAATCAAACAAGAAAGGAGCAAAACGTTGAAATAAAACACTGGATCACGCACAAATAGTTTTGCATGAGTGAACATACTATGAGAAAGTAACAGAGAGATTAAGGTTTACATTGGAGGAAGATATCGGCCGCCGAAACTGTAGAAGTGCCTCCCGCGACCTTCTTCGCGGCAGAGAGACCTTTGTGCTTGTTAGGGCACGAAAGTGATTTTTTGAGGCAAGACGCGTGGGTTTTGTTGATAGGGCTTTTTCGTGGTCTTTTTTTTTCCCCAGTCTTGCCGTTAGAACTTAGAATTTTAATGGGGTCTGGTGTATTTGGCTTTGGGGGGGTGGGCGGCGCAGGTAAATAGAATTGGGAAGATGGGAATGGGAATGGGAATGGGAATGGGTAGGGATTCGGGTGGGTAGGGTTAAAAAAAATATATTTATATTCTATAATTATGTAATTTTTTTTTAATATAATTAAAATAATAATAATTAAACACAATTATTTTTCGTGCTTTTAAATTTGCTTTTAAAAAAATCAAAAAAATAAATCTTTAAATTAATTATTTTGATATATCAATGTCAAAATATATTTTAAAAAATAAAAAAAAAATTAAAAATCAGCCATTACTATAAAAACAATAATATATATATATATATATATACCCTTTAAAGTAATTTCACAAGTTAAAAGCAGTTTGTAAAGTTTGGTAACCAAACACCAAAACTCCTTTTTCTTCAACCTTCAACTCAACCACAGTTTTAACCAAACACTTTCCATTTTTAAAACTCCATTTTTAAAACTCACAACCGCAACCGCTACCGCTCTCTCAAACAGGCCCTTTTTGTCACGTGAATGCTGTCACGCTAGGGGCGGGGGGGTAGCAATCAAGTTAAATAAATAAATAAAATTAAATGGGCATCAAAATCATAGAAAATAATTAATTAAACGTCACAATCTTGAGAGAAGGGAGGTCTCTACCCCTGCATTTCAACCTTAAGAGACAAAAATGTCCCCATTGACAGCTTGTTTTTTCTAATTATTATCACTATTACAAGGAGAAATTAGTTATTTAACTATGTGTTTTAAAACAAAAATATAAAAGTAACCCCTCCATGCAACCAAAAGTTTTTTCACTTTTAATAGTATTTATGATATTTTACTGTGTATATAAGAAGTCAACTACTCGTCCTGTTACCGGTTAATTTTGAAATGCAAAAAGATTCCATTGCAAAGAGGAGACGCTGATACCTGCCTGGTCTGTCACAGCCCATTCACGGCAGCAAGCCGCTGACGTCAGAGCTGCTTTTCACTTTTGTCTGTCTTGGGATGGCTACAAAATTCAAGAAATCCCCTTTCTAGTTTTTTTTGTCATCAAACTAAGCATCTTGACTCCGCTCCCCCCTGTGGAAAAACATACGCACAACCCAATAATCTTCTCAACAAAATCCTCCTGTAGAAAAAAAAAACCCATCTTTTCCTTTCTGATTTGTCAATGGGGAAGTATGGATTGTTTGATCTAGAGAAGCACTTTGCATTCTATGGTGCATACCATAGCAACCCAATAAACATACTGATTCACATGATATTTGTTTGGCCAATCTTTTTCGCCACCAGTTTGATTTTTTATTTCACACCTCCTCTATTTAATCTCCCTCAAGTCGAGTTATCTCTGTTTGGTAGTAATCCTGTGGTCCTGTTTTTTAATATCGGGTTCTTTCTTGTTTTAATATATGCTTTGTTTTATATCTGTTTGGACCCAAAAGCTGGTTCCTTGGCTGCTTTGCTCTGTGGTTTCTTTTGGATAACTAGTTGTTTTGTGGCTAGTTCGCTTGGGTTCTCTCTTGCCTGGAAGGTAATTTTCTTTGCGTTGATAATCTTAGTTTCTGGTGTGTTGGGTATTGAACAATAATGTTCACTTGCTGTGTTGATGACAGCTCATGATCATTGAAATTGAAAAAACAGGGAGTAATAGGTCTCTTGTCTGGTCCGCAGGTTTTGAGTTTTGGCTATTGAAATTTCAATAATAGCTATTCATCATATATTTCCTTTCCCCGATGATAAGCTACCTGAAGAGCATCAATTTTGGTTTATTCAATGTATTAGCTACTATCAAATTGGTATTAGTTTTATTGGGGCATCTCTTTACTTCAGAGTTCCTAAGAGCATTCTCTGAAAGCTATAGTTTGCATTTATTGTAGAAGCAGAAATATATGTTTTAGAGTAGTTGATGGCTGAATTCTTTATTCTTTCTTAAAATCTGGTCCTGAAAAGTTATATTTCTTAAATATCGTGAACTGGTATGGCTAAGACAAGTACAGAATCAGAAATTCGAGAACTCTTCCCCTTTCAATGTTCCAATTTGTTTGTCGACGTGGCTATAATTAATTTGGCTCTTCATACACCCGGTCTGTTGCTATCATCTGACATTATGTATAACAGAAAACTTTATTAAGTAGGCCAGTTCTGATTGTAAACCAGATGTTTCCCATAGGAAATATCTCATACTTCAATTCTAGATGCTTACTTTTCCAGAGTAATATAGCAAGGCTTGAGAAATGTCGGACTTTGGATTTGAATGCTTCTCTTGGTCTCTATCTGACTTTATATGCTACAGGAGATAAGGAAGTTGTGTGGAATCTGGATATTGGTTGTGTATTTGACAACCTGAGTCTATCTATTTTTCTTACAATGCATGATGGATGTTAAAATCAGAAAGAGAATTGAATTGGTGTAGTTTATGACATGATGGTTGTAGTGCATCTTTGTTCAGAGTTCCCATGGCTTGAATTGTAACTGGATTCGATCTGATTTTGAGAAAATGGTGTTTTAGAGGTAGACGGCAGATCTGACCTCAAGAATGGAGTATCATCAAGTCTTGCGAGTTGGATCTATATGAGTGTTTCTAAGTGTGCTTCTACGCTGTGGTTTGATCATTTTGTTGGACATTAGTACGTATGAGTGTTTCTAAGTGTGCTTCTCCTCTGTGGTTTGATCATTTTGTTGGACAATTTCCTTGACTTATAAAATTCATTTTTCACAGAAGCACGAGTTTGGTCATTTTGTTGAGCATTAGTACGTTACTTTGTGCGACAAATTCCTTGACTTAAAAGTTTCATATGCACATTCTGTTGCTTATAAACATCTAATTCATGTACAATGAAGTCTGACTCTGAACATTCATTCATTTTCTTTCAACAATGCAAACCATGAGATAGTAGTTCAGTTTTGTTTCATTTAATTTTGAAGGTTGTCTTGGTGGCTCAAATAATTTGTTGGACTGGACAGTTCATTGGCCATGGGGTCTTTGAGGTAATCGATCCTTTGATCTGCAGTTATTAAAGTTTAGTTACATTAAAATGTGCCTCAGGTTCAGATAATTTCCTGCAGAAACGAGCCCCTGCTCTTTTGGATAACCTTGTTCAAGCATTTGTAATGGCTCCTTTCTTTGTGCTGCTGGAGGTGTAATTTCTAGTTTCATCTTCTTCTTCTTCAACCTTTTCTTCTTCAACCTTTTCTTCTTCTTCTTCTTGACGATTTGATCTTAAAATTATGGTGGTTTGCTGCTTTGCTTCAGGCTCTTCAAACCTCTTTTGGCTATGAACCATACCCAGGGTTTCATGCCAATGTTCAAGCAAAGATTGGTGCTCAAATAAAAGAGTGGAAAGAGAACAAAAAGCTGAAGTTGCATAGTTAAACCGGAGCCTGTTCAATAAACATCAGCGATCAGTTTAGATCCCGTTATTAAAATAAATGATGCCATACAGCTTCTATACAATATCCATGATCACAGTGTACCAAAAACTATATGAGTTGAATGCATGGTTATATTTCATTTCCCATACTTATTATCTGTTGATAGAGCTTCGAAATTATATTGAATTCAAAATGCACAGGCAATTGAACTTGCTTAATCATGCAACTGATTTTGCATTTGACAATTGTTAGCATATCAGTTCTTGAACGATTTCTCGCGTTAAGCGATAATAATAGATGTGGATCTTCCAAAGTTTAACATACATCAAGGTACTCTCTGTTTTCCCTCTTTGGAATTCTGGAATTATCTGGGATTAGTTTTTAATGTCCGGGAGTACGAAAAACCTATAGTTATTCCTTTGCTCTTACGGAGGGACATCTTTTATGTAGCACTTTCGCAGTTCTGCCCACTGTTTACCTTTTTTCCCTTACACAATGTGATTCAGGATGTTGGCTTTGTCGTTTACACGTTGAATACAGGTTTTAGATTTTTGTAACTCAGTTGTGAGAAAGGATATAGTACAAGTATCTCTCCGACATTGATCTGTGCCGACATAATAGTTTGAGTAACAATACGAGTGGAATGGCACCGCTCCACTTGTTTATCAGGAACATATACCGGCTGTTCACTGTTCAAACTTTAAATCAACATCGGTTATGTATAGTTCAGGGTGCTGTCGTCATTCTGTATTCTACTAGGCATATCCTTGGTCCAGCCTGTAGAAAAACAAAATCAAGAATCACGAGCGACCTTAATTCAAGAAACCATAAATCATAGCTGGGACCCGATTATAAACATTAATGTATTGGCTGCAAGGCTGTTCTTGAGGGCATGTTCTACATTAGCAGGATCTGCAATGTAAATAAATGTTGTGAATGGAATCGGTACAGCCACAGTTCTTAACTCGGACAGGCACTTGACAAGTAAACTGCTCAATTGCTGCTCCTACAATTGGCCGAGTTTTCGGGCCTTTTCTGTGCCTTTGGTTCCATCTATGGATGAATATCCATGACAACATGCTAGCTAGCAAATACCATTCCCATGTTGCAGCCATCGGTTATAGAAGAAACTAATGAAACTCTTTTCTTCCGCCATTGATTATATAATTTGAAGGATAAAAACATTGAGTGTATCAGCATAGAAGGCCTAACTGGAATGCTTTCTTATAATTAATTATATGTTAAAGGTAAATGGGAGGTTGGTTGAGAAGTGGAGAAGCTTATGAACTACTGAATTAGCTTTCTGTCGGCAATCTCTGTATGCTTTAGGATGCCTGTAGATAGAATAATGTCTTTAAGGCTCAAGGTTTTGCGCACAACCATTCCATTCAAAGTTGTGCTGAATAGTTTTATCATTACATACGTAGCTGCAATTTCTCTGAATATATGTAGAATATCAAAATAAAATTTCTGACCCTGTAGCTTATAGATGATCCAAAATTGACCAAGTCAGGAAAACGGGTCATGGATAGAACGTCAATAATGAAATTCAACCTTCATTATGCAGCTAGCTGTGGTGATGGAATGGTTAGAATCTCAAGCCCTTAGAGTTCTTATCAGGTAAATGACAAATTAACCTTTGCATCCACCAAAACACCTGGTTAGTTCCATAAATCAAATTGCTCACCACATTGTTTTTGACCAATCTATTAAACATCTCATTATTTCTTTTTTTGGGCAAGTGACTTACTATTCCTAAGGGAAAGAAGTTCATATAGTGCATGGTCGACTGCAAATCTGCTCAATATTGTAATAATTATATTTCTGTATTGTATGGTGGCCATCCTGGATTTTGGTTAACAAAAGAGCCCAGCTGTAGTGTATTCTAATTTCACTGACAACCACCATTTTCATATCTAAGAATGTTTTTAGGGAATATTTCTGAACATTTTGAGGCTGGCTGCCTTGAATTAAGGGATGCACTTAGAAAACAGTACCCAGAGCAAATGTTAACACCTTCGAGGTTGACCTGTATGTAGTTATGTACATGTGTGTAAATAGAACTATATATTAATAGATGCCTAGTTGGTACCACATTAACAAAACTGCAAATATCTAGTTCACTGTCGACAAATATTGCGCAAGATATATATGTGCTCCGACAAACAATTTGTACATTTCTAACTGGATGTCAACCACTGAGATGTCTTCAATACGATGATGGGCCCAGATTTTCTTCATTCAATGGTCAAAACCATGCAAATCACTGGAATCCGTACATCATTGGGTTCACAGCTAGTGGCTGGTTAATTAAAGTAGCACTTCCCAGCTGGTTCTCTTGAAATTTGCCATTATCTGTGTATTGGGGAGACATTTCTCCTAGCTCAATTTTCATTACATGGTCAGTCGAAGCATCGCTCATGAGGTTCTGGGAATCAAAATTTGAATTGTACGTGTCTCCACTCAAGAGTTGGGAAATTGAACCCAGGTAATCCAATTCCAACAGTTGAGAAATAGAGCATGTCCTTGGGATTTTCATCATCTGTTTCTCTCTAGCATCAGTAGCAGGGGTAACTTCCAAATGAGCAAGAACTGTATTTTCTGTTTTCTCCTCCAAATGTCTCATCGCATGCCTCTTCCTGTAAATTCTGCATAGGACTAGCTGAAACACACACACACAAGAAAAGGGTCAAATCACCAGAAGATACACAAATTCTTGGAAATCACATGGTCATTGATCATTTGAATACCCGATGATATATGTGACTGTAGGGGGGAGAAGGGACTTACTCTCATGGATCCATTTTGTTTGATGGCTTGTTTATTCGAATCATTTAAGCGATACTCCTGCATAATCCAATCGGTCTTGGTGCCCTTAGGTGGCCTGCCCTTGTAAAAAACAAGAGCTTTCTTGACACCAACATATTTAGAGCCACTATGGATGGCCTTATCTGTGCCCGTGGCCTTCCAATACCCTGACACAGTTGCTCTGTTAGGTCTCACTCCATTTGGGTACTTGCGGTCGAGAGGGGTAAAGAAATACCACTCATTTTCTCCAAATTCCGCTTTCTCTACACATAAGTTAAACAATCAATATTTCAAGGCCTGTTATCTAGAAACAATCAATATAAGGGCACTTTTCAATTTACATGTGCCCAGAAAACAAGATCCTTTAACTTAAAACCAACCAGGTAATTGCCAAGGATCAAATTTGTAAATATCAAATTCTGGGATGATTGATGCAGGGCATGGCCTGGATGTGGCTTGGTTCCGAAGGTAGTACACGATCAATTCCTCGTCGGTCGGGTGGAACCTAAAACCAGGAGGAAGCTGGCCGGAGTTGTTTTTTCCTTGCATTTCAGCGCTCAAACAAGACAAGAGGTGTTAAGAAAAATGGCTATGGTTAAATAGACCTGAAGAGGACTTAGAGAAATGAGGGTGTTTGAAATGTTTGCAGGGAGATGGCTGGCCCTTTTATTTTTGAGGGTTTTTTGTCCTGTTGTGGCTTCATGGTTTTGATTGGTTGTCTTGAAAACCTCGGATGCCAACTAGGCTATACTCGCGTTTTGTGCACAGGATGAGAACGCTCTTTCTAGGACTACATTCGACTTCATGACTTTATGCTTTATTCTCTGCTCTCGCACTTTCCAAAAAGTCCAATCTTTTGGATCTATTGCTGGTCCTCCTGTTCTATTTAATATTTATATACGTCTTAGATATTTTCAAATATAATTTTTCTTTAATATATTGGCTGGGTCGAATTATCTATGATCGGGTAATTTGATGTTTTAAGTAAAGCTTAGTCTGAGTTTATATATTTATACTTTCGTATCTTGGAAAATGATAAAAATAAATAAATTGCATTTATACTTAAGACTCTTTGGTCGAGGGAATTTGCT
The DNA here is from genome assembly GCA_029228465.1 of Salix viminalis. Taxonomy (NCBI): domain Eukaryota; kingdom Viridiplantae; phylum Streptophyta; class Magnoliopsida; order Malpighiales; family Salicaceae; genus Salix; species Salix viminalis. The sequence continues at coordinate 4,793,901 of CM055435.1, forward strand.
CACAAACAATCTTTGCTGTGTCATTTACCGAATTTTGCTTTCGAAATCTAAAAAGCTCGTCGTGTGAACAAGGCAATCATGGTGTTGTTGATTAGGACATTGAACCCGAGAGTGCGAGCTCTCGGATATTGAATCCGAGCTCCATTTTAGAAGTCGAGAGATTAGGATATCGAATCCCTCCCTAATTAAGTATCTGTTTGGCTAAGCGATTGAACTGCTGTTTGGTCAAATTTTAATTTAAATAAAAAAAATTAATGTTTATAAATTATTTTGATGTGCTGATATCAAAAATAATTTTTTAAAAAATAAAAAAAAATATTATTTTAATATATTTATAAATAAAAAGCACTTTAAAAAACAACCAAAACAACGTTATGAAACACCAGGCCTACAAACATTTGTCAGAGTCTGGGTTGGGCAGCTATCAACAGTAACACCAGTTTATAAAATGACACGTGCCCCTGCCAAGAGTAGAAGCGGTAGACTATGGATAAGATTGGAGGCCAGCATTTTCAACTTTGTGGTTCTTATCTTGCCACGTCATGCACTGGATCCTGATTGGTTTTAAAAAATCAGTTTCCTTGATTGCTGCCCGCCCATTTTTTAATCAGTTCTTAAGCGAATACGTGAGGTCATCCGGATTAAGATTAGACCAAACCCTTCACCGATTAATTTTTCAGAATTTGGCAGGAAATGAAACGGGATATTCTACGAATCTCAGCCGTCAGATGCAGCCCCCTTCCCTGGGAGCTGGGCATAGCATGCGCGACCAGCATGTGGTTTTTTTCATTGACCCAGATTTTATTTGTTTATTTATTTACACGGACGATGATTAAGAGCCCACGTCCACATTATAGAAATGGGAATATGATGGCATTAGGACGTTGATTTGAGGTCAGGATTGGGTCATGGCCCATTGAAACGTGGGTCCTTTTTCGAGATCAGAGTAAGAGTTGGGGGCATGATTCTTAAAATTTTCTTGGAAGTATGTTATTTGTTATAAAAATATGTCATTGTGTTTGCACTGTATATTTAAAATTATTTAAAATATGTATATATATATATATATATATATATAATTTTGATGGGTTGATGCTAGAAATAATAAAAAAATATTATTTTAATATATTTATAAGCGAAAACACTTTGAAAAAACAATTTCAATAAACACTTTCAGACAATCCCTGAATTTATAACATGAACTTTTGCAGCCAACAAATTATTATTTTTATATATAAAAAAATTCAATATTGGACTCAAGTATAATTAAAAAAGTACAATAATAAATAAATAGATACAAAAATAAATATGAAAAAGGTTAATAAAACCTAATACGAGTTGATATGGATTATAATACAACTAAGTGATCGAGGGGGGAAACAAAAATAATAATAAAAATAGTAGAAAAAACTCTGTTAAATCAAGTTAACTCATGAACTCGATGACCATAAACATAAAATCAAAACAATCTCATGTAAAAAAAAACATGAGAAGAGGTATGAGTATCGATTTTTGATAAATAAAATGAGAGCATGATCACTTCACGTCAAAAATAAAAGGGGGAAATGTGAAGTTTAATCTCTAACGAATAAAATGTCATTGAGTGAAAAATGAGAAAAAATATATTTTTAAAAAGGTAACAAAAAATTGTTCTGACTTAGTTGAAAAACAAAATCTCTAACTTGGTTATGTCACCATGGCACAAATTCAAGAACAATTTGAATGATATCAAGAGAATGAACTAATAAATAAATAAATTTATTTTGAAAAATAAAATGGAAAAGGTATGAGTTAACCTGAAAAAAACCAACAACCATCAAAATCTCAAATTCTTTAACCAAATTAAACTAAAAAGATTAATTCTCAACCAACTTAGTTTTGAATAGTAAAATTATGAAAAAATATAATTTCTACAAACTTATTGTGATAAAAAATATAGCAAGGGAAAAATAGGTATCATTTTTTATATGAGAAAACCCCATGAAGAATAAAATTACATAGAAAAAAAATGACCAGGGTAACCCAGTAAAAAGGAAATGAAAAAAATAAAAAATATTTTTTGATAAATCAAATATCAAATAAAAAAAAACATGAAATGATTTATTATTATTTAAAAAAAAACCCACGTTAATCTCTTAAACCAACGATCATGATCCTGAAACTAGAGTTAACCCCACGGAAACAAAAAAATTTAGCCAACCCAATTTAGTACGCAAACCTTGTGACCACATGCATATGATCATGATAACCTGACAGGAATAAAATGAAAAGAAAGATTTTAAATACCAATTTAAATTAAGCTACATGTTAAATAATGAAATTGAACCAATTTTTTTTTATAAAAAAATTAAAGTCAACCTACGCTAATATTTGAAACAAGTTACTTAGATCATGAACCTAGGATTGATCTCAAAGAAAGCAAACAGTAAAGGAATAATAAAGCAAATATTTTTTAAAAGGGTCAAAATAAGTTAAAAAAACATCATTTATTTAAAAATAAAAAACTAACCATATAAAACCTTTTAAATCAAATTTATTCTTTAAAATTCACAACCTATAAAAACTCCTCTAACCAGGTTAAATCAAGAACTTTAATTTATAGTCAATTTAGTTTTGAATGATAGAATAGTGAAAAAAATCAGTTTAAAAGCTTTCAAAAAAACAGCAATAAAAATAATTAAGATAAAAAAACATCTATAATAATGTTTTTTTTTAAATCCAAAAGTAATTTTAAATAGAAAAAATAACAATAAAAAATAAAATATAAAAGATGAAGTAATAAACAGGGGATTGAATTTGGGAAACAATTGTAATTTAAAACTATTAAAAAATAAAAACAAGAACAACAATCAAAATAACAAAGATTAAATTTGAAAGGTTAATAATTATAAGGGGGTGAAATGGAAAAATATTTATAATCTTATTGCTTATTCAATATAAAAAAAACTTTGATAAAGAAAGACATAAACCGGATGTGAAGGACAAAAATATTGCGGGGGGTTATTTGATTTTTTAAACGGTTTGACATGAAATTAAAAAATGAGGATATAGAAAGTTTGAATTTTGAGTTATTACTAGGAAAATTAAAAAATGGTTTGACATGAAATTAAAAAATGAGGATATAGAAAGTTTGAATTTTGAGTTATTACTAGGAAAATAAATGAAAATAAAAGAGAAGAAATGACCATGAATACCATACTCAAAGCATATTAGAGCACGCGTCGTTTTGTGGTGTTGAGAGCAATGATAATTTTCAAATATCACTGTGAAAACATAATGTCTAGTAGTTGGGTGACCTTCAACGTGCAACTCTTACAAAATAAGGGTTGTACACACGCTGTTACTCTATTACCCTTTAAATTTATAATAAAACTAATATAAAATAACTAAAAAACCCTTGGATAAGAGTCTTTGTAGTTTTATTTTCAAAAACAGCAAAATAATTATAATGTTTTGACAAAAATAAATACAAAAATATCCTCTAGTAACCAATATCAGATTATTTTATTTTAGAATCAAATCAATAAGTATACTATAAATAAACTAAATCACAAACAAAACTAAACCACAAACCAAACCTCATATGATTGTAAAAAAAATAGTGCTATAGTAAAAAGACAACTTTGCTCTCATGCCCAATTCAAAGTTTTTTGAGTTAAAAGGTAATTTTGTAATTACACATCTACAGCTATTTTTTTATCTAGGAAAGTTAGTTTTTTTTATAATTTAATTTAATGTCTGGCCCGATTATCTCACCGCCGATTTTTGTTCCATAATTCGCACAATCATTAAAGATAACAGGACGAGGACACGACGCGTGGTATTCACAAAGGCAACAAGTGCGGCTGAGCACTTAATTCTCCTCTCGTGACTCAGGATAAAATCGTAACAAGAAGTAGATTTATCATGGGCCAGTAGTTTGACGGGCTTACCCGGGCCAGGCAAATACTAGAGGGGTCTGGGTAGTCATATCCTTGACCCCTTAATATTTAATATTCTTTTAATGTGAAGGAGATAAGTCAAGGAATTAACACTCAATGAGTTTCTATTTTATATTTATTCTTCCTTGAGATCACCCTTTAAAAAAAAAACTTTAAAACTCCGAGCTGTTTGTGAATGCAGCAATGACTAATTTTTAAAGTGTATTTTACTTGTAAATATATTAAATATATATATTTTTAAAAATATTTATAATATCAAAATATAAAAATTATTTATAAAAATTAATTTTAAACAAATTTTCTTATTTTTCTGAAATATATAACTTTAACCTCATTTTCAAAAAAAACCTTAAAAAAACCCCAGGATAAATTAAACACACTGAATACTAATGCACAAACCGATCAAGCAAGGCCCAGCCCACGTGTAAGAAGACAAATGCAAAAGATGTGTGTGTGTGTGTGTTTTATTATTATCAGGACAGGACCGGAGGAATTAAAATTTCAGGCCCACCTCAATGAACCCCGGGAGCAAGTTTGCAGATGCATAAAGAACAGCAAATTCGGTACCAGTACCTGAAATTCCTTTGCTAGTCTTTACAAGTCAGTCCAATCGTCTCTAATTTTAGGGTTTTTAAGAACAGCAAAAACAACCCACTAGCAGCAGTACCCTGCATATCATTGATAATCTCGGGCTGGTTGTCGATCTTCTTCTCTAACCACCGGTCGTCTCTTTCATTGTTTGTTTTATAATAGGTTTGTCTGCCTTTTGATTGCAGGTTTTGTTATGATTTAATTAGTGGTCTAAATAAATATGTATTCTTCGAGAGGCAGCAATACTTATGGACAGCAATCTTATGGTGCCCAATCTGGCTACACACAAAATGTAAGCCTCTTTTTTCCCCCTTTCTTTTTCGTGTCGTCCACTGTAAATTACTTTTTTTGTGCTGTTTTTCATGTAATTAGGTCATTTTTTTTTCGTTTTTTGTAACGTATTTCAATGTTGATGACACGTGAACGAGGAAATTGCTGTTTTTGGGCTATTTCTTTTAGTGTACGGTAATTTTTATTGGTTCGATAAATACCCATGTGTTTGGTGTAATTGTTTTCCTGTGTGAGTAGCTCTGGAGTAAAGGTCTCATTTTTAATTTGAGATTTTCTGTTTTTTTTATTACTGGAAACTGTATATTTTAGGAGTTTTTGTTTGTAATTTGGTCGTTTTTTTTAACCGCATAAAAATTGCAGTTTTTCCTGTAATTCGATCAATAACTTTTAATGTGTATTACTTTTGATTGATTCGGGGTATACTTGTGTCGTACTTTGATGAAATGGTAATCTTGCGAACTGGTTGTGGATTAAAGGTCTCATTTTCAATTTTCAATTTTCAATTTGGTTAGCTGGGAACGACATATTCTGGGAGCTCTGTTGGGGGACTTGACGGGGGCTCTCAACATCCACTTGCTTCTAGGCATTCATTGATTTTGGGTGGCACTCAGGAATCTGATGTTGGTGGTTACAGAGGCCATGCTTCGGCCACAGCACATTATGGGAGCCAATATGGGGCTGCCTATGGATCAGCTGCCATTAGTGGTGCTCAACAGGTCTGTTTTTCCTTACCCATATTCATGATTATTTCTAAACTATTCATGCTTATTTATGAATCATTTTATATAATTTAAGGAAATCTGCAGTGGCCTTTGAAATCATTTTTGAAGATTCTTCTATAACTTGACATGATCCTTAATGTTTTGCATTAAGTTTTTTCTTTAGCCTTATTTACACATTTTGTAATAATTAATAGGTACCATGGATTGAATTTATTGTTATTTCGTGTATTAAGATTCTTTTGGAATTTGTTTGTGTAGGCTCCCACATTGAGTGCCAAAGGGAGTGGAGTGTTGTCTTTGGATGGTCGTGGAACCTATCCTTCAACTCTGCCTGAATCTCCTAAATTTTCCTCAGCTGACTATATCTCATCATCAAGTCACGGATATGGACACAAAAGCGATCAATTGTTTGCTGAAAAAATACCTGATTATCCAGCAATTGACAGACGAACATATGGTGAGCGACAGGGTGCATATATGGGGAGGGACATGCAAGGCGATCCAGCTCCACGATATGTTGATTCTGTTAGTTTTAGTCATCAACATCAGGTTTTGATTTTTATCTTATTATTGAAATTATTTTTTTTTTGTTAATTTCCTTCTGTTTTCTTGATTATTTGTTTTCTTTTAAATTTCTGGAACAAAGGATGTTTCAGTATACTTTGTTGCTGTTTAGATAACAAATCTTCATTTCTTTCTGTGGTCTAATTTAACAGCCGGAGATTTATGAACGTATCGATCAAGCATCAATTCTTAGACAAGAACAACTAATGAAACCTCAGTCATTGCAATCCGCTTCTCTTGATGGAGGTGCCAGGTATTTTTCATGGATAAGTAATGTGATCAAAATGGAGCTTGATATGCATGTAGCATGTAGTGATTGTCATTTACTAGTCATGTACTAGTCATATCCATTTTTTTTTAATCAACAGGCAAGTTCATCCTTGCCCTTACCACACTAGACTTATTAATCATGGTGATTGTCTGTGCACTGCTAAGTTAGTTGGTATGTACCTGGCATTACTCTGAGTAGCAAAACATTTCTGGCAGACAAATTGACTATCTCGCAGCAAGAGGTGCTGCTAGTCGTCATACCACCCAAGATCTCATGTCTTTTGGAGGAAGAATAGATGCCGATGCTCGCAATTCTTCACTACTTAATTCTTCAACGTACAATGGGCAACATGCTCCCTCGATATTGGGAGCAGCTCCTAGGAGAAGTGTTGAAGATCTATTATATCCTCAAAGCTCATCGAATCCTGGATATGGAGTGAGTTTGCCTCCTGGAAGGGACTATGGTACTGGAAAAGGGCTCCATGGAACATCTCTTGAATCTGATTATCTTAGTTCTCATCCAAGGATTAATGAGCGTATGGATGACAGAGCTAGTTATCTTCGAGAATTTGAGCTAAGAGAGGAGGAGCGCCGTCGAGAACTTCTGCGTGTGAGGGAGAAAGATAGAGAAAAAGAACGGGAACGAGAACGGGAACGGGAACGAGAAAGAGAAAGAAAGCGGGAAAGGGAGCGCATTTTGGAACGGCGTGAAAAGGAGAGGGAGAGGGAGAGGGAACGAGAGCGGAAACGTGGACTTGAAATTAGGCGGGAGAGAACTCCACCAAGAGCTTCAATAGATCGACGCGGTGCCTCTTTGCTGAAAGAGGGGAGATCTTCACGACGTGATTCTCCAAGCCATGAAGCATCACATAGGTGGATCTTGATGTTTCATTTGCGTCCTACACTTGTTCTGAATATGTAGCTGCTTGTACATCTTGCAACCTTTGTAACTAACTAGCTTACTGTTCTGTTATGCTGAAGGCGTCATTCACCTGTTAAAGAAAAAAGGAGAGATTATGTCTGCAAGGTAAAGAAAAAAGGACAAGAGATTATCTTTCAATGCCGATAAAAATTTTTCCTCTTCAAGAATCTATTCTTTCCCTTTGGTATGTCTAATAACATTCTGTCTTCATTCTTCCTGTTTTTGCCTCTATTCGGGCTTTTATATCGCTTGGCGAGGTCTTGGTCCTCTGCTCTATGTTGAACTGTTCCGCTTCCAGTGACTTCCTCAGCCTTACATTTCCTTCTTATTTTTCTACTATCTGGTCATTCTCTTTCCAGACTGCTCAACTGTGGTCATTTGGCTCATAGTCTAACTGTTTGTTTCCCAGGACTACTTGTTTGCCTCCCTTTTTTGTCTGAATTCTTCTTTGCCTCTTGTGGCTCCTTCCCTTATTTTGGGGCATCTTCTGAGTTGGAACCCGCTCCTCATCATTTGTTACATCGGGCTAAACACTTATACCATTCAGAGTACCGCTGCTAATTTCTATTAAAGTTTCCAGGCTTTTTTTGAAATTCTTCATTAGTTGAATATATATATATATATATCTCATGTGATAACTTGCTTGGGTGGATGGTTGTCTGTTGTTGCTGATCTGCTGTTGAAATTGTTGAATCTATCCTGTCAGGAAGAGAGGAATCTTACAGTTACTGACTTATATGTTATGGTGGTTTATTCTATTTTTTTACCATGATTTGTGCAATCCAAAGTGTTTAAGTGTTTCCTTTATATTTGCACTTCATGCTGTCTACTTGCAGGTTGGCACATCCAGTTTAGTGGATATAGAAAGGGATTATCTATCAATTGATAAGAGATATCCCAAACTTTTTGCATCTCCAGAATTTTCTAAGGTTTTGATATCTAATTTCGTTTCAATTTTCAATTTCCTTTTCTTTTAGTTATCCTTTTGTCTAACCTTGATATCCTTTTCACTCTAGGTCATTGTGAACTGGCCGAAGGGAAACCTGAAACTTTCTATCCATACTCCTGTCAGGTACCTTACCCTCTAGACAATAGCTTTCCTGTTTTCTATTTATTCTATTCTGGGATATCCATAATAGTGTTGGTCTTTGTTTAGTTTTTTCAAGTATACTTGCTTCCATAATCATAGTATAGTTTATCATCATTGTGGAACCATTTACATATTTTTGTTGGATTTGAAAGCTCTCTTTCACAAACCAAAGTGATGAGTGATGACTGGTACCATAATTTATTAGCAGGGCAAGTTGAAAGGTTGGAATGAACTGAATTTCCTGAATTTTTTACCATGAACAGTTTTGAGCATGATTTTGTTGAGGATAGTAGCGAAGCAGGAAAAAAGGAGCTGTCCACGACATTCTTGTCTCAAAAACTTGGAAAACCAGAGAATGGAAGCACTGTTTGGAATGCAAAGGTAGGCATTTTTTCCATCTAGTACTTAACTGATGATAATTACATGGAATTGAAATTTCAAAATGATGCAGCCTCTTGTGTTTTGACATAAACTGGAAACAGATTATCATGCTCTTGATTATTATTGTGCTTTACTGGTCATATCAGTAACAGCTGATTATGGAGGCTTCTTGTTGCATATTTAAATTTCTTCATGCGAGCAAGTTTGATCCTGTATAAATTTTCCTTATTTTCTGTGCACCAACATTTCTTCTGGCTGCAAAAAAAATTAAAATTTCGTTTATGAAAGAATGGAATGCTTGTTAGTTTTGCTAAAATTACAACCTATTCAGACAGTTGAATGCTTTTTTCTTACATTGCATTGCCAAAAAAATCTAATTATGGGATTCCATTCATGGAAGTGTATATTTTGACCCCTGTGCTCTGAGGGCTGTATTGTCAAATTGTTTGAAGTGCTTCACAGCTTGCTACTTCCTTTATCATCTGTAATCTCGTGACTGCTTGATCCTTGAGCAAAATACCTCTTTCTATACACGCTCTATTTAATCATCCCAAAGCTGTTTCTTTAATTATTTTTGGATCTCTACTTCCTCAATAGCATAACTTATTGAAATTGTTATAATTGATCCATACTTTATTTTTTCCCATAAAAGGAATTAATATTAAGGAAAAGCAAAATGGAAAACAGCATGAAGAATAAGACATACTTGGAAATAGAACAGAAAGAACTATCCAACCTGTCTATAATTCAGTCAGAGACACTCCCTAAAAATCTCTTGGGGAAGGACATCGGAAGACACCTGAACACACCACTCCATCTCAATCTAATTGATTAGATGAACTCTATTAGTTGAAATGTTTAGCACTGTCTCATCCAAATACACCAAATCAGTGTGAACATCTACCTAGGCACGATTTTAATATTGTCTGTACATTTACTTTTTAGTTTTTTTTAATCTCATGATCATTGTTGCATTCTGTTATTTTTTCCACCTTTGTACCATTTCTTTTAATCCTAACACCTTTGTTATCATCCTTGATTTGTAAGGTGAACTTGATGACATTTATTTGCTTGGTAATGAATGGTTGTTTTCCTTGTTCAGATAATTTTGTTGAGTGGACTTAGCAAGAATGCTCTGGAGGATCTCTCATCTGAGAAAAGATATGATGATCGTGTGCCTCATATTTGCAATATTCTTAGGTTTGCTGTCCTCAAAAGGGACCGTTCTTTCATGGCTATTGGCGGACCATGGGATTCTGCTGATGGTGGTGATCCATCAGTTGATGATTCTGCTTTAATTCAAACAGCCCTCAGGTTTGTGTTGGCTGCTCTACTGAATTGGTTTATTAGAACATTTGTTCCTTTTGCTGTACTGAAGCGAGTTTAATTTGTAGACATACAAAGGATGTAACTCAACTTGATTTGCGCAACTGCCATAATTGGAACCGTTTTCTTGAGGTAGTATCTTGCTTCTCTTGATTATAATGTGAATCACAACCTCTTCAGTTTTTGTTTGTGTTATACAACTGAAATTTCATGATTAAGCCTTCAAGAAAAGTAATTGCTATTGCAAATGGCGTACAATTCAAATCACATTAGTCAAACAAAATTTAATATTCCCATAATGTAAACTTTAAATGTTTGTGGCTATTGCATTAATCTTTACAAACAATCAGACTGTCTTTAATCTATTTGGATGTAAGATTACAAATTTGGAATCTAATTAATTAGTAATTGCTTGCAAACCATTTATAAAGGATCACAAAGCAGAGGCCAAACCATTTATAAACCAAACATCAGACAAAATGGATCATTACTAAGGCTATGCAAGAAAACAGAAAATTATCAAGAAATACTTTACACAGAAGAAAAAAAATGATAAGAACAACTGCTAATAAAATCCTACAAGACTAGCGGTGAGTTAGCAGCCTAATTTAGGTTTCCAACTAGCAAAAAATGTGCCCACAAAATGTTTATGTGATTTTAGGTTGGTATGTTTATATCTTGTGTGCTTGCAAATTTTAAAAGCCAATCATTCCTATTTGTACTTATATTGATTGAACACTGAGTAATTGTCAATTTAATGTGGAATGGATCCTTTCCCATTTATTTATTCATCTTATTCTTGTAAAGTGTTTGTGAGATAATGCCATGGAAGTTTAGATTTTCCTCCTGGTCAGTTTTCATTTTTATGGGTTATGAGATCTTTATGCTCTTCATTTCTTGCATGTTTCTTGAAGTCAGCTAATTTTTAGTCTCCTTTTGGCATTTGCAGATACATTATGATAGATTTGGCATTGATGGGCTCTTTAGCCACAGAGAGGTCACTGTTCTGTTTGTTCCAGATTTATCTGAATGTCTTCCTTCATTAGATGCATGGAGAGAGCAATGGCTTGCACACAAGAAGGCTGTTGCTGATAGAGAATATCAGCTTTCTTTAAAGAAAGAGGTTTGTTTATGTCTGCAATTGCTTGCTATATAATTTGTGTTTTCTTTTCTTCTTTCTTGTGATAATAAGCTTACATACTGGGTTTGCTGCTAATAGCTTTCATTTCCCTGAAATATTTGGCTAAATTACTGGAGCATTGTTATGTTTGAGCTAATTTGACGTCTCTTTTTCTCAGAGGGCTACAAAGAAGGAAGGTGAGAAAGGTAAATAGACTGAAATTTCTTGCACATCGTGACACCATCTCTTTTGCTATATCTTTAAAATCTATATCATCATCCAGATAAAGTAACGGATTCTGCGAGAGATTCTAAGAAGTCGGAACAAAAGGAAAATATCAAAGAGTCCGCCTCATCTGTCATCAACAAAAAGGATAAAGACAGAAATCACATAAAAGGTAAAGCTACTGAATGCGGAAGTGGTGAAAATGATAAGAAAGCTGAGAAAAAAGACGAACCTGAAACAGCTGGCGAAGGCAAGAATGTTGACAAGGACCAGGGGGGAGCTACTGGTTTGCAGTCAGCTGGTACCATCAAGTCTGGAAAGATCATACGGAGAATTGTTAAACAGAAGGTCACTAATAAGACAGCTGATTCTGAGAATTCTATCAGCAAAAAGAATGAACTGGCGGATGAGGGTGTTGAGGGAAACTCTGGAAGATCTGAGATCTCACTTGAGCAGAGTGAATCTCCTGCTGACACTTCCGGCGTCAAAACTTTTGTAAGGAAAAAAGTAATAAGAAAGGTACCAGTGGGAAAATCTACTCAAAATAAAGAAAATGACTTGCTGTCTGAGATGAAAGCTGAGAAGGACTGCACTGAAGATAAACCAAAGAATACCCCAGTTACCAGCACTCCTATAGTTACGCAAGGTACTGGTATCAAAACAACCATAAAAAAGAAAATAATTAAGAAAGTACTTAAAAGAAAGCTCACTGGTGCAGGAGCCAGTGGTGGGACTGGCGATCCTAAGAAAGATGACAAAAAGGATGAGGAAAAGGTTGTTCAGGCAGGTATAGAAACAGAAAATATTGGGGAAAAAACAGCAGAAACAGGAAACCAGGAGCAAGAGGCAAAAGATTCAGAGAAGAAAGTAACTCATAACACCAAGTCAAAATCCCCAATTGCAGAGAAGCAAGCTAGTGTGCCAAATTTTAAGAAAATCAAGGCTGTAAAGGAGGATGAATTGGAAATTGATCAGAAAAGCAGCTCAGGGACTATAGCTGAAGTCAAGGCTGGCAGGCTAAAGGCTGCCCCGAAGGATAGTGCTAATAGCAAGGGAGAGAAGTTGAATGATGATGAAAAATCAAAGGAAGAGAAAAAGAAGAAAGACGGAAAAGAGGAGTTCAGGAGCAAATCAAATAAAGAAGTTAAGGAAAAGAGAAAGCCTGAAGAACCTCCTAGACACCCTGGGTTTATTTTGAGAACAAAAGGCAACAAGGAATCTAGAGTATGTTTTGCTTATTGCCTTGCACATATTTGTGTTACTAACTCCAACGTTTAAAATATTCTGCCAGAAGCAACTCATAATAACTGTCACTGTGTTGTCAAAAAAATAAAAATTGACTGGCAATTTGGAACACCTTGCCTACACTTATATTATTGCCTAATGTTGCACTTTTTTGCTACAGCCGCGGTTTCTATCACTTTCATTGGACTCACTTTTGGATTACACTGACAAGGATGTTGAAGAATCAACATTTGAGGTTTGCCTTTGTATAACCGTGTTATATTTTTCCTTTGTGTATGCCTAAATTCAATGAATCAACATTTAACTGCTTTCCTCATCCCGTTGGTGCTCTATTACTTTTTCAGCTTTCACTATTTGCTGAATCTCTATATGAAATGCTTCAGTATCAAATGGGCTCTCGTCTTTTGACATTTCTCCAGGTTGGTTCATAATGGGTAATCAATCAACATGAACATTACTTGATTCATTTACCAAGGCATCTTTCTTTGTTATATTACATGCAGACGTTACGGATAAACTTTGTAACCAAAAGAAATCAATACAAGAGGCAGCGGGTGGAAATAGATGAGAAGGACAAGGACAAGGACAAGGACAAGGACACTGACAATGACACGGACAAGGAATCATCAAGAAAGCGCCTGAAGACTAGTGAGTTGCCCGTGAAAGCTAAATCTGCAAACATTGAAATGTCAAGTGCAGACCAGCCAAATGATGAAAAGACTGTCATGGAGGATACTTCTGTCGATCCTATTAATGAGACAAAGCAGGAAGAAGAAAGTGAAGCTGAGGAAGACCCAGAAGAAGACCCTGAAGAATGTGAAGAAATGGAGGATCCAGAAGAATTTGTAGAAATGGATGACACTGGACATGTTTTATCTAACGAGGCAAGATTGTTTCCTTTCACTTTTTTTATATAGATATTATAATCTGGCAGTCAAGTCCTCATGCAAAATAGTCATAAATCAAGTTAGGGAAGTCCAAGCTGGATTGCATGTCGAGTTCAAGTTTGCTGATTTATGATAGTTTTGGTTTCCTGTAATTTGTTGAGATTCAATCATATGCTGTACAGCATCCTGTTTAAGTTAATTTATTGGGTAAATTGGCCAACAGCAAAAAGATGAGGGGAAGACCAGTGGGGATGCTGAGCATGATGAACCTCTGGCTGGAGATGAAAAAGACAAGGCTGAGGAAGTGGCCGGAGATAAAACTGACATCAACGATGCAGAGTCAAAACCCAAGTCTGTTGCAGATTTGTCTGAGAATAAACTTGGCACGGTGAAAACAGAGAAGAAAGATCTGTCTGGGAAGGAGGCTGTGATTGATAAGGAAGTATTGGAAGTATGTTCTCAGAAACTTGATTCCCTTGTCCTTTTCTGCATTTTTAGAATACCTGTATTGTTCTTTCATCTCCCTGCTATTAATATTTCTTTTACGGGACAGGCCTTCAGGTTTTTTGATCGGAATGGAGCTGGCTACATCAGGGTAAGACTAAAATTCCTTATTTTGCTCATTGTTGTTGTTGTTGTTTTTGGGCGTGTTGAGGACCAAGTGTTGCCTGATCAGGTTGAAGACATGAGGTTGATTATCCACAGCTTGGGGAAATTTCTTTCACACAGGGATGTCAAGGTGAGAATTGTACTTCTGTATCTTCTTAGCTCCCCCCCCCCCATCAAGAGCTGCACACTTGCACAAATGTTCTATTTGTAGTTTGTAATGTTTTGTTTTGACATCAGGAACTTGTGCAAAGTGCTTTGTTGGAGAGCAACACTGGGAGGGATGACCGCATTCTCTACAATAAGCTCGTGATAATGACTGGCGTTTAATATTTTATGTTTCCAGGTTGTTCCGGGAGTGCTCCAGTCACCTTGCTGTTACAGCTCCTTTTCATTGCGCCTTTAAGAGGATATGTTAATGTATTAGTCATGAATTTCTCATGTTTTTTTACGGTCACCATTTCTCACAGTTGTCAACAGAAACAAATCTTATCTTAACTTTTATAATGGGGGAGAATAGGTTATATATTATTTCTTGTTAGTGGAATTTTTTTGTCAGGTATCGATAATCAAGTGTTTTCATATACCTGATCTGGGATCATGCCCGAATCCTCTGTTCCAAGAGTGGCAAATTGATTCGATCCTCATTTGAGGACTAAAAGGAAGAAAGAACAATTTCTGCTGCAAGCCCCAAATTGCTTCCACGTGTCCGTGTGGCCATCACTACAAGTGTCGCCAGGTGGTTTTGGTGCGCAGCGGCTCAAGTGCTTCCCGTCAGATTGCGGAAAAAACTAGAGTTTTGCAGTCCGCCCGTGTTTCTCCCAAGGAACTCTAAATTTAACATGGATGTTGTCATGCTGATCGGCACCTGATTAAAGTGCTCAAAAGCAATACTTGTTTCAAAAGCCTCCGGTACTCTCTCATCGGATCCCACAGCTTCTGCAACACCATCCTCTAGGGTTCAAACTCAAGAATGCAGGGAGATTTCAATCAATTGTTCGTTGCATTTTCATTAACCTGGTTATTGTGGCTTCCTTATGTACAAGGTGATGTGTTGTTGATAGTTGTGTTGCCCTGCGTGTTTTCACAGGATTGAAATAGGCGTCTAGTTTGGTGTACCTCGTCCTTGTTATTGGCCCAGCACAATTCCTATGGTTGTTGGTCCGGACCGTGATAGTAAACCGGCGCATGTTTTATTTTTTAAATAAATACCAAGACATTAAGATAATTTGAAAACGAACAATATTTGAAATAAATAAATAAAAATTATATATAAAAAATGAAAACAAGAAACAAACGAGCTTTAAACAAAACATGGGGTCCAATTTTTTATACTCAAAATTTAAGATATTATGATAACAAAAAAATAAAATATCAAGTAAAGAGAGAGAGAGTAATTTATAAATTATTCTTTTAGTATTGTAAAAATAAAAATGAATTAAACAATTACTTTAGTTTTGTAAATTAAATAATTCAATATTATTTTATTTTAAGATATGCTTTCTTTTTTCATTTATCTTTACATATTATTTATTTACTTTATAAAAAAACAAAATAAATTGAAAAAAAAAACATGAAATAGATAAAGGGAATTAATTAAATAGTTTTTAAAATTAAAAAGAATATTTGATCTGTTTTGCAAAATTAGAGGAAGTGATTTATAATTTACTCTTAGAAATGAAAAATGCCCCACTATTAAAGAAAAAAAGAAAAAAGAAAATGAAGTCCTGAGTGACGGGTTTGGCTACATCTGCTCAAAAATTGGGCACCTTCTCCTTCTCGGCGAAATCCATCAATTCTTGAGCTCTCCGTCTCCCATGAGTGAAAGCCATGGCCACCAGCAACCACAAACCCACACAAAAATCCTCCTCACCTCACTATCAGCCATGGTGGCCGAGACAGCCACTTTCCCGATAGACTTGACAAAGACCCGGCTCCAGCTCCATTCCTCCACTACTAAACCCACTAACGCCTTCAGGGTGGCCTCCGAGATCATTCGACAACATGGTCCTCTAGGGTTCTACCAGGGCCTTTCTCCTGCCATTTTAAGACACCTATTATACACTCCAATTCGAATTGTGGGCTATGAAAATTTGAGATATCTTGTGGTGGTTGACAATGATGTTGCTGGCGGCGGCGGCGGTTTTGTTTCTCTGTCCACCAAAGCTCTCCTTGGTGGACTTTCTGGGGTAATTGCTCAGGTAAAAATCTCACTCTATCAAGTTTCCTTTCTTTCCTTTTTTTTTAAAGGAGTTCCTTGAAAAGTTTAGATTTTTCAGTGATTGAAATATAAATGTGAGTGTAGCAATCCCTAGAGAAGAAGATTCAAAGATAGGGCGTGCTTGAATATGCTGAATTGATTAGAAGGGTGTAAATAATCATTTTTGCTCTTTGTGATTTCTTTTAGACCTTGAAAGAAAGTGATCAAAAGTAAAAAACCAATAGCTACAATTTTCAATTAGTTTTGAGCATTAGAGTCTTGCAATTAATTAGCACTCTAACAAAAACTGAGAGTTTATGAAGCTAGCAAATGGTATAGTTAATGGATATCCTTGACAAATAGCTATGTAGTTATTATCCCTAGTTGTACCGACAGGTTTGATTTTTACATTTGTCTGGTATTCACAATGATACTTGTGCTTCTCCAATGAATTCTAGCATTACAATTCAAACAGAAGAATTTCCATTCTTACTGTCGAGATTAAGATCATCTGTCTTATGTTTGGAAAAAAATGGTTCTGTCCTTGGTTGGTTATAAGTTAACAAAATTAGTTGAGGAAAAGCAACCATATTACCTTTAAGTTTGTCTCTATGTAGAAATATTATTGTTTGCATACAGTGTAGCCCAAATATTCAACATTTCCAAGCATGGACTTGGAATTTTAAATCATTACCATAGTGGAGAGATCATATAGATTGGGATTACCTCAATTAATCTAGCATCCAGCTGTTTAATTCCTTAAATTATACTAATTTATCGTGTCAACTTCTGCATACTTGTGGAAAATTTCCTTTAAGTCTTTTGTTTTACCATTAGTTTTACAGGTGGTGGCTAGCCCTGCCGATCTGGTTAAGGTGCGGATGCAAGCAGATGGTCGTATTGTGAACCACGGTCTCCAACCCAGGTACTCGGGGCCATTTGATGCTTTCAGCAAGATTATAAAAGAAGAGGGCTTCGGCGGACTGTGGAAAGGAGTTCTCCCGAACATCCAAAGAGCCTTTTTGGTGAACATGGGAGAGTTAGCATGTTATGACCATGCAAAAAGATTTATCATCCAGAACCATATATCTGCTGATAACATGTATGCCCACACATTAGCATCTATCATGTCAGGACTTTCTGCAACTGCCTTGAGCTGCCCAGCTGATGTTGTGAAGACAAGAATGATGAATCAGGAAGCAAGCAAAGATGGCAAGGTTGTGTATCAGAGCTCCTACGACTGTCTGGTGAAGACAGTTCGAATGGAGGGATTGAAAGCACTGTGGAAGGGATTCTTTCCTACGTGGGCTAGACTTGGTCCATGGCAATTTGTTTTCTGGGTTACTTACGAGAAATTTCGACATGCTGCGGGGCTATCTTCCTTTTGATGATTGATTTATGTTGAGGACTCTGCAATCCCATTGGCCAACACTTGCAAGAAGTTTCAACAAGCTCCAGCTGTCTTCATTCCTATAATAATTCTTCTCGTTGCATTTTCTCAGCAAGCCATTTTGGCCACTTCTACTCCTTTATTCTTTTCTCGACTACGCACCACTTCCCCCCTTGGATGCAATTATTAATCTGAACTGGGCTCCAATCACATTGTTAATGTCTGGTTTTATTTTTACATGACAGGGTGTAAGCTAAACATGCGGATGACTAGGGGGCTTCCTCCACTTGTCCCTTCACAGTGGTTTGCGAAGGAGTTTGTGTTTCCAATTGTGATCGTAGTTATGTTTCTTTTAAAAATAAGTTAAGAAAATACTTTTAGATGTCGTTTTAAAAATGATTTTTTTTTTTAAAATGTGTTCGGTTAAATCGTTTTGAAATGTTTATATGTATAAAGTAAAAAAAAATGAACTTTTATAAAATTAATTTATAAGTATAAAATAAATAAGAAAAACAGTTTCTTATGGACAAAGTTTATAGTTTATTTGAACATTTATAAAATTAAGGTTTCAAAGGTAACCATGCGTTGGATTCAATGTAAAAAACAAAAACTTATTAGGGCAATCAATTTTTTTCTTTTCTTTTTCAAGTAGCTAGAGAAGAGTCTTTCTATATATGGTGCTTGAGCGATAGAGATTCTTTCATGGGTTGACCTTTCGTTGTAGCAGAAAAATAAACTTCACATTTCCTTTTAATCTGCAAACATGTGAAAACCAAAAGTAAAAAGGATTTGCAATCTGTCCCCTTTTGAAGAAATGGAACGAATTGATATTTCAATCATTTTATTATTGGATCCATTGTCCAAACCTAGAAATTAGTGAAACGATCCGATGTTAGTAGGGTTGAAAAATCATCGCCACCAAGTTTAGTAAAGGGGACATGCATGCAAGGAAGCAAATCAAATACAGCAGCAGCTGCAACAGTTAATTTTTAGGGTTTGGCAGAAACGTTTTTGAAAGTGTTAAGAAGATATTTGTATTTTTTTAATGTTTTTGTATTGTTTTGACATGCTTACGTTAATAATAATTCTTTTTAAAAATATTTTAATATATTTATAAATAAAAAATATTTTGAAAAGCAATTATCAAACAAGCTTTTAGCGTGAGAAAAATATAACACTCTCCAGGACCAGCAGTGTCATATTTTCCATGAATAACAGGTACTTTAATATATATCTTCCTATTTTTAATTAAAGACAGCGATCCCTTCTTTTCCTTTTCATCATTTATTATATCCTCATCACATGTGGTTGAGAACATTAATCGATTCCAGAACGGAGAGGTAAATATGCCAGGAAGGTTAATGGCAGGCTTTTATTATCGCTGTTGACAATAAAGGCATGTTTCATATTGTATTTCAAAAAATGTTTCTAAAAAAAATTATTATTTTTTATTTTTTTATTTTAAATTATAAAATTTTGGTGTTTTTAAATCATTTTTGTGATGATGTCAATTTTAAAAAAAAAATTATTTTGATGCATTTCTGAACTAAAAATAATTTTAATCACAATTTCAAACAGATACTTAAATGCAATTGTTGCTGCAATTTTAATGGTCACTGACCATTTTAATTAAAGTCTCCTAATTAGCATTTTTTTTATTTAACATCTAAAAATACAGTGTGGATTTTTTTAAATTGTTAATTGTGTTTTTTTTTTAAAAATAACATTCACTTTTTTTTTTTATGTTTTGCAAACTAATTTTTATTTTGATGGTGTACAAAAAAAATCTTATCCAAAAAGTGAAAAAAGATTCCATGGGAGAAAATGTAAATATCAAGGGCAAAGTGAATTTTTTTTTAATCTAATTGGTGCTGCCTGTTGATTTTACGTAAAATGGGAAATTTATTTTAGTAATTGTTATTTTAAAAAATAAATGTTGATAAATTTTCCTTAATTTCATTTCCTAAAAATAAATTTATTCTTTTTCATATACACACACAAACATTGGTAGTTTGGATTGTCTCTTTAGAGTGTGATTGAGGTTCTTTTTCATAGTACTTATTCATTAAAAAAAATATATCAAAATAATATTTTTATATTTATTTTTTAAGACATCAACATATGAAAATAATTTAAAAACACCAAAAAAATCTGATTTAAAATAAACATTTTTTTTTAAATATGTTTTTGAAACGCAGTACCAAACAAAACTCGTTTAACTTTTCAAACTTTATTTATTTTCTCTCTGTCAAAGCAAATTGAAAACTATATATATCTAACTTACATGTAGTTAATAATAAATTATTTTCTAATTCTCAGCCTAGTCTCAATCTTTCTGAAGATAATTCTTATTTTTCATTCTTATTTAATTATTAACATTATATTTTGCTGATAACATCATCCCTAAATATTATCTTAATTAGATGTTAATTTTATATAATCACTTAATGGATTCATCAATATACATTTACTTAGATACTTTATTATACAAACTCTAGAGATTAAATATTTAGTTAAATAAAATTAAAGATTGAACACCAAATCATTGTTTCAAAGTCTGGTTGTGGGCAATGGTAAATTGTTCATGATCATCAGGCCTGCACTCATGAAACTTCCATCTCCACCCGCTATTGGTCGATTTTGAGTGCAGCTAAGTGGATTGGGGAACTCCCACTTCCACTACAAGTTCGACGAGTAAATTATAATTTAATTGTTCTTGTATTAAATAAGTAGCCCCTCATTTAATCTTTTTAATTTTCAAGATCACAAGTGGTCTGTTAATCGAAGTTTACTATTGATTTGATTAGAAATTAATTAAACAAGATTTTAGGGGGGGAACCAGCAAAAACACAATTTAAAACCAATATTGAAAAAGACCACTTAAAAATAAACATGAAAACAGAAGGATTCAATAATGGATTTTTAAATGAGATGAATACTTGATAATTTTACTAAAACTAGAGGGATTAAAGAAATGTTTGACACTACGTTTCAAAAATATTTTATTTTTTTAAAATGATTTTTTTTTACTTTTTAATTTAAATTAAAAAAAATCGATGTTTTAAATTATTTTTATATATTAATGTTAAAAACTATTCACAACTTGTGAATCACAAGTTCTCTCTGGTAGATCTTGAAGGTTCTTAAGAAATTGTTTAATGAATCGAATCAACTCTCATGTTAACCAATATATCAGCATTATTGTTATAGCTTTGATCTCCATCCATAGGTTGGAGTCACATACAAAAAATTTCGTCTTCCTTTCCTGACAAATCGTTCAACAGATTTTTTCCATTTATGATTAAAAAATAAAATCTAAATTAAAAAAAAAATTGTATATGTGCAGTAACATAGCCCCCGAATCTCCACTGCACTATTCCCGTAACTCAAAATTGTAGTGTACATCACCACCACTTTTGTTTTTAAAAGAAAACATTATTCCATAGGGAAATGTCTAGTCATGATGAGATGCAAGAAAAAAAAACAAATCTTTTCGACTGTAGTTCTGCATGGTGATGTCTATAATCATCAATTTGCTTCCTGTGCATGGCAACAGAGGGAGGAAGAGTGGAACAGTGGCGACCATAAGTATAAGAGCTGTGCTTGGCTTTCTGGTTGGGTGCCCTTGAATCAGCGCCAAATGATTGCTTACTCAGACCAGACCTAAAGTAATTAATTGCTTACTCAGACCAGACCTAAAGTAACCTACCTCAGTTCTAAAAACAGGATGATAGAAATGAATCACGACGCCAACCGATCAATGGAATAGTGATGGGCAACCATATATGCACGGGCATGATCATTACTCGTTACTCCACCGGCCTTACCAGTGGTTATAATAACAATAATAATAGTACTGCGATCTTCATCCTCACCGGGGCTGTTAAATAACGAGGCATGCATTAGATTTTTTGAATATTTGTATTGCCAGAATAATGAATATCGCTTCTTCTTTTTTCTTAGAATTATTTCCGATAAAATATATTTAACCTTTCATGCTTAGTGATGGTGGCGCGAAGCTCTTGCACAGAGCTGTGGAGTGTATAGGCTGTCTTCTATTATATTTTTAATCCAGGAAAATAGAAGGCTTTTATTTTATAGCAATTGAAAGGGAAGCATTCATGTGTTTCAATTACTATTGAGCACTCTTTACGTCTTACTACTTGGTTGTTCGCTATTAAATTCCCCACTATTTATACTATTTATCGCTTCCCTTGTTATGCATTTATTAATATTTCTTAGAAATATTTTTATCATGAAAAGGGTGGTTTTCTACATCGATCTTTTGAAATAAATATGAAGAACAAGGTCGGGAAATTATTTATGTATTTGATTTAGAAATAGTGGATCAACATTCTATGCACCCGGGACGGAATTCACTTGTCGTCCCATCGTTTCAGTCCTGCTTGCTGGTATCTGTCACGGATCAGGAAATCATGAGTAGAATCGTGAAAATCTTCAAGCTGCCAGGAGGACTATTGCTTTAGTTTCAGCACCTCTACAGGGGATATTCTTACTAGCGACTGCATGTTACAGTGACACGGTTACTTCATTTCGTTTATCACAGAGAAGTAAAAACATTAATTTATCCTTATGAAATTCAGCTACGTATAATTATAAATAGATAGATAGATGGATTACATAAGCAAAGCATACATCAACTGATAAAGACAGTGCTTATATGCACTGTTATAATTCCACGATGTTTAACTTTTTATTTAATTTCGTCGTCCTTTGGAGGACAGACATTGGTTTTGAAGAATTAAAGCTACCTCTCACGGAGAAAACAATCTGAATGACAGGGCCCCGCTGGGCGTGCGGGGCAGATGAAAGATGAAAGACTCGAAATTAATTAATAGCGTTTCTCTGATTGCGCAGATTGTTTTCTCGAGAAAATATTTTTAGTTTAGATCAAGCTCAGGGTAGAATTTTGAGTCAAGCAATACAATATACACGCCTATCCAAACCTAACCCTAATTCCAAAAAAAAATATTTATTCATTCAAGCTACGTCAAGTCAATATCCAATAATCATGGATAGAATTATCATCCCTCTGGTGATCTGAAGAAGAAAAGTTTAATCCTCTGGTGACTGTCGTTGGGAATAAAAATTATAAAAAGAAAACGTACTATAATTACCATTACCGTTGACAGCCTTTGCTATCAATAACTATCTTTGCTGTGCTGATAGGTACGAAACAGCCCATGTTTACTCCACTGCATCCAAAATCATAAACGAGACAAAAATTTAGGTGGGTTTGGGTTTTAACACAGTACTAATAACATCAACTCTTTGATGTCTTGAATTAAAAATGATGGGCAGCAATTTCAACTCGTTTTAATATAATGTTTGGTCATATTAACGTGCGAAGGACCCATCTTTCCCACGCAGTAAATACAGTATTTACTCACTTGCCAGGAGGCACTGAGCAGGACGTGTGAGCATAGATGAACACTGATCACAACCAACTATTATAATGTTCTACCAAAAAGAAAAAAAAGAAAACTATAGATAATAACTATTATTTATCAAGCTCTTAGCAATGTAAGAAAGAGATCACGTCGGTAGCTAGCTTGTGCGGGCTGATTCTGGACAATTGCATTGCTGTGAACTGCATTTATTGCATATTAATATCACGCTGGGAATCAGAACTCTCCTGCGAAAGGAGTCAAGTGCTTCAGCTACGGGAACTCAAATCCTTAATGTTCAAAGAAAAAAGAAGCATCAGCATTGAAAGGTGGCGTGGGACTCCCGGATCCCGGGCCATCTTTGTCTGATCAATCTATCAGCAACAGCGCGGATCCTTCAATCCACCCTCATTTAATTAATTTCTAAAATACAACCGCTTCATCTTTTTTTGGGGGTGATATGTAGTAAAAATAGATTAGATATTATCTCTATGAATAATTAATGCAGCACGTGTACTTTGATTCGGCTCAAAACGAGAAAAACAAGCCCTTTTTTTTAAATACCAATCAGCTACAAGACCATCAGCCATGTGGCTTGCTTCATGCAAAATATAGGAGAAATTAACTAGCATTAAACTACACCTAAATGAAGTCCAAAATGGATTTTTAAAAGTTTTAGCTTGGCATTCGAAGTAAGCTCTTAGAGCAGAGATTATCGTAATTGAGACTAGGTTAACGTGCACGACAGATTGACCTAAAATTTGGATATGTTTTTTGTTGACTTCAGCTTAAATGTATTAGATGAAACGGTAACATACAGAATGAAGCACAATAGGCTGTAATTGAGAAAATATCTTGAATGAAAAGAAATGGAGAAACCCATGTACACTGGGGAATAAAACTGCGATAATTCGTTAATTATATAAATATATTTCTTGACATCCATAAGTTTGAACTGAATTTGGTTTTGCTCTTCGGCGTACTCCAAGTTTTCCATCTAACATGCAAGCAATTTGCCATGTTTTCTATGCATATTGAATTTAGGCTAGTTGCTTCGTAATCAATGAGCTCCAGGGAATTTGTTGAATCTATCACCTAATTCTCAATTGTATTCCAATATGTGTGTGTGTGTGTGTGTCTCAAATTCCTAATTTTTTAATATTTGTTCATATATTTTCATCTATATATTTCATTCCATAAATGGCGTAATTTGAAGAAATGTTAGATTAAGCAATAATTAATAAACAAGAGGAATATCCATGGTTATCTATTAATTTCGGTGAGCAAATTTTTATCTCGTTTTTATTTATTTATTTATTTTATTTAGTTAAAACGGGAAACGGAGTATCTATATATTTTTAATCATTTTAATTTATTTTTATGATGGTCTTAGTATTTTATTATTTTTTATTCTTTACTTTTAGGGCTAAGAAGATTTACATGTGTATTCTTCTTATGCATGTTATCTATTATATTGGGTAATTTGGAGCTTTTACCTTGTTTGTCATGGGATTGGTAAAAAATAGACGACATGCTTATTTTTTTTCCAATTAAAATAAAATCCAAAAGGAATTTTGAATTCAGAACTCATGGATTTATTTTTCGTAGGTTCAATTAAAATTAAACCAATAAATTCCCAAAATCTTCAATCCCGATCCTTCCCAGGATAGGAACCTACCATATTCATACAAGCAGCGACAATCATGGAGATCGTGACAAATATTATGTGCAAGCAATTTTTTATCCTGAAAATCATTAATTTATAGCAAACGGATACATTCAGAATATGAATCGGAAAATAAAAATAAATATTTATCTAAAAAGAAATTAGGGAGTACGTTGCTATTACCCTTTCATCAACATTGATTTCACTCTGGAAGGAGAGAAAGAATTTACAAGAATTTAGCAATTCTAGCAATCGTGATATGATCGTGAAAATAGAATTTAGTAATTCTAGTAATTTACAAGAAAATAGAATTTTATAATTTATTTATCAATAGAAGAGGCTAATTATTAGCTTGGACACAGAAGTTAAGTTTGAGTTTAATAAGATCTCCCATTTAGATACTCCTCTCAGTGGTATTAATCACTCACCATGTGCTCTAAGCGGTGATATATTAAATATACAAACAAATTATTTAGACCATAAACTATTGTAATAGTTTTGAATCATATATTAGATAATTGCTTTTAATATAGTTGAATATAATTCAAAAAAACAAAAAAAAACACAGATCAAACCATATTTTTTTATTCTTAAACAATTATTTGATTTAATATCTATGAAACTCGCAATTGGTGATCTATCATTAGTCATGCTTATTTTCATAAAATCTTAATTTGTTTTTTTGTATGTTCAGCATTTTCAATGTACTAAAATATAACTTTAAAAAGATTTGACTACTTCCTCGATTTCTTGGATTTAAATTTTAAAGCCCATAAAATTATAAAATCTTTCAATGGATCAAGTCGATATAAGAAATGAGCTGTTGAGATTGTTGAAGAATTAAATATATATATATATATATATATATATCAATTGATGTCATACTTATATGAGTTTGCATGCGTTTAAATACGAATTCTATCTCATCGACAGAACCGCCTGTGCTGTTACTATAACTGTGATGTGATATGTGCAGACATGGAATCATGAGTAGCTGAGGTCGTTTTATCTCGTTTCGCTTTTCTTTTCATGAGGTTCTCCAAAAATCAAATCAGTAAGCATTTATTATTTCATCTTATAAAAATATTTCATTTAATGTTTGATGAAGAATAGACTTGGGATTTTTAATACTATCAACTGCTCGATGTATTGCTTTTGCAAAACAAATTAGAAATTCAATGATGAACCGGTAATAGACTTGCTGCTAACGGCTAACTGACTATATTTGAGAATACATTTGATGTTATTTTTAAAAATAATTTTTTGTTGTTATATTTTAAAATATTTTTTGTTTGGAAATATATTAAAATATTTTTTTTAAAAAAAAAATATTTTTGATTTTAGTATATAAAAATGATTTAAAAGCAACAATTTTTTTTTATTTTAAAATAAAAAATAAAAACAGTTTTTTTTTCAAAAATATTAATGTGAACCATTAAATCACCGGCTGAAAGGGCAAGGAAATAAATTGTACGGGACACGTCTTACCTTTCAACACGTTTTTCAGTACCTGATTAAACTTTACTACATTGCTAGCAAGTTCAAGTTGGGTTTGTACGGATCCATGTCGATATTTATTGCATTACCAGAGCGGCTTTATATTGTGCATGCGTTTTTTTCTAATTCACTTGTCCTCCCCTCGCATTTTCCTGACCTTTCACATTACAAATCATCTGTCTTTTTCTCTCAACAGTCCACAGTTTGATAGCTCAGAGAAATGGCAAGGTCTCAGTGCTGTGATAAGGTGGGATTGAAGAAAGGGCCATGGACTCCTGAAGAAGACCAGAAGCTCCTGGCTTACGTTGAAGAGCATGGCCATGGAAGCTGGCGAGCCTTGCCTGCCAAAGCTGGTGATTTACATTAACAAACCCTTTTTCTTTTTTCTAATTATGTCTTGACTCGGTGCCATGAAACTTTTTTATTAAACGATATTTAATTGTTATCTCTTCCTTTTGCTCCATGGTCTACATTATACAGGGCTCCAAAGATGCGGGAAGAGCTGTAGACTCCGGTGGACTAACTATCTCCGGCCAGATATCAAGAGAGGAAAGTTCAGTTTGCAGGAAGAGCAAACAATCATTCAGCTGCATGCTCTTCTCGGAAACAGGTGAGATAGCAGTACTACTCCCTCCTGGCCGGTGATACTTAGGATCTTGATGAAATTGATAGCTCTGTGATTCTCTCACGTAATATATACCAATGGTATTGCTATGCTAAAATACAAACTGAACTGCCAAATAGGAATCAAATCTGCTTCTAGCTAGCACTTGATTGAAGGTCACATTGCTTTAGACATGTATTGATTTCATGTTTTTGTATGTAAAGATGATGACCTTCTTGTTTTAATTTGTATAGGTGGTCGGTCATAGCTACTCACTTGCCGAAAAGAACTGATAATGAGATCAAGAATTACTGGAACACCCATCTTAAGAAAAGATTAGACAAAATGGGCATCGATCCGGTGACCCATAAGCCGAAAGCTGATTCTCTGGGCTCAGGAAGTGGCCATTCAAAGGGTGCTGCCAATCTAAGTCACATGGCTCAATGGGAGAGTGCTCGGCTTGAAGCCGAAGCCAGATTGGTCCGCGAGTCGAAGGTGATTATACCTAACCCTCTCCCAAACCGACTCGGGCCCACAGTTTCAGCCAAGGTCCTCAGCAAAAGTAGTGCAGCTCCACCAGCTAGACCACAGTGTCTTGATGTGCTCAAAGTATGGCAAGGGGTGGTTTTCAGCATGTTTTCGGCCGGAAGTAGCGACTCTCTCGAATCTCCAACATCCACTTTGAGTTTCTCAGAAGAAGAACCAGCTATCCCACTCATCGGAGTTCAGAAAAATTCAGCCACGCTAGCTTTTGCCACAAATAATGCTACATGCAACGGAGGGACGACGGCCATTGAATTTAATAGCGGAAATCAGTTCGAGTGCTTCGGAAAGCTGAATGAAGCAGCACAAGTAGTGAAACAAAATTTGGACAGCTCAGTGGCATTGCATAACATGAGCCCGGATGCTGGTAACCATAATGCGTGGTTTGACTCTGCAATGAATGAAAACGCGCCTATGGGGATCGCTGAAGGGCTTTCGGAAATTCTGGTCTGTACTTCTCAGGACCAGAACGCGTCCTTTGCAGGAGAGAATATCAATGGTAGCTGTGGTGGGAATCTTGAAGAGAACGGTTTTTATTGGAATAGCCTGCTCGATCTGGTGGATGCTTCTCCGACCGGGACGTCACCTGTGTTCTGACCAGTACTACTCTACTACTACTAGTACTACCACCAAAAAAACAGAGAAGAAGCTAATTGTAGGGCTTGACTCAGGGACTCATGATAGTGTTTCATTTCATTGCACCATGTGTAACATTAGATCTTTATCAATAAAGGTTCTTTAGATGTTCGGCCAGTCAATTTGAATGGTAGCTAGCTAGGGATTGGTCAAACTATCTTGTGATCATAGGTTACCTGAGCTGACCTAGTATCATAATATATCCCCTTTTAATTCGTAGCTAGTTTTCAAATCTTGTGATAAAATATTCCATGTTAGCTAGATTTTGTGGAGTACCATATATATGCATATACTGATCACATCTTTTTTTTATTATAAAAAAAAATGACTCCGTGTTATATATTTTTACAAGACAAACTACACCACCCACGTACTGCTCCTTCCTCGCAGACCGGCAGGTGTAATTGCTAGTTTTCGGCCTTTCTACTCTTAATTACAGCTCTTCCATCAAAAAAGACGTCAAAGCAGTAGCTACCGGTGTTAGAAAATAATATAAATCATATTATGGAGCTTTACTTTATAAGCTTAAACTTTTAGGTGAGATGATTCCTTAACATGGTATCAGAGCCTTGTTGACCCAGCGGTCACGAGTTCGAATCTCACCACCCCCATTTTATTTGATAAAAATTAAGCACAAGGTGATGTGGGCCTGTGCAAGTTTCAAGCCCAAAGGGCTTCCACTTAAGGGTGTGTGTTAAAGAATAATATAAATCATATTAATGGGACTTCACTTATAAACTTAAACTTTTAGGTGAGATGATTCCTCAACAACCAGAGAGCTATATATATATATTATCACTCGCATAATCATCCACATATGCGCATCTGTGATGCCCAAAATCCTAGCTAGCTATAATTATTGAATGTGATATAAGGAAATATAAATTTTTGTTTTATAGAGAATTTCTCTTTTACATCCAAGGAGCAACAAACCCTACTCAAATTCAATGTTTACGTAAGAAACTAAACCTTTTCGCCTTTTCATTGTAACTCATCCATCCACAGTGATTTTTTTTATTTTTGCTACAGTAAGATTACCATTTTAGGGTGCCACTCTAGCCTAGCCTAGCTAACCCATTTTCAGTTGAAGCCAAATAAAAGTAGATAATGAGCATGAGTCTATCTAGATTTGGATGAGATGTTTTTTTTTTTTTCTGGGAAAAAAAAAGCAACAAGAAATTAAAACATGCAATGCTAAGCCTAACATGCTAACGCAGTCTACCTAACCCATTTTAAATTATATAGACGAGCAAACCTAAGCTGGCAAACCCGTAATCATAACTGTAGATGGTCTCAGATATGTTTTTTCCATAAACCATTTTGGTCCTTTTCTTCCATCCCCTGTCAGAAATGTGTCAAAATTAAGAATTTGTTGCTCTGCAGGAAGAAATCATCTATAAAAAAAACTTTAGACGCAGTATGTTGACCATAATAAACTCTTTGAAAATTAGATGTTCGGAGGAAAAAAACCAGTGGTTTAAAAAAGATTCACCGCACAGAAATAACAATTTAGCAAGATGAGAAAAAAAAACTATTAGATTCGTTAATTTGTTTTTTTTTATAATAGAATAGGGCAGTGAGAGAGAGCATGCATTAATTACTGAACCTGGCATGCAAGTTCAACCAGCTGCCTGACCTATTTTTATTTTGAGCCATGCAACTTAGAGAAAGAACTACGTGTTGATCTACGTATGGATGGCAAAAGTATTTTGAAAAAAAAATATTGATTTTTTAAAAAATAAATAAAAAATCAAAATGAAAAACATGCCAATATAGTTTGATCCTGCTGACTATCTTGAATTCTTGATCCGGGACATGACACACGGGCAAATGTCTTGGCGCTTCATCACTAACTAGTGGCTGTTCCCTGTCAATGAATTAAATGTTTTTTCGGAGTTTTTGTTGAGATTATTTTAAAAAATAATTTTTATTTAGAAATATATTAAAATATTTTTTTTATTTTTTAAAAAAAATATTTTTTTACATTAGCACATAAAAATAATCTATAAACAATATTTTTTTTAAAATTTAAAATAACAAATTTTTATTTTTTTCAAAATTTTTAAAACACAGTGCAAAAAACCATATATACAACCATGTGATACGGTCTTGAGTGTCTTTAAAACATTCCAACAAAGCACAAAAGTTAATGATTTTGTGTCTTAAACTTTTAACAACGACATGAATAATTTCTATAATTATATAACCATTATTAATTGAAGGAAACAGGTTACCTTATTTGCATATCCAAGGCATATTAAACCTTTTCTTCTTCTTCAATTTTTCTTACCATTAAAATAAATTGTTTGTAATCTGTTTGGAAGTTTGGTAAAAGTTGTTTTTAAAAAATAAATTTTATTTTAAAAAAAAATACTTTTAATATGAGCGTATTAAAATTCTAAAAATATTTAAAAACAAAATATTAATTTAAAAAAAAAACTCTTAAAAGCAATGTAGAGAAAAACAATTAGATTCTTTACCTAATGCCGCCTGCGTGTCGTCTATATTGGCAGAAATATTCATTAACATGTACTTGGCCTGTTATATATATAAAAAAAAACAATGCATGAATAAATGCACTGTCGTCTCTTGATACGATGTCTGGCTCTTTCAGGCACTGATATATATCAACAGTATTAGCTCAGTCAGGATGAAAGGGATAAGCCAATCCACGGGATTGTTTTTTTCTTGTTTTTTTAACGACAGGAAACACAGCTACATTTATATAATTATCCAAAAATTTATTGTACGAAAAGCAAGTCATTCATGGCCCAAATTTACCAGCTTCGTCTCCATCCTGGTTTTTATTTTTTCATTCAAGGATCTATCTAGCTACAACGTTTTTTCTCTAAATCAAAACACCAAACAGGAATCCACACGGAGAAGAGAGCATGAACAAGATGAGGCTGGGAGAAACAGACAACAAGAAGCTCTTGAGGTATTGGCCTATAGAGGAGGAAGGGATTTATTCATTGTCTCTGGGACCGGATTCGAGTTTTTTTTATGCATGTCTATAATCTTCATCTATTGGACTTGTAAATTGTTCATAATTAATTATGATGCGGGCAAGCAAGCTGACCAAAAGACCAAACACCCCATTATAAAAACAGAAAAGTTGAGCAGTAAGAAGCACAAACGATCCCAGCTAAGTAAAAATGCAGAAACAAAAATATCGATCGAGCCAAAGAGATTGGAGCTGGCCAGACACAGACCATGCATGGTCAGCCAATATTTGTCGCAGCCATCAAATTATTAACTAATTAAAAAGATTTCTAGGAGAATATACACGATGGAAATAGAAGCCAGTTGTTCATATGGATGGTATATTAAGAATTATCTTAATTATTGTTTATCTCATCTTAATTTTCTAGCTGGCTCCATTCAATGCCTTCACCAGTACTTCACTGATATCTGCTGCTCTCTTTGTTATTATTTGTGTTTTCCGGTACTGGTTTGTAACGGCAACTGCAATGCATGCATCGGCATCATTTACGCCGACAGTGATCGTCGGTCCTTGTTTGGTGAAACCACTCTACTCGTTGTTTTTATTAGGCTAATTCTGCTATATTGTATCAGCTACTTGTAGCATGACATTTGCCATCCAATTTTGGTAGTTAAGGATGTTTGATTGGACTGCTTAAATCAATAGTCTACATAAAATGTTGGTTATATAGAAGAAAGTCATTTCTCTGCCCATAACTTTTTAGCTCATTTTTCTTGTATTATTGGAACTTGAAACTTGAAAAAATAGAGGAATTTGTAATAAAAAAAAATACTTGTGCTTGATGAACCGGAACTTTGACTTTATTCTGAAACACATCATGCATGTTTGATGAACCGGAAGTTTGACTTTATAATCCTGACGTTGCAAAAATTGTTTGGCGGTCAATACTTCCAGGAAACTACCTTATTCTGGGCCATTCGAGAATTTCGGGCAAATAGAAGAGAAACAGACCGGCCTCATCAAGCTACAGTACTCCCGCACGTGCTTGCAATTCACACCTCACGTTAATGAAAGGCAGCGTCGTATAAAGTGTCAACCACCGCATTTAATCGTCGCCGTGTTGCAGCAGACACCTTGTTGCCGTAACGATGAGGGGTGGCAGTGGGAGGTCGATATCATCATCATCTCGAATTTCAAATAATATAAACTGCGTGTATATTCAAATTAGATGGAAAACGAATTTTAAATAGAGCTTCATTTGTTAATCTATGAAGAAATCCCGAAATATTATATATCCTGATTTCAAGCATGCTAGTTTCATTTTTATTTTATTTTTTGATATCACTTTGTGAATTGTATTTAATTGATTGAGATCTTCGTAATGAATATTATAATAGTAGATGAAATCAGGACTTTTTTTATTGCATTCAGTTAATAACAAAACGAGTATAACTTATTAAAAATAATGTTTTATTGTAGTATTATAAATGTATAGACAGGAGCTGTACTATTAGGGGGAAACATATTGATTAAGTGTTTGTTTGAGAATGTGGTTAAAGTTATTTTTGGAAATAATTTTTGTTTGAGAATGCATTAAAATAATGCTTTTTTTTTTTAAAAAACTATTTTTGACATCAACACATCAAAATAATCTAAAAATACCAAAATAATTTAATTTAAAATTATTTTTTTCAAAAGTACTTTTCAAATATATTCCCAAACACCCCCTAAATATGAATGATGTTTTAAAAAAAAGTAGAATATTGACTAAAATATAAAAGGCATCCCACTTTTACTATGCGTTTTATTACTGTTTACACATACTCAGATTATTGTGGATTGCTACAGTGAAATGATCATTTTGTCCCATAGGATCGAAAAATTTATTTTAGAATTTTTCATGGGACATGGATAGTATTTCCGGATTTGTTACATAGTAGAACTACGAAAATAGCCCCCAAAATGACAAAAAAAGACAGCTGATCGGGGGTAGTTTAGAAGTTTTCAAGGGACATGGATGGTATTTTTTGATTTTTTTTGCACAATAAAACTACTAAATTAGCACCCGAAAACTACAAAAAATAGGCATCAGACCCCAGGGGGTATTGCTTTATTTTCCACAATGGTTTTTTGTAGTTATCGATGAGTCTAGAGGTGTATAGATAACTGTCCATTATTTTATTATTATTTTTCAAAGACACTGCAGGCTCGTCATATGGACGCGCCTGCAGTGTTTCATGTGCACATGTCATTCAGTGCGGTGCATGCAACTCATTCATGTGGTCCAAAAACAGATTTTTCACCGTGTCACATGGTGTGCCAACATGTCCTCTTCATCCCGATATAATGTTTATCTAAGTACGGTGATCGGTTAAGCTCCGGTGAATGAGTTTGAGTTTTTTCTCCCTTTTCTCTCTCTTGCCACCCAAAAATATGCTTTGGTCCTTAGTGTTGGCAAAAGTTTTATGTTGGTCCCTAAGCTTTTGATTTCTTTTATTGTTGTTTTTTTCAATAGAGTTTTTAGATTTGTTACAATTGTGCAATTCAATTGAAACTGGTTATATATGTTGGGTGTCAGGTTAGTCCTTTTTTTTTGAATTTTGGTTTGCTTTTGTTTATTTTAATTATTTTGGTATACAAGTTTTAATTGCTTCTAATTGGGTTCTCCGATTGAAATTTGTCATATATTTTATCTTTAATTTTGATCCTTTATTCTTTTAATTTTTTGAAAAACATTGCACAACAATTTTTTAAATGTCTTTATTTATTTCGGTCCCAAGGTTTTATTTATTACAATTTTGTCCTTAAATTGAAATTAATTATATAGATTATTTTAATTTGTTTTGATTGTTTCTCCAATTGAAATTAGTCGTGTATGTTACTTTTTCATTTCAATCTTTATTCTTTTTATTTTTTTTAACAAAATTACACTTCAATTTTTTTTTAAATCTTTTTACTTGTTTCGGTCCCGATGTTTTTATTTATTTCAATTTTTGTCTTTTGATTAGAATTAATAATATATTTTAATTTTTCAGTTCGATCCTTATTCTTTGAATTTTTTATTTGCTATTAATTTCTTTTAGTTTTTTCTGTCATTCTTGGACAACATTTATTTTTTATCTGTATTTATGCATTTATTCTTTTAGTTTTTATTTTTAATTTTTTTGTCATTTTATTAATGCTTTATGCTAACTAGAAAGTTATTCATGTGGTAATAAGAATATTAATTTTCGATTATTGTACGTTATTACCAGAGGAAACAAGAAATAATTACCGTTATAAAAATAATAATTAATAGCATCAGTGCCATCCAATAATATTCTCATGGGCCCCTTAAATTACATTGACAGAGTTAGGGCTTTTGTATTATAATGGTATTGGGTTAACTGATTAGCAGCCCATTTATCACGGACAAACTTGTTACCATCTCCAACTTTGTAGTTACTTCCTACTGATGTTCAAGAATATCGTGCCGGAAGTCCTTCAGAGAACAGCTCCCCCATCACGAGGTTAGAACTCAGGTCAGGCGTAGAATTCGTGGAGTAATCAGTTCGGTTCATATTCTTTCATAGAGTATTAATAAACTATAATTAAGAATTTGGAAGGCTTAGCTTCTATTTTCCAATTTTACAATTGCTTTATGTCGTGTTTTGATCAGCAAAATTTAATGCTTATTGCTGATAATTCCACTTTTTGGTGTGTGTATGTGTGTGTACGGGTATGTCAATTTGCACATCTCTTATATATTGAGGTTTTAGTTTTCTGCTATTGAGTTTTTTCTTTTCTGGCACTGTCCTTTAATTGTTGGTTTTTGGTGATGAGTTTCGTCTTTCATGATCGGGCATTGGTTCAGGGATTGTAAGCTAAATGGGAAAGGACTCGAAGCCAAAAGACGCTGGAGCGAAGGGAAAGGGTAAGGGAAAGCAGGCAGGGGGTGGGAGTGATGAAAATGCTTCCAAGGGGAAAGGAAAATCTGGAAAGGCTTCAGATGGGCTCGGCACTTGCACTTATGTCAAAGGTTTTGGTTTCATATTCCACTAGTTTCTTTCTATTTTCCTCTTCATTTCATTGCTTTAGAAATGACTAATGAATGATCTCTTACAATCTTGCTTCTTTTTTTGAATTTAATTGCTTGAAGAATATTACCTAGAAACCTTATTGTAGAAGAGAAATCTTGGATTCCCTGGATTAGAAATCTGTGCTCAGGATTGCGTGCTCATGCACTAGGCATCAAACTATGTGGCCTCATGTTTTATCTTGTCAGCGTGTGCTTGTCTTTTGCTCGGGGGAACACACAAGACTTTGGCTTTCAAATATCATGCCCCTTAGATATGAGCTATAAGTCCTCCAGTTTCTGAGATTCTTTATATATATTTATAAAATTCGGACTCTTAAATTGCCTTCAATTTTTATTTCAGCAAGACATATTATGTGAGAAACAAGGCAAGGTCAATGAGGCATACCAGAAGCTGCAGGATGGTTGGCTAAGCAATGGTGACAAGGTTCCTCCAGCTGAGTTTGCAAAGGTAAACTCACCACCTATGGCCTTTTCTCTCAAAACTTTGGTTTCTTAATCTTTATTGAATTAGACAGAAATTAGAGCAATTTTTTTCTGCCTTGTTGAGGATGTTCTAACACTTTATTTTCTTGCTATAACAAGGAGACTGTCTAAATCTGGATCAATTTTCTTACGATATGATAAATCACACGCCGCAAATTGGATAGATTTGTTTTGAACTTTGGTTCTTCAAAATATTCTAAAGAAGTTACGGGTGTTGCTTTGGTAGTTTGGTGATATTGCCTGTATGCTCTGTTGCTTTGCTGTGATTTTAATTTGTGTTAAACTTTTATCACTTTTGATTTCTCAGTTGGCTTCAGAGTACTCGGAGTGTGCAACCTTCTTAAATTTAAATGAATATTTTTGTGAGAGAAAGTTCTCTCGGGATTTTTCTATTAATATTTCAAGAAGGGAAATAACAAATGTTTTTGGTGTTTTTTTGGGTTTTTCTGAACAAAGAAATTAATACTGAAAGAAAACTAGAACAATCAAAAACTAAGAACGAAAGCTTGAATTCTCTGGGCAGATTCGAGGTAGCCCGGGCCTCCTGGTCAAAAGATTTGCTTTAAAGCAATTTCACTGGATGCCTCGAGTTTGTTCCTCCTTCGCTTTTATACCCTTTTCCGTAGGTGGTCTTTAGTATAAATACGTTTCTACGTATTTATCTCATTGTTTGCCTTATCTGCGTTTACCTTCTTTTCTGACTGCCATCTGTCCTCATTCCTTGCCTGGTTTCCATTCGGCGCCGTTTCATCCCTTTTTATCTCTAATGCCACGTGTTGCTCATCGCCGCTTGCTCTTATCTCGATGTCCGCGTGTTGATGATCCGACGCTGCCTTCCTCTTTTCCTCCCAACCGTCCACGTAAGTTCCTCTCCCCTTCATCTCAGCCTTACACGTTAACTCTCTCTTGTTTAATGTGCAGGTTGGCTTGCTAAGGAAGCTGGAGACTTCCTCCTTGTACATTTTGGCCTCTTCTCCCGTTCCTCCTCCACTCTTAGTCACTTGGCTTGCTGCCACCGTCGTCTTCTCCGTCGTGGTTGTCTTCCCCTTGGCTGGACGGTTACAACTCCCCATCCCTTCGAGAACCTTGACCTCAAGGTGAGGATAATGTTTTTGAAACCATTCTTCTTCCACCCAAACCGCGTCCTCTGCTGGTTGTCCGTCCCACCGTAGTAGCACTTCTTCCCGTTCCTTTCCTTGTGTCGTTGTGGTCCGTCGGTCGAGTATCTCTCTAGGTTCTTGTGGGTCTTCCTGGTTTGTCCCCAACTCGGGTACCCACGTTTCCGGCGTCTTGTCTTTTCCGATCCACTTCTTGAGCATGGAGACATGGAAGGTGTTATGGATGTGAGCCTCTTTTGGAAGATCCAATTGGTAAGCCACTGAGCCGACTCTTTTTAATATCTTAAACGGCCCAAAATATTTGAATGATAACTTGTTGTTTTTGTTCTTTGGCAGGCTGCGCTGGCGATATGGCTGGAGCTTGAGGTAAACCCATTCGCCTTCCTGGAATTCTATGTCTTTTCTTCCTTTGTCAGTCTGCTTTTTTTGCTTTTCTTGTGCTCTTAGTAAATGATGCTTAATTTGTGCTACCTGCTCTGTTCGATCTTGCAAATGCTCTTCTGTTGCCTGTATTTGAGTTGATCCTGGCATGTAATTAATGAGGCTTGGGGGTGGGTAGCCGTAGGTTGCTTGAAACGGTGTGGTTTTGGTGGATGAATGATAACTTGTGTTGTAGCAGTACTCGGCCATGGTTAGCCAGTTGGACCAAATTTTAGGGTTGTCCCCCACATAGCACCTTAGATAGCCCTCTAGGGTTTTATTTGTGACCTCTGTCTGCCCGTCCGTTTGAGGGTGGTAGGCAGTAGACATTAGCAATTTGACCCCTTGTACTCTGAACAACTCTCCCCAAAATTTACTTGTGAATGTTGGGTCTCTGTCTGATATGATGCTGTTAGGTAGGCCATGTAGTCTCATGATGTTCTATGAGAATAGTTGGGCAATTTTTATGGCATTATAGGGGTGGGATAGGGGAATAAAATGTGCATATTTTGTGAATCTATCCACCACCACTAATATGGCTGAATATTGATTGGACTTGGGAAGGCCTTCTATGAAATCCATGGATATGGATTCCCAAGGTCTAGTGGGGATGGGTAGTGGTTGTAGTAACCCTGAAGGTTTGGTATTTTCCCCTTTTGCCTTTTGACAAACTTCGCACTGTCTGATGTATGTCTGGATGTCATTCTTCATCCCCTTCCAGAAGAAATCCTTTCTTCCCCTTTGTAGAGTTTTTTCCATCCCAGTGTGCCCTGCCGTGGGGCTGTTGTGGATATAGTTTAGGATGTCTGCCTTGAGTGGGTTTGCCTTGCTGATGTATATTCTCTGCTTGTAATATAGAACTCCATTCCTGAGCTGGAATTTTAGGGACCCTAGGGTTTCATCTTTAATTTGCTGCATTATGGTCTGTATTTCTGGGTCCTGTGCATATCCCTGTTTTAGTTGATCAACCCATTTGACTAATGGAGTAGTTATTGCCCACAATGACTTCTCCTCGTTTGTGCTCTCCTTTCTGGAAAGTGCATCGGCTACCAAATTTTCTTTTCCAGCCTTGTATTCCACAACAAAATCGTAGCCGATTAGTTTGGAGATCCACTTTTGTTGAGTGGGTGTTCCAATCCTCTGCTCAAGGAGGTATTTTAATGATTGTTGATCTGTTTTGATTTTGAAGGCCTGGCCCAAGAGGTATGGCCTCCATTTCTGCACTGCAGATACTAGAGCTAGAAATTCCTTCTCATAGGTAGATAGGGACAATTCTCTCCCTTTTAGGCCCTTACTGTAGAATGAGATTGGTCTGCCATCTTGCATTAGGACTGCCCCCAGTCCTACCCCTGATGCATCGCATTCCACTGTGAAACTTTTAGTAAAATCTGGTAAGGCTAGCACTGGTGGGGTAGTTACTGCTTCCTTGAGCTTTTCAAAGGCTCCTTCGGCCTCAGTGTCCCACTGGAAGGCCCCCTTCTTGAGTAGCTTGGTGAGGGGCCCAGCTATGCCCCCATAACCCTTAATGAACCTCCTGTAATAGCCTGTTAGGCCTAGGAAGCCCCTGAGGGATTTCAATGTTTTGGGCCGAGGCCACTTGATCATGGATTCCACCTTGCTGGGGTCTGCATGCACACCTTGGCCTGAGATTATGTGCCCCAGATACTCTATTTCGCTGCTCGCGAATTTGCACTTCGATTGTTTGGCAAACAGCTGATGTTTGACCAAAATCTCAAAGACAAACCTTAGATGTTTGCTGTGCTCTTCCTGGTTATGACTGTAGATTAGGATGTCATCGAAAAAGACCAGTACAAATCTTCTGAGGTAGGGCCTAAAGATGTCGTTCATCAGCCCTTGAAATGTTGAGGGGGCGTTTGTGAGGCCAAAAGGCATCACCAAAAATTCATAATGCCCTTCGTGCGTGCGAAACGCTGTTTTGGGAACATCTTCCTCCTTCATTCTGATCTGGTGGAACCCGGATCGGAGATCGAGTTTAGAAAAAATTTGAGAGCCATGTAGCTCGTCTAACAATTCCTCCACCACTGGAATTGGAAACTTGTCTTTTATTGTCTCTTTATTGAGTGCTCGGTAGTCGACGCACATTCTCCAGGACCCATCTGTTTTTCTAACCAGTAATACTGGTGAAGAAAATGGACTTTGGCTTGGCCTTATAGTACCCAAGGCCAGTAATTCCTTGACCAACTTCTCAATTTCGGTCTTTTGATAGTAGGGGTATCGGTAGGGTCTGACGTTTACTGGTGGGGTGCCTTCTTTTAGTATGATTGCATGATCTTGTGTTCTCTGAGGTGGTAACCCGATTGGGTCTTGAAAAATCTCCTTAAACTCCTGTAATAGACCCTCTATCTGTTTGGGAATCTTTTGGGCTGCTGGCCCAATTTTCCATACTTGCAGGACTAGGCCCACTTCGGCCCTTTTTAGTTCTTGTATAAACGAAGGGCTGCAATCCAGCTCAGAATTCTCTAGGCCCATTCCCTTAATTAGTACTCTTTTTTCTCCTTGGTTGAACTCCATTTTTAGGGATGAAAAGTCCCACATAATGGGCCCTAAACCCCTTAACCAATGAATGCCTAGAACCATGTCACAGCCCCCTAGCTTGAGAATGTAAGCTTGGGTTGTAAAACGACCCCCCTGTATAGTTACTAGTATGTCCTGGCAACTTCCTTCGCTCCAGATTTTTGACCCATCTGCAATGCTCACTCCGATCGGTGCATGCTTAGTAACCTTTATCCCTGTCCTCCTGACCACCTTGGGGTGTATGAAATTGTGTGTGCTCCCGGTATCTATTAGGGCGATAAAACAGTGGCCCTTTACCCATATGCTTACTCTCATCGTTTTAGGGTCTGGGTTTCCAATCATAGCATGGAGTGATATTCCCACTCCTTCGATGGAATTTTCTGGTGTGTCGCTGAGATCGATTAGGTCCCTGTCTCCTCCCAGATCTTCTATTTCTCCATCTTCCATCTCCTCTATTAGGAACAATTTGGGCCCTCCACAACGATGTCCGGGCCCCCATTTATTGTCACATTTAAAACAGAGGCCTTTATCCCTCTTTTCCTTCATTTGGGCCGGTGAGAGCCTTTGTATGGGCACTGCTCTCCCTTCGTGGCCCTCTGCCTTCTGAGGAGCTGGGGCAAAGTTGCGGCCTTGAAGCCCAACAGTTGAGCCCTTCCATGTCCTCCGCATGATGGAGAGGTTCTCCTCTTGCATCCTGGCCAGCCCATAGGCTGATG
The DNA here is from genome assembly GCA_029228465.1 of Salix viminalis. Lineage (NCBI taxonomy): Eukaryota > Viridiplantae > Streptophyta > Magnoliopsida > Malpighiales > Salicaceae > Salix > Salix viminalis. The sequence goes on from CM055435.1 coordinate 4,834,320, forward strand.
TTAAGTTTTGGGGGTTTAACATTCGGACACCCATCCGTATTTCTTCTTTTAGTCCACCCAAAAAACAACTGAGTTTGTGGGAATCGGACAATCCCCGAACTCGGTTAGATAGTAATTCAAATCTGGACTTGTAGATTTCCACTGTAGAAATCTGTTTGATGTTTATGAGGGCTTCCATTGGGTCATCATAAGATGATGCCCCGAATCTGGTGTTGAGGGCAGTGACAAATGCCTCCCAACTTGTGATTGCCCCGGTGTCCTCTAGTTCTTGATACCAAGTAATGGCCTTTCCCTCCATATGAAAACTAGCGATGAATAAACGATGTTGGGCTGGAGTATTGTGAAAATTAAAGAACTGGTTGGCCTTGTAGACCCACCCGATGGGGTCATCTCCATTGAAACGAGGGAATTCTAGTCTGATGGACTTGATTTGGACCTGTTGATTTCCTTCTTGTGGAATTATCTCTTGTCTGGGCTCTCCTTGTATGGCCCGGATGGGAGAATTAGGGGGTGAGACCATGGGCCTCTTCCCTTGTGTTTTGGTGAGCTGATCAATTCTGGTTGACATGTCTTTGAGCTGTTGGACTATGTCTTCCAATAGCTGTTGCTGACCCTGTTGATGTTGTTGTTGGGCCTCTTGTTGTTGCCTCATTCCTGCTACTGTTTCTATCAGTTGAGAAACTCTGGTGCCATCGGCCATGTTGGGAACTGAAACCTGGCTCTGATACCACTTGCAACCTTCTTAAATTTAAATGAATATTTTTGTGAGAGAAAGTTCTCTCGGGATTTTTCTATTAATATTTCAAGAAGGGAAATAACAAATGTTTTTGGTGTTTTTTTGGGTTTTTCTGAACAAAGAAATTAATACTGAAAGAAAACTAGAACAATCAAAAACTAAGAACGAAAGCTTGAATTCTCTGGGCAGATTCGAGGTAGCCCGGGCCTCCTGGTCAAAAGATTTGCTTTAAAGCAATTTCACTGGATGCCTCGAGTTTGTTCCTCCTTCGCTTTTATACCCTTTTCCGTAGGTGGTCTTTAGTATAAATACGTTTCTACGTATTTATCTCATTGTTTGCCTTATCTGCGTTTACCTTCTTTTCTGACTGCCATCTGTCCTCATTCCTTGCCTGGTTTCCATTCGGCGCCGTTTCATCCCTTTTTATCTCTAATGCCACGTGTTGCTCATCGCCGCTTGCTCTTATCTCGATGTCCGCGTGTTGATGATCCGACGCTGCCTTCCTCTTTTCCTCCCAACCGTCCACGTAAGTTCCTCTCCCCTTCATCTCAGCCTTACACGTTAACTCTCTCTTGTTTAATGTGCAGGTTGGCTTGCTAAGGAAGCTGGAGACTTCCTCCTTGTACATTTTGGCCTCTTCTCCCGTTCCTCCTCCACTCTTAGTCACTTGGCTTGCTGCCACCGTCGTCTTCTCCGTCGTGGTTGTCTTCCCCTTGGCTGGACGGTTACAGAGTGCCCATCTGGGAAGAAAGGCGGGGACCTTGGATGGTTCCCTCGAGGAAAGATGGCTGGTCCCTTTCAAGATGTGGCATTTAGCACTCAAATTGGAGCTACAAGTGCATATCCTTCACGTTGGACAAATAATCACTTCCATTTCTTTTGATATAATAAAAGGAGATTCACATTCAAAACCAGTTGAGACCATAGCTATATGGAAGACATGTAGATAAAAGATTGTTGTATCGAACACACATAAATCATTTACTTCAACAAATGATTCCATCTAAACAAACAGTATGTTTGGAGTAAAACATTCACGTTCTTGTTCAATTGTTCACGAAAGATTAAGGCTATAAAAGTTAGTGTCAGTCATATTCGATTGACCAGAATGATACTCGCTGTAATCCTGATTCTATCCCAATATTCCCCTCCGCTTTCAACTGCATATGCCATTTTTATGATCTGCCTTTTTTATATAATTTATACCTGTGATGTAACATTGTAATTTCACATTCTTGATGCTATGTTTTCATAGATTTTATCCTGCCTGTATTCTCCTGCTTTAAGGTTCATGATTGCCTTTCAATTACACTATGATTATAAGCCACTTTGCTAGCTTCTCTATGATGACTAGTTCTACATTGGTGCAGACATGGGTATCACATAATACTGTGTGAAGGGAGAAAAAAATTGATGGAGCTGCCTTTCTGATGGAGTCATTCCTGACCCCCTGGCTAGAGAAATATCAAATCTGTGTTTAGACACCTTGTGTTTCCGTGGACACAATGGCTCGTTTGCTTTTTTTCTATGACTATCGAAATGAATTAATGAAGACGAAGAAGATGGGTTATTCTTTGTCCAATTACCAGCCTTGAGCCCTGGCGAAGGCAAGCAGTGGACAGGTATAACCTCAAGTATCATTGTGGATTTGTGAAGCTATACGACATATCAACGTCTTTGCTTGTGTATCTCGAGTCCAGAATTATTACTTTTGGGGGGGGACAGTGGGTTGGGACAGCTGCAGAAGAGCTTTGGCATGTCCCGTGTAATTCTCGCCAGGATAAGACAATCAATTGTACTAAACATAAATAACATTGATCATGTTTGCAACGAGTGATGTCTAGCCGAGCCCTTTATCTCCATGAATAGCGGTCAGCGGTGTGTCTTTCCGTGTCAAAAAAAGAGAGCACGATGATCTTGGCAAGTGGTGTCTCTGTGCCTAGCTTAAAGCTGGTCAAAGTACATGAAAATCCCTCCCCTCGCCTTGGGAATCCTGGTAGCTGATATTGCAATTCTTTTTCTTGGAAACATCAATGTGCAAACCGACGGGTTTTGCATCATTCCAGAGGCACACTGCCATCTAAATTGCCTCCCAATCTTCAGTTTGCTCTTTGCCAGGAAAGCTTGTGGCTCTCCATTTTCATGGCATTGCAATTCCAGAGCAGCCATCTTCTTGCTCACGATTACAAAGTAAGCAACCTCACCATTACAAGGACTGCGAAGGCATTTGAATGGTTTTCTGCAGAGGTGACTAAGTTTGGGGAGGCTAAATGGGCAAGGAAATCGGCCCAGGGTGGCCCTTTTCACTCTTATGCTGAAGGGGCATTCCTTTACTTGGAATACGTTGGTCTCGATTCTCAATACGCAGGGAAACACAGTACAAAGTAATAAAATTTATTTCGCTCTGAACGAGATTTCATAGCAAAAACTTCATAATTTCATAGTAAAATACTTCGTGATAGAACATGTTCATATGCAAAGTAGAATCTGTCAATTCAGCAATTCAAATAATCCTCATCTGGACTCGGGATTTGATGCAAAATGAAATCATGAAAAAGGATAGCAAGTAAATATACTAAAAAAAATCTCAAATGCTAGATCTAGTATAAAATCGAGTTAAACATGAGAATGTCCTGTGGATGACTGCTAGTAGCAGTTGTTAAGTCTTGTGCAATGGAAAAAAATGCATGCCGCTCTAAAATTACCAGTCAATTCTGAATCTGTCTCTTACTTGTTCCTTAGCGGCTTCCTCCGCTTTCATCTTCTCTGCTATTGCAATTATCTTGGGATTGGTATAACGCTCCCGAAGATACAAATCCTCCTCTGCTTGTATCTCCTTAATTACACTGGGATATGGGTTGGGAGGAGGTGTTTTCCCCTGCAATCTAGCAATTTGTTTCAATCGAGCATACGCCTTCTTTTTTGCTTTTGTCTCCGTTCGATATTCCATCTAGAGCCCCAGGGAAAAATGAAAAAATAAACAGCAGAAACAGTTAAGACAATCAAGAGGAAAAGAGGACAAAATGAAAGGTTTAATGTTCATAGGCAAAGCAATATCCAAGAATCCAGAAACCATACATCAGCCACAGCCATGGCTTGTTCTTCGCCAACTCCCTGCTCCTTCAGCTCAAGAACCCGCCAGCCAAAAACACGAGCAGGAGGGGGCTCAAAAGATGAAATCCTATCCAAAGAAAAAACAAAATTGAAGTAGGCTCTTATACATTTATCCATTCCCCTACTCTTTATATATGATAACCTTTATCCATTTTCGCTTTGTAGACCTTGCAAGAACTAAAACCTCAAAGTGAAATGCAAAAGCATAGGTATCGATAGCATATAACACTATATAAATGAACTATACCGAGTTTTTTTTTCTTTTGAAAACAATCTCAACAATCAAATTAGAAAACACGGATTCAAGGGAAACATATGAAAAGCTATTCATTAATAAACCTTGCAAACTATGACGAAAATAAACCTTGCAATGCATCTATTTATTCCTGGATGCTTCATTTCTTAATCAGGGCACAAGTAGCCAGAATCACATGAAAACTTCAAAAAAAACATCAAAATGTAAATAAAATCACGCTAAAGCTAATGAATTCTTAAATCATAAAATCTGTATTCTCCGAGACCTGAAAATTGAACTCACAATCGGCACGCGAATCAATAAGGAAGAACGGAATCCCAAAACCAGATGCAAAGATTCTAGGCATACAGTAAATGAATAGAAGAAAAGAAGAATACAGGATGGCATCTTCGTGTTTGGAATCAGGATGTTTGGAGAAGAACTTCTTTATATAAGGATCCTCCGGGAGACTGATCTTCTCCACTTTTCCACTTGATTGAGGAAATACCGCTGGTGGTGCACTGGATTATTACACGATTAATAAGCATTAGAGGGAAAAAATAATCATGATTTACTTCTTATCGTAATTAAAGAAAACAAATGAGAGAGACTGACTGTTCCATGGCTTTAAGCCATGCAGGTTCGGATTTGGCTAAGCCTTTGACGAGCTTTCTGGTTTTTGTTAGCAAGTTTCCTTTCATGAACGACATGCCTGCTTTCTCTCTCTCTCTGTTTCTCTTCACTGGCTTTTCACTTCTCTAGGTGGAGGTGTTGCTAACGATGGGGAAATAAAATAGAGTTACCTCGTCGGTTAGGAATAGAGAATTAGGACTGTGACTTTGGTTTGGGCTTCGAAGAGAATTGGGCTTTAAGTGTTTATTTTTTTATTTAAAAAAAAAACAAATATGCACGTCTCCTCAATTCCTGCCATCAATATAAAAACAAAATATAGATATAAAAAAAATAGGATGTTAATAGTTGTTTTTTAAATTATATTAAAATAATATTTCTTATTTTTAACATCAATATATAAAGATAATTCAAAAAAACAAATTTTAAGCAAAAATAATAATAATAATAATAATGTCAAAACAAATTTTTTTTTATTGTCCATCCCAATAGTTACTTAATAGATAGGTGCATCTTGTCAAAACAATGTCTTTTCTTTTTTAATGTATCATTGGATTGCTTTTTCTTTTTTTCTTTTTTAATGTATGATGGTAACTCTTAATTCTTTATCATCATGCAGGCTACTCCCCATAAGAGAGGTATACAAAATGGGCCTTGAAACCAACACCAGTGATTATTCGTTGCAAGTAAGGATTTGTGAATGATGTTGGAAGCAAAAACTTGACAGTTTTATATGATGAAAACCTAGAAGATAAACCTCTGTAGATACATTGAACTAAAGGATTCACAATACAAGTTCTGCTCATCCCGCAACTAAAGTGTTGTTTCCGTAATATATTTTCTCATTTTCTAATGTTTGGTTGACCTGGGCAAACTTGATGAATGGAAAAGATTTTCCTCGTTTCTAATGAGTGCATGGTAGTGAATAAATTCATTTTTTAAGTTCATTTGAATCTGGGATAAATTATCCAATTTCAAACCCATTGTTAATTCTTATAATTACTGTTTCTAAAATTGAGGATGATATTTGTGTTTGATTCCAGCTCCTTACAAGTACAAAATATACCAGTGCCTTTCAAATGACGTTCTGTAATTGATTGTTTGGTTGCAGGAGTTGTGGTCAAGCTAAGCTGCCGCACTTCTGCTGTTGCAGTGGAGACAGGGGTAAGAATGGTGAGAAAAATAATTGAACAATCTGGTCAAGTAAACTACATACGAAGTAGCTTCCATTGATAAACCTTTAGATCAAGTATTTAGGATTCTATTTCAATGTTTCGATTCATGCAGCTGATAAGAATTTGAATAAATGGTCTTCTTGCAGGGTTGCGAAATGCTTTGTGTTGGTTGTTCTTGTACAATTCTATTCTGTTCTGAATTCTTTTATGGGAATTCTTGCCCTCTCTGTTGAAAGAGAGAGACTAGTTTAAAGAAGATCCACAATGTAAGCCAATACATTTTGTAACGTTAACCCAAGCACAATTGGAAAGCTCTCAACTTAAGAAGGTTTGTAACCTACCTTAAATGTTAAAGCATGGTGTAATGCAAAGTATCAGGTGTACCATAAAGGTCATTGCATTTTAACTTCTAACTTTGGACTTGCTTAAAAGTAAAATACAAAGATAAAATAGTGCGAATGAAAATTTACAATCTAGATTCCTCTGCTGCCACTATATATATATATATATCAAAATAAATAAAATCTTGTCTTTTCCATTGTCAAAAATGGCTCTCATATCCTTATCGCCTCCTGCTTTGTCAAATTTTGTGGCAAAGCTTAGTCCTCGTGGTCATCATCTTCCAGAGTGTTGAAAGGTAAAGGCACAGACTTGAATGCTCGATATTTTCCAACGTTGTTCAAATGTTCATTTTCCAATCTGACAGTTCAAAAAAGTTTTAGAAGAGATTCTTGATAATTAAGGATCTTGAGATTTTCAAAAGAAAGTTCTTTGTTACCTAAAGAAATTCCACATGCCACGGCGAATGATCTCAAGGCTGGCCACAAGGGCAATCATGGTTTCTCCGTGCAAGGAAGTAACCCTGAAGTTCAATACTGTTTGCAGCCAAGCAAATCTCAGCAACACATTCAAGACCTGCAAATCAAATGAATGTTCCTTTTAGGAGTGATTTAATTTCATGGGAAGTTAAGATTTATCAATTGTAGGTATTTTTATGGTTCTTCTTTTTGCTACTAACCATGGCTCCAAAATATACTGATTTGTGAGGGACAAGGAGTTTGTCTCTCAACCATCTATTCTTAGAATGGCGCTGAAGAAGCCCCCAGTCATAAACAACATCCCAATATGTGCCGATGACTGCTGCAATGACCGAGAAAGTCCATGCTATTGCTCTCCAGCCAACCCCTTTGTTAATGCTGTAAGCTGTCCTCAAACAGACAGCAACTATTGTAAAAAAATACTTCAATCCGTTGTATCCTTGCATGGGATCTTTCTCGTCAAACAAGCGCCGGAGGCACTGAAACAAAGAGGAAAACTTGTTGATTTGTGATTTCAATTTGTGTGATCGCTTCCACATTTCAATAAAAAAAAATCACGTTTGAAATTTTAAATAGCTCGGCAGGTTAGACACACAGACAACTAGGGAAGCGAATTGCAAACCTGAAGAAGGCGAGACCAGTATGGAATCACAGCAACAATGAACGAGAAAGTTATGAAAACAGTACTTCGTTTGCAATTGTTCCGTCTGTGTTTATAGTCCCCCCAACCGTAATAGCATATGTAGAACTCCAGGCTTCTAAGGGATTGCACCTACATCAATACAATGATGCTTTTTTTATTACTTATGAAATTCAAGTTTTTGAACTGTTGAAGTACAGCCCAAGCTGATAACTAACCTGGCTAGTCAGCTGGTCTGCCAAGAAGAAATCAGGGAGTGTAACCTGCAGAAAAAAATATTACAAAAAAAAATTAGTAATCGAAAAATTTAGGTTCCATATCCACATTTCATGATTTTCTGCCACCATTTTTCACCTTGTAGAGAGGAGCAGCAATAGAATGAAAGATACAAGTGAGGAGGAAGAAGCGAGATGAGCGATAAAACATGTTGAATGGCCAGAGCAATATGGCGAGCAGGAGCTGCAGGGAAAGCAAAATATCAGTTTATGCATGAAAAATTGGACGACGAAGGGAAAAACAAATCATGACTGGAAAACCTCTGAGTGAAAGAATCTTACTATCAACACATTCAGAGGGAGAAGTTCTGTAAATGCTTTGTAATCTTTCGTTATAGGGTCCATCTCCATGTCAAGGTTTAAGAGAACACTGCATAAAGCTAGTACTGCAATACCAAAACCGAGAAGAAGAACTTGTCTGTAGTCCAGCTCTGTTTCTCGTTTGAAACCAAAAATGAAGGAGTAATTCACTCGGTATCGCCTCCAGAAGTATATATTAGCAGCGTACATGAGCACGTGTAGAACAATTAATCCAAACAAACTGCAACAGGTTGTCAAACAAATGGATTATAACCACATGAAAGGTTGGGATAAGGTTTTTCATGAGCGAACAGAAGTTGAAAGTAACCGTACACCCTTCGCTAACAGAAAATTAGTGTTACCTGTAGAGAGGAAACATTGTTTGCATGTATAAGACACTTCCTTTCTTATCCATGAGTTTCTGGGCTTTAACGATTAAAGCAAGGGCAATTATCAGGGCAACTGTGCAGCCAGAAAAGAAACCTGCAAATTTTCTCAGAATTATCAACCAATCAATAACAACCCTGAAAGATATAAAATCTAAAGAAAGCAGCTTTTTTTAAACTAAGATGCTTGAATCACGTTCCAACACAGTTAGTAATTAGTAACTTACCCATGTAAAATGTTATTCTATGTCTCTCTTTTTTCGCTTTTGGTCTTAAGACGCGCATGCCTTTACTCCGATTTGAGTTTGAGAAATGCTTAATGAATGTTGCCTCAACCCTTTCCAAAAGCTTGGTCACCTATGATGGAATATACATTTTAAGTTAAATAAGGCACTAATCGACAGAATGAACCCTCAATAAGCGAAGAATGTATAAGATTATAAACTCTGCTCACTTCATCAGAGCTTCCAAGGTAGGAGTTATCCACCATCTTCATGTAAACTTTTGATGCATCCCTTGTGGTAATCTGCCAGAATTATGCAAAGCGAATTGGGAAAAAAAATATATCAAACTCTCCTGTGAATTAGAATACAAGTAGAGAAGAGAGATCTGAAGTCCTGAGGGATGATTTACATACCTTGTCATACTTCTTCATAATTTTTGAAAACGCCAGCGTATTCAAGAAGCTGTAACTCTTAAGAAGGCGAAGCTTTTGGTAAAATTCAACAAAAGCAACCTTTAGTTGTTCTTCAACTCTTCTAAGATTATCCCTTGTAAATTTAATTTCTGTTTCCTGGGGAACTTTAAGGAAGTTTTTGATGGTCGAGCGAGGAGTCGCCTGTGTGTTGTTAATCTTAACACGGTTTAGTATCTCTAATGGAGCTGGCCTAAAGCTTCTGACCATGATCTTCGGATCCTCTCCTTCTTCTTCTTCTTCTTCCTCTTCTTCCTTCTGGTCAGTGTTATCACTTTTCTTCTCCACCTCATCATGCTTTGATCCATCTGACCGCGGATGCAAGCTTTTCCCTTCCTCAATCACATCCAGTAAATGTAGTGCACCTCCTATACTTTGAGAAGGATTTGACGAAGTTAGAAAAACATTTAACGATGACTGGAACTTTAAAAATGCTTTTGAAGGCAATGGTAATAGATGCAGGCATGTAGATGGTTTAATTAGAGTCACTTACTGCGTGATCTAGCTCCAGATGGAGAAGCAGCTGCCAGTGCAGCAGTAGAAGCCGCCACGTCTGAAGCAAGACGAGTCATATCTGCCACTCTATCAGACCACCCAGACGGATTCTCCACTTTTATCCTGAAAGCAATCAAAGCATCCATTTGCTTGTTCAACATCGCAGCCTCTTTCAATACCTCGTCCACTTTAGACCTGTAAAACTTCTCCACTTTATTGAACTCGTCGTCGAGCCTTCTGAAATACACAAGCTCGTACTCTCCTCCTTGGGTAGAAGGCATGAGAAATGTTGTCTGGTAGCTGTGGGAGCCCGCGAGGTTCACAGACTTCACCAAAATAGGCTGCAGTTCAAGATCAGGAGAAGAAGGGCTCATGGGGGTGTAGGTGGCACTCCTTCGTGTCAGGCCACTAAAAGATCTATAGAGCGTGAGATTTCTTTTCAGGCCGTCTGGGGCGGTTGCCGGTGGATTGGTTCTTAGTCGGAAACCTCGTATCTCTTTCAAAAGGGTCTTGAGAAAACCATAGTCCATGTATGCTTGTTGCCATTCAGGCACCGCTTGCGCTGTGAACTCTTTCCCAAACTTCATTTTCCAGTTTTTGATATGTGTGGAAGTAGCAGTTTATACGAAACTGCAGTGCTCAGTTAGTAGATAATTAAAATTTATGGTTGATAAGTGAAGGGTTTGGTCGGGAAAGGAAACGGGAAAATGAATTAATAAAACAAGTAGCTTTGTTTGGAGGGAGGTTTCATCAGGCTTATTATAGGCGACTCTTGATGATACACAAGCAGGAAGCTATGGTCGCAGGTGTCGTTGTATTTTCTCCTCTCCCAATGAAGAATCACATGCGTTGGTCTGGGTGGACCACGTACAGTTTGCCCCCAAATAAGAACACTGGTGGGCGTGGACAATTACACTGATTTTTGTTCACAAAAATGATGTTAATGACAGAGCTTGGGGTGTAATCACTCACACCAAATCTGATGCTCTTTATGCTTGTAAACCAAACTCCACAGCAATCTCGACCGTCTTTTAACTAGATATTTCTTTTTCCCTTCGTAATGTATAGTGTGCCTTCGTGGGAGAACAATCTTTTAAAGTTTACCCTTTCTTGAATTGTGATATCTATTCCCTCACTAGTTAATTTCCATCAAACTAAAAAAGAAAAATCTATTAACAGATAGGACTGAAATGAAGCATCTCAATATTCAAAGTGACGTCATCACAACTAAACCATCATCTCCAGCCTTGAATGGAAAGATTAATACAGTATAACCCTTGTCCATCAACACCACCCAACCTCAAACTAACTCTGACTAATACAAGCATCAGACACGGTTTTTTTTTATAAAAAAAATCAACGGCTAATTTAAACAAATTTAGGTTTTCTGGTCCTCAAGCACAGCAAAACCCATATTTTTCTTTTGAAAACTCAGAGGACCATCGGGTTAAACCAATAATCTGTTGCGACTTTCTGTTCTTTTCTTCTATTTCAACTGTCCACGTGCTTTCTTTCTTTTTTTCCATCAAAAGAAAGAATTTAAACCTCTCCCCCCCTCGTTTTGACTTTTTTTTATTAAGTACTTATGAACAAATCAAATGACACGGTTGAGATCAGATTTTGACATGTTGCTGTAATGGACACGATCATGCATGTTATACTTAGGATCCCTTTTAACGGTTGCTCTTACGTAGGTATGAGATGGCTAGATCAATTATTGACCGACGGATTTCATCCATAGATTTTAATTATTGACCAAACAATATTCAAATTGTTCGACACTGCCTGCCATGCTTGCTGGAGAGTGGAGACTTTTCTCCAACCCCGTCCCTTCTCTTCGCTTTCTTCTCCACGTCAGGTTGAGAAACAGGGTGGGTGGGTTTGTCCAGTCTCATCCACCGGAAAAAAAAGAGGAAAAAAAGAGAGAGAGAGCACTTCTAAATTAATTACAAAAATTAAAAAGAAGAACGACGACATCAAGTTGATGGGATGGTGAGCGAGTACTCCTCTATAGAGCACTCATTCATAAATAAGCTTAAAAAGAAGCGGGAAACCCTTTGATTTCAATGATATAAATAGGATGGGATACTTCTAAATTAAAAAAAAAATACGAAAAACAAAACACAATCGAGTGAAAAACTCGAATATGGGACTTATCTTATACCAGACAATCAAGTATAGAAGGTGATCTAATACATATTATACTATCAGACAGAAACCTTTTAACAGTAAAGTAAAATTATATTATCTATTTGTCTAGGGGAGAAAGGAGTCCGTAAGAGGTAAGCAATGGCGTCCCGTGGTTTCTGGCAGCTAGCTTGTGTACAACGACCAGGAAAAGTCACCACAAAAAAAGTAGTTGGAAAATTTCATCTGTTTTAGTGTTAAAAATAAAAAATAAGTGCTGGGTAATTTTTAAATGCCTTTAGAAGGACCAGAGAACGAAAAAGTAGTCCTGCTCTTTCTCCGGTCAAGAATGGCGCTTCCTCGGGATAGGATCACATCAGACACTGTCACATCTAATTAATTTAGAATACTCATACGCCGTCGTTATATATATATATATATGTTTGGTGAAGTGGATGTTTTAGAAAATGTCAAGTGGATCTATTTATAGGCACCCGTTTGGCAACGTGGTGCATTCCACGTTTGCTGTTGGGATGTCATTTTAGTATTTGATAAGAATCAAATACTGTTTTGTTTTAATGGGTCCCACTCCATTTATACATCAGAACGGTATTTGAAAAAAAACACCTTAAAGGTGCTTTTGAAACGCCGTTCCAAATCCAGTCCCCGTTTCGGGGTCAAAAAATTCACCCAAAAATCCCTTCTCTGCACTCCTCTCATCTTCTCCCTTTCCCTTCATCTCTGCACTTTTCTCCTCTCGGCCCTTCATCTCTGCACATTCACCGTCCAAACACTCCTTCTCCCCCTCATCTTCTCCCTTTCTCCTCATCTTCTCCTCCTCATCTTCTCCCTTTCTCCTCATCTTCTCACTTCTGCACATCCCTCTCTAAAAAAACCCTCACAGCTCACGGGTTCTGCCATTCACCATGGAATCTCTGCCAAAAGCCAACTGATTCAAGGGCATCTTCTCTGTCATTCACCCTCAAAAAGACGAATATTTATTAAATCTGATTTGGAGGGTTAACTTTAAGAAATTATTCATTTAGTAAATTTAAAATAAATTTAAATTTGGTAATTATGAAAATATAATAACTATATAGTAATTATTTTAAATTAAATATATAGTAATAGAATCCAATAACTTCTTTACATAATCAAATCAATTTGTGCGAGAGCATTGCAAATAGTTTGATAGGAGAATGAAATGATGTTTCCATTTTATTTGAAGTATTCACATTAATAGAAATTGTTATTTATTTTTAAATTTATTTGTAGAAGTATATATATATATATATATATATATATATATATATATATATGGATGTATGTATGTATAAATATGTGTGTATATTTTCATGCTCTTTTAAGTGATTTTACAAGTTAAAAACAGTTTGTAAAGTTTGGAAACCAAACACCCAAAACTGTTTTTTTTTTCAACCTCTAACTCAACCACAGTTTTAACCAACTACTTAACTGCTTATTTTGAACCGCAGTAAAAAATGCTTTTTTTAAACTGTTTTTTTTTCAACCTCAACCACAACCGCAACCATAATACCAAACAGGCCCTAGAACATTTGTGGTGAAGCGTAAGAGAGGACTTGTTATCTTTTATCTTTAAAGCTAAACTTGCTCACGGGTCACTTACTATTCACCAAGACACTAAGCATTGTCGACGGTAATGATGATGTTTAATTTTTTGATTGGTTCAGTTCGGTCAGTTTGGCGGCTTGGTCGGTCTGTCCATTTTTGTTTTCTATACGGTGAAATAATGAATTTATCTCTATTAAAAGATAAAATAAGCCACTGGACTGAGGCCTCAGAGGTAAATGCACCTTTTTGATATGGTCCGGTATGGCTAGCTAGTTTTTTTTTTTTAATATTTATTTGTACAATAAAATAATTTTTTTTTATGGTCTATACCCCTTCCCATTCATCGATTTCATTCTAACCCAGCTGTACCCAAGCCTTTGTTAATACTTTATTTTATGCACATATAATATACTTTATTTATAATTTGTTTTTTATACTCCAACCGTGGTCCATGCGTGAATGTGAAAAACATGTTATTGCATCTCGTCTACACTAGGTCTCAGAATATACATGTCATAAAAATAATTTTATAAAGATTTCTCATCGTTTCAATATCTTTCAAATTATTATATTCTCCAGCGTAATAAAATCAAATAATACTTCAAAATAAATATCTTTATCAGATAAAACAAAAAAGATGCGCTAGTTTCTATTGGTATGAAGTTTCTAACATGCCAGCTTAAACTTTATTCGTAGTTTTTCCTCTGCTCCTCTCATGATCCAAATTTGAGCACATCATAGGTTAAGATATTTGTGGGACCGACTCACCTACCATAAACCTCATAATTCTATCATAAATCAAGACTAGCCATTTCTATTACAACACGCGTCGTAGAAAACTACTGTAATTGTGGATACTCAACATCATTCTATTACGCACCCGTTTGGCAATGTGGTGCGTTCCACGTTTGCCAAACGGGACGCAATTTTAGTGTTTGGTTTTTACCAAACACAGTTTATTTTTAATGGGTCCTATCTTATTTTAAGCTCAGAACGGCGTTTCAAAAAAAGCACCTTGAGGTGCTTTTGAAATACCGATTCTAGCTGAATAAAACCACGATTTATTCAAACCCATTAAAATTACCGTTGAAATTTTAATTCCAAATCAACCCTCGTCCCTCAACATCACAGTCTCGCCTTCAAGCTCAGAGAACTGATGGAGATGAAAAATTCAGAGAATCGCAGTCTAGAGTTTTGAAAGTGGAAAAAATATCACAAAAACAGATTAGAAGGATGAAGGGGGAGCACACATCCCATTTCAGCTATCAACAAATTACCAAAAATCTTCCCTTAATTTGCAGCCATGATTTGATCAGCCGTGATTGTTGACTCCTTGCCAGCCTCTCTTCAAGCTTTATTTTCATCTCATTGTAGCTAGAGAATGGAAACTGTGCTGCACCAGTCCAAAGAAAACGAAGAACCTGAAGAATGGACCTAACGAGAAAGAAGACAAGTGTGCGGCTGGAGGGGGCAAAGCAAAGAGAGGGAGAAGAAAAGTAGGGTTTCTAGATAAATGGGGTGTTTCGACTTTTATACTAATTATATTATTATTATTATTATTATTATTATTATTATTATTATTATTATTATTAATTATTATAATAATAATTAGCATTAAAAAAATAGGGGTATTAATTTATAATTGTTTTCAGAAAAAAATGTTTTTTTATTTTAAATTGTTTTTTTTATGTTTTAAAATTGTTTTGATAAAAATAATTTGGTGAGAGAATAAAAAAAATATTTAATTTACTTGAATTATTAATTACATTATATTATTATAATTATTAAATCCATAATATTTAAAAAAATTATATATATGCCCTTTTAAGTAATTTTACAAGTTAAAAGCAGTTTGTAAAGTTTGGAAACCAAACACCCAAAACTGCTTTTTTTTTTCAACCTCCAACTCAACCACAGTTTTAACCAAACACTTAACTGCTTATTTTGAACCACAGTAAAAAGTGCTTTTTTTAAAACTGTTTTTTTTCAACTTCAACCACAACAGCAACCGCAATACCAAACAGGCCCTACAACACGCTACTCCTCCTTGTCTCTACTCCCGGACGGGAATATCAGGGTTTTCAGAGGATGATTGCCTGAATGGGGAGAGTAGGAAAGAAGTCAAAGTTCTTACCAGATGGAGGAAAGTCAACTGACATCAAAGGGAGGCTTACCTTACTTCCTAATCTGTTTTATTGAAGTGCAACACCTTTCGCTTACTGAAAAGGGGCAAAATCTGCATTACCAGGTCAAAGTCATTAAACAAGAAGTATTATTAAGGGGAAATGGAAACATCATCATAAACTGAACATTCAGCCCTTAAATCTATTTTGAAAACCTTGAACCGCAAGACAAATAAATAAAACTAAACTTTCAAAGTATATAAATCAGAACCACATCCCTAATACATTGTTACACTAGGGTTTAGCAATGGCGTTGTACACAGGAATTTACTGTACTGAGAATCAACCAAATCTTCTAATTACCATATTCAGTGTGCTCAAATATCTTCATCTTAATTTTTTAACCATTAATTTTCTAAGTGCTCTTTACCCCAGTTGGTTAGATTAATATTTCAACACTTTATTCTGTAATTTCAAAGTGCACACACACACACGCATATATATATATATATATATATATGAACATGGAGAATCATAATACGAAGTCCAAAGAAAGAAGAGAAATGATTCCATTCTTTCCTTTTTTCCCAGAAGGGGAGTGAGAGCTGTTTCAATTCATCATCCAATTCTGCGGCAAGGTTTCGGACATGCAAATCCCGTGTCAGGGGAAACCCTGTATACAACTGGGAGAGAAGCAGATGATCTCCAGCAAACTGTAGTTCTTAACTGACTGTGAAATTCTAGAAAATCCACTAAGTTGCATAAAGTTGACTTTCACGACAATCTAGCAGATCTCTGAAGGATTATGCAAGAGCTTGGGAAAGCATCAGAACCTTCATTCTAAAGAGCTTATGCGATGTTGTCAGGTCAAGAAGCTAATCTGACTAGCAAAATTGAATCTATAATTCAGCATCTAAGAACCCAGCTTTAAAATAAAGAGCTCGCACACTCATCTACTGATTTTTCCACAAACTGTTAAATGATGCTTGGTATAAACATACTTTCCACGGATACAAGCTAGTAAAAAGTATTTATACCTGTTGCAGGTAGTGTCTTTCCTGTGACCAACTAACTGGAGGCATCTCAAATACTCTGTAACCATATTTACTGTTAAATCTCATTGGAAGCCTCCTGACAATCCGAACTTCATCTCTTAGTGAGTCAATGAAATGCTTCACATCAAATATTTCCTCAAAAGTACACGGTTAATATTACACAGCTCCAAAAATAAGAAAATATGACAGCATGTAAGAACAGAGAAAAAAAAACTACTGTCAGCCCAGAAAGATGTTTTATCAAGTTCCGGGACAACCAAAATGAGATTCAAAAGCCTGGCAACAGCCACCATGTCGCAGATCTGAAATCCCAAACTAACCAGGTTTAAAAAACCTGAAGATCAATTAAAAAACTAGCAAGAGAATAAGTACAAACCGCAGATCGCATTTGATTCAAGCCACCATTGCAGGACACTTTAAGACAGCCATTCCTTGAATAGTTTCCTGCAAAAAAAATGCAGCTCTTGATGTCTTTGTAGATACAAAGAAGACTTGGACTTCTGAGAGGTTCAATTTATTACAGCTTTAATTGCAGATGCATGTAAAACTCAGACATAAGAAGGTGTTTATACATCTGGCGAACCTCTTTGAGACACAAATTGGACCACCAAATCATGAACTTTAATTCAGAAGCCAGAATCAGTCACAGCAGAAAGCTCAGAGTTAAAACGGAACAAAGAAAATGGAACTTTTGGATTAAACAAAGCTCTCATGAGAGCTCCCAGTGAAGCAGGAATTATAAATTTCATATTTTCAGTATTTCACTATTAATCAATACTTTATTTTTTGCACATATAATATACTTTATTTATAAATTTGTTTTTTTAATACTCCAATCATGTGCACCAATACACGGTCGATGCGTGAATGTGAAAAATATGTTATTACATCTTATCTACACCAGGCCTCAGAATATACATATCGTGAAAACAATTTTATAAAGATTTCTCATCGTTCTTTCAAAATATTATATTCTCCAGCGTAAGAAAATCAAATAATACTTCAAAATAAATATCTTTATCAGATAAAACAAAAAAAAACAATCTATAATACTTATTACATTGTTAAATCCAGACATAATTAAAACAACATAATAATAGAGCATCTAAAACATTGAATGAAAACTAAAAGAAAAGTCTCGTGAAAACAAGGTCTACCAAAAAAATAAAAAAAATAAGAACTCTCAAATAAATATCAATCTGCTAACAAAACTAATAACCTGAAAATAAAATTAAAATAGAGGTGTTAGGTTCAACCAGCTCAATGAGGGAATAACATTTAACGTACATTTTATTTATTTATAAACATAAACTATTAATATAGAAGTAAAATAACTAAATCTGATGTAAATACATACATATTAATCATAACATTATAGTGTAGCGGAATATATGTTAGAAGTAATATGACATCTCAAAGTTGATCAACGTGGGAGGATCAATCATGATAGGTTGATGAGGTTTCACTAGTTAGTTAGGTATATAAATAAGATGTGCTAGTTTCTATTTGTATTAAATGATTGTTTGAGAGTGTAGCCGTGAATGTTATTGAAAGTATTTTTTGTTCATAAATGTATCAAAATGATATATTTTTTATTTTTTAAAAAATATATTAGCACATGAAAATAATTTAAAAACACTAAAAAAATTTAATTTAAAGTAAAAATTAAAAATTTTCATTTAAAAAAAAATATTTAAATGTATTGACAAACACCATGAAGTTTTTAACATGGCAGCTTAAGCTTTGTTTGGGTGTGTTTTGCTTTTGTTGTTGAAGTTTTAAAAAAACAGTTTCATAAAAAATACTTTAGTTGAGGTTCAAAATAAGTTTTGAAGTGTTTGCTTTAAAACTGTTTTTGAGTTTGAGATTAATGAAAAGCAGTTTCATGTATTTGGTTACCAAACTTTTCATATTGCTTTAAACTTGTGAAATTATTTTAAAGTGTGTGTATGTGTGTGTGTGTGTATATATATATATATATATATTGTTTTTTAAATATTTAATAATTATAATAATAAAATGTAATTAATAATTCAAGTAAATTAAACACTTGTTTTTATTCTCCCATCAAACTACTTATAATTTCATCACGAACTATAAATCCATATGTGAAGGCCTTTAAGATTTCAGAACAATATATAGTAAAATATCATCTGAAATAAAATTTGTACAAATAAAAATTTACAATCTAGATTCCTCTGCTGCCACTATATATATATATATATAAATAAATAAAATCTTGTCTTGTCCATTGTCAAAAATGGCTCTCATTTCCTTATCGCCTCCGCCTTTGTCAAATGTTGTGGCAAAGCTTAGTCCTCGTGGTCATCATCTTCCACAGTATTGAAAGGTAAAGGCACAGACTTGAATGCTCGATATTTTCCAACGTTGTTCAAATGTTCATTTTCCAATCTGACAGTTCAAAAACGTTTTAGAAGAGATTCTTGATAATTAAGGATCTTGAGATTTTCAAAAGAAAGTTCTTTGTTACCTAAAGAAATTCCACATGCCACGGCGAATGATTTCAAGGCTGGCCACAAGGGCAATCATGGTTTCTCTGTGCAAGGAAGTAACCCTGAGGTTCAATACTGTTTCCAGCCAAGCAAATCTCAGCAACACATTCAAGACCTGTAAATCAAATGAATGTTCCTTTTAGCAGTGATTTAATTTTATGGGATGTTAAGATTTCTCAATCGTAGGTATTCTTTTTTTTTCTGGTTCTTCTTTTTGCTACTAACCATGGCTCCAAAATATACTGATTTGTGAGGGACAAGGAGTTTGTCTCTCAGCCATCTATTCTTAGAATGGCGATGAAGAAGCCCCCAGTCATAAACAAAATCCCAATATGTGCCGATGACTGCTGCAATGACCGAGAAAGTCCATGCTATTGCTCTCCACCCAACCCCTTTGTTAATGCTGTAAGCTATCCTCAAACAGACAGCAACTATTGTAAGAAAATACTTCACTCCGTTGTATCCTTGCATGGGATCTTTTTCGTCAAACAAGCGCCGGAGGCACTGAAACAAATTAAGAGGAAAACTTGTTGATTTGTGATTTCAATTTGTGTGATCGCTTCCACATTTCAATAAAAAAAAATCACGTTTGAAATTTTAAAAAGCTCGGCAGGTTAGACACACAGATAACCAGGGAAGCGAATTGCAAACCTGAAGAAGGCGAGACCAGTATGGAATCACAGCAACAATGAACGAGAAAGTTATGAAAACAGGACTTTCACTGCAATTGTTCTGTCTGTGTTTATAGTCCCCCCAACCGTAATAGCATATGTAGAACTCCAGGCTTCTAAGGGATTGCACCTACATCAATACAATGATGCTTTTTTTATTACTTATAAAGTTCAAGTTTTTGAATTGTTGAAGTACAGCGCAGGCTGATAACTAACCTGGCTAGTCAGCTGGTCTGCCAAGAAGAAATCAGGGAGTGTGACCTGCAGAATTTTTTTTTACAAAAAAACATTAGTAATTGAAAAATTTAAGTTCCATATCCACATTTCATGATTTTCTGCCACCATTTTTCACCTTGTAGAGAGGAGCAGCAATAGAATGAAAGATACAAGTGAGGAGGAAGAAGCGAGATGAGCGATAAAACATGTTGAATGGCCAGAGCAATATGACGAGCAGGATCTGCAGGGAAAGCAAACTATCAGATTATGCACTAAAAATTGGATGACGAAGGGAAAAACAAATCATGACTGGAAAACCTCTGAGTGAAAGAATCTTACGATCAACACATTCAGAGGGAGAAGTTCTGTAAATGCTTCGTAATCTTTCGTTATAGGGTCCATCTCCATGTTAAGGTTTAAGTGAACACTGCATAAAGCTAGTACTGCAATACCAAAACCGAGAAGAAGAACTTGTCTGTAGCCCAGTTCTGTTTCTCGTTTGAAACCAAAAATGAAGGTGTAATTCACTCGGTATCGCCTCCAGAAGTAAATATTAGCAGCATACATGAGCACGTGTAGAACAATTAATCCAAAAAAACTGCAACAGGTTGAGCATAGGTTGTCAAACAAATGGATTATAACCACATGAAGGGTTGGGATAAGGTTTTTCATGCTGAAAGAAATGAGCGACCAAAAGTTGAAAGTAACTGTACACCCCTCGCTAACAGAAAATTAGAGTTACCTGTAGAGAGGAAACATTGTATACATGTAAATGACCCTTCCTGGCTTATTCATGAGTTTGCGGGCTTTAACGATTAAAACAAGGGCAATTATCAGGGCTACTGTGCAGCCAGAAAAGAAACCTGCAAATTTTCTCAGAATTATCAACCCTGAAAGATATAAAATCTAAAGAAAGCAGCTTTTTGTAAACTAAGATGCTTGGATCACGTTCCAACACAAGTAGTAACTTACCCATATAAAATGTTATTCTATGTCTCTCTTTTTTCGCTTTTGGTCTTAAGACGCGCATGCCTTTACTCCGATTTGAGTTTGAGAAATGCTTAATGAATGTTGCCTCAACCCTTTCCACAAGCTTGGTAACCTGTGATGGAATATACATTTTAAGTTAAATAAGGCATGAACCCTAAATAAGCGAAGAATGTATAAGATTATAAACAAATATATTGAATGTATTAGTGTCTTGTTGAACATTATAAAACAGAACTATGCTCACTTCATCAGAGCTTCCAAGGTAGGAGTTATCCACCATTTTCATGTAAACTTTTGATGCATCCCTTGTGGTAATCTGCCAGAATTATGCAAAGCGAATAGGGGGAAAAATATATCAAACTCTCCTGTGAATTAGAATACAATTAGAGAAGAGAAATCTGAAGTCCTGAGGGATGATTTACCTACCTTATCATACTTCTTCATAATTTTTGAAAACGCCAGCGTATTCAAGAAGCTGTAACTCTTAAGAAGGCGAAGCTTTTGGTAAAATTCAACAAAAGCACGTTTGAGTTGCTCTTCAACTTTTCTAAGATTTTCCCTTGTAAATTTAAGTTCTGTTTGCTGGGGAACTTTAAGGAAGTTTTTGATGGTCGAGCGAGGAGTCGCCGGTGTGTTGTTAATCGTAACACGGTTTAGTATCTCTAATGGAGCTGGCCTAAAGTTTCTGACCATGATCTTCGGATTCTCTTCTTCTTCTTCTTCTTCTTCCTTCTGGCCATTGTTATCACTTTTCTTCTCCACTTGATCGTGGTTTGATTCATCTGACCGCCCATGCAAGCTTTGCCCTTCCTCAATCACATCCAGTACTAAATGAAGTGCACCTCCTGTTCTTTGAGAAGGATTTTACGTGGTTAGAAAAACATTCAAGGATGATTGGAATTTTAAAAATGCTTTTGAAGGCAATGGTAAATAGACGCAGGCATGTAGCTGGTTTAATTAGATCGAGTAACTTACTGCGTGATCTAGCTCCAGATGGAGTAGCAGCTGCCAGTGCAGCAGTAGAAGCCGCCACCTCTGAAGCAAGGCGAGTCATATCTGCCACTCTTTCAGACCACCCAGACGGATTCTCCACTTTTATCCTGAAAGCAATCAAAGCATCCATTTGCTCATTCAACATCGCAGCCTCTTTCAATACCTCGTCCACTTTAGACCTGTAAAACTTCTCCACTCTATTGAACTCGTCGTCGAGCCTTCTGAAATACACAAGCTCGTATTCTCCTCCTTGGATAGAAGGCATCAGAAATGTTGTCTGGTAGCTTTCGGAGCCAGCGAGGTTCACAGAATTCACCAAAATAGGGTGCACTTCAAGATCTGGAGAAGAAGGGCTCACGGGGGTGTAGTTGGTATCCCTTCGTGTCAGGCCACTAAAAGATCTATAGAGCGTGAGATTTCTTTTCAGGCCGTCTGGGGCGGTTGCCGGTGGATTGGTTCTTAGTCGGAAACCTCGTATCTCTTTCAAAAGGGTCTTGAGAAAACCATAGTCCATGTATGCTTCTTGCCATTCAGGCACCGCTTGCGCTGTGAACTCTTTCCCAAACTTCATTTTCCAGTTTTTGATATGTGTGGAAGTAGCAGTTTATACGAAACTGCAGTGCTCAGTTAGTAGATAATGAAAATTTATGGTTGATAAGTGAAGGGTTTGGTCGGGAAAGGAAACGAGAAAATGAATTAATAAAACAAGTAGAGCTTTGTTTGGAGGGAGGTTTCATCAGGCTTATTATAGGCAACTCTTGATGATACACAAGCAGGAAGCTGCAGCATAAGTTATTGTTCCAGGTGTCGTTGAATTTTCTACGCGCGGTGGTGTGCGTGGACCAGGTACAGTTTGCCCCCAAAGAGGCACACTGTTTATTTTCACCATGCCCTGACAATTACACTGATTTCTCTCTCACAAAAATGATGTTAATGACAACGCTTGGGGTGTAATCACTCACAACAAATCTGATGCTTTTTATGCTTAGTTATTGTTTTTTAAAATATTTTTTATTTATAAATATATTAAAATAATATTTTTTTTTATTTTTTTTAAATTATTTTTTATATCATATGAAAATGATTTAAAAATATTATTTTTTTAATTCAGAATAAAAAACTTTTAATTGAGATTTCGTTTTCCCCTGGAAAAACCTGTACCCTCACACATAATGGTGGATATCTCAGAAGTGTACTTTGTAAAAAAAGAAAAGAAAAAGGGCAATTATAACCTAGGATCCAGGTAAAGTAATGTGCCTTCGTGGGAGAACAATCTATTAAAGTTTACCTTTTCTTGAATCGTGATATTTATTTCCATAAAACTAAAAAAGAAAAATCTATTAAAAGATAGGCCAGAACTGAAGCATCTCAATATTCACAGTGATGTCATCACAACTAAACCATCAGCTTCAACCTTGAATTTAACAGGTCTTTGGTAAAATTATAAATTATGGTAGAAAGGACAGATTAATAGAATACAACCCTTATACATCAACACCACCCAACCTCAAACTAACTCTGACTAATACAAGCCCACGCACATCAGACACTAATTTTTTAAGAAAATCAACGGATAATTTTGAACAAAATTTAGGTTTTCTGTTCCTCAAGTACGGCAAAACCCATATTTTTCTTTTGAAAATTCAGAGAACCATCGGGTCAAATCAATAACCTGATGCGACTTTCTGTTCCTTTTCTTTTCTTCTGTTTCATTTGTCCAAGTGCTTTCTCTGTTTTGACTTATGAACAAATCAAATGACACGGGCCAGTCGAGATCATACTTTAACATGTTTTTTTAATGGACACGAAACATGCATGTCATACATAGAAGGATCTCCTTGACGTAGGTATGAGATGGCTACGGTCAATTATAGACCGACAGATTTCATCCATAGATCAAGAAACATCGCCCACCAAACAGTATTCAAATTGCTGCACAAGCTTCGGCACTGCCTGCCACGCTTGCTGGAGACTTTTCTCCAACCCCGTCTCTTTGCTTCGCTTTCTTCTCCACGTCCGGATGAGAAACAGGGTGGGTTTGTCCAAGTCTAATCCACCGACAAAACAGAGCCTGACAAGTCAAAACAATCTCCATATTTCCAATCCAGAGTCTTGAATAGGTCTATTTCTTTTCATTTTCTTATCCAGAAGCTGGTTTGGTAGTCGATTATTTTCAGATCGGCAACTTGTCCACGTAGCAGGAAACTACAAAAAGAAGAACGTCAGCATCAAGTTGATGGAATGGTAAGCGAGTACTTGTCTATAGAGCACCCCTTCACAGTCTGATACATATCAGACCTGTATATCAGACAGAAACCTTTTAACCGTATAGTAGAATTATAGTATCCACTTTTCTGGGGGGGGAAGGAGTCGGTAAGAGGTAAGCAATGACGTCCCGTGGTTTCTGGCAGCTAGCTGGGTACAGCGACCAGAAAAAGTCACAAAAAATTTCCTCGCTAGCCGTTCAAGAAGTAGGTAGAAAATTTCAGTTTTCTTAGTGTTAGAAATTAAGGGCTGGTAATTTTAAAATGCCTTTAGAAGGACCAGAGAACGAAAAGGTAGTCCTGCTCTTTCTCCGGTCAAGTATGGCGCTTCCTCGAGCACATCAGACACTGTTACGCCTAATTTAGAATACTCCTATGCCGTCATAATATATACACACACACTAGTCAATACCCCGCGTCCCATCGCGTGCAGTACCATATTTTTTCAATACAAAAAAAATTAATTATGTGAGTTTTTTTATTATAATACAAATTTAGATAAAATAATAAAATTGTACAAAATTCATGTTAAGATAAAAAAAATATATATTTTTACATAAAAAAATAAAAAAAAATTATCACTAAAATTATCATTATTGTGGCGTAAACAATAAAATCATGAAATCATCTGATCTGAAAGAGATAAAAATAATAGAAAACACAAAAAATGAACAAAGGGAAAAGGGGAACAATATTAATTTAAAAATAAACACCAACATACATTAAATTTTTAGAACTTAACCAAATAAAAATAAATCCCTAATAAAAAATAAAATGACAAAAATTAAAAGTATAGATGCATAAATACGGGGAAAAAATAAAGGTTGTCCAAGAATGACATAAGAAACCAAATAAATTAATAGCAAACAAAAAATTCAAACAATAAGAATCACAATGAAAAATAAAATATATAATTAATTTCAATCGAACGATAAAATTGAAACAAATAAAACATTGGGATCAAAACAAATAAATATATTTTTAAAAATTTGCAGTGTAATTTTGTTAAAAAAAATAAAAGAATAAGGATAGAAATGAAAAGAAACATACATGACTAATTTCAATTGGAGGACACAACCAAAACAAATTAAAATAAAACTATATAATTAATTTTCAATTGAAGGATAAAATTGAAATAAATAAAACTTTGGGACCGAAATAAATAAAGACATTTAAACCAAATTTGTTGTGTAATGTTTTTACAAAATTAAAAGAATAAAGGACTGAAATGAAAATATAGAAATATATTGCAAATTTGAATTGGAGGACCCAATCAGAAGCAATTAAAACTTGCATATCAAAATAATTAAAATAACCAAAAGCAAACCGAAAATGAAAAGAGTAAGGACTAAATTGAAACCCAACATATATAATCAGTTTCAATTGAAGGGCACAATTGCAACAAATCAAAACTTATATTGAAAAAAACAATAATAAAAGAGAAATTCAAAGTCCAGAGACCAAATTAAATATGTTGAAACACCTAAGGACCAAAGCGCAGTTCCGGTCGGCAGGAGAGAGAAAAGGTAGGAAAAACATAAAATCGTCCACCGGAGCTTCATCGGACACCATACATAGACATGCGCCGCACCGGGAGATAAAGGAAATGTCGGTGCACCGTGTGACATGGCAGAAGGAGATTTTTCACTGCCGTAATTAGGTGCACGCACCACCGAATGGCACATGCGTCGGAAACACTTCAGACGTGTCATGACGCGACCTGTAGTGTCAGCGAGAAATAATTTTAAAATAATGCACAATTACCTATACACCCCTGGACCCATCGATAACTACAAAAAAATCACTATGGAAAATTCATAAATACCCCCGGATCCGATGCCTGTTTTTTTTTGTCATTTTCGGGGGGTTAATTTAGTAGTTTTATAGTGCACAAATTCAAAAATACCATCCACATCCCATGGAAATATCTAAATTACCACCGGTCCGGTTGGCCTTCTTTTTTGTCGTTTTCGAGGGTTATTTTTCGTAGTATTTACTGTGCAACAAATCTGGAAATACTATCCATGTCCCAAGAAAAATTCAAAAATACCCCTAGGGCTAAAAATTCACGGGACTGGGAGCAAAATGGTCATTTTCACTGTAGCAATGAATAGTAATCTGAGTCTGTGTGAACAATGTCACAATCTACAGGAAAAGGGCAACACATTTTATTGTTTAGTTATATATAATAATAATCAATTATTATTTACTCACAAAAGTTGAGCTAAGCATCCACATTCACCAATCACATAGAAGCAGATGATGACATCTTTAGTATGTTTATATAAAAAAGACAACCATACCTATTCATATATAAAAAATAGTGATTGTATGCAAAGCTAAAGAATAATAATTATTAATAGATCATCAATAATTATGTAATACATGATGGGATCTAATTGTTATGGAACCATTTCACCTAAGAACTTAAGCTGTCAGGTGAAACCCCAAAATATAATTTATATTATTTTCTAACACACTCTCTCAAGTGAAAGTCTTTTGAGCTTGAAACTTGTACAAACCCAAATTACATTATTCTTGATTTTTATCAAATAGAATAAAAGTGTTGAGATTCGAATTCGTAACCGCTGGATCAACAAGGCTCTGATACTATGTTAAAGAATCATTTCACTTAAAAGTTTAACATATTAAGTGAGACCTTAGAATATAATTTATATTATTTTATAATACCAATTAAAATATATCTCTTATAATCAACGATCAATTTGTAAGTTTCTTGAAATTTAAGAGTCAAATCATAATTCTATAATATTCAAGAACTAAACTGAAAGTATCATAACTCAATGACCAAATTGGAGTTCGTCATCTTTAACCTGACAAAGTAACAATCACTTCTATCCAAAATATGTTTCATGGGTTAAATTGTACATTTCCCAATGTTTAGGGACTAAACTACAATTGTAACAAATCAAATACTAAGTTGAAATTTAACCATCTTCAACACCCGTAACAAACTTATCCACATTTTACAGCAGATGATTTTTTTGCCAAAATTTCTTAACACTTCTTACAAATCAATCTAAAAATCATTATTTCTAACAAAATTAATTAATTTCACCATTAACCATAACAATCATCGATTAATCTTAACAACATAAACTTCAAATCTTTAGAAACCACAAGAAAAATAAAAATCATAATTAACAACAACAACAACAACAACAACCATGCATATCAAAGTACAAACCTTACCTAAAATTCATTTTCATCTCCTTCCTATCTCTTTTCTTTCTCTACTTCTCTTTCGATCCAGCTCTCAATCTTTCTAGTTTTCTTTCTAAAAAATGCGTGTGTTAATGATTTGTTTGGACTTTTTACACAACTCGATCTGATAAAGCTAGTCTAATGCAGAATTCGATCAAGAAAGAACGTAGATTGTTTCTTTCCCAGACGAATCAGAGCAATCTACTTCTCTGGGCACACAGGGGCTATCCCCTGTTCCGTAGCGGTTATACCTGCTTTCCAAACTCTAATGTCGATTGTTTCATGTTCAATCAGTGGCGACAAGCTTGAAGTAACTGGATACAAGAGTGGACTGTAGAATGAGAAGCTGAAAGGGGAAGAACTCGACCCAAGGCTTGAAATTGCAGTTGGAATAAGAACAGGGGAAAAGAGGGTGCTGCGGCGAATCGATAAGGTTTTAAAGCAGAGGGAGTCAGAATTGGATGAGTTGGAATACTACCAAGAGAGAAGGCTCGAGGATCTTGGTCTCGTTATGGAGCAAGGTGAGATTATATTTTGGGATTCCAAGTAGAAACTGCATCAAATGTCAAGATACTGGAGCCATTACTTTCAGGACACCCTTCATGGGTTTCTCTATGGCGCGAGGAAAGAACACCCTCGGCAGTTCGCATGCACATCAGTTAATGGTATTCATATCCAAGTATTGCAACCACATAAAGATTTCTGTTTCTACAAACAGTTATTATAACCCTATTTTTTTGTTTAGAAGGAGACATAATGGCATTTTGCATGCCAAGGAAGTTTTGAAATTTGAGCTGGCCACCTCGTGAGATCAGGTTTTCTGTATCATTTCACTTTGCACTAGGAAAGAAAAAGGATCCATTTCTTTCATTTACAATCTCGTTACCGTTTTCCTGGGCCTATCCTTGGTATTGATACTGTTAGCTCACAAACAGAGTTCTGTAGCAAATAAAGCATTGCATCAGAGGAAAGGCTACCGGTGTAAATTTTTAACTCTGGGATTTTATGGCATTCCTGAACAAACTTTTACCTGGAAAAGAAATGAATAAATATATCAACAGGAAGAAAAAGTGAATAGCGAGTTTGTAGAAACCCACGATACCTGCACAGAAACTAATCAGGACTTCTGCAAGATGCTTCAATTGATATGATTTCTTTCCTTGGTAAAATGATACAAGATAAACACCCCTTGAGAGAATGGGTGTTTGTACCTGCGGTGACCTTCCACAACTTTTGCCATGTTTCCATCATAGGTGGGAATGAAAGTGTCACTGGCTGTTGAGACCATGAAATCGAGAGCAGCCATTTGAGATGAATGGTTCTGGAATTGCTGCAGCTCCCCTGGATCTAATAGCATTTCCTTTCTCACCTGAAATACCCTTTGACATTGAGATAAAGAAGATATATGCAAACATGCAATCAAATGATGACAAACTAGATTCAATGATATGGAATTAGTTATTCACATGCATATTCTAGTTCATTGCTTTAATAATAATCCAAAAGATACAGCTGCTTTGTAACTCCAGATTCAAACCCATCAGTTTGCATAGCGGGCCACAAGCAACGATCGATTGGATCCACATATAATGTATTCTTCTAGACATTTCTAAGTTTGCAAAGCATTTAGCCAGGTTTGCTGATATTTGTATAGCACAACAGAAAGAATGGTTAGTAACTCACAATCCCCGGATATGCAGCTCTGGAATAAGAACAGGGGAAAAGAGGGTGAGTATCAAAATGAGAAAGCCACAAGAAGTTGTTTTGGATTATATATAGATAGGAACTCAGATCATGGTCATAGATCAAGTAAGGATTTGTCAATGATGTTGGAAGCAAAAACTTGACAGTTTTATATGATGAAAACCTAGAAGATAAACCTCTATAGATACATTGAACTAAGGAATTCACAATACAAGTTCTGCTCATCCCGCAACTAAAGTGTTGTTTGTTTAACATAAAATATGTTTCTGTAATATATTTTCTCATTTTCTAAGGTTTGGTTTGTTGGAAAGAAATCTGATGAACAAAACACTTACTATTCAAATCACTGTCAGGAATTTGGTTCCTGACGAGAAAAACAGTCACTGTTCAAATCAGTGACAAAAAACCTGAAGAATTTCCAGATTTTCAAAGAACTAGAGAATAAGTAAATTTGACGGTAACTTCGTAAAATACTAGACCTCTTGATCAAACAATCGATCTTTATTGAACTAAACTAAAATACTAATTAAAACCAAAACAACTCAGACTTTTGACACTACTCTGTCTTCAATTCTTCTGCTTCCAATTTGCAGTCTTGGAATCTGCTGCATTTCATGCCTTCATTCTTCAACATGGTTGACCTGGGCAAACTTGATGAATGGAAAAGATTTTCCTCGTTTCTAATGAGTACATGGTAGTGAATAAATTCATTTTGTCATCTGTTATTTTTAAGTGCATATGAATCTGGGATAAATTATTCAATTTCAAACCCATTGTTAATTCTTATAATTACTGTTTCTAAATTGAGGATGATATTTGTTTTTGATTCCAGCTCCTTGAATATTTGCCTACAAGTACAAAATATACCAGTGCATTTCAAATGACGTTCTGTAAATGATTGTGTAAGAATTCGAAATACAATTAACTTTGGACTTGCTTAAAAGTAAAATACAAAGATAAAATAGTGCAAATAAAAATTAACAATCTAGATTCCTCTGTTGCCACTATATTATGTTGGAAATCAAAGAAACAAAAGTCTACATAATTCAAAACTGGAATTGTGCTAAAATAAAGAACAATGAAGAACACTAAGAAATAGCAAGAATGAGCAGAATCAAAGGTAAGGTTACTGCTATCCCTCTTCTCTTATTTATAATGAAAATTTGAAGTGTTACAAAATAGGGTTTCCCCATTTGGTTACAACTTCCTCTTCTATAATCTAAATAGGAAAATACTTAAAATGGAAACTAGAACTTTGATCAATCAATATGATCTTATATAGGAAACATAATAATTTAAAGATAGTAAAAATCCTGACATTAATTGTAGGCTTGGAATCAATCTTTAGTCTTCATTTTTCAACATATTACACACACACACACACATTAAAATAAATATAATCTTGCCTTTTCCATTGTCAAAAATGGCTCTCATTTCCGTGTCGCCTCTAGCTTTGTCAAATGTTGTGGCAAAGCTTACTCCTCGTGGTCATCATCTTCTAGAGTGTGGAAAGGTAAAGGCACAGACTTGAATGCTCGATATTTTCCAACGTTGTTCAAATGTTCATTTTCCAATCTGACAGCTCAAAAATGTTTTAGAAGAGATTCTTGATAATTAAGGATCTTGAGATTTTTAAAAGAAAGTTTTTTGTTACCTAAAGAAATTCCACATGCCACGGCGAATGATCTCAAGGCTGGCCATAAGGGCAATCATGGTTTCTCTGTGCAAGGAAGTAACCCTGAAGTTCAATACTGTTTGCAGCCAAGCAAATCTCAGCAACACATTCAAGACCTGCAAATCAAATGAACGTTCCTTTTAGGAGTGATTTAATTTTATGGGAAGTTAAGATTTATCAATCGCAGGTATTCTTTTTTTTCTGGTTCTTCTTTTTGCTACTAACCATGGCTCCAAAATACACTGATTTGTGAGGGACAAGGAGTTTGTCTCTCAACCATCTATTCTTCGAATGGCGATGAAGAAGCCCCCAGTCATAAACAACATCCCAGTATGTGCCGATGATTGCTGCAATGACCGAGAAAGTCCAAGCTATTGCTCTCCAGCCAACCCCTTTGTTAATGCTGTAAGCTGTCCTCAAACAGACAGCAACTATTGCAAAAAAATACTTCAATCCGTTGTATCCTTGCATGGGATCTTTCTCTTCAAACAAGCGCCGGAGGCACTGAAACAAAGAGGAAAACTTGTTGATTTGTGATTTCAAATTGGTGTGATCTCTTCCACATTTCAATAAAAAGAAATCACGTTTGAAAATTTTAAAAAGCTCGGCAGGTTAGACACACAGACAACTAGGCTAATTGCATACCTGAAGAAGGCGAGACCAGTATGGAATCACAGCAACAATGAACGAGAAAGTTATGAAAACAGGGACTTTCTTTGCAGCTGTTCTGTCTGTATTTATAGTCCCCCCAACCGTAATAGCAAATGTAGAACTCCAGGCTTCTAAGGGATTGCACCTACATCAATACAATGATGTTTTTTTTTTATTACTTCTGAAATTCAAGTTTTTGAACTGTTGAAGTACAGCCCAGGCTGATATCTAACCTGGCTAGTCAGCTGGTCTGCCAAAGAAGAAATCAGGGTAGTGTGACCTGCAGAAAAAAAAAGTACAAAAAAATTAGTAATCGAAAATTTTAAGTTCCATATCCACATTTTATGATTTTCTGCCACCATTTTTCACCTTGTAGAGAGGAGCAGCAATAGAATGAAAGATACAAGTGAGGAGGAAGAAGCGAGATGAGCGATAAAACATGTTGAATGGCCAGAGCAATATGACGAGCAGGATCTGCAGGGAAAGCAAAACTATCAGATTTATGCACTAAAAATTGGACGACGAAGGGAAAAAACAAATCATGACTGGAAAACCTCTGAGTGAAAGAATCTTACGATCAACACATTCAGAGGGAGAAGTTCTGTAAATGCTTCGTAATCTTTCGTTATAGGGTCCATCTCCATGTTAAGGTTTAAGTGAACACTGCATAAAGCTAGTACTGCAATACCAAAACCGAGAAGAAGAACTTGTCTGTAGCCCAGTTCTGTTTCTCGTTTGAAACCAAAAATGAAGGAGTAATTCACTCGGTATCGCCTCCAAAAGTATATATTAGCAGCATACATGAGCACGTGTAGAACAATTAATCCAAACAAACTGCAACAGGTTGAGCAAAGGTTGTCAAACAAATGGATTATAACCACATGAAAGGTTGGGATAAAGTTTTTCATGCTGAAAGAAATGAGTGTACAGAAGTAGAAAGTTACACCCCTACGCTAACAGAAAATTAGTGTTACCTGTAGAGAGGAAACATTGTATGCATGTATGTGACCCTTCCTGGCTTATTCATGAGTTTGCGGGCTTTAACGATTAAAACAAGGGCAATTATCAGGGCTACTGTGCAGCCAAAAAAGAAACCTGCAAATTTTCTCAGAATTATCAACCAATCAATAACAACCTTAAAAGATATAAAATCTAAAGAAAGCAGCTTTTTTAAACTAAGATGCTTGAATCACGTTCCAACAGTAATTAGTAACTTACCCATATAAAATGTTGTTCTATGTCTCTCTTTTTTCGCTTCTGGTCTTAAGACGCGCATGCCCTTACTCCGATTTGAGTTTGAAAAATGCTTAATGAATGTTGCCTCAACCCTTTCCACAAGCTTGGTAACCTGTGATGGAATATACATTTTAAGTTAAATAAGGCATCGATCGACAGAATGAACCCTCAATAAGCGAAAAATGTATAAGATATAAAAATATATATTGAATGTATTAGTGTCTTGTTGAACATTATAAAACAGAAACTATGCTCACTTCATCAGAGCTTCCAAGGTAGGAGTTATCCACCATTTTCATGTAAACTTTTGATGCATCCCTTGTGGTAATCTGCCAGAATTATGCAAAGCGAATAGGGGAAAAAATATATCAAACTCTCCTGTGAATTAGAATACAATTAGAGAAGAGAAATCTGAAGTCCTGAGGGATGATTTACATACCTTATCATACTTCTTCATAATTTTTGAAAACGCCAGCGTATTCAAGAAGCTGTAACTCTTAAGAAGGCGAAGCTTTTGGTAAAATTCAACAAAACCACGTTTGAGTTGCTCTTCAACTTTTCTAAGATTTTCCCTTGTAAATTTAAGTTTTGTTTGCTGGGGAACTTTAAGGAAGCTTTTGATGGTCGAGCGAGGAGTCGCCTGTGTGTTGTTAATCGTAACACGGTTTAGTATCTCTAATGGAGCTGGCCTAAAGTTTCTGACCATGATCTTCGGATTCTCTTCTTCTGTTTCCTTCTGGTCAGTATTATCACTTTTCTTCTCTGACCGCTCATGCAAGCTTCGCCCTTCCTCAATCACATCCATTAAATGAAGTGCACCTCCTGTACTTTGAAAAGGATTATACGAAGTTAATTACTGCGTGCTCTAGCTCCAGATGATTGGAATTTTAAAACTGCTTTTGAAGGCAATGGTAATAGATGCAGGCATGTAGATGGTTTAATTAGAGTAACTTACTGCGTGATCTAGCTCCAGATGGAGTAGCAGCTGCCAGTGCAGCAGTAGAAGCTGCCACATCTGAAGCAAGGCGAGTCATATCCGCCACTCTATCAGACCACCCAGACGGATTCTCCACTTTTATCCTGAAAGCAATCAAAGCATCCATTTGCTCATTCAACATCGCAGCCTCTTTCAATACCTCGTCCACTTTAGACCTGTAAAACTTCTCCACTCTATTGAACTCGTCGTCGAGCCTTCTGAAATACACAAGCTCGTATTCTCCTCCTTGGATAGAAGGCATCAGAAATGTTGTCTGGTAGCTTTCGGAGCCAGCGAGGTTCACAGACTTCACCAAAATAGGTTGCAGTTCAAGATCTGGAGAAGAAGGGCTCACGGGGGTGTAGGTGGCACTCCTTCGTGTCAGGCCACTAAATGCTCTATAGAGCGTGAGCTTTCTTTTCAGGCCGTCTGGGGTGGTTGCCGGTGGATTGGTTCTTAGTCGGAAACCTCGAATCTCTTTCAAAAGGGTCTTCAGAAAATCATAGTCCATGTATGCTTCTTGCCATTCAGGCACCGCTTGCGCTGTGAACTCTTTCCCAAACTTCATTTTCCAGGTTTTTGATGTGTGGAAGTAGCAGTTTATACGAAACTGCAGTGCGCAGTTAGTAGATAATTAAAATTTATGATTGATAGGTGAAGGGTTTGGCTGGGAAAGGAAGCAAGAAAATGAATTGATAAAACAAGTAGCTTTGTTTGGAGGGAGGTTTCATCAGGCTTATTATAGGCGACTCTTGATGATACACAAGCAGGAACATCAGTTATGGTTCCAAGTGTCGTTGAATTTTCTACTCGATCTCCCAATGAAGAATCTTCAGATGAAGGAGCACGCGCGGTGGTGTGCGTGACCCAGGTACAGTTTGCCCCATATAAGAACACCCTGTGGTGGGCGTGGGCCAGGTATACTGTGCCCCCAAATAAGCACACCGTAATTTTCGCCATGCCCTGACAATTTCACAGATTTTTATCTCACAAAAATGATGTTAATGAGCAGGATGACAGCACTGGGGGTGTAATCATCCACCCCAAATCTGATGCTATTTATGCTTAGTTACTGTTTTTACATCGTGATTTAAATTATTTTTAAAAATATTTTTTATTTAGAAATATATTAAAATAATATTTTTTTAAAGAAAAAATCATTATATCTTTAAACTTACTAAACTTTTTTAATTTAAATTTTTTTTTTTTCAAAATCACCAACCGTCTTTTAACTTGAGATTTCTTTTTTCCCTAGGAAAAACCTGTACCCTTACACATAATGGTGGATATATAAGAAATAAAAAATTGGGCAATTATAACCATGGATCTACGTAAAGCAATGTGCCTACGTCGGAGAACAATCTCTTAAAGTTTACCCTTTCTTGAATTGTGATATTTATTTCTCGCTAATTTATTTCCATCAAACTAAAAAAGAAAAATCTATTAACAGATAGGACTGAAAGGAAGCATCTTAATATTCACAGTGACTTTCTGTTCTTTTCTTTTCTTCTCTTTCAATTGTCCATTTGCTTTCTTTCTTTTTTTCCATCAAAACTAAAGAAATTAAACTCTCTCTCCTTTTGACTTTGTTTTTGTTAATTACTTATGAACAAATCATATTTTGACATGTTTTTTTATGGACACGATCATGCATGTCATACATGGGATCTCTTTTACGTAGGTATGAGATGGCTACATCAATTATAGACCGACGGATTTCATCCATAGATCAAGAAACATCGCCCACCAAACAATATTCAAATTGCTGCAGTTGTGATATCGCTTTCTTGCTAAACTAGCTTCGACACTGCCTGCCATGCTTGCTGGAGTTTTTTCTCCAACCCCGTCTCTTCGCTTCGCTTTCTTCTCCACGTCCGGTTGAGAAACAGGGTGAAAAGTCAAAAGAATCTCCATTTCCAATCCAGAGTCTTGAATAGGTCTATTTCTTTTCATTTTCTTATTCAGAAGCTGGTTTGGTAGTCGATTATTTTCAGATCTGCAACTTGTCCACGTAGCAGGAAACTGTTTCCTTGTATTTAGAATGTGAAATGTATTTATGTTCGTAGCTCTATAAAAGTTGGCAAGATCCACTAATATACTTCAATGAGCAAAGCCATACTGACGATCATGTTATTCAAATGAAAAACAAAGAACAGTATAATTCTATAGAATCATGACATTAACCTGCTCATTTGGGCTTGCAGGGTGTTCAAGTGAGCCCGGGAAATAGTCAAGGTGCGTGTAAGCTGGCCCGAACACCCCGGTCATAAAAAAAAAAAAAGAATGTTACCATCTGTTTCGAGCCTCTCTTTGTGCAGCATGTCTGTCACTCCGATGACCACTTAATAGTGGATCCGGAGATTAGTTATAATACACGCTGGTTAAACATCCGGTTAAAAAAAAAGAATGTTACCATTTTATACCACATAATTAACTACAAAAAGAAGAACTATAGAGCACCCATTCATAATCTGATACATATCAGACCTATATATCAGACAGAAACCTTTTAACCGTAAAATAGAATTATAGCTAGTATCCACTTTTCTGGGGGTCGGTAAGTGGTAAGCAATGACGTCCCGTGGTTTCTGGTAGCTAGCTGGGTACAGCGACCAGGAAAAGTCACACAAAAAAAAAATGTTTCCTCGGTAGCCGTTCAAGAAGGACGTAGAAAATTTCAACTTTTTTAGTGTTAAAAATTAAGGGCTGGTAATTTTAAAATGCCTATAGAAGGACCAGAGAACGAAAAGGTCGTCATGCTCTTTCTCCGGTCAAGTATGGCGCTTCCTCGGGATGGTAGAGGAGCACATCAGACACTGTCACGCCTAATTTAGAATACTCCTATGCCGTCGTCAAATATATATATATATATGTATGTATATATATATATGTATGTATGTATGTTTGGTGAAGTGGATGTTTTAGAAAATGCCAAGTGGATCTTTCTATCAGGACATTTGTGGTGAAGTGTAAGAAAGGATTTGTCACCCAAGCCTCTGTGTCGGGGATATCATTTATCATTCATGCTTAAAAATATAAAGTCCATTATTAATATATACTTTATTTATAAATCTGTTGTTTTATACTCCAATCATGCGTGAATGTGAAAAATATGTTAGAACATCTCATCTACATTAGGCCTCGGAATATACAAAACATAAAAACAATTTTATAAAGATTTCCCATGCATGGTTTCAATATCTTTCATAATAGTATACTCTCCGGCGTAATAAAATCAAATAACACTTCAAAATAAATTTGAGCACATGTAGGTTAAGATATTTGTGAGACCGGCTCACCTATCATAAACATCATAATTCCATCATAAATCAATGATATAAAGATTAGTCATCCCTTTCTACGACAGCACGTGTCATCCTAGAAGAGTAACCTAGAAACTACCGTAATAATATATTTAGAGGATGAGTATCAAAATGAGAAGGCCCACATGAAGAAGAAGTCTTGGAGTGTGTATAGATAGGAACTCAGATCATGGTCGTCGTAGGATGATTGCCTGAACGGGGAGAGTTGGCAAGAAGTCAAAGCTCTTGCCAAGATAGAGGAAAGTCAACTGACATCAAGGGGAGGCTTACCTTGCTACCTAATAAGTTGTTGTACTGGATCAACCAACACTATATATACCTGAACAGATTGAAATGATAGTATGACCAGTTTTTTCACATTTCAATGAATAAATAACATCAAACCATTTAATACTATGATTAATTCATCAAATCCAAACATGATTATAATTAAACGAACCAATAACACATAATTATATTTCAGGTTATGTTGTTTTTTTAGAGTGCTACAAGTCAGATAATCAATTATAAGAAGGAGAGGGAGAAGAAAACATGTCTTGGTAAAATAACCTCTGCATTGCTATGTCTGCACAGAGAGCATTGCCCTGTTAGTGTAAATATTCTACAACCCACATCGAATTAATTTCCAAAATCACAGGATTCAAGAGTAGATAATCAAACTACTCATATTTAATTTAGATGTAATACTATTTATATTCATGATTATATTATTCTTATATGCATATTCATTGTTATTTATTCACAAAAGTTGAGCTAAGCATCCACATTGACCAATCACATAGAAGCAGATGATGAGATCTTTGATGTTGGTATGTTAATATAAAAAAGACAACCGTACCTATTCATATATAAAAAATAGCGATTGTATGAAAAGCTAAGGAATAATAATCAAAAATAAATCATCAATAATTTTGTATTACGTGACGGGGTCCAATTGAAATATGTTTTTTATAATCAGCGATCACTTTGTAAGTTTATTGAAATTTAAGGGTCAAATCATTATTCTATAATATTCAGGAACTAAACTGAGAGTATCATAACTCAATGGCCAAATTGGAATTCATCATCTTTAACCTAATAAACTGAGATTTATTTGGACTTCTTACACAACTCGATCTGATAAAGCTGGTCTAATGCACAATTCGATCAAGAAAGAACGCAGATTGTTTCTTTCCCAGACGAATTAGGAAGTTTTGAAATTTGAGTTGGCCACCTCGTGAAATCAGGCTTTATGTATCATTTCACTTTGCACTAGGAAAGAAAAAGATCTGTTTCTTTCATTTACAATCTTTCTTTACCGTTTTACTGGGCCTATCCTTGGTATTGTTGCTGTTAGCTCACAAACAGAGTTCTGTAGCAAATATAGCATTGCATCAGACGACGAAAGGCTATCGGGGTAAGTTTTTAACTCTGGGATTATATGGGCATTCCTGAACAAACTTTTACCTGGAAAAGAAATGAATAAATATATCAACAGGAAGAAAAAATGAATAGCGAGTGACCTTTGATAGCCAGAATGGCCGCTCAAAGGTTCTGTTCTGTCGTTCTTACAAAACTTTAAGGTAGGTGTGTATACGTTGCGTTGATTAGGGAGTCCAGCCATGAATGCCACTGCTTGAGAAAAATTAAGTGGAGCACCATCTCAATCTGCTTGGTTTTGTTGCAATCACCGAATTGAACTTGATTTACCAGGCCCTAATAAATCATCACAATTTGCTCCCTCACAAAGGCACTCTTGAGGGTTTGCATAAAAATAATCTTCCTCTTTGGGTTTATCTGCGATAACCCTACGTCGAGTTGGCTGTCCCATCCTCTTCTCATGTGCCGATCTAACAGCCGCTGCAAACTCATTCCATGGGAGTGTCCCATTCTGATGCAAATCCAGCAACTCTACAAGTCTTTTACGGTCTAGAAGGATTGTCTTTTTAAACCCACGGTACCTGCACAAACACTAGTCAGGACTTCTGCAAGATGCTTCAATTGATATGATTTCTTTCCTTGGTAAAAGTGATACAAGATAAACACCCCATGAGAGAATGGGTGTTTGTACCTGCGGTGACCTTCCACAACTTTTGCCATGTTTCCATCATAGGTGGGAATGAAAGTGTCACTGGCTATTGAGACCATGAAATCGAGAGCAGCCATTTGAGATGAATGATTCTGGAATTGCTGCAGCTCCCCTGGATCTAATAGCATCTCCTTTCTCACCTGAAATACCCTTTGACATTGAGATAAAGAAGAAATATGCAAACATGCAGTCAAATGATGACAAACTAGATTTAATGATATGAAATTAGTTATTCACATGCATATTCTAGTTCATTGCTTTCAATAATAATCCAAAAGATACAGCTGCTTTGTAACTCCAGATTCAAACCCATCAGTTTGCATAGCAGGCCACAAGCAACGATCAATTGGATTCGACATATAATGTATTCTTCTAGACATTCTAAGTTTGCAAAGCATTTAGCCAGGTTTGCTGATATTTGTATAACACAACAGAAAGAATGGTTAGTAACTCACAATCCTCGGATATGCAGCTCTTAGTACCGCAAGTCTCCGTTCACTGCCGTATATCTCACCAGCTGCAATATATATCTGTGTGTCCTTGTCAAAACCCAATGCCAGCAAAATCAATGCTGTCTCCTCGGGTGTCAATGGGCATAAACCTTGTGATCTCCTCTCCTCAGACACTATCTCTTTATCTCTCCACCAAGGGTATGCATACCTAAATGGAATGTGCAAGTTCAATAAAAAAAATTATCACACTAAGGAATGCCACAGCAAAATGCAGCCACTTTGACTGCAAGTAAGAAACAGATAAAACAGACTAGTTATTCTGTCAAATATTTAGCAATGAAAACAATTCACTTGTATTCATTATCAAGTTACATATCTCCTAGTAACTACTAAATAAAAGGCAGACCTCTAATACAGGACCCGTGGCAACTAAGCAGAAAAAGAGTGATGAAGATTGAAGACAGACAGTGTTTTTCAGAACAAGACTGTTAGTGCCATTGTAAACTAGATACTGAAAAAAAAGAAGGCAATTTTTCAATACAACAAACCTTAAGTGCTTGAGCTCCTTAGCTTCTTCCTTGGTGCAGCCATGAGTGCAACCTGAGAAAGCCAACATGTCCATCTCATATCGCAGATGCAAGGCCACAAAAGGCCCCCTTTCCTTTAGAATGCGAACCAATTTGTACCCCAAAGATTCAATTTCAGGAGTGAATTTCAGTGCCTGAAAATTAACACGACACCTGACTTTCTGAAGATCAATTGAAATCCCATTGTTTGCCAAACGTGCATCTGTTTTATTGAAGTGCAACACCTTTCGCTTACTGAAAAGTGGCAAAATCTGCATTACCAGGTCAAAGTCATTAAACAAGAAGTATTATTAAGGAAAAATGGAAACATCATCATAAATTGAACATTCAGCCCCCATAGCTTAAATCTACTTTGAAAACCTTGAACCTCAAGACAAATAAATAAAACTAAACTTTCAAAGTTTATAAATCAGAACCACATCCCTAATACATTGTTACACAAGGGTTTAGCAGTGGCGTTGTACACAGTAATACTGTACTGAGAATCAAACAAAACTTCTAATTACCATATTCAGTGTGCTCAAATATTTTCATCTTAATTTTTTAACCATTAATTTTCTAAGTGCTCTTTACCCTAGTTGGCTAGATTAATATTTCAACACTTTATTCTGTAATTTCACATGCATATATATATATATATATATATATATATATATATATGAATGTGGAGAATCATAATATGAAGTCCAAAGAAAGAAGAGAAATGATTCCATTCTTTCTTTTTTCCCAGATGGGAAGTGACAGTTGTTTCAATTCATCATCCAATTCTGCATCATGGTTTAGGACATGCAAATCCCATGTCAGGGGAAACCCTGTATACAACTGGGAGAGAAGGAGATGATCTCCAGCAAACTATAGTTCTTAACTAACTGTGAAATTCTTGAAAGACTTTCACGACAATCTAGCAGATCTCAGAAGGATTATGCAAGAGCTTGGGAAAGCATCAGAACCTTCATTCTAAAGAGCTTATGCGATGTTCTCAGGTCAAGCAGCTAATCTGACGAGCAAAATTGAATCTATAATTCAGCATCTAAGAGCCCAGCTTTAAAATAAAGAACTTGCACACTCATCTACAGATTTTTACACTAACTGTTCAATGATGCTTGGTATAAACATACTTTCCACGGATTCAAGCTACTAAAAGTATTTATACCTGTTGCAGGTAGTATTTTTCCTGTGACCAACTAACTGGAGGCATCTCGAATACTCTGTAACCATATTTACTGTTAAATCTCTTTGGAAGCCTTCTGACAATCCGAACTTCATCTCTTAATGAGTCAATGAAATGCTTCACATCAAATATTTCCTCAAAAGTACTGCAGAAAGAATTTGTACAGTTAATATTACAGAACTGCAAAAGAAGAAAATATGATAGCATGCAAGAGCAGAAAAAATACCTATTGTCAGCCCAGAAAGATGTTTTATCAAGTTCCGGGACAACCAAAGTGAGATTCAAAAGCCTGGCAACAGCCACCATGTCGCAGATCTGAAATCCCAAACTAACCAATTTCAAAAACCTGAAGAACAATTAAAAAACTAGCAAAAGAATAAGTACAAACCGCAGATCGCATTTGATTCAAGCCACCATTGCAGGACACTTTAAGATAGCCATTGCTTGAATAGTTTCCTGCAAAAATTGCAGCTCTTGATGTCTTTGTAGATACAAAGAACCTAATGGTATCTATAAAACAAGACTTGGACTTCTGAGAGGTTCAATTTATTACAGCTTTAATTGCAGATGCATGTAAAACTCAAACATGAGAAGGTGTTTATACTTTTGGTGGACCTCTTTGAGAAACGAATTGGACCACCAAATCATGAACTTTAATTCAGAAGCCAGAATCAGTCACAGCAGAAAGCTCAGAGTTAAAACGGAACAAAGAAAATGGAACTTTTGGATTAAACAAAACTCTCATTAGAGCTCCCAGTGAAGCAGGAATTATGACTCAATTATTAGCACTGAAATTTATTTTCGAGAATTCTTAAATTGAAAGGCCAAAAAAAGATAAATTTATTGATTCCAAATCATGTCTAAACATCTTGCAGACCTCCAAACCACAGAAAGCAAATACTGAACTTCCACTACACCATAAAATCATGGATTCTTAAAAAAATTCCAAAACTCTACATTAGCTAAATAATGTAAGATTGCATATACCACCATACACCAGCAATCATAGAATGCCACGGGGATTGGGGTTAATTCAAAATATAGCAAAAAATATATTCTCTAACCCGTCAAAAGCAGAAAGTAACCACCAAAACCTACAAAAATCACATAGCTTTTCTTCTACTGAATACTCCACTTAACTAACTACAAATAATCAACAACTTGGTTAAAAACAAATTGGGCATAGACAAAATACCAAACCTTACTGCTACTTGCAATATATATATAAACGTAATCTCAACTGCCCCCCATTTCTTATAAACCAAGATCACAAACTGCAATGTCAGATTTCCCCGAATAAGAATTCAGAATTTAAACATGAGAAACCCCAGTTATTCCAGCTTTTTTCAAAAAATCAATAGTAAAAAATATAACCCTTTATAAATTCAAAATCAAAGCATCAATATTTTTTATCAGAAAAAAGAGAGGATAAAGAGTAAGGCCTTACTAAGAGGAAGGAGGGGAAGAGGATGATGAGGGGGTGTAACGAGGGAGACGGTGGTGTTGGCCATAAAACTGGGATGCCATAACTCTCCAACCGTAAGAAGCTGAACCAAACAGGTCCATAAAAGAATACTGGAACAAACCCTAATAAACCAAACTTGTAATCGCTTGGTTCTTGCAATGACTTTAGCCACCGGCGCTGCTATTTTCTCGCTCCTTACTCCGCTCTCAGATCTAGCAACCTCCATTTCTCTCTTTCTCTCCTCATCGCCTTCTCTTCATTTACAATAGACTACAACAGATAAATAAATAAAAATTTGATCGCTCTTGAATTTTAATTATTTTTAGAAATCAAAAGAAAATCCACATTGTGGAATGGAATCACAGTGCTAATTTTTCCTCCAAAAAATAAATAGATAGGATAAATATAAATGAAGGAAAAGATAAGAATGTTGTTATTTAAATCAAAAAAAAACTCAGGTATGAGAGGATCACGAGTCGATCAAATCTTTCAATTAGTTCACACTTCACACGATAGGAAAGAGAGGGAAAACAGTGCGAGGAGGGGGAATTCACGAGGAAAAATTAGAAGGAGCGGATAAATCAAATTAAAATTATATCTCAACGAACAAACTCCAAACAAAACAAAAAAAGAGTTCTTTTCAAAAATTGGTTTCTGCTCGGGAATATCTTATCAAATACAAATTTAAACACAAATAAATATATGTATTTTTTAGGATAAATCAGTGATAGATAATGCAGGGATTGTTTGATAAGTTTGTTAGTTTAATCAGTTACGATGATGTGCTGAATAACTTTATCTTGTGCTTAGTATTCCTATGACGTATACACCTCGGTAAATAAAAATAAATAAATAAAGAGTTTTTTCATCGTGTTGCTGTTGACCAATGTTATATTTTAGAGTTGAACTATACTCCTCGGTAAATAAAAATAAATAAATAAATAAATAAAGAGCTTTTTCATCGTGTTGCTGTTGACCAATGTTATATTTTAGAGTGGCTGATGATTCAAGATTAACAGCTATGACGAGGTCGTTTTAAAGGGAAACGAGATCGGTTTCTTGAGTTACGAACTCGTCATCCCTGCAATGAACGTCAAAGTTTCTTGAGGCAGACTAAGTATTAGCAGTTAATTTTTTATTTTATTTTCTTGTAATTATCATCCCGCACCACATTATAATATATATATATATATATAATAGTAGTTTGGGAGTATGTTTCTGTCTCTGCAATATTTATTTTTTTGGTAGTATATGGATGCTTTTAGGGTTTTTTATGATTTAACATGTCATTGCATCTCGATAAAAAAAAATGATGACATGTGCATGATATCTGTCAGCACGCGACCATGTCTCCTTCCATTCTACAGGCCCGTGAGGGTCTTTTAGATGGTGTTTGACGGTTCAATATGTGATTTCATTTAATTATATAGCCAAACACAATTATAAAATATATTAAAAGAGGTCAGT
Source organism: Salix viminalis (assembly GCA_029228465.1). NCBI lineage: Eukaryota > Viridiplantae > Streptophyta > Magnoliopsida > Malpighiales > Salicaceae > Salix > Salix viminalis. The sequence continues at coordinate 4,878,360 of CM055435.1, forward strand.
GTTTCATTGTAGATCGTGAGTAAAAATATTGTGGATTATAATAGTGTATTTTGGGGACGGTTTGGTTTTCGGTTTAGCCGGTTCGGTTGGTTTTCTGGTTTCTTAATTTTTTTTATCATTATTTGTACAGTAAAATAACGTTTTTAGCCCTCGAAAAAGACAAAAAAAAAAGGTTTACGGGAGGAGGGGCTCTGCGGTAATTGTACATTTTCAGTTCGGTCCAGTCCGATCCGCCACACCTTTTTTTTTTTTTGAAAATGGCTAAATACGGATATAGTCATAATAAGATAAAATTGATGACTAGTCATAGGGGTATCCCAATAATTGACCGCCATTTTTTTATTATTTTTTTTGAAATACTGTCGGCGCGTGCGGAACACGCGACCGATAATAATTCCACCTCACGCATTGTTAAGGTGGCGCGTAAGGGCTGCTCAGGTTGACGAAATTGAGCTACCGGCGTCTCTGTCGAAGCGCCTCCGCGTGGTCTTCCTCCCAGTGTGGCTCGTTTCATCATACAGTCATCGTGGAACGCGGTGGCGGCCAATTAAAAGTTGTTTTTTCTGTTTCTCTCTCTCCTGCATGCAAAAGTACAGGAGAGCCCCTCAGTTTTGTTGCTTTTTGCACTTCAGTCCCTTTACTTTTAATTTTGTGTATGGTCTTGATTTTTGCTATATAAGTTTTGATTTAGTTTGATTGAGTCCTTCGATTGAAATTAATTAAAAATGTTAATGTTTCACTTCGGTTCTCCTTTTTTTAAAATTTCTAGATTGAGTTTAAATAACTTAATATATCCGGTACAAAAGTTTTAAAATTTTTTTTTATTTTGTCCTTTGATTGAAATTGATAATATATTTGATTTTTATTTTAGCCCTTTATACTTTTTAATTTTTGATTTTAATCCCTATATTCTTTTATATTTCTAGAATAGTCTCTATTTTTGTCCATGTATATATAAGTGTGCCCTTAGCTTTGGTTTTTAATTTTTATTATTTTATTATTTGTTGAGGTGGTATTTTAAAAAGAAATATTAGCTCTTAAATATTTATTTTGTGTCTATAATCATTTGAAAATTGATATTTTTTTGATATGATGATTGTTTATTAATTACTCATGGTTTATGAACTATCTGACTCTGTTCTTAAATTTAAATTGACTAATTGACTCTGTTCTTAAATTAACACAGGGTTTTTATTGTACTTCTCATTGCAAAACACTATTTACACTATTGTTTTCAATCCATATATATTATTTTATTTTTATCATTTAATATTATATTTGTTTTTATTGGGTTATTATACTTTTATGACATTGATAACTAGGTTTTGTAGTTTAACTCAGTTGATTGTTTCTAGTGAACTTCTTTTTTCTACTTTTACTATTTAAATTTTTTATACTAGAACAAATATTAATAATATTTTTTTTTCTTAAAAGTTTTTAATCGGTTTACGTTTCATGATCACGAGGAGAACCACAAAGGAATAAAAACGATAGAAAAATGAGAAGAAAAAAGAAAACCTCAAGAGCGATCTTCAAGTGAATAAAAGCCAGGGAATAATTCTTCTGGTATCAAATAAACACACACGATCAATGGCTGTTTTAGCTCAGTGAGTAGACAAAGGAGGGTTTTTGGGAGTGTTTTTCAAAAATATTTTTGAAAAAGTTTGAATTTTTTATTTTATTTTTAAGTTTAAATTAATAAAATTTGATGTTTTTAAATTATTTTGATGTGCTGATATCAAAAATATATTTTTTTTTAAAATAAAAAAAAATATTTTTAATATATTTTTGAACAAAAAATACTTTAAAAAACAACCGTAATCACACTCCCAAACTATGCTTAAAGACTTCTATAAACTTTTTAAGTTATTTTTTATTTAAAAATATAGAAAAATAATATTTATTTTTTATTTTTTATAATAATATGTCAAAATGACTTGGAAACATGAGATAATTAATTCAAAATAAAAAAAATATTTTTTTTTAAAAACGTTTCAAAACATATAAACAAACAACAAATGAATTGATGATTTATTCATATATATATATATATATATATATATATATATTTTACAAAATCCTTTTTTTCCTGCCTTTACACTCGTCTCCGAAAATTAATACTAAAGAAAAACAGAAACCACGAGCTCCGTTTCGTAAATCCCGTCCAACAAGGCTCGGTACAGAGGGAGAGGCCCAACAAATCCAGATCGCAGGGCTTTATTACAGCTATTAAACACCAATGTCCTGCACGAAGCAAACTAGACCGTTTTATTTATTATTTTGTATCGTTACGTGTTTGCAACCAATCAAATACTACCAGCTGTCAATAACTCAACCGCTGCCCTGACCTCCTCCTCTTGCTAGCAAAACTGATTACCGATTCGCCTCATTACAGCACAAGGAAACCTAAAAGAAAGAGAGAGAAAGAAGAATACCCAAAAACTGAAACTAGTCCATCCAAGAGTTTATAAAACAATCTGAGCTCGTAAACAGCTGCTGTTCCTATGTCGAGATCCAACCTTTATCTCCTTCTGATAACAACTGTAATCGGGCTTTTATCCTCTACATCAAAATCACTTCGTTTCGAGCTAGAATCAGGACTCACGAAATGCATAGCAGAAGACATCAAAACCAATTCTTTGACTGTTGGAAAGTACAGTATTGTTAACCCCCATGATGGCCAGCCCTTGCCCGAATCACATAAACTCACTGTCAAGGTAAGATTATTTAAAGAGACCCCTGATTTCCTTTTCAATTTTTTCTGGCTGCTTTAGAGTTTGTAATTTTGTTTTGTTTTTTACTGGTGCAGGTAACATCGAGTTATGGGAATAGCTATCATAATTCAGAGCGTGTGGAATCAGGGCAGTTTGCTTTCACGGCGTCGGAGGCAGGGGATTACATGGCGTGTTTCTGGGCTGCGGATCACAAGCCACCAGTGACTTTGAATATTGATTTTGATTGGAAGACTGGTGTGGCTGCTAAGGATTGGACCAATGTTGCCAAGAAAGGCTCTGTTGATGTAAGTCAACCTGCTTTATGGATCCGTTTTTTGCCGTTTTAATTTGTTTTTTGTGTAATAGCCAAAATTTTCATATACCATGAGTAAGTGTTAGGTATTCTATTACGAAGGGAACAAAGCTGTCGAGTTCAAGGCTAGTCTGGGCTTGGTTTTAGTTGATTGATCAGAGTAAATTCTCCTATTTTAGTTCTCACATGGAGGGTTATCAGATGGATGGTGATCTCACACTATAAGATTAGGTGATGTGCAGTACTAAAGAGATGTTGTTTTAGGCACCCAAGGAGCCTAATGCATGGCTATGAAGTGGTAGCTCCAACCCAGGTGGAGGTAAGAAGGAATAAGCGGTGCAGAAAAGATGGGGATTCTCTATAGAACTAAACTATCGTGTGTGCTTCATTCACACGACCCTGACATGGCCACCTGACATTTTTGTAAGTAGTGCGTTACTGGGTGCTATAGGAAAATTTAAGTGGACTTCCATGGCGAGCAACCAGTCTTCTAATAGCAATGCTATTTAGAATGGCCTATAGAAGAACTATGTCATATGCAAGAATGGCATGAATAACCGGGAATTCACGTGCCAGATTGGAGAGGAATAACAAGGATGGTTTTAATGGCAGGCATATAATCTTGTAGAATCACATAGGAGGTGAAGGAATTGCAGTTTTAGAAAAAGTTATTAGAGTGGTTTTCTAAAATTCAGCAGTCTAGAACCAGTCTTTTGGTTCAGCAAGTTGAAATCCACAAGACTTTGATTTAACTAAAAAAAAAGATACATGCCCCATAATCAAACCCGCTGTTGCTGATACATTGTTAACGGCTCTTTCTTTGTCTTCTTCTATAACCCAAGCTCTCGCCTATTGTAGCAATACTTCCTGCCTAACAGCTGACTTTCAAGCAGCCTTTCATCTCTTTGCTGAGTTTGAAGCTGAAGGCTATTTCCCTTTTTTTTTATTAACAACTTAAAGTGGTTATCTAATGTATAGCATTGCAACCTCCAGGATCTATCACTTAGCTTTAAGTTGGACTATCAAACACCATTTGTGCTTTGCTGTTTGAAGCTGTTCAGCATCAATATGTCGTGGTTTGCTGAGGCGGACAGTCTCCAGTACTTGTCATCCATTGTTTCATAGTATCACTCTCAAATAAAATCATTGACGTCTTTTGATACCGTGTTATGTTTCACCAATTCTACTTTAAGTGTCAGGCTCGAAACAATGAAATATTCTTACCCAATTGCATTTATCTTTAACACCAGGTTATGGAATTGGAGCTGAAGAAAATGTATGACACAGTCATTTCCGTTCAAGAGGAAATGAATTATCTTCGTGGAAGGTGACTCCCCATTTTCTTGATCGTAACAATAGAACTCTTTGGTAACATAATTAATGTTTGTTGCAGAGAAGAAGAAATGCAAGATCTGAACACATCTACTAATGTAAAAATGGCGTGGTTGAGTTTTCTTTCCATTGTCGTGTGTTTATCAGTGGCAGGCTTGCAAGTGTGGCACTTGAAGACTTTTTTCCAGAAAAAGAAGCTCATTTAGTTTATATTTTCTTAACAGCCATCCCTTCCTTCCCCCCCCTGTAAAATGTTTCACATGATAATATTTCGAGAAAGAATAATTACAGGTTAAATGCGACTTTGGCCGGCTGTTCACGAATTCTGAGCTATCTAGTGTACAAGTAGTGTTCCTGATATCAGGGAAGCATCTCTTTGTAATTCTTTTAGATTCGTGGTCAACATCAACTGTATTTGTAGAATTGCACTTCGGGCAAGACCAAGTGGGCTGAGAACACAGATTTTTTCCCCCCTGCTTATTTTTAATTATGTATGAGCCCCTTGTTTGACAACGGCTAGTTCTAGAACACGGTGGCGATTGGCTCCGAGATGCAGCAACTGCAAGTATTCACCAGCTTTTTGTTTCACTCCGACCTAGTGATCGCTATAGTGACAACTTACTCGGGATTCCAGCGGTCAGGAAAGGATAGCTTTCCAGCTTAAGACAAAGAACCAGAGACTTCATCGTCATTCACCCCACCCCACCCTCTTAAAGATGAAGGCCTGGCCTCTGGTGATTTATTTCCATGAGATCATGTATAGTGAAATGCGCGACGGAAACACAACCAGGACTGCTTCTATTTGTTTATTTTCGTTAAAGATATTTGGTGAGACCCCGCAAGGAAGTTGAAAAGAAAAGGAAGCTTCAGTTTGTTCATAGTCGTGCACACAGCAATCACGTTAGATTACTATACCGTAAATAATCCACTAGAAAAAATATGAAATTCAACGAGATCGAAGCCCAGCATTTTAAACTTGCACAAAACACAACCTAGATGCTTTTAGAAATCCCTGGACATGGAATATTGCCGATTGTCATGTCTTGCGATAAGAAAACAAAGGACTGAAAAAAGACGGGTCAGATAATGATACATTTTATACGCAAGTTAACTGAACGATATAAGCGAGGGCAGTTTATGGGAAACCAGTAACAGCAATAACAATCACAATCAACTTTGGTAAAATCTATCCACAACACCTGCACAATCTTGAGTACAGGATCTGACTGGAAAGAATAGTAAATGGTCAGAATACTTGACCATGTCATTGTGCTCCAAGCTATGGATTGAATAAATGCCAGTGATGATCTGGCGGTAAGTTTTCCTTGATCTTTTCAAGTCTCTTAATAATTTCTATGAAAGTAGGTCTTTTATTCATGTCAGCAGCCCAACACTGATCCGTCAACCTAAGAACATTGAACAGTAAGGAAATTAGAAACCAAACATTTCAAATTTCTGACACCTCAAATGACATGTCAGTACATACACGAAGCATTTTTAGTATAATAGCACACTTTTCATAGGATTTGACATGAACTGAGATTTCAGTGTAAGCCAGTTCCAGTTAAAGAAAGATGCTGAAAGGTATACATAATTTTAAGATAAAAATATTCCTCACATCTAGAAGAAGATGCAACACTTGATTTTAATTGAACAAAGAGCAGAGGAAACAGTACAGATTTGATAATTATTAGCCACCAGACCTAACTTCATAACTATATCTGTACCTTCCTTTCCTCTATTAGTAGCTAAACCATAAAAATATAACATCACAGGTAACTATCAGAATTACTTAAACCATGAAACTTGTTCTTTTTTTGACAAATTAGATTGGCTTCTCAGTTATTTTAATCCATCAAGACGTGAGGTTTGGTTTACTGGCTTTGGAAGATGTCAACTGATTTCAACTTTGCTTTCCTTCACATACATTTACCAACAGTAGTTATAAAAACAATTTTTGCCAAGTGCAAATTTATTAACTTCCCTCATGAAATGTAATGCCTCTTTAGATTATAGTAGGTATATATAAACCATGCATGAGGCTTGCTTTGTGATTGGATTCATTTCAGAAATGGCGTATGTTACAGTGGTATAGGATGTGGAATTTATGGTAGACCTACCCAGACAGGAATATAGATATAAATGAATGAATGGACTAAGAGCATCTCAAATTTGACTTACTCTTTGAGGCTAGAGATATTAAATCCTTTGGAACGGAATGTTGGCCTGTGTCCTTCTGCCACATACTTGGCTGCTTCATAAGGCTCAAAATCCGAAAAAGGTGGCTCCCCTTCAAGCATCTGCAAAGAAGAATATAATGCATTACAACCTGCTTTGAATACCTTCTGTAGTTTTTACACTGAACAGAACCACAATTACCTCATATAGTATCATCGCAAAAGAGAAAACATCAACTTTCTTATCATATTTCCGATGCTTGAAAACTTCAGGAGCCATATACCGGTCTTTTGTTTGTTAAGAAAAAATGGAAGAAAAAAAGTAAGTAAGAGATCACTTTCTATTCATTTAATTTTTGCAAAAGACACTCACAACTTCCTGTCTCGCCAGTCATTTTGTACACGTCATGTGAGTTTTGAACCTTGACGAGCTTGCTTAGACCGAAATCTCCAACTTTCAAATGGTCTGCATTGGAGTTGACTAAAAGAACATTCCTGAAATTTAGAGAAAAATATTAACAGGTAAAAAAGAATGGGTGCTGTAAATATCAACTAAATATTCTCAATACTGGAAGGGTTTAATCATCCAAGAAATATATTTTGCACGCTAAATCTGTTAGCCACGGTTCTTCAAATAGGAAGGTGAATTTAAGTTGTCAGTTAAAGCAAGGAAATATTAGCTAAAGGAGAACAAAGAGACATAATTATATGTCCACATGATTTAAAAATATAAATTGAACTCACCTTGGTTTTAGGTCTCTGTGAACAATGACATTTGGTTCATTGTGAAGATATGCCATGCCTCTGGTCATATAATAGACAGGGCTAGATTAGCATAACAGTTAAAGTCAATACAGTTGGATCTGTTTCTCAAATAAAAGTATTTGTGCAGCTTCAAATTTTCCAATGCTTTGTTTTCCAAATTTTCCAATCCTTGTCACAAAATAAAAAATAATTATTGGCTATGTTAGCAACTAATTAGGATCCTCAAGAGATTTGTAATGATACATGTTAGGTTCTTTAATGTTGATAAAATTTGTAAAATCATGGATAAAATTGTGCACTGGTAAAATTTCTTGAAAATTTTCAGTGTTGCCAAACATTGTGAAACATTTTCTAGCTTGTTTTACATGTCACAGCTAAATAGTGCAAAATAATTGATTTTACAAGAAAACATTTTTCCCAGGAAAATATTTTACGAGAAGCAAACATCCCCTTAGTTTACACCTAAAAAACAAAAACATGGTCTAGCAACGAACGACAGACCAGATATACAAGTAGAAACGTCTTGCATCCCAAATAGTAAATAAAGAATGATAGAAGCTTATATATACCTGGAAATGTCCAATGCAAAGTTTATGGCTGCTAACGGACTTAGCGCACCCTTTTCCTTGAGGTGCTGATGAAGATCACCCTGTGTCAGCACATGAATGGATTAGAATGGCTTAGAAAGTTAATCAGTGATCTGAGCTTTTTCAGAAGGAATCCAAATTTGGAATAAGAAGCAGATATTGACTATACCCCCCGTAGATATTCAGTAATTAACATAAGGGGCTTCCTCTCAGTGACAGCTCCCAGAAACTGGACTATATTAGGATGGCGAAGTTTGACCAGCAAAATAACCTCATGCCTGAAGTCTTGACTGAACCAGTAAAGTTAGAGATAAGTAAGCAAATTGACAATACAACAAATTAGAGTAAAAGAAAGTGAATTGCAGCAACAAAGAGCACCGGATTGATCAATAGAAATTCTCTCTTGATATCAATAGATACCGGGGGGTTGTCAATTTCAGTAGAAATTAGAATATCATCTAGAATAAATTCCATCCTTTTTAGCGTGAAAAAAATAATACTGATCCTATCTTCTATCTGGTTCTGATTTGATTGCTGTCATATGGTTCATAACATAGCATAGCATAAATAAACAGGAAAAAATAAGACGGAAAGGTAAATTATTGATCAAAGTAAGAAGTCCATATGATAAGCCCAATTGTTGATGTCATTTTTTATTTTAGTTCTTACATCAAAAATCATGTTAAGAAATTTTTATTTACAAGGAAAAGGATGTTTCACAAACACAAGAAGGGTTATCTGCAGCTGTAATACAGGTGCACAACTCAACAAATAGAAAATGTTGCAAAGAAAGGACTTACATCACCATTCTATCATCTGAGAGGGATGGAAGAATGCGTTTGACAGCTACCGGTGTTCCACGCCAAAAGGCTGTCAAAATCTCACCAAAAGATCCCTATCATATGAAGCTACAATTAGCAGAAACTCTTGCAGATAGATTCAGATAAAATAATCGAAGAACTTCTAAGTAGTGCCCCAAAACTCAAGCATTTGATATTAACGTGAAGCAAAGAAATCAAACGCAAAAATATACACCAACAATGTAAAATTGAAAAGGAGAACATATTAATAGCCAAAACTGCTTGAAGACCATCTAGCCAAAAAAGTTTTACCACTATTAAAGTCAAGAACAAGCTTAATTTTGGGTAGAACATATAATTTGCAAGATTAGAACAAAAAGATAATTTTATCATAATAGAAGGCACTGTTTAAAAAAAACATTAACATATTTATCAAACTGCAGAGCATATTTTCTACCCAAAATTGTTTTATTAATGTCCACTAAAACTTGACAGGATTGACAGTCCAAAAATATTAAATAAGGATTTCCTAATTATACTCTAAATTATTAACACAAATAGGCTGTTAACTAAACACATTCTAATAACCTGTATAATCAACCAAGAAATAAAATCAAACCTTTCCAATAATGTTTGAGTTTGTGAAGTCCAGCTCAGAAGGTTCAATTTCCCAGTCACACTTGTTTGGTAGAGGGGGTGGAACAGGCTTTGGTTCATAATGACTTCCATTTTGGCCCTGCAATTTGAATTAACCACGTTAGCTCTTATAAGCAATTAAAAGATGGAATGAATGATATAAATTATAATTGTATAAACTATATGACAGAAAAACACAGCATATGGCATAGGAGCACTGTGAATGAACATGAAATGGCTGTTTTACACAGATACTCGCAACAAATCACCACAGTGAATCACTACACATTATGTACTGCTGAATGGAAAGAACCAGATAACCAAAAAAGTCAATACTCAATACCAACACAGAAGTACCACTCAATACCTGCCAGTCTTGAGGCAACTTCCTAGGCTGGACAATACTTGAGTGATAAAGCAAAAGATACAAGGTTTTTCCTCTTTATTATATCGTGCTAAGTAATTTGCTAGCGATTAATCCACCAATAAATGCCCACAAGCAAGAGCTACATATTTTTAAGTGTACCGGTAGATTTATATAATAGTAAACTGCCAAATATGACAGATCACATTAGAAGTGGCTATCTAAAACTCCCAAATCCCTAAAACAATACGTTCGATGCTATGAACTGAAACAATACGTTAAAAATTGCCCAGAAACAAACCTCCAAACCTACAGATGCTAACACTATACATGGTGAAAACGGGGAAACAACGTGGCTACATTCTTAGAGCAACTCTTGCTGATCGAAGAGTAGACAAATGTATCCTCAAGAAACAAAAACTCTTAATTTTATCATTAATGAAACCAAGAAACATGTGCAAGTAAGGAATTGGAGAAGAGACACTATCTATACTCACATATGACAAGCCACCGTATGATTTTAAAAGTTCAATCATGTTGTGCTTTTTTGCGCCTTCTGCATCAGCTAGCGGCTGCAATGACAGGCAAATCCAATTTGACATGACAAATTCTCAACTACAACCATTACAAATAAACTTCCAACGCATATCAAAGCGACGCCGACAGATAAATGAAACGGCATCCATATGAGCAGGAAATTATACGTACCGTATTTTTCCAGCGATCTTGGGCATTGACATCGGCTCCAAAGTCAATCAAGCACTGAGCGATATCGATCCATCCATGGAGAGATGCCACGTGGAGCGGAGTCCGGTTATCGTAATCCATAGCGCGAACGAGAGATGGATCTTCCTCTAAAAGTTTCCGGACGGCAGCGGCATCGTTTTGGTGAGCGTGCCACAGTATCAACGACGTCCTGCTCACTCTCGCTTTCTCCTTCTGCTTGTCCGTCGTCGTCTCCGACGATGAAGAAGAAGATCCAGCCGTCTTAGTATCGGCGGCGGATGACGGGGTGTCGGAGCTCATGAGAAGGAAGAAGATCGGAATCGGAAGAGTGATTCTGTTTTTTATGGTTTAGCGAAGGGTTTTTTTTGTGCGCGCGTGTGTTTGGGATTTTAGAGGAGAGTGGGAAATGGAGAGATATAATATAAGGGGGGGGGAGGGGGTCAAGAAAGGTGGAGGTTTGTATCCGTTATTCCGGTTTTTAGTTTTTTACCTTTTCAAAAAAACAACGATTAATTCGTGAAAGTCCACGGGCCATACTCGATTAATCGTTGTTGTTTTTTTGTTTGCTTCCTCTCTCCGTTATTTTCTTTCTTTTCCTACAATCATCTCGGCGGTCTACATTTTACACTCTCGTATGGCCCGTGGACTTTCATGAAAGATTTCTTACAAATTATAATAATATGTGTTAATTAACTAAATACTGTTTATATTTATAATTAAGTAAAACATGAATTACATCACATGCTTCATACAAAAAACAAAATCTTGGTGGTTGGGATGATTGGCTAGCGTCATTACATTTTCCAGCCCAACAGGTTATCGAGTTGATAATTTTGTTATATATATATATATATAAAACAATTTATAAACTAGATGACTTGTCCACTCGAGATCTAATAATGCTAAATTTCATATCGAAATGGACTGAGACGTGATCTACTAAGCTGGAATCGATTTTATTTTTAAAAAATACTCTATTTTAAGAAAATCCAAAAATAATATTATTTTAAATTAACATGATTTAGTCATGAAACGAACTTATACTAGTCGTCGGCGAAACCGGGTTCTATAACTGTTGTTGAGTGGCCACGTCGGTTTCCAGAGATCTAGCCGTGTGAAAAGGAAAAGAAAGCATTGCCTAGCAGCTTCGTTTCTGTTTGAACACATACACTGACACATCTCACTAAGACTTTTCCATTTCAACTCCCTTGTTGACAGATAACATTCCTTAAATGTTGTAGTTTGTAATTCATCGACAGGTGCTGAAATAGAGCAGAGTGAAGCGAGATGAGCAATGCATAACAAGTAATGGTAAATGAGTATTAAAAAAAGGAATTATTAACATTTCTTGAACGGTTATTTTTTTTTGGATGATTATGATTTCTTAAAACAATTGAGAGTATACTATAGTAATTAATTCTAATTTTCAACATAGTAAATATTAATGTTAAAAAGAATAATATAAATCATATTCTAAAGCATCATCTAATAACTTGAGTTTTTAGACAAGATGATTTTTTAATATAGTATTAAAACCTTGTTGACTCAACAATCACATGTTCGAATCTCATTATCCTAGACCAATACAAGTTTCAAGCCCAAGAAACTTTTATTTGAAAGAATATATTAAATAATAATATAAATCATGTTCTGAAAACTCGTGTAGAGTCGTGTTTTTTCTAATTTATCTCCGGTTGCAATATTCATCAATAATTAGATTGGGTGTTTCATAGTACTATTATTGTGACCATTGAAAAAAAAGAGAGAACATGTAAATTATGTTCCTTTATATAAATTGCTGGCATTGATGTACAATACAGTATTTACTTCCAATCTTCAAACTCCCTTAGCATAAGATCCCAATCATAGGCGCCCGACCACTTTGAGGTTCACACCGAGTCCTCTTGGTCCTCCAGGGACCGCTGACGAGCCCTCAAGTTAAGCTCGAGGCTTTGAGGTAGAGGTGGTGTCCTGCCACGTCGGAATAAAACAGCAAGAGCTCTCATTTTCTGACAAAGATCAAACACCTGCGGGAGAAGTTGGGAAAATCATTACAGATCTACATTCCATAACGACAGTTGGTGGGTGAAAAGTTTGCTCGGGACTCTTACTGAAGAGGCTTCGATTTCTGCAACACCCTCACAACCTTTACCTCCTCCCTGAAGTAAATCACAATATCTTACAGCTTCATTTTCATCTTCAAAAACCTGCAACAAGAGTGGAGAGATAGCATCTTAGACCAAGCAGCCAGAGATTCAATGGGGTCTCAATTAACAAAAAAGGGAGGCCTGCTTTGACAATTCACAGAGAGTGCATGCAAGGCATCCTACTTTCCAGTGCATCTCGGGGGATAGAAGTGAGGACTAATACTTTTTACTGTAGCTTGTGACCACCGATAGGACTCGTAAGATGTTCAGTGATGCTAGCAGTTATAAGAGAAATGGATGCAGGCAATACCAGGTGCTAATCTTGCTCAAACATTCTATTAGTTTTGCAGAAAATTTAACAGGTAAAATAAACTAACACTTACAAGCACTCCGTCCCTGACATCCTCCACGAGCATCTGGAACTTTGTTCCTCTTCTCGACTGTTTAGCCTGACTTCCTATTTCAGACCTCCACTTTCCTCCTTTTGAAAACAGAAGCCCAAGCTCCTTCTCGACTTCACTGATTCACAAGTAAAAACTGAGCTTTGGCTCCGACAGTACTATCAGTTACTCAAAGAGAATAAATGCATTAAAAAAGCTTAAACCTGCGATTTGTTCGAGTTTTCATCGTGCACAACTGGTTTTCTCTTTGAGTAAGTACATACACAGGTTTTGAGGTTTCTCTCCATGGATTGGCATCCAGCACTGAATAAGAATGAAAAGGAAGAGATTTGATGAAACTTGATGAAAAAGAAAACAAAGATTTCAGACATTAATACAACTACAGATTTACTAGAAGCATAACATACAACATTATGTAATCATGTATCCATTTACCAACTAGCTTTGTCCAACTGGTAGTGACCTCCTCTGTAAATCAGGAGGTCAAGGGTTCAACTCTCAATGAGGGATTTATGCTTCTAAAATTCACTCATAAGATAAAAGTAATCATGCATCCACGAAACAACCTTCAGAGTTCAGACATTAATGAGCATCCCCATATAGCTTAATACATGAAATACTCAAATTAAAGTAAGGAATATCAGACATTGATGAAAGCAGTACTTCTCTGCAAGTGCAAAACATATCAAACAAAAGATGTTAAATACCTACAGAATCTAGCATGCTTCAGGGAATGCCAATTTTATTGTGTGTCTTAATGTAATAATAATGCTAAAAATATATGTAGTTAGTCCAGCAGCAGCATGTGTTTAAGATGTTTTCTTAAACTGTATACCTTGAACATCAATTTCATGGTGGTCAATGAACATAAAACATAACCACTTGTCTTATTCTATTAATTCAAGAACGTGAAAGAAAATATTATCCCGAGAGAAGATGAAAAGGAAGAATTATTGATTAAGCTGATTTATATAAGCTAACACTCCTGTTTAAATCTGCAGATCACCAGATAGCATCAGAATTATGCTGAGGGCATCAATTAAGCCACTAAGAAATTAGGGCAGAAGATTTTTTCAATTTTTTTCTTCATTTTTGTAGAGTGATAAAAATGATAACTGCTGAACCAATAAACTCGTAAGCACCATGGCTCGAGGTCAAAGAAGAATCCACATTAATCAGTGCCGGAACCTAGAGGATTTAATTTTCAATTGCAACTCTTTCATATATAGGTAGGCAACTACTCAAGATTGAGTCGAGTCATTCACCAGCAAAGCAGAAACAATTATCCCACAAAAAAGGAAGGAGAGATCAAAGCACCTCCCTCAAATCGCAAGTTTGGTAAGTAGAAAAAACATTACATCATTCAATCTAAATGAATAAGAAAAAGGTCACATAAATACCTGCAGATTTGTCAAAGATATCGATTTATTTCACAAGAACAAAACCCCAACTAGTTTTGGATTTAGGCACGGTTGTTGTACAAGAACAAGAACACAAAATCTCTCCCAAGAAAAAAAATAATCTATGATTCAATAGAACAGAGGAATCAATATGATCTGCAGAATCCAAAAGGTTGTGATGTAATGCTTAATTCGAGTCTAAAACACTTACAAACACTAATGAAGAACACATGCATGCAGTCGAAATTAAACCATTAACATGCACCGGAACAGAAGTGAAAGCGAAAAGCACAGGGAAAAGTCTCGGCTACCTAGAACCAATTTTGTCGACAGAATATGGAGAAAGGCAAGAATTACACAGCAAATAAAGAGAAATGTAAGGAGAAAGGGGTAATTAGTGAGGTGACTACCATCATAACTGCTACTGTCAAAACTCTGTTGAAGATGTCTACGCATATCATAAGCACGAGACGAAACCTGCTTCACAAACTCATTTGAAGTCCCTGGAATTGTGCCATCTAAATGAAGCGCTCTCTCCACTTCCTCACTTCCATCATCGTTGCTGTTGTCTTCTTCTTTTGCATCTCCATCTCCATCTCCACTTCCGCTCGCTAATCTACAAGAGACTCGTCTCCTTGATCTACTACTTCTTCTAGAAAATTCGAGAGGGTGCGATGCTGAGGAAAAGGAAGAAATTCGAGGAGGAAGAAGTTGACGATTATTAGCGGAGAAAGATGATGACTTTAAAACTCGACGCCGCCGTAGAGGGAGAGGGAGAACCATAGAAGGAGAAACTGAGGTCAGTGAATCCATGAATATTAGCTACTAGCTTTGATCTCTCTCTCTCTCTCTCTCTCTCTCTCTCTCTCTGTTATTGTTACAAAAAAAAGAGGAAAACAAGTTTAGACTAATGATTATTCTTGAGTCCAATTATATGGTCGAACACGTGGTGAATTAAGAGAGAAAAGTAACCGGGAATTCTCGGCGTGACAGGCTCTGTAACTGAATCGGCGAGCCTTACAAGGAACAAGGAAAGTTTGCTTTGTGAATCTGATTTTCCTTCCCCTTTCCCCTGTGATATTTTTTCAGTGCGGTGGGTCCAGGAAGCTTTGGGTCTGTGTGAAGATTTCGTTTGTCCACGTGGTTGAATCTTATGATAGTTGTAGACGCGACTCGATTTCTATTCCAGCCTGCGCTGTTGGCCCAATAGGGCCTTGTTTCAGTGGTTAAAGCCTTTTGAAGATTTGAAGTAGGAGACACGGCCGACAACTACTGGGCCCAATGTGCATTTGATCTCATGTAGTTGAGCCCGTACATTCTACGAGGAGAGGCATATTATGTGCCTTTTCTTTCTTTCTTTCTATTTGCTTTGGTTAATTACATTTAGTATATTTGAAGTTGATTTTTTAAAATATTTTTATTTAGATATTTATTAAAATAATATATATTTTATCTTTTAAAATTTCTTTTCGACACGAAACTATCCAGAAAAATACTTTTAATTTTTTTTGAAAAACAAATATTTATTTCTTTTAAAAAATAGGTTAAAACTCAATTATCAAACATTTGCTGATTTCTTCACCTCGTGTATCTTTTTTTAAAAAATTACACGTCCTAAGGAAAGGAACTTCAAGCGTGAAAGAGAATGGGTACGACTCGATTAAAATCTTTGCTGTCTTCGTGTTCCAATTTACCTGTGGAAAACTGGAAATCAATCCGATAGGGTTAATGATAACCCATGAAAATCAATTTGAGAGTGTTTTAGGGTTTTGAAAATGACAATAAAAATAGGGTTGAAGTTATTACACAAGCGCAACCTCAATTAATTAACTAGTTGCTACACGAAATTAGCACGGGAAAACATTACTTAGATTGATATCAATTAACTCATTGGTTACGAAGAACTAAAGCAACTAACCAGTTCCTCGGTGTTTGACATATTTTTGAAAAGTTTCTTTGCAAAAAAATATTTTTTTATTTTAATATTTTTAGATCATTTTCATATCAAAAATAATTTTTTAAAAATAAAAAAATATAATATTAATATATTTTAAATAAAATATACTTTTAAAAATAGCTTCAATAAAAAACATTTATTCATATTTTTCTTTTTCAGAGAGGTGACACCCTCAAAGAACTGCAATTGACTACTACAGAAAAATGCAGAATTTAAGGGAAGAAAAAAACTGTGGAATTCAAAGGGAGGGGAGATGGTCGACAGCGTCACGTTGGAGTGGAACAGCCGCCACGCAGATGCTTTAATGGAAGCCCCCCGTCGAGACACTTTCGGAGAAGCCTAGGACGACTGTCATTGGATGTTGGAGAATCCCGCACGTGTCACCCCATTACGACAGGTCCTCACACCCGCCGTGCCACCATGCTGCGACTGGTCCTCCCTCTTGCTGACGCATCACAGCATACTTTTGTCCGCTTTATTCATCCTAATCCATGCTCTAAAGAACAATTCTTCAATTAAATCTTGAAATTCATCCCATTTCCTTTCCATCCACTCACACACACACACACACACATAAAATCAGCTAACCAGGTCGAAAAAATCATGATTAACTTGATGGGATGGGGTACTTGAGCTATGCAAGCAATCAGTTGGAAATTTTCATGATTAATTTGATGGGATGGGGTGGATATACTGTCAAGAAATTTCCCCACGACTTTGTCCATTTATTTTTAACTTTCAGCTTAGAATTTTGATAAAAAGGCTTAGACAACATTGTCTTCTAGATTTGTTTATAATTACCGTTTTAGCTTTATACGGAAAAAAAATGTTCTCAAGGACGTCGCTAAGACCTCAAATCTGTATTTGCAACATTGCGCAAGCAACGAAACTGGTTTAAACTAAAACTAGCCCACGCCAGGGTCATTGGGTTCTCATATCAAAGCATGAACGAACAGAATTTCCCATTTTCTGAACACAGAGGAATTCTGTAATTGGTCAGAAATAAACAAGGTGAGATGAAACTATGAAAGGGGTAACAACAAATGAAAGATTGATTGAAAAAGGAGCCACTGTGGTTCTAAAACACACCCCACTAGAAACTTACTTCAAAAAACTACTATCAACTCTCAAAAAAATGGCACAACCTGTAATGTCTTTTATTAGAGCTCTTCTGAAAGGAAGTTATGCAAAGACTTGAGGCCGTCTTAAAGTGTTATTAACCAGAAGATGATTTTATCGAAAGCAATTGATACAATAACTAAATAACATTCAAGTGAATAACTACTTTTTATTGCGAAGAAGAAGATGAAGGGGTAGACACACACAGGATTTTCATATACATAGGGATGACATAATTGCAACTGGCAGATGCTCAGTGCACGACTGATGAATCTGTATACACAACATGCAGAAATACGAGTAGAGTAGTTTAACTGGCACCGGAGACCAGCAATTGCAACAATTTATGCCTAGACAATTTCAAGTGATTATTAATGATGAGAAATCTTGAACAAGATTATAAAGATGATGGCCACGACAAGAGCAGCAATTACTGAGCCAACGATCCACTTGTTTCTGGTCATTCTTCTCAACATAGAAGTTAGGACTTTCTTACTCTTGTCAATAGCATCATCTACTCCATGGAGCTGGAAAGGAATAAAAACAACACAGAATTCATTAAACAAATTCATAACTTCTGTTGTACTTGTGAACACACTGGATCAATGGGTCATTAACCAGTACCTGTCCATTTCAAGGGGAAAAAGATTTGATGCAATACCTTGTTATGAGCATGTAGGAGAGTCTGGCGCTGTTGATGCAAATCTTCAAGAACTGAGACACCAAGCTCTTCTGTCTCCAGCATGGTCCTTCTGCTCTCCTTAATCCTATCACCTGACTGATTTAGTCTCTCTACGGACATAGTCATTCTTTCTCTTTGATCTGCAGAAACCTGTGCCAATATTTGACCAATTAATCTCAGATGCATTATGTAATCACTCGAGTAGTAAGATATCAAAGGGATCATTTAAAATACATCAAGTGGAACTCTAAAATACCTGGGCTGAATATAATGAAACTGACCAACACGAATTACATTTGTGTTTTAATCTATATCCAAACATGTTTTAGAGTCAGCTCATTAAACGAAAACAGGACAATGTTTTATTTTCAGAAGACCACTAAGCAGAAGGCACTCCTGATACTATGCACAACCAATAACCATTACATCCTCAACTATAGCAAACATAAAATTATAACCACAGGAAGTGCTGAAATCTATTCTATTACATAGAGCAAAGATAATGCAGTCTGAGAAAACACTTTCTGAACGGAAAGCAATGCATCCGCTCAACAAAACTTAAAGCAATAAAAGAGACTAGAATAATATCTATAGTTACAACATGCAATCGAAGACCAGGAAATAAACAAGTAATCTAATGGCAAGCTCTGTTAATATTGTAGTTGACAGAAAAAATGCATACCGAATGCACATCAGCCATCCCAGCTTCCAACAACTCTACACGGGAAGCCTGATTTATATCTCCAGAAGTGATCCTCTTGAATTCCCTCTTCAACTTATTCAGATCAGACTTGTATTCCCTCAACTTGGCCAGAAGCATAGCCTTCACATTCGGCTGCAGACTCCTCGCCTCAAGGTCCATTTTCCGAATCTACCCAGATCAAACCAAACCAAAACCCCCAAAATTTAAAACTTCAAAGTCACATAATAATAATCCACAGAAAGTAAATCGCAAAACAGAACATACCAGAACATCACAATCATCCAGTCCAGATTTAATCTCATTGACCTTTGCGTTCTTTTCCACTGCAGTTCTCCAATTAATTGATAATTATTATATAGTTAATTAAAATGATGGGAATTTATTTAAAAGGTGGGGGGGACCTGTAGGTACCTCCATCGGGAAGAAGAGAAGTGGAGTTGCACTTTCGAGAGAGATTGGCAGAGAGCTCGCAGTATTGACGCTCGTATCCTTCATAGACTTCACTCATGATTTTGCAGACGAATCGCTCCGATTGGGATAGCAAAAGTGACCTACCTGATTAATATGTCAAATTCAATTTCGTTATCGACGAAAATAATAATAAAAATAAGAAGAAGAAGTTTAGATCGTGCAAAAGTTGCTGTTACTTACGGGTAATTAATAGCTCGCTGATAACCCGAATTGAGAGTTGGAGCAGAGGTAGGTGCCCGCAAGACGGATTACCCACAAATTAAGAAATAGAAGAGAGACGCCGCGCTGTTCAATTTAATGCTTCTCTGCTGGCTTATGAGAAGACACCATCAGTTTTTGCCCATGGTTGGTTGCTGATTAATTTTATTTAAAAAAAAAACGAAATAGAAAACCAAATCGGGCCGGTTGCCCATTTGTCTATTGCTTTTGTCATTGGAGGGAGGTTCAGTGTTTTTGTTTTTATTTTTATTTATTTTGTGAAGAATACTGGAGTTTTAAAATATTTAATTCGCGGTACAAAAGTGATAGATTACTCTACAATCACACAAAATAAGGTCAGGGTGGGAAAATTACTAAGAGAATTATAATTTTCATATTTTTTTAAAAATAAATTATTTTATGATATTTAAAAATATAATAGAAAGTAAATTAAAAAAATATTTCCATGATTATACTACGGAAAACAAGTAATCAATTATTAATATTTTAAAAAAAAACATTATTAGAAAAATATGGACCAAAACAAACAAATGAGAGAAAGTTAAAGGCTCATGAAATTGAAAAAAAAAACAATTAAATATTTTTTAAAATAAAATAAATAACAATAAAAAATAATGAACTAGATGAAAAGGTTAAAGAAGAATGAAATTAAAAAAAAATGATTTTATAAATTATTTCGGTAAAACAAATAATAATTAAAGTAATAGAGACTAGATTTGACAAATAAAAAAAAATTAGAAGATGATAAAATTAGAAGAAAAAAAAACTAAATCTGATGAATAAATAAAAATTCAACTTAGGAAAAAATAACAATAAAAATTCAAAGACCAAAGTTGATATAAAAATAAAAATAAATTTTAAGGGATGAAATTAAAAAGAATAAAAAATCAAAATAAAATTTATAATAAAAAATACTAAGGCTAAATTTGGTATATTCAATGAAAAATACAAACATTATTGATATTTTTTACAACTTTGTGAATTTTATCCAGAAAGAGATCACTTTCATGAAAACCAAACTATTTTTTCTAATTAAAAATATTTTTTTATAAATTAATTTTTATTATAACTTAGAAAATTATTTACAGAAAAACACATTGCCTTGAGCTCTGCATTTTTGCTATATAATACCAGAGAGGCATATCACTTTCTTCATATTATCACACAGTGAACGCAGTAAGATTCAAGTGAGGTAAGACATTACTTGACCGACACTTCAAGATAACCAGTTTCGTCACAGAGGCGGACACGTGTATCCATTTCCTCCCTATTGGGAATGGGAGTTCAAGTTGATTAGCAAATACAGTACAACTACGAAGTGGCTTTGCTTGTTCGAGCCAAAGACACTTTTATTTCGAAACTAACGATGTGGCAATACCTACATTTCCCAGTAATTAACTTTCTGCTGGTAAGGAAATCACCCCTCCCTGCATTTCAACTTCCAACAGCATTTCTCAGTTCATAGCAAGGCAACAGATAATAGTGATGATGATAATAATAATTCAGTTCTCCAACTTGGCAACTTGGTGGATATCAATGTACTCGATACACAAAACATCAGGCTAAATCAATTGAAGAAATGATAAATGCATTTCAGCAACAAAACACAGCAAGCTTTTCAAGAGTGAAGGAGCAAGTATTAACGCCTCCTACATCTACTACCTTAAGCCATAATCTTGGCAGACCTCACGTAGAGGCTATCAACCACCTTGCCAATATTGGAAATGGTCTCCAGCGTTGCTGGGTAGATTGCATCTGTTTTTGGATCCTCAAAAATGACGAGGCATCCAGCACCTTGGTCCAAAGTCCCAGCAAATTTCTTATCCAGAATCATCTGAGATAGTTTCTTCTCCACATGATCTATGGGCAGTTCAATCAGGTCAGCAATGTGAGCAATCTCAACCCTGGAGAATGGCTCAATCAACCTGCAGAGGTTCTGCTCTAATAAAGTGTCATACAGGGATGACAGATGCCTATGAACAATTGGGTCTTCTTCTAGCTGGGCCTTAAAATCCCGCAGTGCAGTCTCAAAGAGCTTCAAGGAGCGTTTTGCATGAGCATCAGCAACAGCTTTCATTGCATCCAGCTCAGGCCCCACATACTGAAGTCCTGCTTTGGATGATATTATTCCTGCAACATCATCAGCTTGGCTCACCATTATTTTGCACAGCAGCATATACTTCAGGCTGAATACTGCCCGGGGATCTTCAAGTGCATTAAAAGCTTCAAATGCTTCAAAGAAGTAGCTGTAAGCAGTTTTGTAATCCTTTTCTTCAGCGTGAAGGATCCCACTCTGCAAATCTATAGTACCCTGTTGGGCTGGAGGCACATAAATTGCATTGGCTGCTGTTCTTGCTGCCGTGAGTGCAGCCTTGGCTTTAGGGAGGTTTCTAAGAGAAAAGTGGAGCTTACTCTCCAGCAAGTCTATGTCTACAAGAAGAAGCTTGTCATCCAATCTTCTCACCTCCTTGATCAGACCAGAAAGCAGATTTAATGCTTCTGAATACTCTTTATTTTCCATCAAAAGAGCTGCAAGTCTTGCTTCAACTCGCTGCCGAAGAAAAGTTCGCTTCTCAGCACGGGTCCACTGCACCATCTCTTTGCACAGAGAAATCTGAAGATCAGAAGTGCCTGGTATTTTAGCTACTGTATCAATTATCCCGCGAACAATTTTAGCAGTTTTTGCCTTGGGAATCAACGCAAAAAAGGGCCTCAACTGGGTCAGAAGGCTTCGAAGATCCTCTCCCCGGTTCTCCTGTCTAAGAAGATCCGAGAGATTTGTAATGGCCTGTTCCTTAATCCTGAGGGATTCAGGAGAAGCAGATTGGTTCTCTAGTATGAGGTAGTAGATAGAAATGGCTTCAGATGGGTTTTTTGCTTCCAAAGCCTGAGCAATTGAATCCGTAGTTGCAGGGAGATGTGATGTTGACATGGTGAAAGTTTTGAGATATCAAAGTCCTGCAAAATGAAAATTTATTTGATATGTGCAACCTTGCCTCAAGCAATGAAAAATGATGGCACAGAACTAAAGTATGCTTGCGCCCAAAGAAAGAATTGTTTGAATATCCATCTAGAGTCTAGACAGTGCACAGATATTGAATACATAGGAAAGATTCCTGTGAAGTTACTACCTATCTTAACATAATACTGTCAAAACCTTTTGCTGCACTAAATTCTACTTATTGCCTCTGATTCTGTAAATGACATCAGAGGTTATAACACAGCCCAAACAGAAAGAAAACTAACAATATCAAGAAATCACCATTTAACAGCAACCTTCAAAGTGGAAATGTTTGTTTCTTTAGCAAAAATAAATTCAATCAGTTTTGTTATCCCTTGCAACAAATTAAGGTTGGACTTGCAAAAATTTGATGTGAAAAATATGTTTCTTCATGAAGACAGAATAAGAGGTTTACATGGTGATTCCCCAAGGATTCTCATGTGAGAAAAAAGGGGGCAAGGCTGAGAAGCAATCTCCCTGTGCATGGTTTGATAGATGTAGCAAGGTAATTGTTGGACGTGGTTAAAAACAAAGTAAGAGACCATGTTATCATTACAATGGTCAGATCACAACTCTCATAGTATATGTTGTTCATTTGAGGTAACAAGAAAATGATCATAAGATGGTTCCATTTTAAAAAAAGTATCTTGCCAAAGAATTTGAGATAAAAGATCTTGCAAGTTAGTGTTACTTCCTATGAATTGAAGTAGCCTAGTCAAGTAAAGTTATCTTTGCTTCTCAAAGGAAGTGCATCTTCAATCTACTTACACAAACAAGGATGTCGGGATTTAAACATATTGATTCTCATGTCAAAGCAAATCATTGCCTTAAGAATGACAAGAAGTGGTGTAAGAAAAGAAGATATCAAAGGTTGGTTAGTTGATTGATCTACCTTTCACATACCTGTCCTGATAAAGCCTGGTTAGCTAGTGTTATCAACCAATTTACGCATGATCCTCATACATTTTACCTAGAAGTTGTTCATCGCATCCTTAGATGCCTAAAATTTGCTCCTGGGAAGGGATTGTTGTTCTCTAATTTATTGATACCTAGATATTATGCCTTTATTGGTGACAATCTAGTATAATGGAGTAGTAAGAAGCAACATGTGGTGGCTCAATCCAGAGCATTGAGTGATGACACATAAAGTGTGTTCATTCCTATGGTTTAAAAGTTTGGTGCAAGAGCTAGGAATAACAAATGATGGTCCTATACCAATTTCTTGTGATGACAAAGCAACTATCACCATTGCTCATAATCTAGTTTAAAATGATGGAATGAAGCACATTGAGATTGATAGACACTTTATTAAAGAAAACTGAATAAGAAGACCACATGTATTCCCTTTGTAAAACCTGAAGAACAATTAGATGATGTATTTACTAGGGGACTAAGGAGCAAGTTATTGGCAAGATGAACATAAGGGATATTCATGCTCTATCTTGAGAGGAGTGTTGTTGGGAGTAATTGTTATTTATAATATTATATCAAAGGGTATTTGTGTAAACTAATTTTCTTTCTCACATGTAAACATATATATAAACCATGGTGTAGGTTGAGATAAGCTTGACCTACAACCTCTTTTTATTTCCATCTCTCTTATTTCTCCTTCTTACATCTATTTGTAATTCTTAGTAAATCTTAACAAAGCATTGCCTTTTCTTTTATATTTTGAGCATGATTAAGGCCTTCTTTTAAGAAGGGCTACAAGCTAAGCTGATTTGAAAAATATTTTATATAAACATTGATTTGTAAAATATTCCTGGATATAAGTTATTAACATTTGTTATTTTGGAAAGTATCAAATTAATGTTATCGTAATAAATATTAATAGAAAAATTTTAATTAGTTTGTGTGTGAGAGAGACATTTAGTTTATCATTAGAGATATTAATAGATATTTTTTTTGTGATAGTACATAACTATCACAAAGATTAAATAATAAAAGTTTAAGCAGTTACTTTTTAACAGCCTTGGATGCACAGCAAATTTCTTCTAAACATGTAATTTACTTTGGCTGTTAAAATAGAGCAATCAAAAAGAGGAGCTTAATTACTTCCTAGCATTTTTTCGTCCCTCCACCCTGTTTATCCATTAATCATAAATGAAACCTCAAATTGTGCACTATACGTCCATGACAAACGAGACTCGAATACAGACTTCAATCAAACCCTAACTCCCCTCAATTGTGTGACAAGTAACAACTTAATTAATTAACTAATTTAAGATTTCAATTCATAATAACCAAAGCACTAAAACCCCTAATGGATCAAGACTAAAGCCCTGCGTTCAAATCGTACAAGGCAGAGCCAAGTACTAATTAGATATGATAAACTAACTACAGGCACACTTAAACTGCCAGTATCTACTCAGAAAAAAAACTGTCATCAATTACAACTAATCTCACATCCTATATGGAAAATAATAACAAATTTGCCCATGGTTAATATGTCAAATTCAATTTCGTTATCGACGAAAATAATAATAATAATAAGAAGAAGAAGAAGTTTAGATCGTGAAAAAGTTGCTGTTACTTACGGGTAATTAATAGCTCGCCGATAACCTGAATTGAGAGTTGGAGCAGAGGTAGGTGCCCGCAAGACGGATTACCCACAAATTAAGAAATAGAAGAGAGACGCCGCGCGGTTCAATTTAATGCTTTTCTGCTGGCTTATGAGAAGACACCATCAGTTTTTGCCCATGGTTGGTTGCTGATTAATTTTATTTATAAAAAAAACGAAATAGAAAACCAAAACGCGCCGTATGCCCAATCTCACATCCTATATGGAAAATAATAACAAATTTGAATTGGGAGGTTTAAATTGAAAAAAGGTTAAAAATCCATTCCGTTTTTAGTAAAAAATAAGAAGAATTGAAAGCTAAGAAAAATCCAAAATTACTCGAAAATAAATTATTTTTTTCCAGATAACCTATTTCGTGCCAAAATTAGGGATGCAGCAGGGATATGAAAAAAAAGATAGAGAATAGCAAGAGAGATTGAAATGATTCAGGAAGATAAATTATAAGAAGTGGCGCGTACCTGTGACTGAGAAGTTCAAGCTTGTTCTTGTTCGCGAGTAGATCGCGTCTGTCTGCTTTTCCTGGCTGTGTTGGGGAGGTGGAGAGGAGATGAAGCAGTTTTCGATTTTTTATATTTGGATATGGGCTGATTTTTGGGATGACTTGTGGCGTGGGCAAACTCTTTAGCTTATTGGGCCTTACGCCCATTAAGTTTCAAGGCCTGGTGTGAAATAAGAGTGCTTGGATTTTAACCCTCATTATTATAAATTATAAACTGGAGCTCAAGTATAAAACATATACGATTATCAAAATTGTATAATCTTATTGTAAGCTTTTGAATTTTATTATTAAAAAACTTGAAATTATATTTTTATATTGTTTTGTTGTTGAAGAGATAAGAGTATTGCTTAGGAAAATGAAGGAGTATTTTCATGTATTTTTAAGTAAAACCAATACATGTGAAAAAAAAAACGATATATAAACTAGTAGTATTTTTATTTTTGTGTTTAAAAAATAATTTTGAAAAAACATTTATTTATTTTCTTGCTTCAAATTATTTTTTTAATAATTTTAAATAATTGTGATAGACTGGTATCAAATTTTATTTTTTAAATAAATATTTTAATATATATATTTTTTTAAAATTACTGCAACTAAACTCTCAAATACTCATGAGACTTTAAATGGAATCCCATAATCTCCAAAATTGATGATATTAGCCCCTCTCATTAGAAGTGATGGTGGATTACACGTCTTCCATTTTATATTTGAAGCACAACTAATATCATAAAAGATATTATTTTTAAAAGTAAAGATAATGAAATATTTTTTAAATACTATATTTATTATTAACTCCTTTTGTCGTTTGCATTGTAAGAAGAGTATGAACGACACGTGGTACGTAGACGCCGACAGTCAAAGGTATGTCGACTGGGAGTAGATGCTACTTACTCGCTAGTGCCTAGAGCAGCTTCACTCAATGAAGTTGACTACCAGCCGTTCCTCCTATTCCCCCAGTAAATCCCCAAATCATCCCTGTCTCCCAAAACTTATCAATCACTCGTCATTTGCCTTGCCGTCTTGACAAGGAAAGAACATGATATCAGCAGGGGTATTACTGGCAATTAATGAAGCTCAACAAACTAAAATAAGCATCGATCAAGCTCAACAAACAAGCAATCTCAGTAGACACGGTCTGGCAGCTCAGAACAGTATCTCCAAAACAGTAGCAGATTCTAGTTCTACTGCTGCAAGTCTCTACTGTACCTTTAAGAACTTATTATTGCAGCTCATGTCAGATTTGTTTTTGAATTCTTTACTCAGAAGAGCACTTCGCTTCTCTTATAAGCAGCTGCTGCTGCAGCAAAATCCAAACAGCACGAGGTGTGAATTTTCTCTGCTGACATTTTTTTTTTGCTTTGGATTTTCTTAGCTAGGTTTTCTTTCGCCTGGCATCATTTTCTTACTTCTCGATCAACTTTATGAAAGTAATCAAAATTAATTAAGCTTTGCATTAGATGAATTTTATTATAATTGTTGTTAGCTTCGACCGGGAGTGAGAGGAGCAGTGTAGTTAAGTCACATTAATCCATGACTAGTCTGAAGTAACAAAGTGAGTGATTATCATGTCTTGATTGTAATTAGAGTGCAATTTTCTCAGGGTGTTAAATATTTGTCGTTCTTCTTGCTGTGGTGCAGGGGTTCGTTCGTCTTTCTCGAGGTTTTGAGATTGATCTGCTGAAATGCTCGTTTCGGCTATTCTAACATCATTGGGGATTAACTCTGCTCTGTGTGTTTTATTCCTGGTCCTGTATTCTATACTGAAGAAACAACCAAGTTATTATGAAGTTTTTGTACCTCGCTTGCTCGCGGAAGGGAGTTCTAAACGGAGAAGCCGTTTCAATCTTGAAAGGCTAATACCATCTACTGGTTGGTTGTCGAAGGCATGGAAGCTATCTGAAGACGAACTGTTATCTTCTTCAGGCTTGGATGCTGTGGTGTATATGCGAACGATAACTTTATGGTAATTCTAGCCCTCCTCAGGGAAGTGTTTTATTTGCCATTAACCAAAGCCTTATCTTTTCTTGCTTTATCTGAATACTGCAGTTTGAAAGTGTTTTCATTCACTGGGATAATAGGAATGCTTATTCTTCTCCCAGTGAACTGTACGGGGACTGAGCTTGAACAGGTTGATTTTGCTGATTTGTATACTAGCTCTCTGGATGTATTTACCATTTCAAATGTAAAGAGTGGCTCAAAGCTGTAAGTTTGATCTGCAAATTTGGCTTTAGCATGAGCAGTCAGTTTATTTAAGAATTCTAACATGCTAAAAGTATCCATGTGAATAGTTTTAATTTCTCGAGGCTTGAAATTGCTTCTGAAGTACTTATATTTGCTATAACTGCTGTTTACTCCATTATCCGCTTTTATTTTAGCCTCGAGTTGTAAAACTCGATTATAAACTTCATTTGTCATTTTGAACATATGCAGTAGCAACCTTTGTCTGAACTCATAATTCTGTAAATTGTCCTTCATCACGAGACGAGATAAGGTTGCTTGCATTTATATTCAGTTGCATGACTTGGTTAATTTATTGTTTTTCAGCAATATTACAATGGCTTTGATGCTTAGAATGCTAATTTTAAACTCTTTCTATTGCTTTTAGCTATATATCTTTTGTTTTTTTTTAATCTGCTTTATTGATGAAGCTCAGAAGCATATTTGTTTTAGGTGTTGTTGATTACATCACGCATGAATACCATGCAAGTTTTTAACGGAGAACTGGATGGAAGGTGACATAATGGGTTTCCATCCAAATGACAGATTCGCCTAGAGAATGCTACTCATTTATCTGAATGGTGTTAGCTTTTTTTCGGGTTTCCATTCATCATGGAAAATAGTTTACATCTAGAATTAAGAATTCACTTATTATATAACTCATATACATAGTTAATTTGAAGCAAATCCGAGTGGGCAATTCAATTTCACATTAAACTTTCACATATTTCATGCTTTGGTGAGGGCCTGGAAATGAATCAACTTGTAACACATCCAAGATACTAGGAAGTGTAATATTCTTATGACAAGGTAGTGTACTGTGTAGAGAGAGTCTCACATTTTGGCCATTTTTTAGCAGGTTACGGGATTCACTTATCTGCTGTGTATATGCTGTCATTTTTTTCATCTTCTATCTACTTTATTATGTAAAGTTTGTGTGTACTGTGTAAGGAAACTCATGTGTTTTGGCCATTTTGGCAGGTTATGGATTCACTTCTCTTCTGTATACGTTGTCACTATTTTCATATGCTATCTACTGTATTATGTAAGTCCCATTTTACACAGTTATATCTTACCGTGTATCCTTATCTTACCAGAATTTGACCACCTTTAAATCCTCTTTGCCTAGTACTGTGAATGTAATTTTTCCATTTCCATTGATCAGGTGATAAATCAGATTTATATTTTGGTGTATATCTAAACTCATTGTTCGTATGGAGAGGAGACTGTTAATTATTTAGCAGGGTATTGGTTATAATCCTCTAGCAACGAACTAATAAAATGTATTAATAAGTTATTTCTTGATACATAAACAGCTGCTGACGGGTATTTGATTTTGTAGGAATATAACTATATTTCTTCAAAAAGGATTGCATATTTTTATTCATCCAAACCTCAGGCAGACCAGTTCACCATTTTAGTTCACAGTATCCCCGTCTCAGTTGGAAGCAGTGTCAGTGACAGTGTTGAGAGCTTCTTTACAGAGTATTACCCTACCACATATCTTTCACATACAGTTCTTCGTCGAACCAGCAAAGTGCAGAGCCTCATTGTAAGTAGTGTCTTTTTCTTTGCTCACTATTGCCACCAATTTTTTTCTTTTCCCCTTTTTCTACATATTTAAGCTCTCCTTTAGATTACTTTGCATTTATTTCCTTGTTAAGAAAGATGCAAACCAATTGCACAAGAAGATTCTTCACTTGCAATCAGAACCATCTGAACAGAAGTACAAGCGGATTGGATTGTTTGGACATAAGGTCGATCTTTTGGATAATTATAGGAAGAGGTTGGAAGACTTGGAGCAGAATGTGAGATTGAAGCAATCTGAGGCATCATTGTCAGAAGTATGTGGTGCTCCTTTCACTTTTATTTTACTTCCACTGACATTCTTTAATTGTCAAATTTATACCTTATTCAACAGTTCAAATAACCATTAAATATGCATGAAGGTGTTGAAATCCTTTAAAATGTGGTATGCATCACCAGTATCAAATTTAGTTACACTGAACAATGTGCAAGTTGCAAAATGCACTTGCATGTATCTTTGTAAATAGCGATATTCATGAATCAAACTTTTTTTAGCATCACAGAACAATTTATTTTTTTCGCAAAATAAAAGGTAGCCATGCTTGAATGATATTGTTGGTCCACATGACTTTTTCTCCAATAAAACAAGTAAGAAAGTTATTTTGAATTTTCTTCTCCTGTTAAGAATTTGTTGGAGACCAAGTTTTGTGAAATTGAAATATTGCAAAAGAATAACCTAGGTCAAAAATTGTAAAGCACAAATTTGAATGAATCAGTCCTTGAATGTTTCTGTCGGTTTTAGAGCTCATGGAGAAATAAAAATGACAACCCTGCCCTCTCCTCTCCCACCCCACCCCAAAGAAAGATAACAACCCAACCCCCTCTCCTTCAACCCGCTTCCCCAAAGGAGATGACATTCTGTGTCAGTGCGCCATTTTTTTTTCTAGAGTATAGGCGAACTCAAATGCATGCTTGTGTGCTTTCTTATGAAATTTTTGGATTGTTTATTTTGGAATTCATTTTCATCACAGCTCTAGAGCACTAAACAACCTGAATCTTTGCAGTGCTATGATTTTTCTGAAGTACTCTTAGTCTCATGGTAGCAGCCATTGTACTCTGACTGGAATGTTTCATATCAATTCATCATCTTCGGATAGAAGATGACAATGATTGCCACGCTCTGTTTATTCTTTTTTCAAAATCAAGCTGATGCCCATAATGTTTATTCTTGCCATTGATTGCCACGCTCTGTTTAGTTTCTTTAGATTTTCTTTTTAAACTTTTTTGGTGTTGTGCTGACCCATAGTGTGTATTTCTGCTATTGATTTCCACGTCTTTTGATTTTCTTTTTGTACTTCTTTAGATGTTGTGGTGTTTCATGCTTATTAATTTAGTTCTTTCTCTTGTAAAAGGACACTCGTGCTGCCTTTGTATCCTTCAAGTCTCGGTATGGTGCTTCCACTGTTTTCCACCTGCAACAATCAATCAACCCCACACATTGGCTCACAGAAGAAGCTCCCGCACCTGAAGATGTCTATTGGCCTTTTTTCTCATCATCATTTATGCGAAAATGGATTTCTAAGCTTGTGGTTGTAGTTGCGTGTATTCTTCTCACAATTTTGTTCCTTATTCCTGTTGTGGTTGTACAAGGTCTTGCCAACCTTACTCAGCTGGAAGTTTGGTTTCCATTCCTGAAAAGCTTTCTAGAAATGTAAGTAATGATCTCAAGTCCTTGTACTATCAGTGCAGCCATCATATCATCCTTGACATTTCAACCCTCATCTACTTGAAAACCTCTCACTCTCTTGCCATCTACTTTTTTCCTACTATGAATTGAAGTTGTCCGCTGGTACTGTCTGCATAGAATGGCCACTGGTATTTTAGAGTATATCCTAGGGAATTTTCCTCTAGTATCCATTCATGAATGTCTATATGATAAGATATCAATGGGTGGTCAGGATCATGAATGGCAAGGATTTACGCTGAACATTGTTAATGGAAGAAGAATTCAGAGTTTTTCATATGTAATTTCTCTAGGGATCCTCTATTGCCATTGTCGAACCCTCTTATTGGATGCTTCAATTGATTGAAGCAATGCTATGCCATGTTTCTCAAAGTGTATTTCAAGGCGTTTCTGTTGTATCTCTTTTACTTTTGAAAGCATGTTCTCCCCAAACTGACACAGGACATATCTGAAATGTGCTAACAAATAGAAAAGGCACGATGCAAGATTAGAAAAGTTGTTTTCCTTTTACGCTTATCATTGAGGTGATTCATAACAGTCACTCCATTATAGCTGGATTTATTCTTCCACAACTAAGCAAGATACTAAATTTGTGATCTTAATTGCAGAACATTTGTCAGTGAAATAGTTACAGGATACCTTCCTAGTCTGATTCTTCAGTTGTTCCTAAAGGCCGTGGCCCCGATCATGGTGTTCCTTTCCTCCATTCAAGGATACATTTCTCATAGCAGGATAGAAAAGAGTGCATGTAGCAAATTACTCTGGTTCACAGTATGGAACGTCTTCTTCGCCACTGTATTTTCTGGGTCCATATTGAATCAGTTTTCCATCATTCTTGACCCCAAGAATATTCCTTCAGAGCTGGCTGTTTCTGTTCCAGCTCAGGTGAGTATGTGTTACTGAAATCTCATTACAAAATTTTCAATTTGCTACGAGAGTTTTTGTGTGTTTTTGGCAGCAGAGAAACCTAACATGTTTGCTGAATACTCATTCTTTCTATCAATTATATTTTGCATTGCTCTCCACTCCTCTTCTCAATATTGGAAAGACACTAAAACACAAACTACAAATGAATTTCTTTGAAGTTAAAGGAGAGAATCTGAGAGCATTTTGTCTACTGGAGGGATGAATACAACTTCTTCAAGGACTGATAACCAAACAAAATTTATTGGCCTTTCACTGTGAGGACTGAAATATCCACAAAAGAGATTCATGATAGCTTTGTCTGATTGACAAATTACTGCAAGAAATAACAATAATGTGAAAAAATTTATTTTTTGTAGGCATCCTTTTTCATTGCTTATGTTGTCACATCCGGATGGACGAGCACTACATCAGAACTTGCTCGCATATTCCCTCTAATTTGCCATCTAACAACTAAGTGGTGTTCTAAAAGTAGGGATGAAGAAATTGAAGTTCCATCTATTCCTTACCACAAGGACATTCCGAGGATTCTTTTCTTTGGACTTCTTGGTATTACGTATTTCTTCCTAGCTCCACTCATTCTGCCCTTCCTTCTGGTGTATCTCTGTCTTGCATACATGATCTTCCGTAACCAGGTTTCTTTTCTTTTCTTATTTTTTTTATCATACCTTCTATAATATGAACTATTTTGCCTTCGGAATATACCATATTAGGTCGGTTGTTTGTTATGTAGTTTCAGAATTTTATCATTCTGAAAGACCGTTACAGCCTGGAAACTCTATAATGTTTTTAGGATTAGTAAAATATACAAGATGCAGTCATATCTACATGCTTAACGCAATTCTATTGTTAAATATGAAAACCTGGAGGGGCATTTCCTTTATATATATCAGCATAGGTTATATCTTGGAATGGGGTATTCGTAGCAGATATAGGGAGAGTAATCATTATAATGGAAGCGTGGGTAGCGGCAAGCATTTTCCTCATTCATTCTTATGCAATGTGGCTTGAACAGTGTTTTAAGAAATTTTAGGTTGAATCTTTAACAGGCAATTGTTCTACGGTTGGTTAGTTATGCGTGAGCGGTTGATTAATATGGATGAGCATTTGAGGGTTTGCGTCACGCAATCAAAAGCAAATGAGATAACATGATTTTGAGTGTTTGAACTTATCTGGTTTTGACAATTGAGTGTCTAATTTTTTAATTTTGTTCAATTAAGTGTGACTTTGAACTTATTGTTTTTTTAATTTTGCCAATTGAGTCATCATCTATGCTAAAATCATGTACTATTATCACATGACCCAGCCTTCATCTAACAGCAGTTGTTATTGTTAGGTATTTATGTAATTGCTCACATATTGTGTGTCTAAAAGAGTAAGACACACAACACTTCTATCCTTTTTCTAATTCGCGTCCTTTTTTCTTTCCTCATTTTTTCTTTTTCTCTCTATTTTCATTTATTTTAATATAAAAAACCCACATGATATCAGAGCACTAAACACAAACAAAAGTCAACCTTGCGTTGATATCATCAATGGTGTTATCATCGACGATGTCAGCATGATGCAAGCACATCAGCTGATTTCTTTTTTCATGCTTTTGGAAGCTCTTTTACCCAGCTAAAAAAGACACGTGTTTCAATTTTCAAACAAAAATTGATGTCATTTACTTAAGCAATCTATATAGATAGAGATATAAAATATGCAGTTAACTTGCAAAATACTAAAATACCCTTTCATCGTAGAATTTAAATAAAACACACAAGTCTAATTCTTTCGCGCTTGCTTCACGTTATTTACCCGGGCTATTGATTTTCAAGTTGGGAAGGGGCCACGCTTTTTCACAGTTTGTATTTCTGCATTGCTCTTCTGAAGATTTTTATGTTAGTGCTAGATTTTACAAGTTGGAATAAATTTGACACTCTGCAAGTTTATGATGCAGTTCATAAATGTATATGTTCCCAAGTATGAAACTGCGGGGAAATTTTGGCCTATCGTACACAATGCGGTGATATTTTCTCTGGTATTAATGCATGCAATTGCGGTGGGGATTTTTACTCTGAAGAAGCTCCCTCTTGCATCAACCTTGGTTGTTCCTCTTCCAATTCTCACGCTTCTGTTTAATGAGTATTGCCGGAAACGCTTCCTTCCAATTTTTAACGCTTATCCTGCTGAGGTATGTTGATATTCCAATACACCAGGCCTAAGGGTATTTTAATTCCTATGCTTTCATCTTTTTATCCCCTTTTCCCAACTGTGCTTATGATTTCTGCTGCTTCCACCCAAGATTTGACCTGGATAAGTGTTTTCAGGTATTGATAAAGAAGGACAAGGAAGATCAAAATGATGCTGCAATGTCTGGATTTCTTGATAAATTGGTCACCGCCTATCAGGACCCAGCTCTAATGCCGGTTCAATACTCTGCAAACAGTGACAGCCTTAACAGGCCGCTTATATCATCTGCTGAAGTTTGAATGTGAGGTATGATTGTGTTTACGTTGTATTGGCTCTTGAACTGAATGGTAATGGTGGTTTCTGTTGTCAACTACCTTTTCATCTTGTTATGTTTGATTTATCTTTTCATTTCAAGGGCAGTGGAGAGTGTCCTTGAAAACCATGCTCTATGCACGTGCGTTGTACATGCTAGTCTGCACGTGCTTGTATTTGTGCGTTTCAATGTTCTTGCATAGGCATCCTAAATACTTGTCTCAAACGGCTATTTTCATCTACATATTTGAGTGTTTTATTTATCCTACTCCCCTCCTGTACATTTTGCTTGCCATTTGTCAATAAGCACTCTGAAATATGTTTATTTTTAAACAGATGTTCCTAGTTTGTTTTTCAGTGCATGTAAATGTTGGCTTACCTCAGATCTAGTGTTCTTTTTAGTTTTAATTATTTATTTCAAAGTTTGGATGTTACAAATCTCAAGTCATTTAAAAGTTTAGTCTTTAATGGTACTTTTAGAAAAAGGGATTGTTATACCTTTGAGTGCTATTTTTTTATATGTGTGTTGAAGTGTTTTTGTATGATACTTTACTCTTCTAAGAAAACAAACAACATGGTATTATATTTATAAGAAAACCTAAAAAGTTCTATAAATACCTTTTAAATAATATCACATATATTATTTTAAGTTAATTTTAAAAATCTATTTCATCAAGTCCTTACTTGATTGTTTCTAGATCTTGAATAGTCCTTAGTTTTTAAAATATACTCACGATCAAATCACACTTAATCAATTATTTTATTTTTAATATCTGATTAATTATTCTTATATATGTGACATATGAGGTACCTTAATAAGTTGAGGAATTAATCATGATATCAAATAACATATTATTAAATTAATAATTTATTGATTTATATATGAATATCAAATACAATGTGTTAATAACTTGTCATGATCCTCAAAATATTAAAAAAATTTATTGGTGGTTTGACTCTAAATTTTCATTAACTAGTTTTTTAGTGCTATTATTATTCTATAATAATGAATGTTTTGATTGGATATTTTAGTTTGAAGTATGTATGATTTGTTAAAGCATGTTAGTTATCAATATTATTACAATTAATTATTTGAATAAGATTATGAAATTATTTTCAAATCTCATTTTATATTGGCTAAAATTCCACATTCAATACAATTTTATAACATATTAAAAAAATATAATTCATCTAGGGTAATGAATCTTCTCATAATTATTCAAATAACTTCATGTAGTTCATACTATACCTAATGTGTACTTGTTTGTTATTTTTTATTAGGACAACATGTAGTCAGGATCAAAATATAACACTTCATGTATAAGATAATTTAGTGATCTCAAGTTTCAAGATCATTTACACAATTAACATATGAATCTTTCTATAAACATTAATGATCTCTTTATATAGGATTCTCTTGCTGGTAATTTTAATGTACATGTCATCTCGATAAATATTTGTATATTAGTTCCAAATATCCCTCATATCTTAGTTTATATTTGTTTTATATATAAAAAAAAATATAATATGCATAGATCTCAATAATTTTAATTAATGTTTTGTTTGTAATGTAACATTGACAGGGAATACTTGGAAATAATGATTTGATGCAATAAAAAATTTATGATAATAGCAAACTTCACAATTTTAGTGCAAAACATTTTTTTATTCTAAGTAATTTATCTTCACTCTAGATTCATTAATTAAATATTAAATATAAAAAAATCATTATGAACAATAGACATATTTTATATAAATACATAAAATTAATGCAACATGCATGTAACTAAATGATTAAGTACTAAGTATATTCACCAACCATATGAGATTATTTTTCACTCCAAAACTGTACCTGTAGTTCAATTCACACCATTATTGAACAAAGTATTTTTCCACAGTAGATGGAAACATTGGGTGTCAACAGAATTGTAACGAACTTGAACTATAAAATGAACGGTACTCGTTTGTATGACATGAATTTTCCAGTTAAAAATATCAGCCTTGTATTTTTGTGTGCGCTTTTGTTTTACAGTAATACATGTGGCAAAGGCTTCTAGTGGTAGAATACTGAGGTATGAGACACTGTTTAAAGAGCGTAGTTAGATTATTTTTTAAAGTATTTTTTGTTTAAAAATATATTAAAATAATATTTTTTCTATTTTTTTAAAAAAATATTTTTATATCAAAAATAATTAAAAAATATTAAAAAATTAATTTAAAAAAAAATCTTTTTTTTTTAATTTCTTTTTAAAATGCTTTTAAATGTATTGTCAAACATCCATCTAATAGGACGGTTGGCGTCACGTACGGTATGCATTTCTTTCTAATATCAAAGTCAAACACTGGCAGAGTATCTCATTCTATGCCATGGACGATCCCTTATGGAGTGACTTTTAGGAGATAAAGCCTTCTTGTAAGGAAGAAGACCAATGGTTGGTCGGATGGTCATCGTGGGTGAGCAGTGCATGAATACATGTCTTGGTGTGGGTGGTTAGAATATTATAAAACTCGAGAGACAAAAAGTAATTCTAAAAGGATCAAAATGAAAAACAGATAATCCAGGTACTAATTTGCCTATTTGATTTATTTTATTTGGGGGTCCCTCTCAAGGCAACACTGCTTGCCGCCCATGTGG
Organism: Salix viminalis; assembly: GCA_029228465.1. Taxonomy (NCBI): domain Eukaryota; kingdom Viridiplantae; phylum Streptophyta; class Magnoliopsida; order Malpighiales; family Salicaceae; genus Salix; species Salix viminalis. The sequence continues at coordinate 4,915,488 of CM055435.1, forward strand.
GGTGTCCTTTCCTGCAAAGTGATTGATTTGGTGGGTGTACCTGCATAAAATTATATTTCCATATTTTTACGTATAAAATCATTACTCTCTCTATTTTCTTCGAGATTTATCGAAGTCCGGGGTTGAATCTAGGAGCTTTAGGCCGTATGCAAAGAGGGAGGAAGGTTCTTCGGTAGTGTAAACTAAGGCATCTGGTCTTGAAGTTCACCGGGACGATACTCCACAGATCTTTTTCCTAGCACTGAACTGCTCTTTTGGCAGATAAATCTAACAAATAACAAAGAAATGTCCCTTCGCAATGCTTTTCATCTAGTAAAAGTTGTCTCTGCAGAACGAAGCAGAGGATGAAAAAACTTGGCGCTGCTATCCGAGCTAAGTGGTGATGATCTACGCTATCTTTTGGGTTGCTTAAGGTTGTTTTGATCTATCTATATGAGTTTAAAAAAACCTCATTTCTTTGAGGTGTTAGGATGCAGGACACGCCAACTAATAACACCATAAACAATTTCTCCGGGTAGAAAGAACATGCAAATGTCATCAAAATGAAATATTAACCCTTCGGACAATGATCTTGGACAAGAAGTGGCTGGGATTAGTTGACCATGTATGCCCCTTTAGTTTAGCTGGAGCTCACAAAAGCATGCACAGTTCATTAGAGTCTGTATGCAAGTTTTAAACTTAAAAAAAACTTTTTTATTTGAGAGAGTGTATTAAAGAATAATATAAATCATATTATAAAATCTCATCTAAAAACTTAAACTTTTAGATGAGATTATTTCTTAACATCCCGCCCCACCCTTTTAGGGAGAGCTCCTCGACCCCATTTGCTTAGTTTTTTTTTCCCGTATTTAATTTGCATGATAGAATACATCGTGTCCTGCTTTTATGTTCGGGTCCCCGAATCAAAATCCAAAGCTTATCTTGCCTGCCTCTTATCTTCTTTCTACCCCTGAGCTTTTGGCATTGATAATGGTCCGAGCCATGTGTTAACTACCGAAGCTTACATCATCGGTTCTTCTATACCATGTGGAGTCATTTATATTGTTGGGTATACATGCCCATCTCTCTTTATTTGTCTCCTTCCTAGGAGGCCTATCCTCCCCATAGCCCCCTGATTGAGACCTGCACACTTTCTTTAATCTTATATAACGGTCAAACAAAAAAAAGTATTTATGGTGCTAATATGATAGACTAGGAATCATTGATCACTGGTGTGCAGGCATGATGCCTAGAGGAAAAGGATGGAGTTTTATTAACAAGAGTTGAAAAAACGAAATGATCTTGGTAAGAACATCTTTTTTGGGAAATACAACCAATCACAATTAGTCTTTTCCATGCAGCTCAGTAATAGAAAATGAAGAAATGAAAGCAATACAAGATTAAAAAAAAACCCATCATCACAACTTTTATGGCCAGAGCAGTGATAGAAATGCTTGGGATTTTTCTTCTTCTTTCTGTTGGAGTCTATTTCAATGAAGATAATTACAAACTCCCATATCAAAGTTAATGGGGTGAGTAAAATTTCTTTCCTCTTGACAGGTAGTTTGTAGGCTGAGCAAGGAATATCATGGCGCCGCATGTCTGACTTATTGTAATTTGGAAACTGTGATTGTTTGACCAATCCTCTGTTTTTGTCAATATCTTGAATGAAGGATTCATATAAAATAGAGCAGTAGACTATACACTAGTGGGCATAATGTGGTCCAAATTTATATATATAAAAAAATATGTTTTGAATTATCCTAGGCTCCACACTAATGATATTGTCCCATCACCACATTCCAACAATGTTTATCCTTAAAAAAAAATAGGGAAGACCCACCTTTCCAAGTGCATGAATGGCCCCCGATCTCATCCCCACCATCATTAATCTTGTTAACAAAAGTTTAGGCAAAGGGAAGACCGAGGGTAAGAAAAAAAAAAATACTATGCGAGCAAATCATGGCTACAAAAAAACAAAACACGGCGTTGGATCGGTATTTTGTATTCGAGTTTAGTTTCGGTGATACTGATCTTCACCGTCTGATAGAATTAGCTTTTGTTTATGGTGTCGTGTAGGTGAATGTTTATGGTGTCGTGTAGGTGAATAGGTGTCTGTTTGCAAAGGTAGTGATTATTTTTTAAAATAATTTTTATTTGAAAATGTATCAAAATGATATTTTTTTATTTTAAAAAATTATTTTTGATACCAGCACATGAAAATGATCTAAGAACACTTAAATTTTTTAATTTAAAGTGAAAAATAAAAATAATTTTTTTCAATTGTATTCAAAAGTGTTTTTGAAACGTAGTGTCAAACACCTATTAGTAGGGGATGAGTGATTCCCACACGTCTATTGTGATTGCAGTTGTTTTTTAAAGTGATTTTCATTCAGAAATGCATCAAAATGATTTTTTTTATATAAAAAACACTTTAAAAAAATAAAAAATCATTTATGATATTAGTACGTGAAAATGATCTAAAAACATTCTAATTTTTTTAATTTAAAGTGAAAAATATTTTTTTTTTTTAAAACCGTTTTTGAAATACAATGTCAAACACCCATTGGTAGGGGGTCAGTGATTTCCCACACCTATTGTGGTTGTAGTTGTTTTTTAAAGTGATTTTTGTTTAGAAATGTATCAAAATGATATTTCATTTTTTTCAAAAAAGCATTTTGATATTAGCACATGAAAATAATTTAAAAACATTTAATTTTTTTTAATTTAAAATAAAAAATAAAAATAAAAATAAAATAATTTTTATTTTATTTTTTTTCATTTTTATTTTTTGAAACAGGGTGTGAAAAACACCATTAGATGGGGGATGAGTGATTTCACACGCCTATGCATCATGCATGTATGCTCCCTACCGCGGAAAGAGAGGGGAGGGAAGAATCGAACATTCTCTCATTCATAATTAGCCCGCCGATGTCAAAGGATATTAGAATCATGGGGGCTCATCTCAGGCAGCTTTTGCAAAAGTGTCCTTAAAAGCATTGCTGGTGGATCCAACCATTCAAGAAGAAAAATCAACTCTAGTTTGGTTGTGTAATGAGGATTGTCGGTAAATACACACATCCTTTTTCAAGAATTAGATCCTGGAATTGGGATTTCTTGAATTTGCACAAGGCCTTTACTTATAGGCAGTAGGCACACACCACTAGCCAGCAAGTAAACTTGGCAGCTCGGTTTGTTTATGCTTCTTCTGTCACTTTTTGGTCCGCAAAGGGGTCCCAGCAGATGAAACATGGCCACAATCCAGTCTGAATTATTTCATCTAATGTAAGTGGATGGGAATGATGAGGATGATTAGCAAGATGATGCTAGAATACTCAGCAGTAATCCTAAAAATAAGGGGAAATAAAAAAGAAAAGGAGTGAATTGTAAAATATAAAGTACATGAAAGTCCAATAGCTATCAGCTGACAATTATTTCCTCCTAATAAAATCTATGCTTTTCCTCACCCCATTTGACTTCAAATCAGAATCAGGAAAGAAGAGGGTAAAAAAAAATAAAAAACAGGGGAGAGGAAAGTTTTCTGGAAAAAGAGTGATTGCTAGTCAATGCATCATAAAGGGTATAAAATCAGTAGCCCTACTAGTCTTAAGATATGCTTTGTACACACACAGATTGCAATAACTACAAAACATCCTTACCCATTTTATGAGTGGGGCCCTTCTAACTTTCCTTAAAGCCAGCCCAGACACTCTTCTTTGATCATCACCACTTCAGCAACATTAATTAAACCCCTCTTCATTACCAGACACAAAGAACCTCAGCAGCTAAAACCCGAACTCCCCTCTCGCTCTGCCATTACTGCAGCTCCTTCCGAGACAGTTTAGCATTGATATCTACGAACGGAGCCCATGTCTTCACTTTCCTTTTGATTCTCATGAGAAGCGAAGCAAAGTGTTTTTTTCTCACCGTGTTTTGTTTCGCTCTGTCACAAACAAGCCATGGAAGAGACGGAAGAGTCCAGTGGTAACAAGGAATGCACCACCAAGACCAAGACTTTCAGAGGAAGGGCCAACACCCACAAGCATCATTATCACCAGTATCAGTATCACTATCACTATCAGCACCAGCTCCTGCAATACTCAAATCAATTTGGTTTCTTTAACCAAAACCAGTACTACCCGGGTTACTACCCAGCACTTCTTCCTCTACCTCCACCAATACCTCTCCAGCTTGCTCTAACTCCACCTCTCCCTCAAAACCATAGCTCTATATCGAAAACCCAGTTGCAGAAACCTTTATGCAAGCTAAATAACCCCCCTCCTCCTCCTACCTCCTCTGAGACCAGAGGCCCAGCTGTTACAGCTTCACCAGGTAACATTGCAAATCTGAAACCACCTTCTGTTTCGTAATTTTTTTTCTGTTATTTTTTGTTCTTCTTGTGATATCATTATAACCATTATATGCATGTATGTCCTTTGGAAGTTTATATTTACTGTTTCTTTCCAAGGACTCTTGAGAAATACTTGTGTTCTTTTGCTTTGAGCTTTTAAACTACCAGGTTATAGAATTATGACAGCTCTTTCATTTTAATCTCTTTGGGTACAGTAAAGTAGTATAGAGTCATCAGCGATGAGGAGAGTCTAGTTACTTACAAAAGGAGAATAATGAAGATATATAATCTAATTGACAAACAGATTTTCTCTGTTACTTAAAATAAATAGGACTCAAATGCTATTATGTTCTTGATTTTATTGTAGCTCTAGATCTTTTTAACCATTTCTAGATGATCTAGTATGAGACCAAACCATACCCAAGTCGTTGAATTTAGTTCCATCGACTTACGGGTGGTTTTCACCATGTGTGAACAGCTTTCGAGGGGCTTCAACAACAGAAGAATCGGCCTCTCAGAGGTGGTGGTGGAAGGAAAGTCACGAGTGCCACCACACAATCACTAGTGGTTGCAAAGAGACCGGATTCTGGTGGTGTAGAAGGGTCAGTTGTTACTCTTCTTGCCAACCATTTCCTTGTTCAATTCGACTCCTCGCAGCGAATTTTCCATTACAACGTGGAAATCTCTCCTAATCCTTCCAGGGAAGTTGCCCGGATGATCAAGCAAAAACTGGTGAAGGAAAATTCTGCTCTGCTCTCTGGAGCTCTTCCGGCCTACGATGGTCGACAAAGTCTTTACAGTCCTGTTGAATTCCAACAGGATAGGCTTGAGTTCTATGTTAGCCTCCCAATCCCAGCTAGTAAGTCATCACTGCCTTTTGGAGAAATCAATTTCTTGCAAGAGAAGCATCAACAGCTCAAAATATTTCGAATAAATATCAAGCTTGTTTCGAAGTTGGATGGAAAGGAATTGAGTCGCTACTTGAGCAAGGAAGGCGATGATTGGATCCCTCTGCCTCAGGATTATCTGCATGCTTTGGATATTGTTTTGAGAGAGAGTCCAATGGAGAGATGTATACCTGTGGGAAGATCACTGTACTCTAGTTCAATGGGAGGAACTAAAGAAATTGGAGGTGGAGCGGTTGCATTAAGAGGGTTCTTTCAAAGTCTTAGGCCAACTCAACAAGGGCTAGCTCTCAATGTGGATTTCTCTGTGACTGCTTTTCATGAAAGTATTGGAGTAATTTTCTACCTGCAAAAGCGTCTTGAATTTCTTCGGGACCTTCCTCAAAGGAAAACAAGAAGTTTGGTTGGTGAAGAAAGGAAAGAAGTGGAGAAGGCCTTAAAGAACATCAGGATCTTTGTTTGCCACAGGGAAACTGTTCAGAGATATCGGGTTTATGGCCTAACTGAGGAAGCTACAGAAAATCTTTGGTTTGCTGACAGGGATGGAAAAAATCTGAGGTTGCTGAATTACTTCAAGGATCACTACAATTACGATATACAATTCAGAAACTTACCGTGCTTGCAGATTAGTAGGAGCAAACCATGTTATCTTCCTATGGAACTCTGTATGATTTGTGAAGGTCAGAAGTTTCTCGGGAAGCTATCTGATGATCAGACTGCAAGGATACTTAAGTTGGGCTGCCAAAGACCAAAAGAACGAAAAGCCATCATAGACGGAGTCATGCGAGGATCTGTTGGCCCAACAAGGTGATTCCAAAAGTGCTAAAAGAATGCTCCGGCGAAAGTTTTTCTTGAGTTCTCTTGAAAGTTCATTTAAACTAATATTTTCACTCGGTATTTATTTATTTATTTATAGACTCTTCACTCATTTGTTTCTAACTTTGTAAACCTTTTTCGTAACAGTGGCAGCCAGGGAAGAGAATTCAAACTCCATATTTCAAGAGAAATGACACGATTGAGCGGCAGGATTCTTCAGCCTCCAAAACTGAGACTTGGTGATGGTGGCCATGTAAGAGATCTCATTCCTTCTCGCCATGATTGCCAGTGGAACCTGCTGGATAGCCATGTCTTTGAAGGAACTAGAATCCAAAGGTGGGCGCTAATAAGTTTTGGAGGCACCCTTGATCAGAAATCCAACATTCCAAAATTCATAAACCAGCTATCTCAAAGGTGTGAACAATTAGGCATCTTCCTTAACAAGAACACAATGATTAAACCTCAATATGAGCCAACTCAGGTGCTAAATAACGTGTCCCTTCTGGAATCAAAACTTAAGAAGATCCACAGCGCTGCATCAAACAATCTCCAGCTGCTTATATGCGTAATGGAGAAGAAACACAAAGGGTACGCAGATTTGAAGCGAATAGCAGAGACGAGTGTTGGTGTCCTAACCCAATGTTGCTTGTATTCAAATCTTGGCAAGTTGAGCTCACAATTTCTGGCTAATTTGGCTCTCAAGATGAATGCCAAAGTTGGTGGGTGCACAGTTGCTTTGTATAATTCGTTGCCCTCTCAGATTCCACGCCTTCTTCATTCCAATGAACCTGTGATCTTCATGGGAGCTGATGTGACTCATCCTCACCCACTCGACGATATTAGTCCATCTGTTGCTGCTGTGGTTGGTAGCATGAACTGGCCTGCAGCAAACAAGTATGTCTCAAGAATGAGGTCGCAAACACATCGACAAGAAATCATCCAGGACCTTGGTGAAATGGTAAAAGAATTACTAGACGACTTTTACCAGGAATTGAATGTGCTTCCCAAAAGAATTATATTCTTCAGGGACGGAGTGAGCGAAACCCAATTTTATAAGGTCCTTAAAGAGGAGTTGCAAGCCATTAGAGAAGCTTGTTCTAGATTCCCCGGTTATAGACCTCCCATTACTTTTGCGGTAGTCCAGAAGAGACATCACACGCGGTTATTTCCTAGTGAAACCGATCCATCTTCAGCTCAGAACCAGTTTTCTGATGAAAATATATCCCCTGGGACTGTTGTGGACACTGTGATTACACATCCAAGGGAATTCGATTTCTATCTATGCAGCCATTGGGGGGTGAAAGGTACAAGCAGGCCAACACATTACCATGTCCTGTGGGATGAGAACCAATTCACTTCTGATGAACTACAGAAGTTGGTTTACAATCTGTGCTACACATTTGTAAGGTGCACCAAGCCAGTTTCTTTGGTGCCTCCAGCTTACTATGCTCACTTGGCTGCATATAGAGGCAGGCTTTACCTTGAGCGATCAGAATGCATGACTTCCATGAGGCATGCCTCTACAATCTCAAGAGCAGCCCCGCCAAAGGCAGCTCCTCTACCGAAGCTCAGTGAAAATGTAAAGAAGCTAATGTTCTACTGCTGATTTTTGTCTATTTCTTCAATTAATGACTCGCATAAATACAATCCGTACCTAGTTTCAAATGTAGCACAGTCCAGTTATCACTTGAGCCAGCTAGATGCCAACGCTTAGAACTTGCATGATGTTACGAACAACCTCCTCTTAGCAAATCAAGAAACCAAAAGTTGCGGTCTCATATGGTTATTGTTAATTGTAAAACCTGTAACTGGCCCAGCATTCACGCAAATAAAAAAAAATAAAAAAACCAAAAGCTGTGCATTTCTTTGTCGATGAAGTATGGCGCGTACTCTTGTTTGGCAGGAAGTTGTCTGAAAGGCAGAAACTTTGCACAAACAGAGCTATTCTTCTTTTTTCTTACATATTTGCCGCGAAGAAGCAAGACTCTTTCCTTATGATACCATCTAGGTTGATTAAATTGGCAGATTATATTCGTTAAGATAAAACTTGCACTACTTTAACTACATCTGGATGGATGGAAGTGGTTAAAAGATTTCAGGAAACGCGAGACGATGATCACCTGATCAGGAGCCCAGAGAAAGAAAAAGGACAGGCAGCCATAAAAGCTTTTATGTTATGCGCCAGAGAAATTAAAAGAAACAAGCACCGGGGAAAAGACAGTTGTAGGACCCGGAAAGAGAAGTGATGGTCCATGAAAACCAACCTGCTCGTTTGACAGACAGGATTAGCCAGCCCAGACCCGGTTGAATGGGACAATACAGAGCTCAAGACAGGGAAAAAGGAAAGAAAAATACGGGTCATGAAGTAAAGACAGTGGAGTCTTGTCTTTCTAGTTTCCCTTTTGTCTCGTCGGCTCTGTCTCTCACTGTAAAAACAAACAAACAATATCTAATGATGCACCAGCCAGCCAGCCAGCCATTGATCTATTTAATATCGTCTGTTTTTCATCAGAGAGTCTACTCGTGGGAGGGTGACTGCACGCCCCGCATAACAGAAGTCAGCAAAAGGCTAGCCCCACTACGGGACCAGCTATGCATGGTCCCACGCAAAGTCTGACACGTGCCTCTTTTGTTTTCGTTTTATTTCTTTCTTTCAGCTGAGCCTGATATTTCCCGTCGTTCTCGGCAGAAAAAAATCTTGACCGCACTCGAAATATTTGGTATTTGTTATTGTGATATCAAATGTTTTTTTTTTAATAATTCATTGTATGGAAAATTATTGAATTAATTTTTTTAACTTTATTATTTATTTAATATCAGTATATTAAAAATATATATTAATTTATATTTTTTAAATTACAAATATTTTTTAAGATGTCATCTTCCCATAAAACCATTTATGAAACATTGAATTATTCACATTTATGAAACATTGAACTATTCAATTCGAGAATATTTACATACAAAACCTGGATTTCAATTCACTTCTTCTTCTTCCTCCTCCTCCTCCTCTTCTTAATTCCAAGACATGGTATGGAATTGCAGAATACCTTCTTTTTTTATTAGATGAAATTTCACTTATCAGAAAACATATTTTATAAAGCTCAGATGAGTGACTAAAACTCTAATTTTTTTAGATTTTTATAAAAAATATAAGTTCTGACTTAAACTCGAAACATATTATAGAGATATGAAAATCTAGCTCTTTGACTAGAATACCCTTCATGGATGAAATGGTGTGAAAAAGTTACACGAAAAGAACTGTATGATATATCATCAGCTGAACTGTAACAGTTCATGTATAGTAGCCGTTTCATTATTTGATAAATATAGTTCAACAGCTGCAAGTTTCTCGTCCTCGTTAAGCTAAATGAATAGTGCTTGCCATCAATATCCTGATCTCGTACACACACACAACTGCTCAAGCACTGGTAAAGTATTGCAATTATTTTTATTATACAGTATATAGCATGCCCCTCTCTCTCTCTCTCTCTCTTGGGAATATAGGTAAAATTAAGATAATTGCGGGACTTTATTGTGATTAATAAACCATAATCCTTGGGGGTGAGAATCCTGTATACATTAAGCAGAACTCCTGACAGTGCAATTTGTCTTCTGATCACCGGAAAGCTGGCCTGATAAGGGTGGTGAGACCGCCTGCACTATATGATTTGCTGGAGAAAATAAAGAGTTGTCATAAATCGATAAAAGAAAAGGAAAAGAAGAGCATGTCCTTGGTATCTCTGAAGTAGCAGCCTTGGATTGATTCCTTTTGTCGGCGATAGAAAAACCTCGAATGCAGCTCTGCTGCAGCACAAGCACAAGACACACATACAATGGCCGGTTAAATCACACGCACGGCCACGGCCGGCCGGAGACAGTATTAATAATACAAACAGTAGTGAAAACAGCAAGCTGTTATTTTCTTGCATTTATTGGTCCCATCCCATCAGTTCAGTCCAATCAAAGTTCTTATAACGATAGCGATGCGCTTCTTTCTTTACACTGTGCCGCACTGTGAGTGAGCTGACGGGCTGAATCATCCCTGAACCAAACGATGCCCCATGCATGAAATAAACGGTTGGCATCGGCTGTCTGGTGATGGCTACGAAGGGATTCATCTCTAACGTGCTGTCCAATCCCAGGGTTGCTTCTTTTCAGGTTGAGGCATCTTTTCTCTCACTGCTCTCTACCGTAACAAACAAGCCCTGTTTCAGGTGGCATCAATCTAAAAATATTTGTATTAGACTCGTAATAAGAATTGAATCTATGACATTAACTAGCTAAATTTATGACATTATATGTGAGAAAAAAGATGTGTTTTTTTAACCTAGGTATAAATTCAAAAGTAGTTTTTCGATTTTCTAAATGAGAAAATGTTGTAGTTTAACAATACAGATGGGCTTAATTATGCCATTGCTAGGCTGGAGCGTTATGGGAGTAGGAGGAGGTGGTAGCAGATGATCTTTGCTTAGGGTGCTAGCAAGTTTACAGGTTTTGCTTTGCTAAAAATGTTTTTCTTAAACAATATTTTAAAACCCAGACCCATGAATATTAAGATGTTTTTCTAAAATTAAATTTTACTATATTGTCTTCATCATATATTAAAAAAAAGAAAGATATTTTGATAACAATAATGACCATGAAGATGATGGAGGTAACAGTGAGAATAATAATGAACTATATATTCCTGCTGGTAAATAAATGTTGTCAGATAAAAGTCAAATCAGCAGCACTAGAGAATGGACAACTTGCAGAAGTGAAAAATAAGAGGGAGAAGCGTCGAGGTCAAACTCATCCCCTCTGAATACGAATCTTGTTCTTCACTTTCTTGGACATCACTTTCCAATCATCCTCTGAAAAATTATGGAAGATGGGAAAGTGGTGGGCCGTACAGTTTGGAATCGTCAATATTAAAAAACACGCTCTGGTAAAGATTTGTCTGCCGGCAGTTCCGAATCCCCTCACAAACCTGAATGCAACCATTGATATAATTATTTCTCAAACCCCAAAACATTATCAAGAAATGCTAGAAAACATATCATCACGTGCTTCCAGCATGGACACGTATGGATAAAACTCACACCCCAAGAAAAGCACTCGGTTCACAAGTCATTTCAATTGTATAGTTAATGTAACGTTTATGCCCCCACCTTGGTTCACAAGTCAACAAAGGGACAGCTACTTGTCTGCTTAATAAAGATGAAAAAGTTAATGTTTGATTAGTTGAAGGCACAATATCATGTTAATAAAAAAGATGAAAAGTATCAAAATTGAGACTAAAAAGCTTGTTATAATATTTTATAAAATAATATAGTTGCTAATATAATAATTATTAAATACTTGTACTATTAAAAACCAACCTGAATATCCATGTTCATAAAAAAAATAATGAAAAAATGACCGACTGAAAGTAGTTCCTAGAGGCATTAAGATGTTTTAAAAGAAAGTGGAGTGGATTTTTTTTTCTTAACCAACAAAGAACAATGAGCAAAATGAACCATCACAACAACATCCTTACCAAGTTGATCCTGGCTTTAATTCCTGCGATTAGGCAAGTGTACTTGTCTGCAGAATGCAATTCAGGGAATCATTGAGGTTTGGACAGAACACACTTCCCATAGAGAGTGAATACAGAAAACCCTAAATATTCCCGCTGTCAAAATTGTATTGAATAGGAACTGAATGCCTTTTCTTCTTGAGAGTCTTGTCTCTTAAATAGACAATAAACCTAGCTACAAATTAGGGCTAAGTATGAAAGCATAAGTGTTCTACTAAAACACTACTATCTATAACCTATAATTAGTTTCCTAATTAGTACATAATTAATTCCCTTGACATCCCCCCTCAAATTGATGCTAGTCGATCAAGAAGCATCAATTTGTCAACTAAATAGTAATATCAGTCCGGCTAAGGTAGCCCAAAGGAAGCAAGCCCAACAAAAAAAAAACAGAAAACCACTCAGCCACCACGACAACCACCGAAACAGAAAACCCACGAAGTCGATGACCACCGACAGTGCCAACACACCAAAAAAAATTGTCCTGCCACACAAGGATTAAAAAAAAATCTTTGTGTGTCAACAGACCCAGCCACAACCAAGAATCACGCCAGAACAGAAGAGAACCGACGCTACAACCACGCGAGAGCCTTGTTTCTAAAAAATACAGCCCAGAAACCAAGACGATGCCGAGGGGCTGTTCTCCGACCCAGCCACAACCAAGAATCACGCCAGAACAGAAGAGAACCGACGCTACAACCACGCGAGAGCCTTGTTTCTAAAAAATACAGCCCAGAAACCAAGACGATGCCGAGGGGCTGTTCTCCGACCCAGCCACAACCAAAGAATACACCATAAGCGTTGAAACAGATGTATTTAGGAAAAAATACAGATCAAAGATACCGAGAGCCATGGACATGACGGGGAGGGGTCTGCAGCTGCCAAAGGGGTCTGGCTGCTGCACTATAAACAAAAAAAAATTAGGGTTTCCTTTGTGTTTAGGATTTTGGCTCTGATACCATGTCAAAATTGTATTGAATAGGAACTGAATGCCTTTTCTTCTTGAGAGTCTTGTCTCTTAAATAGACAATAAACCTAGCTACAAATTAGGGCTAAGTATGAAAGCATAAGTGTTCTACTAAAACACTACTATCTATAACCTATAATTAGTTTCCTAATTAGTACATAATTAATTCCCTTGACACCCGCTACTTGAAAATAGAATAAGTGATGATACTGAGACACAGACGCGCCGACAAGGAGGTGAAGGGAAGATGCCAGAGCAGTTCGTGTAATTGCTGAACCTGTTGCCATCCCCTTCCGTATTATGCAAGAGCTTTTAAGATCTGATAGTCTCATTCCATTATTGATCTTGCATGATTAGATCACAATGAAACATAGCCCTGTTCCAGCATCCCCGCCTAAGGGGTCATCATAATTAATGCCAATAAGTTGTAGCCGTGGCCAAGCAAACTGTTCAAAGAGAAGAATAACCTGGCAAGCACCACCAACTTATGCCTCGGAGGCACTTTGAGGTCTCAATATATGCTACTAACACTGGATTTAATCCATGTTATCTCTTAGTAATCGTAATGGAATCCAGAGAGCTTGTACAAGTTTTTTTTTTGGGTAGCCCTATGGACTGAATATGTAATGACAAATGAGGTTCGTCATAAAAATAACTAATTCTAGATAGCACATGGCGATAATATCTTCTCAGCCCTACCACAGCAAGGTGTTGTTATTTAGGGGTGTTTGTTTTACATAAAATATTTTTACATCTATGAAATATTTGATAGTAATGGAATCTTGGCAGGAAGATGGTGACAAAGTTGTGGCGGAATGATGATGCCAGTAAGGTGGTGGGGGTGGTCAAATCATGACGGTGGTGTTCTGGGATGCCATTGATGGGGTGGCGTTTGAAATAGTTGGATGATGGTGGAAGTAAGGAATCTTGAGTTCATGAAATATTTTAGACTTTTTGAGCTAAAATGATTTTCTAAGTTTCTAGATCGTCTTTAAAATATTGTACGTTGACCATTTTCCTACAAAAAAATTTATGCAAAAACAAATGCCCCCTAAGTTTCTATCCTTGCAACCTGTATCTAGGGGAAAAAACATTAAACAGAGCTTTGATTGACCAAAGAGAAAGTGCATACCTTGCTCTCTTTTCCTCCCTTAGCGCTATGAAGTTCAAAGCTTCAGACCAGGTAAACTCCACATGGAATCCAAGTCCAAAATCCACAAACATGCGCTGGGTATCTGACCTGATATGTAAATAATACATGGAGTTCAGAGAAGGAACAGATCGATACAGCTACTGGAAGGTACTAGAATACTCAAGGCAACAAGCACTTACACACATCAGCTTGCATGTACAATTCGGAGCCAAGGTTGGCCATCGTTCTAATTGAGTTGTCAATAAGTTAAAAGACACTCAATGCCCAATGGCCTCCTTTAAATGCACAAGGAAATTTTGGTTATAAGAAGAGGAAGGATGAGGTACTGACTACCCACTATTTAATCTCCAAAGAAACAATAATAAAAAGAAAAGGATACAGAATCTTTTGTTGCTCAAAAACCTTGTCCCTGCAAAATAACAGCATGAAAAACACTCAAAAAGCATTCAACATGGCATAGATAATAATTCTCTTTCTACTTGTCAACTCTCGATCCAGCAAATCAAAGAAGCAACGTCCTAAGCATTTGATGTTAGATATAATCAACTTTTTTAAGCTTCTTTTCGCGTTTTTTTCTCACTTAAAAAGTCGTAAGCTTTGATATTTTAATTAATGGCAGTAGCAGAAACTATTTCTGAGATTGCAAAGCAACTAAACAAGACAAAAATTTAAGAAGAATTGTTATCATTTTGGTTCACAGTTGCTAAAATGGTACAAAGAGGCAATTGGTAGTATAAAAAACAAAAGCAGCAGCATATATAACATATAGCATTCAGTAATAGAGCGAACAAGCTGTAGTTTCAAATGGCCATCAACAAATTTCTCAAGTTTACGATTTTTTTCCTGTATGTAGCTATCCATCATTATCCCTGTTACAAAATATAGCCAAACTTATTAAATGACCTACGAAAGAAGTCGCTCTTCTTATATAAACTTGCACATAAAACCAGCATCATCATTTACAATTCCAATCAAAAAGAGGACCCGGGTATTAATTTGATTAGAAAAAAATGTCACTGCACTTCTGTATTTCAATAAAATTGGAAACAAAGATAACTTTTCATTAAGACATTTTGACGAACATTCTAACTGCACTAACTCTAATAAACGCGCGATCAACAGTCTGGCTGCACCAACTCTAATAAACGCGCGAACAAGCACCCATGTTCCTAGAAAATAAAAGGTGAAGAAGAGAGAGAAGAAATAGAGTGGGCTGTTAGTGATTAACATTACCATCAAATAGAAAATAGTTGATCGATCAGTTGGGTAAGCGGAGAACATAAGAAATATTTGGGCTCATTGAGAATTGATTTTATAATTTATTTTAATTTATTTTTTATGGGGTTATCTTGATCTTATGATCCATGTGTTAACATGTTATCCTAAGTTAACTGAATTTATATTTTTAGGTAAATTTTGCTTTAAATTTTATTCTTAAATATTGAGTTAATTAAGAATTCAAATTGTATTTTTATTTATATATAGTTATCCTTGAATCTGTTAAGTTGACCAAGTTATATAAAAATAATCTTTAATTTTTATTTTATTTTCTGCTAGAAAAATAGATTAATAATATCTAAAAAATGTTAACATAAAAAATTAATCGCAGCACGGAAAATAAACTAGTTTAAGGGTTTACGCGGGTGGCATTAAGAGCGCCAACGGGCAAGAGCATGATATTTTCGAGTCGGGTATTCGGGTTACCCGAAGATTTTATTTATTTACCCGAATCACTTCCGACCAGACGGATTATTCGGGTTAACGATGAACGGTTAATTTTAAACATCTCTGCCGATGATCAACCACATCACTTAGCGTGCAAATTGCTTGATAAATATTTGGTGGGTAATTCCAGAAATATTCTTAGAAATTCTTTACCCAAGTTGGTTTCAATAATTCAAGTTCTTTTTTTTCAGGAAAAAAAAAAGGTACTTGCCCCTAACCACAGCTGCAGCAGGAAAGCAGAGGTTACAAAGTTTTTTCAATCCAATCCAAGAACAGCACCTGCTAGTTTCTTTAAACAACTGATATATAAACCTGAAATAGGGATACCTGCTGCTGCTGATTTGGGAAGTTATTCTTATTGGGGTTTCCTTTCCTTCTTTGTCAACTCAAGGGTAGCTAGTCTGCTGGTCGTGCAAGGTTTCCCATGCTGCTGGACTAGAACCAAACCGCGTTTGATCAGCTCTTAGAGAAGGGATTCCAATCTTTCACAAAATCCAACACTCTTCGGAACCAGATTTCACAGTAGGTTTCTGCTTTATTTATCAGTATCATACTGATATTTTTGTAAGGATAATTTACTTTCGTTTTTCGTTTATATAAAGGGAGTATGCTAATCAATTTTTTTATGCGGCCGCATAGATGCCATTTTGCTGATTTCCATTCTGCTGCGGTATAAATTGTGATTTTCTTTCTTTCTTTCTTAAATCATTTTACTTGTCTTCCTTTCCTAAGCTCTAGTAAATCTTCATATTTTGCAGGATAGAAGAGCAAATCAAAGCATCAGACAACTGTTCATCTGATTTACTCGACCCTTCCGTTAGATCCTGGAACGATGAACACACATGTTGAGAGGGGATATGGAGTAGAAAGAGGTCAAATACCAGAGCCAGAAATCCCTTTCTCCCCAGTAAACTCCCAAGCAGATAAAAACATTGGATGCAGCAATGCTGCATCGAAGGAACTGAAGATTGTAAGAATCTACGATGGCTGTGCTCTGCTATACTTCCATGTCACTAAAAGCCTGGCAGGAAACTAAGAATGACAAAGGTGGTGCTCAATAAACAGATGAATAAAAGCACCATGCACTATCTGATCCAGGACCTTCTAGCATTAACGTGAATTCTCGAGAACTTCAACAAACTATGAGGCAACAAGGAGAAGCATCAACCTGTCTTCAACAAGAACAAATCAATCTTTGAGGGTATGGCTTACAACATTTAAGATCAAAGTTTGCTACCAGCTAAATTGTATATTTTCCTTTCTTTTGGTATATAAACTATCTAGATGCAAGAAATCAACTTGTTTCACTTATTTCGTTAGTTTTCAGGGAAGAAAAATCTAGGAAAGGTGAATACTCAAAGCATTGGCATCCAAAGTGACCCTGAAGGGTCAAGGACTGAAATACCTGTGAAATTGTGCAACAATAACAGTGAAATTCCAGGAAGTAAAGACTTGATTCTTAGAGCTGACAAAACAACAAATCATCTAAAGGGAATATAAGAATTTGGACGGTGACACTCAAGTGTACTTTCTTTAATGTTGAAAGCGAGGATATAGAGTTAAAGAACCACATGTTCAGCAAATTCCTCATGCAGCACGAGCAACAGATTATGTTCAACAAGAACAAAATAACTTTGATACTAATAATAATGTTATGGTGAATGATATTCAAGAAGAAATGGGACCTATTGAATCCAATCATCTTGCTTCCAGCTGGATGAAATTTTGGTGATGTTCACAGCATAAAGAGCAATTCTCAAAGTTATGGTGAACGAGGCACTGAAACTACATGAATAATAAATGAATCCCATTAGGCTATTCATGACTGCGTAGAATGGCGCTTTCAAACTGAAGATGTGTTTCTGACAAGAACATAAACTTGGTGATTTTCTGTTTAAATGATGATTTGCTTTCAAACATGCATCTCAAGATGATAAGATATTCCATTATTATAAAAGAAAACCTCAGAAGTATACTTCGAAATCCTTCCCCTGAATTTTCTAGCAACCAACAAGAGTAACAATAGCTACAAAAGGACTTGAAAGTGAAAGAATCAGGACACCGAATTAATATATCACTAACTGCTCACGTCAATGCTACAATGATAAGAGAATATGTGAAATTATACACTTCCTCAGCAACTTGGACACGTATCAAAATGTCAAAAGAAATCAAAATTAATTCTGAGCAAAATAATATCCAGTGAATTTACTGCAACCCCAAACCGACACAGGTGAATAATCATTTTCATTTGGTCCATCAGGCACTTTCAATATTTCAAACTTACGAGGAAAAGAACATATGACTGGCAAACTCCATCCAATACAATGAACAGATTGATTTACAGAACTCAAAATATCCAGTCCAATTCACGTTCCATAACAGGTAGCAAATCTTTGGATGAAACATTAACAATTTGATAAGTGAAATTGAATACCTAAAAACAAATTTGACCTTCCATTAATGAGATCACCATAGGCTAAGGACAAAAATTAACTCAAAAAAGAAAGGAAAAGGCAAATAGGAATGAATTTCCACCAAATGTAAAGAAAAGGTTGCTATCATTTTCAAAGGTTCTCCAAGTATTATCACTTTATACAGAGATGCTGTACCCATCAAACTTCACATACCTGCTCTGATTTTGTTTCATCTCGTGCGGAATACCAAAAATGTGATGTTTTGCATTCCAGTGACATTTGTATAATAAACAGATAATCATCTGAGTTAAGCACCAGACTTAAATCTTTGCATGCTAATGCTAGTGAAAAATTCCCTTGAGAGTTCTTTAGCAGTAGAGAGAAAATGAGAGTACCAACGTGACCATAATTTTCTCACACATGTCCTACCTTCCTTATCTGGAGAAAACTCTACAGTGATAATCATTTTACAAGATCACGTCATGGAGTACCCACAGATTCAGCAGAAACAGTGGTTGTTTCTAAAATTGACTGGCATTCACCATCCGAGGTTTCCATACTATAAGATCTGCAGCTATAGTAGAAAACTGCACTCATCATCAAATCAATAAGCGCCACAAATGAATGCATAACAACCAGGAGAGGACCTTCCCAAATCCTGGAAGACCCATCTCCATAACTCAATGTCTTCACCCTATGCTCAAACAAACCTTGTATCATTGCCATCCCAATTGCTGATCCAAGAAATATCAGAAGACCCACCTGAGTCTGTCCCCTGATTAAAACTCTGGACCGGAGCAGTGCCTGCAGCCCTGAAACATCTTCCAACACGCAGACCACAACAGCAGTATTGCAAATAATAATCGCATTTGCAAAAACAACGGAGAAAGCTAGCCCCGCTATCATCGCAGCATATAGATTTAACTCTTGCCCAAACCCAATTGCCGAAAATGCACTGCAAGCAGCTAAAAGAAAAACACAGAATAATGTGAGGCAACCAACAATCACCATACTCGACCACAAATACGTATAAACAACCCTTCTCCAAATTTTACTCATTATCACCAAAAACTTTGAACCGTCGACATTTTTCTTCGAGTAAGTGCAATCTACAGAATAAACCACAGCAGCTCTCGATAACAAAGACAAGGTAATAAACAATGGGAAGCACATGGCAGACGAAACAGCCATCTCGGAAAAACGATGACTCGACTGTTTGATAAAAGGCCGCAATGGGATTCCACTGGATTTTGCAACTAACAAAAGCCTAACACTCAATCTCTTGACAATAGATTGATCAACCAGTACATTTGACAAAAGAATGGCAGATACCGGGCAAATAAGAAAAGCAGCGATCGTCATAAACGACCATGAATTACATCGAAGAATCCTCACTGTTTCTCTCAAGATCTCCAACGCACTCATTGAATGGAATTGATGGTTGTGCCTATCACTAAAATCAGATGATTCAAGCTCAAAATTTTGCAAATGGGTCTCTTCAGATCCCTTGTTCTGTAGCTGATCCAAGCTCATTCTTGGAGAAGCTGAACTGGAAACCTCCATCTTGATCTCGATATATACACAGTGTCTGTGTCAGGCTATTGGATCTTGAGTTAAAAATCTGGCTAGCAATGCAACACACGCAACCTTGATTTCCCTTTAACAGTCAATATGAGGAGCATGGAAAAGAGAGGATCAGAAAGAGATAGAAACCTGGGAACTTAGCAAAATGATGGTTGGATTTGGAGGGAAATCACGGGGGATTCACAATCGTGAAGGATTCTGGTATCGAAGGAGAAGTCGGTGGATAATTGGCGTGAATAGAATGGTGGGGTGGGGTAAGTTTTCCAAAATAACTTTACATGTGGGTCTGCAAGCTCTAGACATATATATATTTCTTTTGAAGTTGCAGATGTTTAGGCTACCATTGGAGCCTTTTGAGCTACAGTTTTATTGGATGGGATGGGCGTAACGTCAGAGTAGTAGAAATAATAATCTAAAAAGAAAAACCTGGACGTCCTAGAGGAAATAATCGAAGAAAGGCAACCAACCATTCATCATATCCTTGTGATTCTGATTATCATTGTGATAATCATGTCCTATTTAAGCAACTCATGTCACGTAGCAAGCCAGAATTGCAGACGTGAGGATTGTTAACTGTGTTCAATCCTCGAACCCTGAAAGTTTATTTATGATCGTTAAAGTATTTGATATCTGCACAGAATTCTTGCTAATTTCATCTTTTTTATTATTAAATAATCATAAAGAGTGATGCTCGGGGTTACAGATTGTTTATTACTATAGATGATGTGGTAAAGTTTTTTTTCTTCATCATAGATGAAATGTGAATCGTATCATATGGGAGGTGTTTGGATTGTGTTTCAAAATCATTCTTGAAAATAGATAAAAAAAAAAATTGATTTTATTTAGAATACAGAGGTCTTAAACAAGGTAGGTTTTGGGATTAAACTGCGCTTGAATACTTCAAGCTATAATTTAAGTTTATTATAAAATAATTTTTTAAATCACAATTATTATCAAATTGTATGACGAGAATAAACTTAGTGTTTTTAAATTTATATTATCAATAATATCATCCAGCTTGTATAATTTTAAAAATACCGCGTCAAATCATGCCCGAAGAAACTTCGTCTTTGAAATACACCAGCTCGCCAGAACGTCTCCTAACCAGCTGGTGCGCTTGCGCCAGTCTAGTTGATTTGTTTTGGGTTTTGGTCACAACCTCAAACAAAAAAAAGTTGGTGATCAAATGGTTTGGATTATGATGGTTCGAACCCAACCCTCGCTTCTCCTGTGTAAACGCTCGACATTGGAGCTCGTAAACCAAACTTCAACCCAAAATACCAGAGCAAAAACAACACCACCACCACTTCCACCCTCTCGATCAACCCAAAATACCAGAGCAAAAACAACACCACCACCACTTCCACCCTCTCGATCAACCCAAAATACCAGAGCAAAAACAACACCACCACCACTTCCACCCTCTCGATCAACCCAAAATCCAGCATGGGATTAACAGTAGCCGCTGACCGTTGCTCTGTCTTATCAGAAACACGGCACGGCGTAAAATAAACGCCCACTCCCGCCACTTCCTGGCTCTCTCTGTCCTCTTTATCCTCCCTTATTTCTTTCTGTCTACCTCACCATCCAGAAATAATTGACTTTACTGACGTGTTTTATAATTTTATTTTATTTAAAAAATATATAATAGAACAAAAACAGAAGTTTAACAGTGTGGGCCTGCGCTTTAAAAAAACGCCCAAACATGTGGGCCTTCTAGCCCACCACATGTATGTGGGCCTTCCAACCCGGTCCACATGTTTGGGCCTTCCATTCCAATTTTGTTCTTAAAGGGATGAATGACTAATTTTTAGCCCAAAACACACTAAATATATTATTGATCAACTCAACCTATGTTTGACCACAAAAAACTCAGGAAACGACTTAGAAATTCAAAATCAAGCTGAAACTAAAACAATTGTTGTCGTGAGATCAAACTCCCCCCATAAAAAATCCCTTTAACACAAAAATTTATCATTTTTATGATTAAAATCATCAACAACGATTGACTTCCCTCTCTACACCGAAACCCAACAAGCCTCTCTCCTCTTAAATTACTAAAAACTAAATAAAATTCAGTAAGAACTTAAAAGAACCAGTAGTATAATAAATAAAAAACAACAAAGGCCAAACAAAATCCTATCACGCTATATATTTTACTCCCCTTCTCTCTTTTCTTTTCCTCTAAAAATACATGCAGTTGCATGTTAACGTGAGCTTAAAAATATCTGATTATAAAGAAAAAATCAAATATTAAATTAAAACATTTTAAAATAATTATTCTAATCCACAGTATTCCTGAGTGAACAGTTAAAGAAACTACAATGAACTGCCGGCGTTTTGTATAGTTTATTGGTGATTTCTGGGTTCCACCTGAACCAACTCGAGTTCAACAAAAACATCATACCAGCATAAAAGAAACTGAAAATTAGAGTATAGTGCCTCAGGGATCTTTAGAGTTTTTTTTTTAAGGAAAATTCTTTGTAGCTTCCCCGAGCTCTCCTCTTGTTGTTTCCACTGACAGAACCCAGAGAAACAATACTCTGTGGATGTTAAGTAAAATCTACAATAGAAACCACATCCTTGAGAGTCCATTTCCATCAAACCTCCAAAGAGAATACAATTCAAGCATTATAAACAACACATGATCAGATATTTTGTACCAAATGCAACAGCTAGAGATCCACGGTTGCAATGAGAGTGCATGCAAAAAGCTTTTTTGCGGCTCAGAGGAACCCGAGCTCGACCACCTTTATTGCAGCAGTGTCGTCTTCTGGCGAGGTCCTTGATTCCATAATCCAAAGTCAAATACAAAATCAATAGGTGAAGTGGCCAGTTCTTGAAGTACTTGGCCCAAAAATGAAAGAATGTTGAACTTTTCCCCACATAAATCAAAAGGAACCAAACTTCATAGAAGAGTGTCATCGTCAAAGTTCTCTATTGTTAGCCTGGCTTGATGAAGATGATGCTTTCATTCTATAGACAGTCTCATCCTGATAAGCACGGTAGAGAAGGTTACCCCAGTTATCTGACCTTTGAGCAATCCTGGAAGGAACCCTGTCACTATCTTCTCCACCAGAAGCTTCATACCCATCACTAGCAGACCTTGAAAGTGGGAATGCATTGTGAGAAACAGCACCAGCTGCTGATAGACCTGTGAGACATCTCGACTCTTCAGCTCCTGATGAGGAAACCCGGAAAGGATGGATATCTGGGGAGTCTAAACTGCTCTCAGGAGAAGAAGCAACAACCCCAGCTGAGTTTGACATTGCTCGGCTGGTGTGGAAAGCACTACGAGCCTCGAGCTGAAGAGGAGCCAAGCTTGTAGATGGCTCGGCGAAACCCTTCTCAGGAGTTATACCTGAAGTCTTAGTTACAGACTCCATGGGTAGGTCAGCTGGAATGCGTATTCGTTTACTAGCTCTCCTTCTATTATTGTCAATCCTTGAGACCATCTGATGGCCACTGCTGCCAAAGCTGCTATCTGTGTCTTGCCCAAAATTGGGTTCCCGTCTTGCCACAGGCTGCAGGATTTTGGACCTTTTCCTTGCCTCTGCTGCAGCTCTCGAAACTTCTTCGGCGTTTAATCTGGCCAATGTCCAAGGACTGATCTTAACTGTCGCAGGGTTCTTTTTCTTGATTGGCTCTCTCATATATTTCTTTCCTGATGAGCTGACAGATCCAGTCTCTGGGGGAACAACATCAAACTGAAAGAAAAAGAAAAATCGTGGTAGCATAAAAAAGTTTAGGAGTGCTTTTAAAAGTGTATGTGCATCGTGAGTGCAAGGCATTCAGAAAATACAACAGATAAAATCTTAAAAATGAAACACAATATAGTGAGTGCTCAGCCTATTAGCTAAAGTGATAATTGCCATTGTACAAAGGCTGTATGTGCAAATGCTACAAACGCTATTAAAATCTTGTAAAATCCATTATTAACTAAAACTGTAATTCATCAACTGAATAGCAAACACCAAAGTTATTGTTCCTCTTACAATACACTGATTCAAAACTGCACAAATATGCACAGCAGAGGAATGTAGTAGTAAAAATATACCTGATCTTCCAGAAAAAGACGAGGTGGCGTGCACCAAGCACCCCGGTGAAAAGTAGAAAATGAGCTTGCACTGCTTAATCCAGTAAGTGAACTGGCAGGAGACATTTGAACACTCTGCTGACCTTCAACGCCCTGTAGCTCTTGTTCCTGCTCCCTTAGAGCTATAATGTAATCATAAGTGCTGATTCCCTATGACATGTACATGAATTTTGTGATAAAGGCTAATAAGTAATGACTACTTGGAATGAAACCGCATGAGAACAAAAATATTGTTGTAGAAAAAATTGAAAGCTCTAGCCTACCCAGATATTATGATAGCAAATAAATAAATAAATAAATAAAGCTCTATATAAAGATTAAATATTACTCGAATAATAAAACGATATTAGTAAGCACAATTTTGAAGAAAGAAATGGTAGACATCATTACCTTTTTTACAAGGAGGATATGAAAGAAGAAAAGCTGGGCAAGAGGTAAGGTTGCAATCATTGCCAAAATGGTGCACACTGACTGCAAGAATAAACACTTTCTTTTAGTTTAATGCATAGAAATGAGGAAGTACAAATAACAATAAATCATTTCTCTAAATTTTGAGCTAACAGGTTTACAAATGTTTAAACAGCATTAAAGAAAAAAAATTGATTACCCAATAAAAGGCTGGGTTATTCTGAGAGCAAAACAACAATAAAGCACTCACCACCACGATAACAAAGGGGGCCAAAGAGAAACTGCTCCCCAGCTTGGCAGAGATGTCCACGGCGAATCTCTTCCGTTCAAGAAAACAGCAGATAAGTACAAGGATTCCAGTCAACCATTGTAGAATAAGCTGCAATCTCAAGCCCAAGGTATACAAACCATGTATATACCTGTCAATAGTCAATTACATCGAAAATGACTTGAAAATGAAAGACTTACTCTGGGAAATCTTCAGTAATGGGATGTTGTTTATGGGAATCATGGTAGAAATTCAGGATGTGAAAACTTGTTTGACAAGAATCTCAGACATGATCGGGAAACTATTTGAGCATGAACAGTAAAGCCACAGATCCCAATGGAACATGAAAACCAAGTAATAATGCAGAACAACCAGTGGACTCAAGGAAAAATAAAAAAAAATGTGTGTGTGTGTGTGTATATATATATGTGAAATTGTTTTCAAATAATAGTGTTCACGAATGGACAAATTATCAGAATTGTAGGCAGCAACACTGTCAGGATTCAGGATGATGGGATCAAAAGCACTTGCATTAGGAAGAAAGGAAATTTTTTAAGAATTAAGATATGGAAAATCCCTTAGAGACCAGGGATTTGATGCAGACTGACCACTGAAGATTCCAGGTAAGGCAGAATGTGGAAGCGTGGGCTTACCAGGAGGAGAGCAGAAATCATAAGGGTGAAAAACTGTCTGTAGTTCTTCTTGCCTACACAGTTGTTAAGCCACTGCAAAAGTCCAGTAGAAAATGAGCATGAGGATGGTAAAATAAAAATGAAAATTCCCAACAAATAAGACCTCTCATACCCTGCAATGATGATCAAAACTATCAACACATTTGTCACATACTCTGCAGTGCTTGCTGTACTTGAAAACCTGCACAGGATCATAATTTCAAAAGCAGAAACTTTCATGAACTGTCATCACAAAAGTAGTACAATAGAACTTTAAATTGAACTCAAGATGCGTGCAATGGCTGTTAGCTTTCTAGCTTTGAGCAGGTTGAATGTATAAAAATGTTTTCTTTCACAAAGCAGATGTCAGAAAAAACCCAAAAAATTGTGACTAAATGCTACACTATTAAAATCATAATTCTCGAGGGTGCCAAACTATGTGTTTCAACCATGGCATTTTATATTTATGAACTCTACTGAACAATTCAAAAATAAGTGAAAAATTATTGACTTCAAGCACTCTGACCGACCTCAACTTCACACAAACTGCAATAGAACATGCCATCTTCACTCATTTGTTGCTCAGAAGATTCATCACTCGAACTGCACCAATTACAGATTAAAGCACAAGGAAATAAAAGCCACTGAAAACATGATGAATTCCCTGATGTCTTCTCAATTTGAGTATTTGGCTCTTTCAGAGTTGCATCTGCACCCACCACCTCTCTATCCAGAGATTTTCCTCCAACTGTAGAAGCATTTGCATCATGTATCGATGAAGTGGAACCTCCACCAAGTTTTGAGTCCTCCTGTGGATTAAACTTTTCACTGTCTGGAATCTTGAGATACTTTTTAGATCTAAAAACTCCAGGGTCTGCTGGATCAGCAGCTGCACACCAAATATATAGGCCAAAAGCACAGGTAATCTGAGAAGAAAAGGGAAATGTTATTTAAGTTCCAACTTGAGGAAATTACACATTAAACAAAACCAGCATAAGAAACAATGGTTGAGAAGTACAAATATGCCTCATTTACATAGACCTTTATTTGTTGTCACTTATAAACAAGACTAAACAGATGCACATTATATGCATAAAAACGGCCAACTCATATCATGGTTAGCAGAATTGAAAAGCATGACTGAAATTTTAGACTTCTTTTTCTGACAAACAAATTATCGTTTTGAGATCATGCTAACAGCAAAACTGCAAAATGTTTCAAATATATCACCAAGTCCAAGGATATCCATTGGACAAGCATGGGTTAACATGTCAGACAAATATATTGATACCATTATCACAACCTATTAGCTTATAATCCAAAATCCAATCAATCAGAAACACCTCTAGCTAAAGCGTATAATGAATCATGCAAGTGAAGTTGTTTGTTAAATACAGAATTAGGTAACCGGAAAATGCAGAGCATGTAATACTCAAATCCTGCTCAATTCAGTATTTTCGAAATCAACTGCTATCAGCATCGTCAACCTATTAAGTTGACAGATTTTAAAGCAATAAACCAGTTTATAACATACACACAGCATTCATGTTCTCAAATACACAAAGGTGATCTGATTGTCTGGATTCCCAAGACCATGAAAGGATAGAATTCCAGAATTAACCAATGGTTCCACACTAATCCAGATTTATTTATTTATTGTGGGTGTATAAAAGAGCAGCCAGAGGAGGGCATTTTGACAGTAAAAGAAAATCCATAAACGAGAGAGGGCAGTGAGAAAGCAGATTCTAGTCTAACTAGAGAATTTGCAAGGATTAGCTTTATACCGCATCAATTGGAAGGCCACAATTATTAGCATGCTGTAACAAATACCCGCAAGGGCTAGAATAGCATCATTCACAGGGAAATCAATGGGACAGTGCTTATTGTTCCAACAAGCAACAAATTAAATCATCTGTGGATCAAATTTGTGGCTCATTTGTTATAGTTATAGGTAACAGACATAGGGACATGAAGACAACCAACTCGTTCACATAAATAGATGTTTGATATGTTCGAAAGGATCTGAAGATAAAAAAACTCCATAACAGAACCACACAGAAGGAAACCAAATTAGTTTAGAAACGAGAAGAGGAAAAACAGATCTTGGTTATTAAGCTTGCTAGATATAATAAAAGCACACGGTAAAAATTATATAAAAAAAAACTTACTAAACGGGAACGTGTGAATTTGCTTACCAGAGGAGTGTAGATTCCCATCGCTATATATTGGAACAACTTCTTCCCAACAAAAGGAGCAAAGAACACATAAAAAGCAAACCCCAAAGCCAGAAATACAGCAACAGCCACCACCTTCACATTGAACACTCAAGATCAAAACTTGCATCCAGTAAAGATGCTAAACACTGAAAAATAACACAGCAAAAAAGGGGAAAATAAAAAAAAAGTACCTGAAGAGGGTGGTATGGAAGTTGCCATCCATGCTTTCTCATTTCTAAGCGAAAATGCAGCAGGCCAACGTCAAAAAAAACTGTATTCAAGACAAAGGAACAAAAATGGAACAAAAGCTATCGCTTCAGTTTAACTTGTTCTTTTTTCACTTTCCCTCATTAGCCTAGTAAAAAATAGCTACTTTAAAACCTCTCATTCCACTGCGTTACCAACCAAAACAAAGGTTATTACATAGACATCATTCACATGAGTCTAATCAAAGAAACTGGGGAGATAAAAAGGCACCATAAAAATTGGTGGAGGTTCAGGAAATGACCAGCATGATGTGCTGGGTGGTGAAGAGGAATAGACACAAGAGGAAACCTTCGTCTTGTTCACTCAATCATTCATAAACTATGGCCATGGAATGGAAGGGGGGAGACAAAAAAATATAGAAACAGAGAAAAATAAGAGAAATGAATGTGGTTTGGCCTGGTTTAAGTTCTGGGTTTTTCTTATTTTGTTTGTTTATTCAGACAGAGCTTTTCACTTTGAGCAAAAACAAAGATCTGTGACTGAGAGAGAGAGAGAGAGAGTATAGGGGTCTGGTTTTCTTTTCATGCCTATAATTACCCTGCGACCTCCCCTTTTACTTTTTCTCTCGTTTGTAGCGTTGCCTTTTTCCCTGGCCAAATCATGTGCCACAGGCTAGTGCAGCAGACAGTTGTTTGGTTACACTTTTGTAATTGCCACCAACCTCTCTTCCCTTTTAATGTTGAACAGAGACACCCGACTGTGCCTTATCTTATTGTAGTTAATAAAATAATATTTAATTATCAATATTGATCAGCAGTTTATTATTGATATTAATTGCTAATTAGTATTTTTTCTTCGATAATTTGCTTTTGCACTACTCATACAAGTTTTTTTGATGTATTTTTGGAAAGCACTGCCGAAGAAGATGGCCCACGTCAACATGTGAGTGTGCATGGCTAATAAATGGAGGGAATTGAGAACTCTCCCTCAAACCCCACTTCTTCAAATAGCTCCTCTCCTTTTAAAGCTCCTGTAGGCTGTATCACCCCTCTTGGCATGCTTTTTTGATTTGTGAATTTCTTTTTATCGTTTTTCTCAGTTTTATTGCTTGGGGTCGAGAGCAAATCTTGAGCCAAAAAAACAAAATTATCGTCAAAACAAACGCAAATTGTTCTCGGGGTGCACTGCTGAGTGTTCACTCCGATCCCAGAAGAAAAGGGGGGCACAAAAACAGTAATTACCAGCCAGGTTCTCAGTAACAGGGATAGACCGGGATGATCGCCATTGATATAAGCTTAATTCAAAAGCTTGAAAAGCTCTTGCGCATTAGTCAAGAAGGCTGTACCATACGGTTGCTTCACAGTGTAACAAGAGAAAAATAGAAAACAATTTTGTAAAATATGGACAGTGTATTAGAATCCATAAAAATGAAAAGGTAAATGAGGAAATAAATAAACGGAACAGGTGGGAAATCATGGGGTTGGTCAACTGTTCCATGGCTCTGTACATCTAGAACCAACACCACCAGAGACAACGTGGGTTCCCTGTGGACAATAACCAGGAGGGAGGAGAGCGACCCAGCAGTGAGAGAAGGAGGGTTGGAGGGAGAATGGCGTCGACTGCAGTAGCTATTTTTAGGGTTTCGCAAAGTTTGGAAGATGCAATTGGCATTTTCTTGTTAGGTATCGGGCTCGGTGAGCAATGTAAATATACAAATCAACAACTGATTAGAATATTATACTAGTGTGTGAAGAGGAGATGCCTTGGTGGGTGTACACGCGCACCCTCAGCATTGTAATACCGAATTCTACTTCAATTTTACGCCGTATTTTTAAAGTTAATTTTTATTTAATTATAGAACAATTTAAATAAATATTTATAAGAATTCAGATATTTAAGTTTTGAAAGATAGAATATATTTTTTAATTGAAGATTCCACTCTTTATTTATATTTATTTTTTGTTTTGATGAAAGAATTTTTTTTGTTATCAATAATATTGTTTTCTAATAAAAAATAAAGATAATTGAAATAAAAATTCAATATAAACTCAGTAGAATGAAGTGCTGAATTTTTTTTCAGAGCATCACTCTCAATTTCTTATCGGTTTGTTTAATGGATGAGAACAATTCTTTTTATTACTAAATCTTTTGCAAGCAAAAACTCGTTACAATGCAAAAAAAAAAAGAAGTTGTGAATAAAATGAATAAATTATTTGTATATTCCACGTGTCTATAAAGTTAGAATAATAATTAATTCATGAAAAATATGTAAAAACAGCAACAGCAAAAACATCCTACTAAACATTGATGTACAATTGTGTTTACAATTTATTGCACATGCTCGTAAATAATTGTATTGCAAGTATAAACATAAAAAGATTTAATCTAGTTTAAGAAACACAGCTTGATCCAGTGATTTTTTTAAAATTAAATGTTAATAGCTAGTTTAAAAAATAAAGAATTTACACATTCACTCTCCACATGATAATTTTTTTAATTTAAAAAAAAAAACGTGATATGGATACGATGGGCAAGGTGATTATCATCATTGCGGTCATCATCACTGTCTCCACATGAGATCAGGGTCGAACTTTAGCCGGAGACCACTTGATTTTGTTTTTGGAATAAATCTTATTCACCTGCATTGAAGAAAGCGTGCTCGCGTATACGTGATTTACACGTTTTTGGTGTAAGGAAATGTCTTGGGATTGATATAAATTGCGTCCCTCACAGTATTTCCTTCGACCATTTTTAAAAAAAATTAACAATAAAAATATAAAACTACTTTTATGTGAATTATACAATTTTTAGTAGCTCGTTTTTTTTATATAATGCGGTGCATGGTAAATAAACAAAGTTACCTTGCATAATAACAATAAAAAAACTACAGAAATTATTTTATATTTGAATGTGTATTAAAAATATATAAAATTAAGTTGAAAATATTTATGGAATTAAAAAAACATTATATTTCTAATCAAACTCGAATTAGTCAAATAAGAATTATTTGACCCGTGTTTTCTTTATTAAATATATTTTTTTCTATGTAAAAAAAAAAGCAACCTTCTCAAATGCATTTGTTTGTTTTATTTAAAAAAACTAATGGTAAGTTAAAAAATTTATGCATGCATTTAATTGAGTAGAAACATTATTTGTGACAGTAAATGTAAAAAAAACGTGTCTGTTCGACTCGCTTAGATGTATGTTGAATATATTTTTTTCATGTAAAATAATTAATATATAGGTGTTATTGATATTTTTTAATATTGGTAAAAATATAATTACGAGTCAAGAAATTAATGCTTACTCGTACATTAAAATTTATACAAATCACACATGTCATTAAAAATTATAAAAATCACACATGTCATTAAAAACACATGTAAAATCCAAAGCTGGTGTTAAACATAGTGGAGAAACAGAACAGTGTTTTTTTCTTTCTATGGGAAACATCTTTTGATTGGTTTTTGTGCAATGGTTTTTTCTTTTTTTTAAAGTGTAGTGAATAACACATGTTACAGAAAAAAAAACAAATATACTAAGCAAGGTTCTCATCGTTACGGTTGTTATTATGGTTTTTCTATTGGTACGGAACGTTTTGGTTTCGGAGTGTTTCAGTGTGCCGTTTCGGGATTGTATTGTTCATATATAATTAATTATTTATATATATATATATATGACAAAAAATATTAATTTAACAAGCATAATTAAAATTTAAGTTAAATTAACTTTAAATTATACAATACAAACACAAAGTCAAACAAACATAATCTCAAAATTAGAAACACCACCACAAGTTAATCAAAATAAGGAGGATTTTAAGGCCAAAACGGCACACCCGGAAAGGTACTGCGATGTTCCGCCCGGTATTTCCGAAACGGGTCAGAATTAAAACCAAGACGAAAACAACGCTGTTTTATCTCGGTTTTTTTAATGGTACTGAACGTTCCGGCCAAAACAGAACGGTATTGACAATCCTTGTGATAAGTATTAAAGGTGCAAAGAATAAAAAATATTTTTTCAAAAACAATGTGCGGAGAAAAAAATATTGACAGAAAAACAAAGATAATAGAAAAATAATTGTGAATAGACTAGGCGTGAAATGATAAAAATGGCCATTAGAAAAGAGAAAAAATACAAAAAAAAACTGTTTTTTTTCATGCGCGCGCGCACACACATATATATATAACAAACTTGGCAACTGAGAATTACAAAATTGTCACTATAAAGTAGCTAAACTGGGAAAACAATTTCAAATGTATCGTCTTTACACTAAACACGAGTTTTCCTTCAACACATGTATAATTTCAGTTGAGTTTGTTTTTTCATGTATTTTTTATTTTATCAAAATAATTTTTTAATTTTTTAAAAAAATTATTTTTGATATTAGCATAGGAAAATAATCTAAAAATACTAAAATAAAATTATTTTTTTATTCAGAAACTTTTTAGAAACGACGTGTCAAACACTTTTGCTAGGTATTGGGTTGGGTGTGGTCCGCCTATGAGAAATGAGTTGGTATGTATATTTAGAGAAATTACTGTAAGGTAATCGTTAAAATAACTATCTCTCTACTTATATAAATGGGGATATAACCTACTATAAAAAAAACATTGTTTGTTTTCATATCTAAAAGATGATAGATCTCTCTATTTTCTTTCATCTCAATTTTCTGCATTACTTGACAAGATCTATAAACATGTTTGTAATATAAAATATCACTTTGATTTATTAAAGTGACCCTGAAGTGATTAATTCAGGAATAAAAAAACAAAATCTCATAGGTATGTTTTTTTTTTAATTTACAATGATATCATAAAAATTATAATTTTTTATAATTAATGATCCATTCATCAAAATTATTGTCATGTAATAACCCCCTTAATTCCGCCACAACAGAAAAAATACACTCATGGTTAATATTATTTTAATATTTGTTTTAAAAGAAAAACAGTACGGGAGAAAGAAGAGATAAGACGAACAGAACAACCAAACATGGTCCAGCAAGCACGGACAGCTTAGCTACAGGCCATTAAAGACAGGTTAAAAAAAAAACACGACTCCTCCTGACTGTATCTGCTGGCATTGCTAGTCGCGACGACGTGGTTTTTTTTGAAAAAAGAGAAGATAGAACAGAGGAATATTTTTTTTGGAAGCAGCAACACAAAACAAGGAATTGAAAAGGGCATTGACGTAGAATTAATGAGCAGTGTACTGGAGTGAGAGGGAGGGGTGGCTCAGCTGCATTAATTTCTTTGGATCTCAGTCTGTCGTTCCTCAAAAGACACGCCCTTTCCAAGCCCCACCCCCACCTCTTTCTCCTGCCCCCCACATATCCTTCCGCTGTCAAACTTGTGGTCAACAACGGTCAGCACTGTGATTGGCTGAATGGCAAGATCAAGATGATATCGATCCAACGGTGAGATTTGATCCGGAAAAATGATCCGAGTCGTCTGTCGCTGGGGAGTGAAAACGAGCTAACAATACTGCACAGACTTCCCTGCGTGTTCATTTCGTAGGAATCTCTTGCGATTGCGAGACTTTTTGGTCAAATAGCAGTTGTGTTTTTTATTTGTAAAAATATTTAAAAAATATTAGCATATTAAAAATATATTTTAAGAAAACCCGGCTTACGCCGAGGGCAACTTTTTTACCGTTAGATATGACAGCAAACGGGTTTCATAGGATCATGGGCCCTGGCTCGGGTTGACAGGTCAATACAGGGTCCAGGAGATATGCAAATTTTGAGCCCGCACCCGGGGAAGGTGGGGCATGGGTCGTGGTCTAGGCGTATCACTCTCGGACTTCTCGTTCATATATTGGGAAAACGTGAAGGCGTTGACATCATAATTAAAAAGTTCGCTTTATCCGGACTAAATTTAAAATAATTCACTAAAAAGCTTATCAAAACTTCTTTAAAAATGGAAAATCGAAGGATTAGCAGATACTTTCTGTTTGGATGAGAGTAAAATAATATATTTTATATATTCAAGTGAACGAATAAAAATCTGATTATCCAAAACTTTTACAAGAAATATATGTTCTGACTCAAACTCGAATTTTACTGTACAAATCATAAACCTTCTGTCATCACATTACACTCCTCTAATACATTAACAAATACTTGTTCTAGTTGATTTATGATTTATTCTGCTCAAAATACTAAAATGAACCAAATTTGTTATAAATTGAATTGTATGAATCAAAATATTTTAGTTCAGTTTATCGGTTTTCATTTTTTTCAAATAAGTGTTATAATTTAAAATCTATCTCTGTTATTAAATTTGAATAAAAATTCTAAACAAGGAGATGAAAATTCCAGCTTGTCAATTTGTTGGGTTTGAAAACTAATATGAATTGAAGAATATAATAAGATATATAAACCTAACTATCTATTTTTTAAAAACAAGCTCAAGATATCACTATTCCGATAACATTAGTGATTTTATTATCATAATAGTTTTTTTTTTGTTTCGGTAATGGTTTGAAATTTATTGAGAGACATTAAAGTCAAGTTAATATTTTTTTAATCTCTCTAATTCACGTTAAAAAAGCAGCAGTTCAAACTTCAAACCAGGTTTTCTCGCTGGTAATAAAAACAAAGTCAAGCACACACTAGCAATCATCGGGATCCGACTGCCCTGTTTTCTGTCATCCATGGGAAACAAGTGCATTCACTTCCCTGAACAAGACCTTTCCCGACAAGGAAACCTCAGGCAAGACTTTTCTTTCCGTATCGCTAGCTGGACGGGGGACCTCTCGTGTCTTCCACGCGGCAACTCCCTGTCTGGGCCATGGCCTCCTGGGGGCACGTGTGTATTCCAAGTATATCAGAAATCGTTTAAGATGATGTATACCGTATGGCTTAACAGTAATTTAAATTTTTTATTTTTATCAGCGATTTTTTTTAAAAATAAATTGTAATTATCTGATAATTAATAATCTGATATCGCTGCTCCGTGTACAAGCAGCCGCGGACGAACGACAACCGAAAGAAGGAGGGATCGGGGGGTAAGTGGCAGAAATACAAAAATCCAGACAGGAGAACAACTAGTGGTCAAATAACAACTCTTATCGAGGTAATGGACACCATTCACGTTCACAGATTAGAAGGTGTTTTACATTGTATTTTCAAAATATTTTTGAAAAAAAATTAATGTGTTAATTTTAATACAGAATATTTTGGTTTTAGAGTGTTTCAGCATGTCGTTTGGAGGTTGTACTACTCATATATAATTATATATATATATATATACAATTAAAATATTAATTTAACAAATATAATTAAATTTTAAGATAAATTAACTTTAAATTATAAAATACATATACAAAGTCAAACAAACATAATCTCAAAATTAGAAATATAACCACAAGTTTATCAAAATAAGGAGTATTTTAAAGCCGAAATGGCACACCCGAAACGGTATTCCAGATAGTATTTAGCCGATATTTTCAGAATAGATCAGAATTAAAACCGAAACAAAAACGATAATATTTTATGTTGATTTTTTTTTAAATGCACATAACATTCCGGTTATTTTTCTGACCAGAAAATATCTCGAAAAAGACAACGAAAATTGTGGAGAGAGAGCCCATGGATGGTGTCATGTATGAATATTTTAATTTTATTGGGACTGAGTTTTAATATTGCGAAGATCACTTTGACTTTCGCGAGGAAACATCGCTTTTAAGTGCCAAAATGAAAGGACGTGGTCCGTGACTGTCCATTCTACTTTTCTGTCTTTTTTATTTTTTATTTTTCCAGCTTTTCTTGGACACGATCTGATCGACACCCGTGACCTTTGAAAATAGAATTGCTACCAGCAGCCCATCGCCATCCTATGGCATGAGGTTGCGGCTGAATGAATATATTATAGAATAATTACAGCCCTTGAAAAAGATTGCACGCTAAGAGAGATTAATTTACAATTTACTTTGGCTATCATCATCATCATCATTTATTTCTTAGCTTTTACTCTTCGACAAGATACAAGGTCGCTAGCTTATGACATCCATAATCAGTCCTGGTAAATATAATTAGAAATTTAAACGGCAGAGTTTCCGGGAGCTCCGTCTCCCTTTATTTATTCCAACAATAACAATACAAAAAAATAGTTTTTGTATTTTCCTCAGCGTCTTCATTTCGTGTTTTTTCGCAAGTCAACTGGATCATCTATTTGATGTACGATCCAATCAAGATTCCAAAGGACGGCAATCAAAAAGAAGTTGCTTCATTTAGGTGCACACGCAAAAGGTGGGACGGGAGCGAAACTTGTATCTTGCATTTTCACGAATCCAACATCTTATTCATCAATCTCACTGGTCTGTGCGAGGAGCAAAAAAAATATTTTTCTTTTACCAGCATTTATGTGTTCAATGCCAGCATTTCGATATGCTGGAACGAAGCCCCCCTAAAAAAGAGAACTGGGCTGCATCCCTAAGAATTTTCCGGCAGCCACCATTGGATTTACGTAGTTACTGTTGATCCTATAGTTTTGGGCTCAACCCAAATAAGACACGGATAATTTAGGAAAACTCGGGAGTGCATTGTATGGGCTCGATTTCACACTAATTGCATGAAAAGCACATTTACTTGGACCAGCTGCTTTCTCAAGCACGCTCTCATCCAAGAAGTACTATCATTTCTGCAGAGGTTTTTTCTGGGTTTTTTTTTTAAATGATATTCCAATTTTACAACATGAAGAGAGAAATCCAGGGATCACTATACAAACATGGGGTTCGAGCACCTGTTTTTTTTTTAATTTTTATTATTATCGTGGGTATCTGGATCAGCTTGCGTGCACCTCGACTAATTTCATGGGCCTTGAAGTTAATGACCATGAAAATCTCTAATAACATCATATTAACAACCATAAAATTCAAACTTAAAACCATAAAAAAATAAGTTTTTAATCTCAAATTCTTACCATTTGACCACTTTGAATGGTTGGAGCACCTAATTTTCTTTGCACGGGCCGGTGTCTTCCATTATTTTTACTGTAGACCAGTCTGACTGGAGTTTAATAATAACGAAGGGCCCAAGGCTGTAAACCATCTGTATCTGTACCGAACCTTCCTCCCGATATTAAATGGGAAATTAATTGCTCTCACTCCTGTTTCCAAGACACTCATCTTGCATGACGCATCAAATTTCAAACAGGCCATAGAATGGAGAGACTCTCCATGTTTGACCAAACAACGGGGTAGGCTTGGTCGCTCTCTCGGCCCAAACAGTTTCGTTGAAAACAATGGGCCGAGCCCCACCAAGGAAAATGACCAGATGTTAACAAGGCCTGTTAAGCCCGGAAGGACAAACTATTTCCCCAAAATTCTCCAACCAGGCCTCACTGAAGGCCCAATCAAAAAGGCATTCTTAATAATGTAGCTACGCTCAATGTGCTGCTTCTCAAATGGATATGGATGGTTTAGGTGAAGGAGACCCGCTTCATTGAATTTTCTGAGGAAATAGCAATAAAAAAGATTTTATTCAGCTCTTGAACTCAGCTAAGCTGGGACCCCACTGTAATCTCTCTATTGAGCCGGTTAAGATTTGCGGCGTCAAATTGGCAGTGAGTGAATCCAAGGGCAAGCGACCACGTGTCATGGGCTGAGCCGAATCTAAATGGCTAGAGCTCGCTATCATGAGATAGCTCCCGTGTTTAGCCGTTCAGCCACGCTTTTGGGCCTGATAAAAAAATGTTCGAGGCCCAGATAGAGTTTTTCCTTGCTTACTGGCGCGCTTATTTTGGAAACCGATGAACTTAACAGAGATGCCTTGCGATCTTGAAATGAAATGAAGATTTGCTAAGGCCAAGATTTGAATTCCAAATACCGATCCCCAGTAAAATTGAAAAGAAAAATATCCCACGTGCCACTCCTTACTCGTAGTAATTGCCAATAAATTCCAGAACATGGTGATTTTAATGCTTGCCATCGCAGCCCAAGAAGAAGAAAAAACATACAGTGCCATTGACTGGCGGTTGTTTGATCTCCAATTTTTGTTTTAGAACTAAGTTTCAAAAATATTTTTCTTTATAAAAAGTAAAAATTTATTTTTTTAAAAATTAATTTCTCTATGTTTTTAGATATTTTAAAGTGCTGATATTTTTTAGGGAACAAATTGAGGAGTGTTGTTTTTCAGGCGAGTTTCTGGACACAATGATTGATGAGTAGGTGATTCAACAAATCACATATTGTTTGTCTTGTATAATCCTAGCTAGTAGACCAATGACAAAAATAATTATTTATTTATTTCGTCTCTCAATCTTCTCGATATATGTAGTTGCTTGCTAGCTAGCTAGCTTGAGATTCCTGATTCCATTAACTGGACCTACCGAACGAGCTAGGACTTTGCTTGACTCGTATTTATTGATGTGCAGAACAGCTTATTAATATATAGTTTGTGCAATGTCATTTGATTAAAATAGTATCCCATTTACTCCGTAATTAAAATTGTTAGACTCATTTCCACCTCAAAACAAAAGGCTGGTCTAACCCCGACTGAGGTTACTTAGGCCTTTGGACATTGTTGAGGTTGTATGATGTGAGATGATGAAAGAAATGGGTGAAAGCGTGAGAGAAATTGGATTAAAATTTTTGATTCGAATCAGAACGTGTTTACCCTGTAAGAATCTAGAATAACTAGAATTTTATTTGCTATATCCAAACTCTAGAAAATTAGAATTTTCTCGAATAAAAAAATAAATAAGAAATTAGCCCTTGTTAGTCATCGCCTGCCTAATTTTTGTTTACAACATGGACATGTTCATTTAAAGTCTCTCGCCGTTTTCTAAGAAGCCTTCAGCAAATTTCAAAGATATTGCAAGTCTGGTATTTCTCCCATTATTTTTCAAAATGATTTTATTTTTATATAAATGACTCGGTGTAAAACTTAGATATAAAATGAGAGCGATAGTAGTATGTGATTACATAAATTATTACCTATTAAATTATAACAGGATCCGTTTGGATGTTGACCAGTTGTTGTAGTTGTAGGCAAACAATAATTTATTTATTTGGAAAGAATAAAGGCACCCGTCAAAGAAATAAATCTATCTTTTCCTGGTGTTTTTTCAAAACATTTTTAAAAAAAAATCAACTACAAAACACCACCGTTGCAACTTGACTAACCAAATGAAGTGCCTTTACGGCTCAACCACTCCCACACGGGTTGTTCCCACCAATCCTCTAAAGTCTAGAATTAATAATGGCTAATCACAGCAAAGAAAAGTTATAGTGCTAATCATTATTGCTCTAATGAATGGTTGGGTGGGTGTCCAATACCATGGATCCGCTCGCACCTTTAATTAAATACAAGCTTATAAAAATAATACCATCTATCCAAGTTCATTTTATAAAGAGAGAGCAACCATCAACCTATTCACAAATAGAAAATTAACCATGATATTCATGCTTCTCGATTTGGTTGGGAAACATTGCCAGTGTCTGAATTTTTAATCCCATTTTTTTATTTTCTGATTGTCTTTAGCATGTTTTTTATATATATATATATATATATATAATGGGATATAGCCCCATATCCTTACAAATAACTTTATGGAGGCTACTATAAGATGTTGCGCAGATATAAACACCAAATCCCTAAAAAAAAAGAAGAAGAAGCTGCTTTTCCCATTAACTAAACATGGGGCGACGTCGCATTGGCAAGGAGGAAGCAGAATCATTTTAGCCAAGGCAATAAATGAGTTGTTTGTAATGAAATTAGGTAGCTCGCTAGCTGTGGGAGAAAAAACCAGCTGGTTGAAGAGTCCCTGTCACATACCAGCTAGCTGCACGCGGACACCCACGTCGGACTCGTATCTCCTCGCCACTCAGACACGATTAAGACCTCTGGATCACTTAATTAATGCACAATGCTCTCCAACATGTTTCTGCTTCCTGTTACTCTCTCGAAAAAGTATTTTGGCCCTCAATTATATGTCCAAGAGCGGACTGGAAATGGGTTTGGTGGGGGCATGCAATCAGTGTTCACCTCCTTATTTCGTTTCCTATTTTCCTTGGAATTTCGAATTATTTTCGGATATATATATATATATTAGTCTCAGAGCGAGCGACTTAATTATTAGTTAGGTGGGATTAGGATCTAGGGATGTAAACTAGTTAGTGCTTTGTAAAAGGAGATGGCCGTGATCCATGATGATACGGTAAAGGAGCGAAATCCTCAAATAAGAAATTGATTTGGCAAACATCCACTATCAAGTTTCACACAGAAATATTTTGTTTTTACTTTGTTGTGATATGCGTTGAATGATTCTATTCAGCTCCAACCCGATCCATTGAATGATTCCTTTTGAGTCTATTCAGTTCCACTCCGATCCAGTCAAAAACAAATATTCATAGCAGAATTAATTAAGGAAAATCCTGCTCAATTCAGCCCCGGTAATTATAATCAGAGGACACCCTTTTGAAAACGAGGTCAGTTTCCTTAAATTAGCTCCAAAACATTAGAGTGGATGGACGTGAAAGCTTATCTCGGGGGGGATTGACGAGAGCTAGAAAGGTAGTAAAACCCTATCTCTGGTCACGATTTCTATTTTTCCTTTAAATAAATAACTAAATATATATGGATAAATATCCGGACAGACAAAGCTAGCCACGCAGATATAAACGGGCGATGACACCATCAAGGAAGAAACCCTCTCTAAGGAGCTCATCCAATCCCTTAATTACTTGCTAAAAGGATAGAGAATACTCTCATTAAATGCATGCACGCTCTTGAAGTTCTTTTGTCTACTCAACAACGAGCATGGATTGGAGACTTTCACCCCTTAAGAAGAGGTCAGAGGTTCAATCCCTACTCTTGTATGGAATTGACAATTTGGAGAGCACTTTCATCCCTTCGGGGACCCACCCGGTGTGAACATGGATTAGTCTAGACCTAGTATCTAGGACACCGCGTGGTTTATACAAAAAAAAAACAACGAGCATGGATTGGAGCCATCCTATTTATCCAGCAGTAACCTATCAGTATCAATTATTCTTCATCCTCTAATCAAGTCGATCCTCAGGTTATTACTGGCAAAAGAATGAACAACTCCACCCTTCTTTCCATGCAACTTCAGGATTCACACTATTCTCTGATATATAAATAAACCCTATATTCGTTTCTTTCTGGGCTCGTATTCCTTTTTTTATTATCGTGAAGAAACTTTATTTTTTATTTTTAAAAAAGTTTATTTTCATGATTCAGATAAATAAGTAAAATATTATGTGTTCTGAATTTTTATAAATAATACAGATCGTAATTTAAATTCGAACAATCACATCATGACTTGATGTGGAAGTATTCATCTTTCCTGACGCAGTTATTGGAGAATCTCTCATCTCGGATTCTGTAGGTATTCTAATAAACATAGCCACCGTTATCCACCGCCAACCACTCAACTCCACTTTATAAAAAATCATCCCATCATAATAGTCCATTCATCCGCGATGCAGTACGCGCAGCAGGACGGAGTAATTTGTTTTTCAAACGCACGATAAAACTTTAGGTGTTTTTAACTTGTTTTATATATATTAAAAATTTTGTAATCATGAATTTAAAATAGCTTCATATTAAATAATATTTTTATTTAATATTAGAATAAAAATTACATTGAGTTCCCGATTTGACATGCATAACTTTAGGATGATATTGAAGAAAAAAATGAAAAGCTAAAATTTTAATTAACCAAATATTAAAGAATAAAATTAAACAAAAAATAACAACACAATTTTTTTTTAAAAAACACATAAACTTGAGTTAATATACCAAACTTGTAATGCAAGTTATCTATCAAATTTAATAATTTTTTTTATATATATATATATATATATATATAATATCTTTCATTTAATATATAACACTTTCTTTTAACGATGCTGTTTTTATAATACATTTTGATCACTGTGAAAAAATATTTATATAGCACTTCCATTTTATATATATATATCCAAATTATATATTTTTTTAATAAATAAAATTATTTTATAATAAAAATAAATTTTACTCTAAATATTTTAAAATAAATTATTAATTAAAAAACTAATGATAAAAGTGATATAAGAATTAATTTAAATGTAGAATTAATAAAACTACAGTAGTGCGTGTGAGAGATGTTTGGCCAAGTTTGAAAGTAGTCTGCATTGAATGAAAACACGTGGGAGGAAGACAAAGCGGAGCAGCAGGGAGCACTGTCATAAATTGATTTGCCGCGAAATGTCGGGCGAGAAAACATGGAAAACTGTAAAACACAGAGTTTAAAGTTTAAACTAAAAATACCATTTTTTTTTATTTTACAGAAAAAAGAAAACAGAACGAGACATACAGAGGGCGAGGGAAGGAGGTTTAAAAGGAGAGGGGCAAGCAGCCAATCCAAAGAAGGAAGAAATTCATAAAAATAGTATCCGAGGAAAACGCAAATCTGCCTACCTGCATTTTGCTGGACAGATATCACAATATTATATTATCCTCATCACACCAGTCTCCTCGTGGTGTCACGTACGAATTCAGTTACAGGGAGATTGATTCAGCGAGGAAAACCCGAGTTCGCTCACTCGGGTTTTCTTTCATGCATGCCGGAAAATATTCCTCACAGGTGCCGCTTTTCACTTTCCTTAATCACCATGTCAAATATTCTTCTTTCTCGTTTCACTTTTTCTTGAATAAACGCATGTCCATGTCCATGGTGTAGTAGTTTTATATGAGTATCTTTCTCTCTATGCTTTAATTATTGCATTTGTTTTCTTTTTTGGTTTAATCATATTCTCCACTCGGTTAAGGTTTCAGCCTTTTTTGTTTTGGTGGGGGTGGAGTTCTTAAAGTTTTTGTCCTCAAAGAGTCAAGATTGTCTCGGGTATTCAAATTAGTACTATTGTTTTTAATTTTTCTATTGCATTTCCCCTTGTACATTCCTTAATTCGATTTTGATTGCTATATTGTTATCGATACCTAAATGGCTTGGCATCTAGTGTTTTTCTTAACGTCAACGTTGCGCATTTCTAAATTCTAACTACTACTTGTTTTTCTGTTCTCTTTGACAAGGACTTGTTTTAGAACAAAAAGAAGACAAAAGGACTTGTTTCTTGTTGGTCTTGTTTAGTAGATACTTGGCTATCAAAATTATCTGGATTTGTTGGTCTGCTACTATCTTCTTTGATGAGAACTCATAACAATCCCTTCTCTCATTTTGCATTTAGGATTTGTTTGTTCTCACTTTAATACACAGAGTTTGAGTCTAGAGGATTTCTTCAGAGAAAAAAAAGTAGAAGTTTTACCACAAAATTAATCAAGTTGTTTCTGTTTTTCTTCCATGAATGTTTGTTGGATAGTGATCATGCTGTTTTCACCAGAATTAGGAGGATTCAAATTGATGGTGTTGTGACTTGCGAGTGCTCTTAAAGTAATATGGATTTTCATTCCCTCCTTTTCTTCAGGTATTTTTCGGTGGTGGGGTTAGGCGGTGTAAACTTGGTGACACTTCAATATGCAATAATCTCATCGCAGGATTAAATTTTATTTCTTAACTGGAAGGCAGCTTTTTTCCTGGGAGGCAGGCTGCCTTCTCTCTGGAAAGCATTTTGAGGTCAAAGGTGTGTGCTTGATGTGAAAAGCTTATTTTTTGTTTTTTTTTGTTTTGTTTTGATGCTATGAAAATTGGCAAACTTGATGAAACAGCTTTCTAAGTCTATCTCTCCACACCTTATTTAAGCAGTGGTCTCTGCTTGTCCCTTCCCTGTTATTTTACGGAGAAACCATGATGTGGAAAATTGTTAATTCAGTTCTATATGGAAAGGTCTATCAAAGAACTTCATTTTGGATTTCAATGCAGAACCAAAGATTTTCATGAATATACACTCTTTTTTGCTATGTTTCGCATGAATTTATCGGCATGTAGAGTAAGCTAATATAGAGAATTTGGCTTATTTTCGTTGGGGTAAAGATGGTCTTGGTGCAGATGTTGTTTGTTTCTGAAGTACTTGTTACCAATGAAAGCTTCTGCTTTTCTAGTTTTTTGATATTTCATTGTTTGTTTGGTTGGAATTTCGCAGGTTCATCAATTGCAACAAGTTTACCTGCAGGTGCCTTTGCCTTCTCATATGAGTAAACATCTTCTAGCTGAGGTTTGCTGAAAGCTTTCTTTCATAATGGGTGGCTGTGTCTCGACTAACAATAGAAGAATAAAAACAACTA
This sequence comes from Salix viminalis, assembly GCA_029228465.1. Taxonomy (NCBI): domain Eukaryota; kingdom Viridiplantae; phylum Streptophyta; class Magnoliopsida; order Malpighiales; family Salicaceae; genus Salix; species Salix viminalis. Next base: position 4,959,003 of record CM055435.1, read on the forward strand.
GGAAACACATGCGTAAATCTTCCAAAACTAGTGGAAAGAGTTCCGCTTGTATTGCTGATGCCCCTATTCAACGGCTTAGTGATGCTGGAATTAGTGATTTTGCTCTTAGAGAGTTTGTTCATCTTGACTTTGAGAAGGGTGCTGCAACCACCTGCAAGAGATCTGAAGTTTCTAATAAGACATTCCATCTCACCCAGCTACAATGGAACCATAGTCAAATTGATGCAAATGGTATGTACTTTCCATCTATTGATTTTTCAGCCTGGGGCTGACACTTCTTGAACAGTTACCTGACCATAAGATTTCAATTTTCTGCAGGAATATGTCAAGAAGAAGTATGGTTTGACTCTCTTAGTATCATAGATTCAGATTCGGATGATGACTTCATCAGTGTGCATGGAGGTGATACACATAAAATTCATCACAACTAAGAGAAAGTTATTGAAATTGTGACTCTTCAAATGGTAATCAGTGCTGATATTGTTCTTTTGGCTGTTCAGATTGTTTTCCTCCTGTTGGTAATGCAACTGGACATAAACAAAACACTCAAATGCTTCAATATGGAGCTGCATCATGCTTTGTAGATGCTGGGTGCAAGTACGAGGGCTTCTATGAAAGTTACCTGAAAATGGATGGAGGAGGTCTAAAGGGCGATGAGGTTTCTAGTAAGATAAAGAAAGCTTTAGATGATCCCTGTGGAAATTTTAAAGGTCTCAAAGAGGGCATGCATGATTTGGCAGAGAAAACTCAAGAAAGTAGAAGGAAATCAAAAGTAATTATGCTTTCATTAAAGAGGAAATCTTGCGATGGAGAGGAAACAACAGAATTCTGTAAGTACAGGTTTGAGTCATTATAAGATCTCAGAGAGACACATTTATATCCCAGAAGTATTAAGATTGCCTGTAAAACATGACATTGCCTTGGTTCGAATTCCCATTGCCACATATGATATGCAGAATCCCCTTGCAGCTTTATATAACCACGATTCATTTGATGAACACATATTATGCTATATTTGATGAGTTTATTCCTGCTATATAAGCTTTGAATTGAACCTTAGCATAGATAGGTGAAATTTAAATCTCAGTTTTTTTTTTGAATGATTAAGATACATTTTTGCTTATTAATTATGAATGAGTACATGAACTGGTGCAGCTGAGAGATTACTGTATCGCCCAAGAGCGGGATTTCTGATTCCACGTTCAAAAGGAGAGAAGCCACCTGCTGGATGCTGGTCTGAGATTTCACCTTCAGTTTTTAAGCTCCGAGGCGAGACTTTTTTCAGGCATGATGTTCAGTTGCTTATGATATTAGTTATCTGTGCATACCTACGACTATTAGTCAATGATATATTTTTTTTCCACATATACTTTCATGGGAAATTGAACTGTCTAAAACATTAATATCTAATCATGCAGAGATAAGCTGAAGTGCCCTGCTCCGGACTGCAGTCCATATGTACCAATTGGCGTAGATTTATTTGTATGCCCACGGAAGATAAATCACATTGCTCAGCATCTTGAACTTCCTAATGTGCAAGCGCATGAGAAAGTACCGCCGCTGCTGATCATTAATATGCAGGTTATCGATATTATCCGATGAACTGTTCGACAGTTTTTATTCATTTCCACATATGATTTGTTACAGGACCCATGCTTGTTGTTTGCAGCTACTTATTAAGTGAATCTGCTAGTTTTATTTTGTTTAATTAGTTGGTGGTGAGTTTCCTGGGAATTCCGTTATATGAACTTTGGCTGAGAGCAACATGATTGTGATCTCAATTCCCTTGAGTTGATTCTTGGGGCTCAAGTAATTGGACTGTTGTACTATTTTCTTCATATGAATTACTAGGTTCACTTCAAAGTGATTGAACATAGTTTTTTATTATGGGTTTTTGTGCTGCAGCTTCCCACTTATCCTGTTTCGATGTTCAATTGTGATTCTGATGGAGAAGGCATGAGCCTTGTTGTATATTTTAAACTATCTGAAAATTTCAACGAAAAGATCTCACCTTGTTTTCAAGACAGCATCAAGGTATTTCCTGAACTAATATTTCATACAATTTCGTGTGTTGATCTATGCTTGACATCATCTAGTCTTCCTTGTTCCATTGTTTTTTTTATACCATGGCAAAATGCCTGGATGCAATCTTTCCCCCACCTTGTGAAATATTTTAGTTGATGAATCCTATTGCATCCTACCCCAGAAACTTGTTGAGGATGATATGGAAAAGGTTAAAGGCTTTGCAAAAGAGAGCACAGTTCCTTTTAGAGAGAGGCTGAAAATTCTGGTGGGGCTAGTTAATCCAGAGGAATTGCACTTGAGTTCTGCAGAAAGGAAGCTTATTCAAAGTTATAATGACAAGCCAGTGCTTTCACGCCCTCAACATGAATTCTTTAAGGTAAGGAGAACCTTTTTGTCTACGAATCACATTTGTTCTATCAATGTTTAGTTTAGCAATGCTAGTTTCATTCGATACAAACTTCCGCGCTTTATTTAGTAAGTTGAGATAATGGCGAGGATCAATATCATGCAGTTTTGGCCTTTTGGATCATGTATAATTCAGGCTAAATGGGGACTTCTTGTGGCTTCCCCTTCATATATATATATAAAAATGATGAAAAAATAGGGAGAAGGCGCCTAATTGGTTTTGGTGTTGAGCATTTTAGGAAAGTTGCTTAAGCTTCTATCTTGCAGGGACCTAATTACTTTGAGATCGACCTGGATATACATCGGTTCAGCTACATATCTAGGAAAGGATTTGAAGCATTTAGAGACCGCTTGAAGCATGGGATAGCTAATGTGGGTCTGACTATTCAGGTACAAAGACTTGCAACTTTCCTATTGTAAGCAAACTGGTTTCATCAGAAAGTTTTTTAAAAAATTATCAGTAAAACTAAATTATATTTTTTTCTCATTTAAACATATAAAAAATAAGAGAGAATAAGAGGGTTTTTTTGATCAGGCACGTTGATGGAGTTAATCTCCTCCCCGTGCTAGCATCTGCTGATTTTACGCGTCAATTTGTTGGTCACATGCCAAACATCTCTTTTGTGTTTTTGCAAGAATTGTTAATTTTTAATTCTCTCGTGAACTCCCTTTGTTTTCTCCTGCTTGTTAAAGTGGATTTTTGCGAAAACCTTGCCAGGCACAAAAACAAGAGGAACTGCCAGAGCAAGTGCTGTGCTGTGTGCGCTTGAACAAGATAGATTTGGTAAATAATGGCCAAATACCTACTGTTGTTACTCGGGATGATTAATTTGAATAGGCTCCAAGGGGATGATTCCGGCAAAAGAAACAATCTATAAGTACATTCTGTAGATTCCTTGATCTGTATCAACCGCAAGAAAATGAAAATTCAATTTTTGAATTCCTTTGCAGCCACCATTTGTTTTGTCTATCTTGATGTAGTTGTTCTTTTTTTCCCACCATGATGATAATGTCTTGTCGAAGGATGTCTAAGAGATAAACTTGGTTCAGTGAGCAGATAACCTACCTCATGGATCATTTCCAATTGGAGAAAAGCCATGTTGAAAATCTGTCCACCACTTGAAGAAAAAGGTTGTAACAACTGAGCATGTTTTCTTCTTAGGTAAACAAAGCTGGGACAGAAAGATGACTATCAGGTGCCTGCACAAGCTAATTTGAAGATCTAAAACATGGGTGCCTTGGGTTTTATGTTATGAGTTAATGGGAATCACTAGAATTTGCCAATGAAACCTTCTCTTCCCAAGTATCAGAGTTGAATTACAAACAGCTCCCCTGCGTTTCACATTGATTCGACGCCACTGCAAACTAGAACTACCCTCAAGATCAGTTTTGAGACGGACCAAACTTTGTGAAAACATAAAGCTAAACCAGCAGAAGAGGAATTCATTGTGAAATAATATAAATTAACATAAAAGTAGAAAAGAGCGGTGTTATGACTGTCAAGCATGAAATTCCAAATGCTGAAAGTGGTTAAACAATTATAAGAAACATTAATTTCATATTTCCATGTACAAAAGAATGCACAGATTAGAATTTCAAGGAAGTGTGTCCGGTGAACTGTTTTTCATACAATAAGAAAGCTAGCTTCATATTTTGTTCGCCGTCTCTTTTGGTATTGCTTCATCTTTTGTATATCGGGAGTTTGGTTACTTGGGGGCCATTCATCCGAATAATGGCCTCCAAGAAAAGATAAGTTTCAGCCATTCCCCGGCTCATGGTAAACGTTTTGTTGCTATCTTCCTCCGATGATTCCAACTCAGACAAGCTATGTTATCTGCTCTTCTTTTAACCGTAGACGTGCTACAGGCTGTTGACTGTTTCTGTTGTTTGATGCATGTTTCTCCAGAACTTGTGGTTTCAGATGAGATGCATTTCTATTGACTGTGTTGTGGCTGCTATTTTTAGCTTCCGGTACATCGTGATTATGTTTGCCCTCGTAGGTTGTTATTACAGCTTCTGGGTCTGCGGCAGCCCTCTCGACATGTTTACGAACTTTGCATCCTGCGGTTGTGCATTTATAGTAGCTCCTGTAGATTGTACAGAAAAGAAAACAGAAGGAATAAGTGGGATTTGAAGACACTCCATGCACAGCTTACAAGTTTTTTACACCAATTTACAGCAACCATCTGTGGCCAACAAAGCTACCAAGAATGCAGCTCATGGATCACTATCCATGAATAAACAGCTTTATAGCACATTTCACATTTTAACAACTTCCAAAGATAATCATCCCAAGACAAACTATTTATCCCTTTTAGAAGTCTAATAAAGCTGTCACCACAATGATGAAGTGATCTTAGCAGAGAATGACATTTTTTCTGCCTATTGCTTAATTTTTACCCTTGAAATGTTAGAAGCTCTTCAAGAACCATGGGCTTATTATGCCTGCACTGCATCTAAGTGAAAATCTAAAAAAACAGCAAATAGCCACAAGTAAACCAACACGATAACCAATAATATGACCAAAGATTGGATTTTTAGGTGTCATGTGCAGCACAAACCACAGCCTATGGAGTAGGGAAAACCACCTTGGATAAGGATTGCCTTTGACAACTTTCTGCCCATACTTGCGCCATCTATAGCCATCATCTAAGAGATCAACTTCACTGGTTGTCTGCACAATGATTCTGGGCTCCGTCACAGTCCTGTGTGAAGAAGCTGTCTCTGTCGCTCTAACCTCTGTAGTTCTGCACATGGCATTTGAGATTTCATTAGATATACAAGAAAGACTAGCGGTCTTATCCGGCAAGACCACTCCAGGATTTGCATGCACAAAAGTACCTTCTCTTAGGATCAGGCTCATCTTCATCAATTTCACCACCAGCTTCCTCACTGTCACTCGTCCCAGATACATGTTCAGGTGTAGCTTGATTGGATTCCTGATCCTTCCTCTCTCTCACTTCGCTGACATTTCCACTTCCACTTTGAAATCGGGAAGCTAATTCAGAACTCCCCTGACTGTTTGGATTGCCATTCAAGCCTCCAGTATCCTTTCCACGCTTATTGGATTGCGGTGGTTGATGATTGTGTTGCCCCTTGTAGATAATTTCAGTTACTTGACCATCAAGAGACCGCTCAACTTTTTTCTTGACAGGACAACTAGGATGTGTGCATTTATAATAACTTCTAGGAAATTCACTTCCTTTCAAATGTTTCTGCCCATATTTCCTCCAGTTGTATCCGTCTTTAGCAGGCTTATCAAAAGCCAGCGAAGAAGATTCAGGTCTCTGATCAGGCTGAGAGAAGTCTGAGAGTTCCTGTATTTTCACTCTAGAATCCGCTACTGAGCGTACCATCTGCTGCTGCTGGTGAGCTGCTGAGTTACTCGTAAAGGTAGAAGAAATTGCCGGCGTCGAATATTCCGGTTGAACATGCATAATTGAATTGGCCTGTGCAGCCTGCGCCGTGACCTGTGCTAGGGCCTGCTGGTGTGTCATTCCAAAGCCCTGCAAACATCTCAAAAATCATAAGAACACCGGTATAGATAGAGAATAGAACTACAGGCTTTCAATTTTAAGCAGAGGCATATGAATAGAAAGGAGCGTTTTTATTTTTTTTAAAAAAGGAAAAAAAACAGCTTCACCACATTGCAATTTTAATTCTTGTACGTGTCAATAATCGAAACTGCTAGTAACTAAATCATCTAGAGGCTAGACATTTAGCATCCCTTCTGCTTAAAACCCCCATGGAAAGTAATCCATGTCTAATAAACAAACACATTTCTGAAGAAAAAAAACAGAGGAAAAGAAATTTGGAAGATAAATGATAAATAGATAAATAAAGAGTCCTCTCATTTCATTGATGATTTGTAGCGATATTTAAAATTTAAAATCTTTACTCCTTTCTCAGTAATCAAGATGTTTCTTTTTTTTTAAAAAAAAAAAAGCAAAAAAAACAAGAGCTTTCTCAAGAAAAAATAAAGTTCAAATAACAAAAGTCAATAAACAGCTGGTACAATCGGCACTTGATTACCTGAGGAGAAAAGAGCCCGAACCCCGGTGAGTCAGGAAGAGACACCGGACTAAGCCCCAGCGGCATCGCGAACATCGGCGCGGGAGGGGCGATGGTCAAGTTTGATGGCCTGCTAAAGTCATCGGGAGGCTTGGAATTCGGGGAGGATATGGCGCCGGCGAGAAGCTGAGAGAAGGACTTGCAGTCGTCAGAGTCGGAGAAGAAACTTGAGAGAAGCGTCATAGGGCCTGGACTGAATCCCATGGTACCAGGACCACTGGAAAAGAATGTTTCGGTGAAGGAACGTGGAGGGAGTGTTATGGTGGCCGGGCGGGAAGGCAATGGCTTGGAAGGTGATGGTGGTTGCTGCTGTTTTGGCTGCTGATGCTCCTTTCCATTTCCATCCATTTTGATTTCAGTTTTGTTTTCTGCGTGCTTTTCCGGTCTACAGATTGTTAGTTTTGTTCTGGTGCTTGTTTCTTTGGCTTTTGCTGGATCTGGAAATAAGAGGGGGGGAAAAAGTCCACGCTGCTGATACGACGAGGAGGAGAAGAAGAAGAAGAAATCGCCAAAGCTAGAAGGAAGGACGTCTCTCTGTCCTTGTTCTTTAGGATAACTACAAATTAATCCCCAATCTATATAATGAATCTTGAATCCGGCCTTCTGAATTTTCCCCGGTGGAACCTCAAGCTCGTTTGTGAGATTTAGAAACTCACGTTTTTAAAACCTAAACTCTCTATTTTGCAATCAAAATAAAATGTAATTTCTTGTAGAATATGATTTTAAATAATTCTTATTTGATGTAATGTAATCATTTTTTATACCACTTTAAACTTTATCTATGAAAATATTGGTTTTAAGTTACAAATTACAAATATTAAATTTTAAAACCAAGTTTGTTTTAACTTTGATATCAAGTCTCACCCTTATATATATAACAAAAAAAAAACATTTTTTTTGTAATTTTTATATTGGTTGCTCTATAATTTAGATAGCTAAAAAATTTAGTGACCTAGCTTGTTAAGACTAATAACTACAAATGATTGGGGACTGATTTGTGATTCCATAGATGGATTTAGGATTGACCTGTAGTTAGACATCGATTTCCTTCTTCTTTTCTTTTTTATTAATGATTCGTGAAATCACTATTTTGTCCCCGACGACCAGTGAATTGACAAGATTGTCAAGTGGAGGATAATGTTGGAAGTTTGTTGTGTAGTTAAATTTAAGAGGAGAGTATTAAACGAGGCGGAGCAATCAGCATGCATGCTGTTATGTTAATAACGCCCACTCGATTTACAGCAGGTGGCAGCAATAATGGAACTGTGGATTCTACTATTATGTGATTGGGCCATGGAATCCATCGCCATGATTGTTAGCTCAGCTTAGTCCCACCTTTTCCTGTTCTCTAACCTTGTTTTGAGGGAAATTCCGAGTTGAAATCAGCCCGGCGAGGAGCTCCTCCGAAAACTCACCGGGAGTTCGTCGTTGCTCGCCGTGGAGCCGGCGGCGTCTGCTCGATCCCAGAAACAAACTTCTCTTTCATTTCAAATCAAAGCTTCTTTGTCCTGAAATTTCAAGATCAAGAAGGGAGCACGGAAATTTTGTCCTCCAGTTTCTCATGGACACGTGTCGCGCCTCGTGGTTCCTGCAAAAAACAATTCTCCTAAAATGTTTTGTCTGCTCCGGGGATGGCTTGTCATGACTTCTAGCGAATCTTAAGACAACGGTTGTGCCGCGCCAGCAAGTGCATCGGTCAATTTATGATGTCATGTCCGACGTTAAAAAAGTCCGAACCACAATCAAAGATTATTGCAAATGTGAGCTTTCGTATCAATTTGTTTTTTAAATTATATTTTACTTGTAAATGTATCTTAATATCACATTAAAATCATTTAAAAACACAAAAAATAATAATAATAAAAAAAGAAAAGAATCATGTACGTTCTTTTTTTTCCTAATTCCATGATGCATCGTTGGGATGGGACTGTTTTCTGATGATTTGCAAAATTTGTGCAAGGACAAGGGGGCAGGTGGTCCTTCTCTCCTTTTATCATCGTACTTTCTTGATTTGGGGTGGACAAATTCCTCGCAGTTTATCAATTATTCACTTACACTCCTGTCTTTTAAATGTGAGCCATGCATTCTGTATTCTTAAAGGGCTTCGTGGGATAATATTTTTAATTTTCTATTAATTCTAGATTTTTTGAGTTTTCGACGTGGAATGTGAAATCAATTATTTAATATTTATTGGATTAAATAGATAGATATAAAGAACAGGGGTTAACTGAATAAATTCAAGAAATATAAAGACTAGGTTAAACAAATTAAAAACACAGGGGTATAAATGAACAAGTGACAAGGTCTTGCCTTGAGGAGGGGGTGGCTTCTCGGACTCAGCTATCTGTGCTGCTGACATGAAGCAAGTTGTCAAACTGACATCATTGTTTTCAGTAACGAATATTAATTGCCGAATGCAAATGGTTCGTGCGGAGCACACAGGGCTGACCCACTCTCTAGTTGTATAGAGAGGGCCCCTCCCAGATTTATTCTTATTTATTTAAATGTTTTTTTTTGCCAGGACCACGCCTGGTGATGCATCACTTTAATACAATTCAGATAGCGGTCACGATCAGACGAGGATTAAATTACCCCTTTCTGATGCGTTCATGGCACTGGTTTAGAGAGAGAGAGAGAGAGAGAGAGATGAAGGGGGCTGCTTGTGTATGGTCATCCAATTATTAATCTTTCTGATCTTGCTATATATCACGATGATTGACATCGAACGGACAAGGGGATCCATAGAATCCCATTCATCCAGTGATCATCCATTTCACGTACTTTTCACCGGCCTGTTTGTTGAAAAGAACTAAAGTCCGGCGAGTCCTGGATTTTCAGGGAATCGGCGACCGGGAAATGGTGATGATGCTCCACTGTATAAGTGCCATGGCCATTGGATTGCATCAAGTCCTGTAGGGAATATTGAATCTTTCTGTGTACAAATGATCCCTTGTTAGGATTCAGGCCGGCCTCTTAAAAATACCTGAGCTCCGGGTTTCTATATCCACGACCACCTGTTTGCCGACGTACCTTTTCTTCCTTTGAAATCAATACATCTCTTACAGAAATCTTCCGTTTTCATTAATATCTTTATATCTCCCACCCTACCCATTGAAAATTATATATAAATTCCGTACCCCCGGTCATTCAATTGGACATTATTAAATTTTTTATGTGACTTGTTTTCTTTCATTATTCATATTAAGAGTTTTAAAAATTAATCTAGTCGGGGTTTTTTTTTATATATTTTTTAGTTTTATTTTGATTAGACATCAATTATTGTTATTTGTTTTGATTTATTTTTTATAAGATTATCTTGATTTTATGACTCGAATTGTGGGCTTTGCGAGTTAACTCAAGCTTACTCTTGTAGTTTTTATTATGCTATTTTTTTATCATTTAATGACGAATTTATTAAAAATTGAGTTTTATAGTTTATTCAATTTACTTCCCATGAGAGTATCCTGTTCATGACCTGCATCATAAAATTAATAAGTTAACCTTGAATGATTTATATTATTTTTTCAGTTCACTTTTCATAAGGATATTGCAATTTTATAACTCAAGTCACGAGTGAATTGTTTTTAGTTGGTTTAAATTATTTGTTTCAATTTATTTTTTATTAGATCATCATAGCTTTTATAATCTAAATTATAAGTGGGTTACCCCGAGTTGACCCATATTAAGTTTTTTGTTTTTTTTAATATATTTTTTTAATTTTATCATTTAATATTAAATTGATTGTGAATTATCACAATTTATTTCAATTTATTTTATATAGGGTTATCGTAATCTCATGATATAATCTAGAAGTGAGAGAGTATACTAACACAAATTTTAAATTGACATGTGGCGTGTTTATGCGTGTTACACGGGAATTATATAAATAAATCATGCTTTATCATGTAGTTCAAGAATCCGAATGAAAAAATAAAATCATGTCAAGATATGATAATAAAAAAATCACGCTTAGAGGCACAAAATGAATTCGCATCCAACACTCACTATTCAATTTAATGTCATGAAAAATCAAATTCCAGAATAAAAATCTCTTGCAATGTGTATATATATATATATATATATATATATATATATATATTATTTGTTTCAATAGGTTGACAAATCAAAGAGATTATCCACACATTTACTTTGCATCCGAAGAAGGGGGAAATTACAATATAAGGTTAAATTCAGTTGCATTTCTTTTTAGAAAAATCTATTTAATTTGTAAAATCATGAACTCTGAATGAATTGGACAGGGGAAAAAATGGTAATAAACAAAATGATTCTTGTTGGGGTCGGAGAACAAACTCTACTACAAACAAAGCAAAACACAAAGGATAACGTGTCACAATCATCCGATTTTACATAGTCATTAATTTTAATATTCATGGGATAAGTTGAGACACACCAGACTGACCGGAACTGGTTAATAAAAAATCAAGTGTTGAAGATTCGAGTCACAGTACACTGTTGTTGAGTATTGTGTTGGCAGGCAGTGCCTCAAACCCCCAACAAAGATTTGCAAACAACAGAAGCAGAAAAAACATCAGAAGAGCAAAAGCCAACAAATGGAGGACACAACAGCTCCCAGTGTGACCAAACCAATCCGTTGCATTGTTAAACTCGGTCTGCTTGTCTCTCTCTTTCTTGTACCCTTTCAGATATTTCTGCTTTTATGTCTGCCAAATTGTTTCTATTCACACTCATTTTGGTTTGATTGATCTTTAAAAGTCACTACCTTTTCAGTTTTTTATTGTTGCTTGCTTTCTTGAGGATATATTGGATCTCGATTTTAAACTGGGTTGATCTTTCTTTTCAGTATGCAAGTGATTAAGTTTGTGAATTGCATCTAATACCCATAACGTCAACACCAGTATTCTTAATATATATATCTGTGACAAGAAAATGAAGGAATGAAGAAAAATATTCGATTTCACGTGACAATTTTTTTATGTCACAGGAGGTGCGGCAATTACTTGCAAGAATGAGTTGGAGAAGATAAATGAAGAAACGGTTGATATTGTTTCCTCACAGCTGAGGGAAGCCATGGTTACTGGGTCTAGCTCCCGAAAGGTTCTTGGAATGGATTGGAGCACGAGACCTGGAAAACCAGGAATTTCTTGTGATGCTGACGATTTTGAGGATCGAAACTTGGATTCTAGCAGTTTTATTGTTGTTCATGGAGCAGGTTATTTTCACAGCTATTTCTTGGATCAGCATTAAGGACATTGAGCATGAGTGCAGAGTGGTTGTTCGGCTATGCATTTGCATGACTTGACAGCAAAAATTTGTGGATCCCGTGCATTTACATTAGATTTATATTGGTTTCTATTATTTGCTAGAAAGGAGAGACTGGGTGATTGACCCCTTCCAGATTTGTAGGATTTGATCTTCAAAGTGATGTCCACACTCTTTTGGTTAAGATTTGCAATGCTGATTTACTGTTTTTGCCTTCAGGTTCTTTTGGGCACTTTCAGGCAAGCAAATCAGGGGTTCATAAAGGAGGATTGAACAAACCACTTGTCAAGGCTGGTTTTGTTGCCACACGCATTTCTGTAAGATTACTCCAGTCTTCTGCATTTCCCCCCTGATCTTATGTCAAATTAGGGAGTATCAAACCCTTATATACACTCATAGTGCTCGGTAGCTGGATGCACAAATAACATGTAAGGATTACTAGAATAGAATGGGAAACAAGTATGGCATCGAAGAGAAATACCAATAGAGAATGCTCGATATGCTTTTTAAACTTCAATATATCTGTTATCAATGGACCCTTCCCAACTTCTGAACTTCAAATTGAAAGTTAACATGAAAAGCAAAGGCAGTTGCCACACACTTCTTAGATACTTTTAGGTACAGCCATAACCTCAGAACATCAGTGGTTTTCATTTACCATGAATGCTCTAAATTAAGCTTGAACTGTATATCTGATGAGGCAACCGAACATGCCTTCCATCTTCAGATCTTCTCAAAAATAGATTTTGTTCCTTCCATTATTTGTTGGACTGTAGGATATTCTTTCATATCCATGAAGTTTTATGTAACTTTGTGCAACATATTTTTTTCTAAACTTGTGTCATACTCTTGCACAGACTCTGCCTGCTCCCATATTTATCATCTTCTTGGTAATTTCTTTTATTACAGGTTACAACACTCAATCTCGAAATTGTTCGAGCACTAGCCAGAGGTACTGATATAGGAATTAAAAGGCAACTGCTCTGAAAGTAATTTGTTAGCCCCAGGTGTATAAGTTTTCAAACTTCCTCAATGAAAGAAGTGAAAAAAAATGCTATAACTAGTATTAATCTGGATTTTCAAGAACCTGGTTTGAATATGTTGTAAATTTCAACCAATAGTCCTTGAAATTGCGCAGCTTCTGTACTCTGTAGATTAGCTCTAATCACTGAAAATTTCATACAAAGACAAAGATTTCAATTTCAAAAAAGAAGACAGTGCTGGAGAATTTTATCATTTCTTAAGCTTGGTTTCATATTTTCTTTGATGCCTTCTGCTCTAACATCTTTTGAACATTGAAAATGGTACTTCCCCTTCCAAAATAGGATATTACTTCACAACTACTTGAAATTTGTCCATGAAAATTCTTTCTGTTTTCTCATTGGCAGCTGTTTCTGGGAATATAGCATGTGACTTAAACAAAGTTTTTTTCTTTCTTTCTTTTATTATGGCAGAGGGCATTCCTTCCATTGGACTCTCTCCATTTTCATGTGGATGGACAACCTCTGAAAGAAATGTTAGCGGCATTGAGAAATGAGTGTATTTATTTACTAATATGGCTCAAATATGGGACTTTCCGTGATTATCTTCATTATTTATAATGGAGAATTCTGTATGATTTCTTCTAATTCTGGTCTCTAATTTGTTTCCACAGATGGCATCTGCTGATTTATCAATGGTAGCTCGGGCAATCAACTCTGGATTCATACCTGTAAGATAGAGTTCTTCCTCTTTACTTTATTTTGTGAACTCAAATCTTATGAATCATTGTTTTCTATAAACCTACTCTTTAAGGAACAAGAATAATTGTATATTTAATTGTACACCTAGATCCCAAACTAGTTGATGTCAAATTGAACAAAACATAGCAGTTCTTATCTCTTTTTTAGCCCGTCTTTGTCTGTCAAATGGAACTGAACTTGTATGTCAGCAGTAAAATAGTAGTAACACGAAATTGCCTGGAATGCAGTACCCAGATATGAGGAAATACATGAAGATCCATATCTTCAATGAGTGACAGACATACTGTATAAACCTGTTAACTTTGCAAATGGATGGAAATGACTAACCAAGGATTCTGAAATCTCAAAAGCAGGAATTTTTTTGATACGTTTTTGCAAACAAACAATGGATTCTTGAGTCTAAGAGCAACCAACAATATAGAAAACTGTATCTTTGGATTCTGGAGAAGCTGTAAATTCGATAAGTTGCTAAAAACTCAATTTATATAAACCTGGCTGCCTTAATTTAAGGATTTCTCAATCATCATATAAGTTTATGAAATTAAAAATCAAAGGACACGATCGTACTTTGAAATCCTTATCTAAATTCATCAAAGCATTAATACAATTCATGATGGGCTTTTAGAGGTTTCAAGGTCTTTTTGTACTATAAAATTTGAATAAATGGCTGAGGAGAAATTTAAGTTTCAAAGCAGCAAAAAAAATACAAAAGGAAAAAAGAAAGAAAGAATAAGGTGAAAGTTATGGAGATGACAAATCTTTTCTTAGACCTCCAGCAACATATATCAGCTTATTTATAAGTGTCATTGGAGTTGATGGTGGATTTCTCACTTTTTTAGTTGGCATAAACCACCAGGACATATTTCTAGTGTGAACCCATTGTTTTGGTGTACTAATGCTTGAAGGAGGAGTGATCATTTTTTCGTTTTCTTCATGTTCTTTGTTGGCTGGATTTCTTCAACATGCTCTACTATCATAGATCTGGTTTTTCCTTATAGGTCTTACATGGAGATGCAGTACTTGATGATTTGCAGGTTTGGTCTCTCTAAGGGTTGATACACTCGCTTGGTTTTTAAAATGAATCTGACATTTTTTTATTTGCATATTTAATCAGGGATGCACCATATTGAGTGGTGATGTTATTATACGTCATCTTGCAGCCTATTTGAAACCTGAATATGTTGTTTTCCTGGTATCCTTTTTCTGTGACATGGTTTCATATGGACAGAGCTTTGTAGTTCATTGTTAAATCACCTTTTGTTTCTCTATGCACAACCAGAACCAGATAGCTCAAAGGTGGTCCACTTTATTAATTCTACTCCTAGCTTTTATTATTTCTCCATATAAGTTGTACAAATAATGAGTTTTGAAGTAGACTCAAATTCTCGTCAGTTTGATGATGTGTTTATGATAAAGTTGATCAATAAGTTCCTGAAATTGACTTTCTTAGATGACCTCTCTTTTTGGTAGCTGGGCTCAGCCACTATGGCATTAACCTGCAGATTATATAATAAAAAATGCAATTCTCTTCATGTTATCCAATTAATTTGGACTAAAGACAGATGTTTTGGGTGTGTATGATCGTCCACCTTCAGAGCCTAATGCAGTCCTCTTGAGGGAGATCGGTGAGCACTCATAACAAACTCTATGTTGTCAATGTATGATCGTCTCCAAAATTAGTGTGCTACGTCGCACTGGAAGGACATAACCAATTTCTAAAACACAGCTGTGCGTGACGACGGGACCTGGTCTGTTGTGAAACCAACACTTGCGGACACGAATACACAAGGTTTGTGTGGTTGTTTAAGCATTTGATGTTGCAAATTGCTACCTGTGAGTTGGATGTCTTGTATTAATATGCATGGTGAGTTCATAGCACTTGAAGTAGTGCATGTATGGAAATTAGTTTTTCCTGAAGAATCTCTTGATCACATAAATTGACCTTAAATCTGTACTTTCATCTGCAGCATGGCATTTCTCTAGTAGATGAGCCTTACCTTTTCAGTAGGAAACTACTTGTGCCATAGAAATTAAATAGCTGCTTACACCAGTGATGAATAATTACTGTTAAGAAATTCAAATCTCAGGACAGGTGGAAAATATGATTTTTATTCAAAGTGATATTCCAATATACGTATTTTATTCCTTGCCTGCAGTTGAAATAACCGTTGCAGCCCATGATACGACTGGTGGAATGGTGACCAAGATATCAGAAGCTGCATTGATCGCAAAACTTGGAATTGATGTCTACATTGTGAAGGTGATTGAAAGCTTCCAGCCTGGTCTTTGCTTTATTTGTTGCCATTGTATTTTATTTTCTGTCTCCTTGTGTCGTATATTTTTATTATTTTTGGTTAAACACAGGCAGCAACAACCCACTCATCGAGGGCTTTAAGTGGAGAGGTGAGAGGCGCTATTCCTGAAGATTGGCTCGGGACAGTCATTCGGTTCGGTGGTAAAGGAAACGGTAACTGCTGAAAGCTTAACCAAAAGGACATTCCAGTGACTCATAAAACGTTGAAAAGATGTAATTTTAGTAGCACTCTGGCTAAACAGGATTCCTTGAAATTTATTCGGTGATTATTTGAGTAACTTGCCCTGCTCATATCTCTTCAGGATTTCCAACCAGTGATACTCAACTGCTACAATCAATTGAATTCTACAAGAGCTCATCGACATCTCTTAAAGAATTCAATTGATTGTAGCAATTTGCATATGTTATATTGGATTCCCACTTTTGATAGTACTGGGAAACGTGTAACAGATGCAAGAACCTTCCAGAAAACGGCATTCCATTTTGCTAAATAGTATACTTGTTTGATATCGTATAAATTAGAGCAGCAAGGACATCACAATTTAGCGCAGAGGATTGGGCAGCCACCCGCTCTAATTGGATTACCAAATGAAACCAAGTTTTTAAGAAAGATTCCGGCTTGCCTTTGCCTCTTAATCAAAGGAAAACACACACACACAGCTATAACAGAAACATAGAAGGTAACGCATGCATCACCAGGACGCAAGGAGGCTGTAAGGAAATAAAAACTGTAACTGCTTGAAACCACCGAAGGTGCCAGGAAGTGTATAGTCTTACTGGCGGAATAAACTTTCTCCACACCAAGAACCACAAAATTATCATCACGGATAAAACGCCACTCAAATAATGGCAAATAATGTAAAGGAAGGCCGTATCCAGTACGGTGGGTTCCTGAAATGAGACCAGTTCTCAACCCCACATAGATAAACTACATTTATCAGCAGTCAACCTTGGGCATGCCCTGGTTAAATTTACTTGGGGCCAATGTCCTTGAGGGCGCAGATCTGCTCCTCTCCCATGGATGACATCACAGTCACAACAAGATCTTTCCCCTCACCAAATCCATCTTTGATCTGCATAGCAAAGGAAAAGCATGACTATCTAGATTCCGTAGCTTTCAAATTATCCAAATTATATTCACTTGAAACAGATCTCAAATGGATGGAAAACAACAGTACATAAATTGAAGCACGCATGCAGAATTGTGGGTGCCCAGCAAGATTTACATGGCCAGCACAAGACTCTTGCCGCATACCGAAACACTTACAAATCACAAAACATGCATGCAGGTTGGGCAATCATAAAAAAAATCATTTAAAGGACAAAGAACAATTGGAATCCCTGAGAGGCAGTACAGCCTTAATGCCTTATTGAATTCATTAGGGAGAAACAAAATGTCCACTAACCTGAGAGAGGAGACTCTCATCAGTTGGGAGCTTCAGGTCATCCTTAGTATTGCCATTCTCAGTAAGCAAGCTCACCTGAAATTTTCAACGCAGATTAGACCCAAGTTTAACTAGCCTACAGAAAAAATCAAGCAAGTAAAAGAGACTAAGAAACATACAAATCCATCCTCTGAGATATCAATCAGCTGGAAGTCAGTTCGGGTGACATGGGGAACCTGCAACGCAACAGAAAGAGACATCTAGCTCATAAACAAGATTCGGCGATACTTGTTGAGAAATTATGTAAAACAAACTAGATATTTTTTTTTTGCAATACATCACAGTTGTGGGAAGAAGGAACAATATCTTCAAGCTTCTTGCCATTGAAGATATCAATTGCAACAAAGTGACATTTGGCATGGCCATGCTTGCCAGTTTTAGAGGTAGAAACCTCTACAACCTGTGAAAGAAAATTAAAACCATGTACGTGTTAAGAATGTCATAAAAAAACGAATAAGAGGAATGAAAAGGAAATGGACAAAAGCATCTCTAAATAACCAACAGGATGGTCAAAATGGGTTAAAAAAGTATAATATAATGAATTACATACGACAAACAGCCCCTCAGATTTCAAAATAAATAGCAAAAAGGCAACAAGTTATCCAAATATAGCAGACAATAGACCTTCTAAGAGCAGATTCCACTGAACACTTATTTATATTAATTACTCCAATCATCCTAAGATTCTAGGTTCATAATTTATACTATCAAACACAAATTAAAGTTTGATCATGTGGTTGGTTTTATGTATTTTTTTCTTAAAAAACTCATCACCAGCGTTAGGGTTCCTGCCTGTGAATTTAATTGACAGAAATTATTATTCCATAAAAAAAATTCTCAGCAGTTTATTATCAGATCTAAAAGATTTATTTATTTCCACATTCGCTTGTAAAGTTCACTGCCGCAAACACATAGAACATAACAGTCGGTAAGCTCCACAACATTAAAAACACAATCGAAAATAATCCAAATCAAACAACACACACAAAAAAATCCATTCCGATCCAGCATTCATATTAAAGGCATGAATAACTCAGAAACAGAATTAAACAAAACAAAAAAAACAATTCATTCTGAACCAGCATTCATAAAAAAGGCATGCATAAATCTGAAACATATTTAAACAAAAATAAAAAATAAATCTAAAACAGAATTAAACGAAACAAAAAGAATACATACAGATCTAAAATAAAAGAATAAAAAAACACTAAGATATATGAGGAAACTAAACCTTGCAAGGACGATTCTTGATGACGATGTAACCGCCCTTGCGAATGGTACCAGCTTGTTGAGGGTAGGTTTTTGAAGCTCCAGCATCAGCTTTGGACTCGAAGTGCTGCTCCTCGTCAGACATGTCGCTATTGTAAGAGGGTTGCAATCACAAACCAACCAAGATACAGAGAGAATGTAGGGAGAGTGTGGGAAGGAAAACGAATTTTATCAACGTGTGCTATTTATACGAGGGGATGCATTTTTAGATGGGTGGAAGGTTTTTTAGGGTTTCTAAACGTTGTGATTATTATTTTTTTCTCAAGATCTTGGGCAAGTTTGTACCGTTGGATTTAAGGGATGAACGGTTTAAATGGAATATTTTGAACCATTGTATTTAAGTGATGGGCGGTAAGATGGGATAAAATATCTTGTTTTATCAGACTTGTTGGTGGAACTCATGAAACGCATGAAATAGTAAAGATTCAAATTTCTATAAATTATATATATATATATATATATATATATATATATATATATATATATATATATATATATCATGATTGGAATAGATTTAAAAAGTAGTAATTTGTTTTTCTGAGGAAACTGGTCGGCGTTATGCAACTCATTAAATTTGGCTAAATTCATCAGAAAATAATTTTCATGTCTTTTTATACTATTCCGAGATTACCAACTCAACTCAGTATGATTAAATCATCAGTCTAACTCAGCATTTCAAGTCTTTTCTAAGGATCAAGAGGTATCGAATTAAAGCTGGGCAAAAGAACCATTGAATCTGACTGGAATTGTTACAGGTACCAGAGATTTTACATTGCATTTTAAAAATATTTTAAAAAAAAATTCTATTTTTCTACTTAAAATTAATTTTTCTAGTATTTTTATATCATTTTCATGTGTGGATATCAAAAATATTTTTAAAAAAATAAAAAAAATATTATTTTGATGCATTTCTGAACCAAAAACACTTTAAAAAATAACTCTAACCACACTTCCAATAATTTAATCAAAAAGCATCCACTGTTTCTAAATTCTAAACCCCATAATTTATTTTAGACCAGCTAAAAAAACATCACTCTTCTCTCTCTCTCATAAATATCAGTTCTAGATTTTAACGTTACAAGCATTACACCATGATTGGCTTTGGACTCCCTGCAAGGAGAATCACCGAACCTTCAATAAGGCCATGAAGGAGATAATCCGATACACTTGCTCAAGAGAGCGGTACGCCACAGAGTGAAAACAGTTTGGCCGTTTTGAGCAATCTGAAAAACAAATAAATGAAGGGATAAGGTAAATAACCACAGCCAGCAATCGTAAATGAAATGATTTTGCACTTTCTCCTCCACATTTTGCAGGCTGGAACAAGCTCTTCAGAACGAAAGGGCTAAAGTAATTCGCAAGAAACAAAGGAAAAAACTGACTTCATTGATTATCATGTGGGCACCAACATGCCATCTAGTGTCATTGTTATAAGCAATCACGATAAGAATTGCAGAGCAGATTTATTACCTTCTTCACCAACCATACGAATGTTCATTTCCTACTTGAATCTCTTGAAACTTGAGGAGAATGTCCAATGTAGCTGCCATCCATCTTCTGAATAAATATTTGAGGGGGCACCTCCCTGTCATGGAAAAGTCACATGGAGAAATATGCATGGTCAGGTGATTTGATCGATAAACACGTATGCAGTAATGCGATGCCATAATCAAATAACAGAACATTGTTGTTATGGTCAGGTTTCCTTGGATCATACATAGCAGATGAAGTGAAGTAGATATGAGAAGAAAAGACAAAATATTCATAATTAAAAAGTGGAGATCATGAATGGCAACAATGAAAACAAAGTAACCCAGGCATAGAGAATGTAGGTGTGAAAGAAACACAATCACGATTTCTAGCATGAAGAGCATAGTAAAACAAAAGCACAAAGCAGTTGGCTACAGGTGCGGCATACGTTTCATTAGCTTCCTGGTATGAGTAGCTTGATGCAACAGCCAAAAGTTGCCCCGCATGGTTGTACGATAAGGATGCCACACTGTTTGGATATCTAGGAAACTAAAAACAAGAGGAGAAATAAACCACTTTCAAAAGAAGTACGGTTGAAAAAGAAATTATTGGGCAACTATTATACTCCGATCAGATGGAATATACCTCGTGTAATTTTCTTTTACTATGAGCATCCCATGCAGTAACATAGCCTTCATTATCACCAGTGACAAAAGTACCGCCGATGCTAAATCAGAAACACCCATCAGTTTTAGTTTCAGAGGTACACAACGGCAAGCATTTGACTTGATTGAACTTACAGTGGATTGAATGCTATGTCATTAACCGACACTAGATGTTCTTTTCCACCCTTTGTCTTAGGGTGACACCGAAAAGTGTATCTGCAGTTGTTTTTTGAAATACACAAGGCAATATTATTAGCAAGTTCACGTCAACATCTCAAATAGTATGCACATGCTCGGAAAATATAGAAAGGAACACAACACACACACACACACACACGTGTATGATAAATACCAGCTCAAATACTTTGTTCTGCAGCATGAAATCAAACATATATCACAATGATCAAATTGAAATATCCAGGGCACTAGAGCAAGATTACAACTTTGAGAACAAATTATGGAACTTGCAGTTGATACCATCACTGATAGGAGAAACAATATATTACTTGCATTAAAAAATGTATTCAAAGATGAAGCATTAATATCTCAATACGAGTAACTTAATTTCAACTTCTTGAGAGGAGCGGTGAAACCATAGAAGTATATCTACTCCAGTGCACATGCATGTGAAAAAACAAGAGAAAAATAAGTGCTAAATCTCTTTGCTCCTGTACCACCATATGAATTTTGGAACTAATAACCAATTCCATTCTAGCTTTAGTAAGTAATATAGTTGGAAATATCCGATGATCTCTAGGAATCATCATGTATTATAGAACTCTTGTCACATTTGCAGAACTGTCCTTGACCTTGGTCCTAAGATAGGATGACAAGAATGTGGAATGGCATTAAGTGAACATGGTTAAAAGGAAAAGGAAAGTGTATTGACATTCTGAGGATCTGCACTCTGAATACCTTTTTAGCAGTGGGGCAAAAAAAAAAAACACAAATACCTCTAGCAAAACAAAGAATCCAAAGATTAACAATAATTGGAAATACACTAGAAATTTGAGATCTTCAACAAATGAAGCATGCTTGAAGAAATATAAGCAAAAGACTGACCTTATGGAATTTAAATTGAATGGATCTGAGATCTCTACGGCTACCCGTCCATCTATTGATCCAATTGCATATCCTGCAAGAAAAAAAATCCCATTTCAAAAGATTGAGAGACAGGAGAGGGGAAGAGAAGGAAAATAAAAGGGGGGATGTGATGCCTTTTAAAATGGTTAGAGGATGATTTAAACCTTCTTACCATGCAAAAAAAAATAAAAAAAAACATTACAGGCAACCACACATATATGATAGTATAACAATTACAGTTTGATTGATTGGCATATATATGATAGTAGAACAATTACAGTTTGATTGATTCACTTTAAGGCATCATTATGTTTTAATAATGATGACATTCCCCTCAAATGAAATTTTCTACCAGAAACTACATGCTGTAAAATACAAAGCTCACACTATCAGTATCTTAGTACCTCTGGTATATGAAGTTGAAGCAACACATCTTATCCCTACATCCATAGATGATTCTTTTAAATCAACTGCTCTTTCAAAGTTCCGCAAGTCATATATATTTACCGCTGCTCCAACAGCCACCATCAAATCAAACCCAGAGACAGAGATGGACTCAATTTCTGCACCCAGATTTCTGAAGAGCATAAGAGGATTTGCCATGCGGACATCCCAAGACATTACCTTCTTGTCCAAACCAGCTGAAATCACATGGCCTATAACAGCCAAATAGAAAAGAATCATCAGAAACTCCGTCAGCAATGGGGCAACAGGGAAATAGCATATCCACAGATCAAAAAGGTTGAAAAATGGACCCATCTTCTACAACCATTTATGTTGCATTGCCAATCATACATATCGTAATGTCATAAATTATGGTGCTGAGAACAGAAACCCTAAACTTTAAAACAGAAACCAGCAGGATGGAATGCAAGGTCTCTAGGTTCAGTAAGGTGGATTGATGGTTAAATCCCCAATGAAAATGCATGCAAAGGTCTTATTTTTTGGTTGCTTAGACTTGGTTGTCTTTGATGTTCACCCTATTTTAGTATAGTTCCAACATGTTAACTAGATATATGACTGATCATATTCAGCAAAAAGTTGACGGCATTTAAAAGTGCTCCATAGAAATATAAAGATCTCCAAGGAATAAAAATATAAATGCAAATGTTTTTCCCACTAGCAGAACAGTGGGAAAGCTGCATTTGTTGCCAAAAAAAATCATGTTAGGTTGTTTACACGTATCTCGCTGTCTTGCAGAGAATTACAAAAAAGAAGAAAGCAATATGTGTCAAATTCAATGTTAAATTCGTGCGAGGATGGTGCAGATAGCTTACATGTTTCCATAGAGTATGCCACACATGTTGCTATATCCTGATGGTTTCCAATAGCATCATTAGTTCCTGAATGCAAGTCATACCTAGAAAAATTTGCCCGGAAAAGAGTCAAGATATAATGCATGAAAACCATAGCGTGCCACCTCAAACTACAAAAATCACGATCACAATCCAAAGACTTTCTCTCTAATAAAACCATGGTAAGCAGGAGCATCATCAGGCAAATTAGCCCAATTACAAAAATAACCCAAAATCCCTGCCTGATAGCTAAATGCCAGCAATGTGTGCCAAAAGTTAAAAGCAACCCTTCAACAACGTATGCTACTGAAATGGTAAGCAAGTTATGATCATAGAATTGGAAGCAATTAATCAATCGGAGTGAAAAAATGACACAAATTGATCCATATTAGAATAAAGAAAGATAAAAATGTAGGGAATACAACGAAATTGAAGCTGGGTTTTACTTTCAGAGTTCAAGTTGTTTTAGCAACAACAAACCTTATAATGGAACCGTCAGAGGCAGCTGTAAATGCCACAGACTCAGTCTGGAAACAACAATCGAGAAGCGCAGCTTGTGAGGGAGGCAGAAGCTTCTAATCTGAGCAGAGAGCTATCCACATCGTATAATCGAAGTTTCTGCACAATCAAATCACATAAAAATAAATGCAAGTAATTTTGAAGGGAAGTAATAGATAAATAAAACAAGCGGGTACTGACGGAATCCCAAGAAGAAACGAGGAGGTTGTTGGATTGAGGGGCGAATTGGACCCTGGAAAGAGCATCTCCGATAGGGTTTTCAAAATTTAAACACGCGCCGTCCATTTGAGGTGTTTGAAAGTCAAAAGGAACGAGAGCGAGAAAAGAAAACTCTATGCTTGGTAGGTGTTGGAGATAACAAAAGCAACTGTACTTTTAGTCTTAAATCAATTAAATTTCCCTAATAAAGGAAACCATAGGATGTATGGAGGGAAAGTGGAGAAGAAGAAAAATGTTTATCCGAGGAAAGTACACAACCAACTGGATCAGTCTGTGCATCGTCTTGTTTTTACTCTTGGTATCTATAGTGTTGTCAACTGAAACTCTTATAATTATGATGATTTCTTTACTAATAAAGGGTGCGTGATTGGCACTGGAATTTGGACATGCTTTTATTGGACAAGCACACCGACCAACTTCAATGTTTCCATTTTGTGAACCTGAAGCAAAAGCTGCCCTCTCCCATGCCTCGAGGAACGAGGATCTTACGAGATGGCAGCAAGATATCTTTCAGTATCTGGAATGGCCTCGATAATATCATTGAGACTCCCCTGAGATTTCCCAAATCTCAGATGGGGACTAATATTTTCAAATTCAACAAATGTCACCAGCACGTTAAGAAGATATGATAAGATACATGAAAGAAAAACATGATAATGGGATATACGAGTTGGTTTGTGTTGTCTTGTAAACTGATTCATTGGCAAAGGACTATAAATTTAATCATCATCACAAACAATCATCAAACCATTTCCACTGCTCAAATCACCAATCAGCACACCACAGGCTACCTTCTGATGATCAATGAAACATATAAGTACAGATGCACACACAGTAAACCTAAAATGATTTTAAGATGCCAATCCACATGCTACAGCGTCATTAAGGCAAACATCTAAATCCAAGAGAAAGTTAAAAAGAGCAAAATCTTCAACCACTCAACAGGTAGTTTCATATATACATGAGAGTGAGATTATCTTCGTAGCTAAAGATCCAAATATGTAGAAGATAAACTTTTGATACTAGCCAAACCCTCCTTTGTTTTCCTCTGAAGCTTAGAACCGTGTTCTTTCATCTGGGACGTAGAAATCAAAACGAACATCAACAGAACCAGAAGTTTCTCCAGTATCTTTGTACTCAATGTTTGTTATTGATCCAGTCTCTTCTTCCTGATATCCTGGCTTGACCCGCCGTACAGGCACCGTCACAGAGTACACAGTCCCGAGATCTGTCTCAGTTGTGACGCTCAGCTGAACTTTATCCTGTGATTCTATCTCCACAAATTCTGATAGAGAATGCACGATGTTGTTCACAATTTTCCGTTTTGCCTCATCACTAACTGCACATCTGTCAGAGAAGAGAATCATCTTCAAACGCTGTTTGGCAATCCTTGCATTTGAGCTCTTTCTTTGTGTTGGTGAAGGGAATATTATCCTCCAAGCCAAGTTAAAACGTTCAAAGAAGCTCATGTTTATGGCACTTAAAAGCAAGCTTTCAGCTTCTTGATTAATTGCAGTTGAGGACAGTTGATATTCTTCAGCAATTCCAGCAGAACGGCTAGAGTGACCATGCATTTTATGGCTATCAAACACGCCACCAGACCACTTGAGCATGTTTCGAGAAGTGCCACATCCTCCATTGAGGAAACCAAGAAACTCAACCTGTATATTGGAGAACAAAAGACCCAACTGCAGTGAGACATACAACATCACATGCGTAGCCAAAATATTCCAATATTAAAAATACATCAGTGTGAAAAAACAGAGCAAAAGATTTTCAGCTTGCTAAAGTAGATTTCACACACAAATATCATAACAGCTATGTACATGGCATTTGGTCATCCTGCATTCATACTGTTTCATTTTACTGAATGTGGCATGGTTTTCTATATATATTAACAAGTTTTTGTCTTTCTCCTAAATAAATGAAGAATTAGCACATAAATCCTCAGCTTTAAACACCCAGCCCTCCAAATTTATTTTTTCTCACTTGCTGTGTCTCAACTCTTCAAAATCAACCAATTAAATCTTTCATCAGATTCCTATTAACAAGGTTTTCATGTAAAACCATCTGCTGGCATGCATCCAAATCAAACAAATTAAAAGCACCAACACCACATAATATCTAGTTATATATATATATATATATATATATATATATATATAGTGATGAAATAAACAGAAAATAATTGTGATAGAGGCAAAGTAGATATTATAACTTGAAGCCTGTTTAATTTATTTTTGTTTTCTCTATTTCTGAAAGTTTATGATATTGGGCCACTCCCATTGATGAAAAATATGCAGTTTAATACACGAGAATAATAATCACTGTGCACCAATTCCTCTAAACTTGACTTTAAACGCCCCTCGATTCTGCAGCCTAGGAAATTATGCGTGGAAAGATCAAAAGTTAACACAATTCAATGTATCCACTGCATTTTATTCAAGTTTAAAACAGGAATGCTCAACATTAGAGAACGCAAATCTAAAGCCAGGATATGAAACCTGTATAAGAACTCATGCTAGCAATTTCCCTTCACTATAACACAATTCAACATATCCACAGCATTGGACAAATGTTTCTTCACGTTTAAAACAAGAAATGCTCAACCTTAGAGTAAGAAAATCTAAATCCAGGATACGAAACCTGTATAGGAACTCATGCTAACAATTTCACTTCACCACAATCCGGTTTCATAAGACAACAATGTGCCAAGTACATTACGGCAAGCACCTTTCTTAACCATCAATTTGGTAAGAACTTCTTTTCTCCTACTTTATTGTAGATATGACACATAATCTCATATGCACTGAACTTTATAGGCCAAATACTATGAACCCAGATCACCAAATGAAACAACTAGACCCGGAAGTTACA
The DNA here is from genome assembly GCA_029228465.1 of Salix viminalis. Taxonomy (NCBI): domain Eukaryota; kingdom Viridiplantae; phylum Streptophyta; class Magnoliopsida; order Malpighiales; family Salicaceae; genus Salix; species Salix viminalis. The sequence continues at coordinate 4,985,643 of CM055435.1, forward strand.
AGCCTCCATAGCCAAAAATAACATTTGCATGGCCCGTTTAAGTGACAAAAGCCAGTCCTCCGTCAAAAATAACCCAAAATCCCAATTCTCCCGCATTTCATTTCCCTTTGCAATTCTAAAATTCCTTAATAAAACAGATAAAATTGGCATAATACAGGAGGAATAACAGCAAACACTCAAGAGAATAGAGCTAACATAAGAGGTTACAAGGTAAAGGAGTAGACCTTGGAGTTTGAGGGAGGCAAACGAACATCGAGGAGGGTGTTTTGAGTAAGAGGCCAGTGTTGCTGCGACCCTCAGATCTCCTGATATCGCCATTTTCAAATTTTTGCAACCTCTCTCTCGCTCACTCACTCAGGCGCTCACACGCATACACTCTACCTGCTCTATTTCTGCTAGCGGAGTGGCAATTCTGATTCTCACGCAGCCTTATACAGAAGCAGTCCTGGAGTGATATCTGCCCTTCCAACGACGGCGTTTTTGTTTGGCTTGTTTTACAATTATTTTGTTGTTGATGACCCGAAAGCTATGTCCTGCTTCGGAATTAACGACATGTTTGATATTATAGTTTTTACAATTACCATTTAAAAAATAAATAGAGTTTTTAAAAAAGTATTTGTAGCTGTTTCGAATTGAATTAAAATAAATATTTGATTAAAATTATAGTTTATTTTTTATTTAATTAAAAAATAATTTAAAAATTTCTGATCAAAATTGTGGTTGATCATGGAAATGATTAAAAAAAAAGGATTTCAAGATATAAATTTGTTTAATACCTATTATAAAAAAAAATCCAAAGCTTTTCCTCCCTCACCGTCTCTAGAGTCCTCTCCATCATCGTCCTTGTCAATGATCCATCACGATTAGAAAAAAAAAAAAAAAAACATGCACGGACACTTTAATTATATTATTTTTAAAAGTATATTTTTTTAAAAAAATACATTAAATTTTATTTGTTAAAAATTATTTTTAATATTATCAAATAAAAATAATCTAAATATTCTAAAAAACATTAATTTAAAATAAAAAATAATTTTATTTTATTTTTTTTCAAAAATATTTTTTAAAATACAATGTAAAATAAGCTAGCACGACCTAATATATTATGTATTTAATGTTTTTATAAAAAATATTTTTTATTAAAAAAATACTCTTAAATTTTTTTTTATCAATGCCTGTATAAAAATTACAAAAGATATTAAAAGAAAAACAATTTAAAATCTTTTTAAAACTAACAAACTCAAACACGCGACCACTCAGAAACATATTATGCTAGAAAAAGCGCAATAATTGCTGACAAACAAAATTAGAGAAGTGGTGGAGGCGCAGCCACAGCCAGGAAAGCAGGAGAACAAAGGAGAGTATGGTATGGATCAATCAATCGCTATTCGCATCATAGCCTATCACTTCCCAAGCTAAAAAAAAACTGCTAGCCCTAAAAAACCTTTCCTTTTTCAAGGTGAATGGGCAGCGGGTGGAGATTTACTGCTTCTCTTCTCCTCAACCACATAACTACAAAAGCTTCCAAATTTCTTTCACCCAATGTTCCCAGGCCTATTTATCACTCACACCCTTTAACCCAAACTGTTTGTGGCTTCAAATTCAGGCCATTTTCTGCGATCCCTTCCCGGGTCTCGGATTACAGTAATGAAATTGAATCTGGGTGTCATGATTTGGCTATTAATCATGATTTGGGACCTAAAGAAGATGAAGAAACTGGAAAGATCCCTGTTAAAGCATACTTCCTATGTACCAGGTCGGCCACATCATCTTTTTTGTTCTTCTTTTCCTTAATGGGTTTCGTTTCTTCTATATGTTTGTAGAAATATGTATTTTTGCTGTAGGGTTGTATGCGTATTTAATTAATTATCTGCTGGGAGGTTTTCTATTGATTCAAATCGGTGGGTTATCGTGTTTGCATGCAAAATTTTGAGCAACTTCTTTGGAAGGATATTTTTCTTCTCATGCCGAGTGACCTTTTTTTATGTTAGTAAAATGTAGTGAAGATAGAGACAGTGTCTGTTGTATCGACTGTTTGCTCATTAAAAGGTGATGATTTTAATTCGCTTACGTTTAATGTTGCTGGGATTTATTTTTACATGCAAGAGTATTTCTTCGGTTTCTTACGTGACGTCTTCTTCATGCTGTGTTTTCCCTTTCTCTTACCTTTGTGGCTCTGTTTTTTTCCCCTTGATGGTTTGGTTTTATCAGATTCATGGTTTTGGCAGTATTGATTTGAAGAGCATGCAAGCAGAGAATTTAAGCTATGTTGTTCCTCCTACCTCTCGCTCAACAAATTATGTTGTCCTCAAATTTTTTGATTTCTCTTCAGACATTAGTGTAAGATGATTGAAAACAATTACATCTTTTTTTGTGACATTTGTTAAATCTCCTACCTTCTTTGTGATCTTTCTAGCTTTATAATTGCTCCAAACATCCTACCTCCTTGCACAAATGGATAAAATTCATGGGGATCATGTATACATAAGATCAGATCCTGATTCCAGCAAAAATAAAACTTTCAATTTTGTAGTTATGCCTTTCAAGGAGATTTTTTTGACTGTCATCTTGTGCCATGTGACTTTTAATTCAGGCACTTGGAATAAGACACTATATCAGCTGCCGCTACATGGTTGTATTCCAATATGGATCTGCTGTTCTATTTAATATTGAGGATCCTGAAGTTGAAAGGTACCTGGAAATGGTAAGGAGGCATACCTCTGGATTGCTCACCGAGATGAGGAAAGATGGTATATTTCTCTGAGAAGATCCTAACCTAGTTCATGGTTTTATTTTTCTCAGTTTTTCCAAATTTTGCTGAGTCAGCTCCATAATTTGTTATCTAACCAATAAAAATCGAATACAGGAATGATATCTTGTTTTGACCTTGATTTCTTCTTTTATTAGATTATGCCATAAAAGAGAAACCACTTCTGGATGAGGATATGCAGGGAGGCCTGGATTATATTGTCCTCAAAACCTTAGATACTGATAGTATTCGCATTATTGGAAGTGTGCTTGGGCAAAGTATTGCTTTGGACTATTTTGTATCACAGGTAATATCGTGTTCAAATACTTTATATATAATATTGAAAGCTATGTATTAGAAGAAGGCATTAAATTTTCCTTGAATCATAAAACATTTCTGCAGATTTCAAATATTGAAGCTTTAATCATTTTGATGTCAGGATTCAACTTCTGGCACACTTTTATTTATTATCGAGAAATGGCTAGCACAATATAAAACAGAATGTCATTTTTTGAGGAAGTTTAAATGGAATGTGAATTGTTAATCTTCTCTCTCTGTCTCTCTCTCTCGCTCTCTAAGGTTGATGGAATGGTTGAAGAGTTTGCTGGCATAAATCGTGCAATGGAAAAAACTGGAACTTTTACAATGGATAGGAAAAAGCTCCTTCAACTTGTTGGGAAGGCTAATTCAAATCTAGCTGATGTGATACTTAAAGTTGGTCTTTTTGAGAGGTACTTCATTATTATGATTGCTTGTTTATTTCTCTTTGCATATGATAGGTTCAAATGGTCTCTTTCACGTGCTTCATGATCTAATTTCCATTTTAGATGTAAAACCATGTGCTTTTAGGAAATATCAGTAAGATCATATTGTTAAGCATGCAGTGCAGAACCTTTTAGGTTTTGGTGACATTTCTCTACCTTTGTCCAGTCTATATGAAGCTCATGGCAATAAGCCAACTGATTGAGGCATGGAAAACTTAACAAGCAGGAAACATTTAATAAAAATAATCTTCTTTTTCTTTGGTAGGGTGGTCGCAAATTTTAGGAAATGCACCCTGCATCTGAATAAATCTGCTTATCTTAGAGGATTTCTGCACAGGATCCATTGGGTGTTGCTTCAGACAATGATGATTCCATGGATCATTTAAACTATTAATGTTGATGCTCTTTAAATTCTGTCCCATAAGTTGACCTTAACTTCCCTGTCAGTCCAGTCTGGTATTACGAGAGTGATTGAACATGTGTTTAGGCCTTGTTAGATTTTTCAGGGTCCTCACAGAATCTCATTTTAGCTTATTAAAAGTGCAGACTCCTTTATCTAAGAAGTGTTAAGACAAGCCTCACTTAGAAAAGACAGCAATTCATCAACAAGAATGAAATGTAAAATTGATGAATTTGAAGAAGTGTCCTAAAAGCTCAATATATGCTGTGATCTTTTAATGTGCATTTTGCAGTCTTTACCAACTCTTTTCTTCCACTGTCCAGATCTGAAATTGCTTGGAGGGATGCAAAATATGCTCAAATATATGAGTACCTCAGGGAGGAGTACGAAGTTACTCAACGCTTTTGGAAATTTGGATATCAAATTAAAATTTGTAGAGGTATGTGTTTGCTTTTATTGGACCTATAAATGGATATTAGACAGGTTCCTGTATGATTATTGTAGTGATAGCGTTCATAGAAATTTAGGCTTGAAAGAGCGGATAATCTGTGGTGCTCACTGGAGGAAGCACTTGCATGGATTAGAAGATGCTTGAAATATTTCACAAAATGTAGAAACTTAAACAAGCAGACATGTTTAGAGAGAGTGGACAGTTGATTGATTTGTAGGGTGTTCTAGGACCTTTTCAGGTTTCGTCCAAAATATTAGAGTTTGTCAGGAAGTAGTAGATCAGTGACTTCATTTTCAATAGCTCGATATTTGTTGTGATAGCTATTGTGATGTATTCATCTGGAGCTGCCCTCTCACCCCATCTCTCGCCTCTTGCAGCACAACATTCATTTCCTTCAAGAAGTTATCCAAAACAGACGATCTGATCTTTTGGAATGGTGTATTATATTCCTGCTGAGCATAGAGAATATCATATCAATATATGAGATAGTTCAAGGATGAAGTGCAGATACATCACTAGTAATTTGATGGACCCTAGGCATACGAGAAAACTTGGGATCACCAGATGGAGTGACAGTTAACAATTCAATCTCTTTATAGAGCAGATCGATTTTTCAATATATTTCTGAAAGACATGATATTATTTTTGCAGTATAGCATGAGAACTCCTTGTGTCCATTTTGTACTATCACTTCTACCAATAGAAAATCCCGAAGCCAAAGGCAACCTTTTTCAACTGCTGGCATGTCTATGTGCTAACAGTTATGTGCATAACATGTTTGAATGCTTAGTGCTTCTCGTTCCAAGATGAAAAAGGTCAATACCGAAGCAGGTTCACTGTATTTTTATGATAACATTTTTTTTATTTTTTTTGGAAATACTTTGCAAAACAACCACGAAAGAACTGTGGAATATCCGTTTTACTTTTTAAGATTATTTATGTTAACTGAAACAACGTGGTGGCATTTGCAAGTAGTTTTGAGAAACAGGATGTTGTTTTCTTTTATGGTTTCCATACATGGATGGCTCTCAACGATCCTTCTTCCACCAAGTGCACGAACACAAAAACGCTAATTATGGTGCGTGCAAAATCTCAAACTCATTGAAATTGCGAAATATAAAAGGCAATTGGATTTCGAAAATTACATCCATAGCAAGAGATTTTTTTCTATTGTTGACTACAAAGCACGTGCCATGCTTAATGTGCTATAAAATTACTAAAAAACGAACATCAACCATTGATGAAGATGATATTATTCCATATCCTCAGTTCAAAATTCCTCTACCCTGATAGCAGCCTGTGGCACATCATATGCAATTTTAGGCCTAGACTTCTTGACACCAGCTGTAAACCACACCTTATCAGACTTGGAGCTCTCCATTGCCACGCTTGTAACCTTAACCCATACTAGCACCTTTGTCTTCATTCCCTCTATAGCCGTGAGCTTTCCTCTCATAAGCGTTGCCTTTACTCGAGTTGCATACCTAATTACAGAAGAGTCCTTGAAGCTGATCTCACATGCAGAAGGCAAGTATACGATCAGCTTGGCCTTTGTTTCGTCGAATTCATAACAGGTTATGTTCTGGGGGAAGAGCCCCGGTGGCAGGTTGTATTCTCGGAGGAGATCAGGCAAGCTTTTTAGTGGCTTTCCTACAGAAAGAAGCGGCAAACATGTAAGCATCTGTTATAGCAGACATGGCTTCTAAAAATGAAGGAATCTTTCAAAAAATGCTGTCCTAGTTAACAAACTCAAATTAATTAATCACAAGTAAGTTGAAGAGATGAAGCCCTGAATTACTAAAAGGGTTTCAGGAGTCCCAATTCTAGGATCAAAATGGGAATGTCCATAGGAATAACACGTATTGAAGATGAGAAAGAGGTGGTGAAAACATTCACTACAGTGTGTGATGTTTAGAGCAATTAAGTACAAGAGCAAAGGGACAAAAGAATTCGAGCAGAGAAAACAATATGGGCATCAAAATGAGGAAAATGTATTACTGTTGACCCAATCTCTTAGTTATTTATAAAACTTCCTTTGAAAAATCAAAACAACAATCACCAAATTGAGCCAGGGGCATAAAGATGATGAAAAAATCCGCCTTCAGAACATTCTTAGTTCCAATCTACATATGACAGCATGCTATCATCTCAATTCAATCACAACAGTAATGCAGATAAATGAATACAATACCTTGTATGTAATGAGATCAGGGGTGAGGAAGAAAACGAATATCCAAGACGTTGATAGAAAAACCCAGTGGCATGTTAAATATCATTGTTGCACAAATACAAATGTGGTGCATAATTAGCATTTCTTTAGCTCGCATAATCAAAGTTGATAGCACATAATTCCTACCTTTCAGCTTGTTGAAAACCCATTTTGCCTTCTCCTCAACAGTAGTTGAGAAACTCTGCGACCACAAGCAAGCGTGAATTTACTCTACGTACAAAATATATTTCACAGCAAATAAAAATTACCCTATATGTAAAAGAAACTTCAATTGGCAAGACAAGAGTTATATGTGAAGTCCTCAAATTCCTTTCTAATAGGTAAATCTCAAATTCCATTGATTCAAACAAAATAATTTCAAACAAGAAACTCAAACTGGATCTCCTTCAATTCATATCTTCTCCTTTTCTTTTCAAGTAAATCCCAGAAGAAAAAAAGAAACTTAAAACGTAACATTTTAAGTTTTTTTGAAAACCCTTGGATCCAATACATAGTACAAACAATATACGTATCATTTCCATTCACACACAATGTTCCCATCACGACACAATCATTTACTTATTGAAAAACCCATCTCTGAATGGACTCCTATTTCCATGAAAATCAACAGATCCATTTAAAATTGGCACAGATCATAAAATGGGCATCCTCCAATCAACCCACACTGCACCAAAATCACCCAAAACAGAAGGCATGCTGACTAAAGGGTATGGACGAGGCAAGACAAGACAGGAAGAATCATCATTAAACAAGCATAAAGTAAAAGGAGAAGAAGAATAGACTACAGAGTACAGCCATAATTACATTGAAGTCTTCAGTGATGTTTGATAACTCTTCTTTTGCTTTCTTTGAGATCCATAAGCTTCCAACTTTCAAGCTATTCACTTTTGTTAATGCTTTCTCCATTGCCCTTCTCTCTCTCTCAAGTACCACGTAGAAGACTTCTCTTTTCCTCTCCTCTCTACTACTCAGCACTCACTCTCCTGTTTGTAGAGGCTTGAGAAATGAGAGACACAGAGAGAGGTGTGAAAAACAGAAAATGGCAAGGAGGAAAGGAGAGGGGTCTCTTTTCTGGCAGGCAGGCCAGAAACAAAAAAAGGGGAAAATAAAGTTATCTTCACTCTTCACTTGAAAAAAAGCGGCGCCTCACAGTTCTCGAGGCACTGTGTTTTCAATTTTAATTGAGGATGTTTCTGTAAATTCGAAGAAAGAGATGAGATTTTGCTCTCCCTATTTTTCCTTAGTTTATTATTTTATTTTGGTAATTGAGGTATTTGGACGAGGTTGCACGCACCTCGATTATTTATTAGATCCACTAAATATACTGTAAGTTTAATGAGTATGTTAGACACTGCGGGGATGACAGACATATCAGGCAGGGATTGAAATAGGATGTCATGAAGGGGAGCACCCTCCAAGAATCGCTGGGACATTCGAACCACAATACCTTGAAGAGAGGCGCCTTCCACCTACTGCTGGACAGACCCCAGCTGGTTCCTTAGTTTGTTTGTTTTTTTATGATCGGGGTGTCCGAGTCAGCTTACACGTACCTCGACTATTCCCCGGGTCCACTGAACACCTGCAAGCTCAGTGAACATATAAGGCATCGCGGGCACGACAGACATACCGCGCAAGGATGGACCCAAGAACAAGAGAGGAGGACCCCTTCAGCTCCCACTCCCACTGGGGACTCGAACCTGGGTCCTGTAAAGAAGGGAGCTCCTCTACAACCACTGAGCCACATCACTTGCTGGTCCTTAGTTTATTTTTTGTTGTGTGGGTGCTTGTGTTTGAATATATAATGTCAAGAATATGATTTTTATATATATTTTTAGATTTTTGTTACATGTAATCTAAAAAATAATTTAAAAAATAAAAAATATTATTTTTTCAAACAATTGGTTTTTTTTGAAAAATAATCATTACCATTCATTCAATCATTCCAAAAAAATCTCTTTTTTTTTTTCCTTTCAAACTCGAGAAGCTTTTTTTTCTTTATAGATAATATGGTATTATTCAAATCAAGATTTAAATATAATCAAATATAGATTTCCTGACTGACGTGATGATAATAACGCTAAAATTCAGGTGTAGATTTTACAGGAAGTATCAAAACTTGTCAGTGTATAATTTTGATTTCATAGAATTTACGATCGAGTCCTTTCTCCCATGAAAAGTTGTCAGAATGTTTGAAAGGGAAAGATCAGCCAATTTTATGGTATGCTTCCAAAGGAAGAATCACTTGATTTGCCATCAAGAGTGTGGTAAAATGCAGATACCAGCAGCTGCCTGCTAAACTGTGAGAAACGACGTCGATTGATACCCTGCAGCAAATACTGATGAAAGGTCTTCCATTTTTTTAGTTCTCTTCGGATGCTTCATCTCCACGCATCTGTTTATACCAAACAATTTAAAAATGCAATGGAACATGGTGGGCCTATACCCACGATTTCCCCAGCTCATAAGTCGACAAAATGACAACTTTCTCTTCCGGCAAAATCTGTCCAATGAGAGATGCTATGCAAAGCTGTCTGCAAATGAAGTCTTTAAGAACATGCATGACCTGGCATGAGTCCAGCATTCTCAACAAATGTTCTGCCTGCACTTCTTTTGTTAGAGGCATAATCCAATCCTCGTACAGATTGACTGCCAAATTTGGCTCCGCTTTATACATGGGATCAACTGCTTCGTCCTCCTGGTGACCATATTTTCAGCATATCCACAGGGAAAGGGGAAAAATAATGCCAGATGCTGTTCAAAAAAGAGTATAGAATCACACATGCCAACAAAAAGCTCCTCATGAGGAATGAATTGTAGCTAGTCAAATATGATAGTTGTCAAGTCTTGGCTCTCTTACAAATTTATCATTTTAAACTCCATTTTAGGTGATTTTCTCTGCAACTAATAAATGCTTCAGTGGCTTTACACAACACCATGAGCTTCCAAAGAAGTTAGAAAAGGAATTACCTCCATGCTCCAATTTGCATAACAAAGATGGAGTGAACTGCTCCATGAACAAGGTTTTAATGGCTACAATTAAGGTAATTTATATCAAAATAAGCATGCATATTTCTTGAAATTTTCGTAACCCTTTGAGGCTAATTAAGACAGGAATAGAATGGCACCTCTCCTACAAAATTCCCTGCTCCAAGGAGTAACAGTGAAATTGATATGAAACGGTGAGGGATTGAACATCCATGCTGTCTTGGCACTGAATGAATAAATAGACAACGTGTCACCACCAACCGCAGCAAATACGGGCACGAATGTATAGCATCTATTCCAGTGAGCAACTTGTTTGGAGATTGAAGACGCGAGAAGAAAAGCCAAACATTTATAATTCACCAAAGTGTGAAATAAAGTATTTGTGGGTTTGGTTCGATGGTGAGCCAATGATGAAGAGGCTAGAAAAGGACGGTGCTCGTTAGCTCCAGATTCTGACTGGAAAAATTTGGAGGTTTGGCGATGGTGGGCCAAATATAAATGAATTAGGTGGTAGAGAACTTGGAGCCTTGAGGCTTCAAGTGGCAGCAAAAGTAACATTCAGCAGCGTTGACTCCATTGATAGTGAATGGGAAGAGAGAGCAATTAACAATTAACAAAAAGATGGCAAAGAATAAAATATACTGACTGGTTGGAATAGCCTTGCTGAGACCAACTCCTTGAAAATGCACATGATAGGTTAAGTAGTAATAAAATGCTCTACTATATAAACCAGTCAAGCTGCTTGAACCAGTGTTTGCTGTTTGTATACTTTCTGAGTGTTTACAAGAAGCCTGATATGTTGAAGGAATGAACGTGTTTAGAATGCATTTTTATCTCCAAAATAACAAAAGACAAGGGAAAAAAGAAACCATCGCCAGATTCAAAGAGAATAGAAACAAATAATCAATGATACTTTTTTATAATGTTAAGAAGAAGAAAAATAATTCACAAGAGGTGTCAAGAAAGAGTTTGATGACCTTCAGAGATTCCATAACCATTCATAACATAACTGGAACATCTTGTTATAGTAAAACTTTGTATAGTCATATCGCCCAACCATTCTTGTTTGATCTTCAATTAGTTTTATCATTAACAGAAGTTGTAGATATGCTGTACCTTGACATTGAAAAGGACATGCTAGAAATATCAATTATCGTTAAACAGCAAACACAGATGACCTCAGATTAGTCAAGCCTTCTCAACAAGTATTCAAACTCAACTTCTTTTGTCAGAGGCATAATCCAATCCTCGTAAAGTTGGGCGACTAAATGTGGATCTACTTTATATATGGGATCGGCTGCGCCTTCCTGCTGGGTGATACTTCCCTCTTGGCCATATTTTCTTGTTTTCATTTCTACTCTCTTCTTAACAGCTGCTTCCACAGTTTCATACGTCAACAACTCCATGAGTCTAGCCCGATCCTACAATAACCACAACGCATAAGGACAGGATAATAATGTGAGAAGTTCATCTTTATATCGACGAATCATAGGGTGCATCCAAAGGAATAAATTAGGACACGAGTATAAACGCAGTTTTACCTGCACTCTGATAGCAGCCTCGTATTCAGCAGTGGATTCCTGAAATTTAGCCTCGGCCACGAATTTTCCGTAGTGAATTCTCCTTGACAGAGCCTGCATTAAGAGTCCAATATATATAGCAGAAACAAATATGAGATTCTACACCTATACTATCTTGCAGAAACCACCCGGTTGTTATCTGCTAGCAAATATTTGAGTATAAATCCACGATAGTACATAGCAGCAAAGCACCAGTGCAACTTGCATGTTGCTTGGCTCAGCCACAGAAGTTTAGCAAATCATGGTCAAGGTTCATTATAGCATGTCGTGCCAATCCCTCATTTCAGAGGCAAGAATCCAGAGTTGATGGATTCGACAACGGATTTTGAATGCCAAAAAGAAAAGGGAAACCAAAACTTCCTGCTCTTTTCATGAATGAATTTTTCAGTTCCTCCGTAAAAAAATAAAAGAAAAGAAACAGGGCAGTTATCTCTCGAGCATTCATAAGGGTCTGCTTGGTACACCCGTGGCAGTGAAGGGGATCATTTACAGAGATCCAATGGATAGCATCTTAACATCATTGAATAGTATCATAGCACCATTCATTTAGGAGCTATCTGTAATGAAGTAAAAGTATCAGTTCCAATGGCACACCTGCAAGCAAACTGTGTCGCAAACAGCAGCAGATCCACAGTTGTCATCATCTCCAGCTTTGGCCAATTTTGGAAGAAGATCCGTAAAATACATATTCCATACCATTTCGTTGATATTAATTGAGTCAGCACAAGGATGCAAAACCTAATGTCACAGCAGTAAGCTTCCGAAATCAGTCAACATAGAATTTTGAAACTATAATTCTCATATCAGCTGCATAATCCTAGGTTCAAGATGACGCATTACAATACATTACGTGTCAGGCAACCATAAAACATTCGACCGAAACTTACATAGTTACATTTTCAACTAGTTTATCAATGCCTGTTAAGCAAGAGCACAGATCATTACAGCACTAAATTAATAACTGGATAATTTCAATACTATGCAGAAAACAGCTTCAGAGCAAAATGTTACCTTTGGCAGCCAAACAAATTAGTACTTCTCATTTCTTTTGAAATGCTTTATGGGTTTTAACTTTTAAGTTTTACAACTGGTCCTAATTCCACTAGGAGATGATGGTGAAATCAGCAGGGAGGCCAAATTGATGGAATTTGTGCCAAACAACCAACATGCATCCTATAAATTTGAATCCCATAGTGCCAATGATGACAAATATAGCTAGAGATATTGGTTCTAAGGCTACGTTGAGCTGTTCAATAAATTAGCAGATAGATGGTAAAATTTAATACAACAGACTACAGAAAAGGTTATTCAATCTCACAAGTCATTAGTAACCAGCATGTAGAAGCTCACCATCAGCATAAATTAGGCTTCTAAGATATTTCTCACCTTTGGATGCTGCGACGGAAGCAGCATTGAGGGAGGTAAATTTTCTGGGAAGAACGGGTGCTCATCTGGACTTCTATACCGCCCCGCCTAATTTAAAAGCAGAGATATACATAAATTCTGAGAATTCATGATTGTTATACTATTTTCTCTTGGAAATATACCTGAGCATGGAGCTTTTCGGTTTCTTTTGCAATGAACTTGACTAAAGACCCATGGAAACTTCCGATACATAGAGCACCATCGTCATAAGTGTTTGCATTGTAAGCATACTGCGCTCTGAGCAAAAGGTTGAAAATTATACTGTCTTCTTGCAAAATTAAAGACTTCCTTATCGCATCCAGAGTCAAGGTCTGGCTGCTGTCCACTCTTTCTTTAGCATATCTACATGGCAAGGAATTTGCAACAACAGTTTAGAATCTCATATGCCAGAACTGGATCATTCTTGGCTTTCTAACAGATTAATCATGTTGAACTCAATTTTATGTGATTTCTCTGCATCTAATCATTTTTTTAGTAGAATTCCTCAATACATGAGCATCCAAGGAAGTCAAAAATAGCAAACTAGCATAATCACAGATTCTGTCCCAACGAGTACCAGCTGTCCCATCTCTTCATCAGTTGGGCCATCACATATCATCGCTTTGCTACAATTTCCATTGTCCACAGTAAGGATATGCTCAACCAGTCCGCAAACAAGATTTTTTAAGGAGCAACAAAGCTTTTTCTGGACACGTTCATAACTCTTTGAAGCTAATTAAGGTCCTTCTCCAAGTAGTTAACTTAAAAGTAAAAGCAATTAATGTAAAACAATGTTTTGGCTTCGAACTGGCATCATTTTGTTCTGCTGTACGAACAGATAGGCAATGTATCGACAACATCCAAACAAGTAATTTGCAAAGTTAAAAGCTTTCATATTTTGCTGGTTACCTTGTACGAGAAGATGATGGGGCTTGAAGAGGATGGTGCTCATTAGCTCCAGATTTTGACTGGAGAAATTTGAGGGTGTTTGGTTGATGATGGGCGAAATACGAATGAGGCGGTAGATAACTTGGAGTCTTGAGGCATGAAATAGAAGCAAAAGCAACATTTAGTAGCTTGCACTCCATTGATGACGAATGAGGAGAGAGCAAAATTAGCGAGTTTGCAAGAAGTTTGAGATCACTAACTCAATGTTCAAGAGTTTCTCGCCTTGAATTGAAGGAGAATAAACGACAAAATAAATACTGAAAGACGGATCCCAAAAGGGAGAAAGGCCATTGCGAAAAGCAAAAGAGAAACAAGTTGTTTGCGTTACACAAAAGGAAGCTTCGCAAGGTAAGGAAAATGAAATGGCATCTAGAAAATGTAAAAAGGCATTATTTTTTGGCCTTTTAGAGCATTGTGTTTCAATAAAAACACACCCCATGAACCAGAAGAGATGGTTCCTGGCAGCTTTTTGCTAGGCACTGTATTTTGTTGTTTTGAAGCAGGAGATATTCAAAGTTCTCCAGTGAATGGCAAAGTTCCTTTCATTGCATATGATCATACTTCTAAAAGAACGCAGAATCATATGAAAATGGATTTTGAATTTTATCAAATATATATATATATATATATATATATATATATATAGCATTGAAATATACGATTGCAAAAATAACCGTGGATGAACATGCTTCTGGCTTACATTCAAAACAAGTGCATGCACAAGCCTTGACCAACACTCGACTTAAAAAATACACTAACTACAAACCCTCTTATTGCTTGGAGGTTCGGTCACTAATCGAGTGGATTTCTACCTTTTAAATTATGAATTCAGTCTAATTTTTCATTTATATATTAAGTAAACTCTTTTATAAGAGGAAATAATTTAATGGAGAAAAGAGAATGCTCACTAGACCACTTCTTATTTGTATAATTGGGGGGGGATACAAAAAAGAAATTGAATTCTTCATGTTCAATACTTTATATTGCATTCTCCAAAAGAAAAAAAAAGAAAAAATAATTTATATTTCTAATTTACAAACCAAAAGTTGCAGTTCTAAAAGCTGACATGCAATTCCTTGCAATTGCATATGTAAATATTAGTAATTACTAATGATAATTTGTTGTCTAAATTTCAAAATCGCTTAGATATTAGATTCCATTTCTATAGATATAACTATTGTTTTATATTGGGTATCATTTATAAGAAAATATAAAGTCCAACAACATATAATATATAGTTTTCCAAAAGAAAGTAGAAATGATCAATGAGATATATCAGTACTAGAGTGACTAATTTAAAATAATATTTTTTATTTATTTTTTAAAAATTATTTTTAATATCGTACATCAAAATAATTTAAAAATATAAAAAAATATTAATTTTTTAAAAAACAAATTCCAAGCAACCGTAGCTGTTTAACACCAATGTGTACTTACAGTGCTAATTGAGTCGCTAACTAATGGAGAAAATAGTGGTTTATCTGGATCACTTTTGACTTTTGTCCACCGGAAAGGTTGCGTAAATGGATTAACGTGCCGAGGTGGCATCCATTAACTTCTGTTTTTCCTTTCCATTTCGAATCTTTCTTTTCTTTTCTTTTCTTTTTGTAAAAATGAACATTCAAGGAAAACCCTTTTCTTGAAAAACTTAACCTCCTCCTTTTCTTATCCAGATGTCCTGAATTGCATATCTTAGAATATAATTGCAATTTTAACGTCCATATATAATGTTATTTATAAAATAATATATAATCAAATTTTATAATGTATTATTTTCCACCAGAAGACCGGACTTGCAAATCTAAACTCTCCACTATTGCTCTGTTTAGATCGGAAACCCGCATGCAAAGCATATGTAGCAGTACGCCGGGAAAGAAAAACATGAATTTCCGGCCAGGATAATCAGATGTGAAGATGATATAGTTTAATGATATTGAATGAATCATCCAATGCACACACATATCAACGTTTTTATTCTACAAGCCCTAGCTAGCTAGTGCACAGCATGCATATCCACAATGGAATATCCGTTGCTAAACAATTTCCGGATGCAAATTTAGCACCCTTTTCTTGTAGTGCGTACACTGGCTAGCCCTCTTTTTCCATGAACGTTTTTCGGCTTTCTTATATGCTTCCTTCAGGTATTCCCGAAACCGAATCAAATCTAGTTTTACGTTTTGTTCTTTCAAATATATGTCCATGACGGCGCTTGACCATTTTTCACCTCGGAAAGTCGCCGGGTCCTCTATCAGTAAGCTATCTTTACCGTACTTGTCTGTCAAACTACTCTCCTCCACTCCAATCCGGTACTCCAGGTACTCTAATCCCATAGCCCTGGCTGAATTTGCAAAGCAGACCTCCGCCAGCCAGCCAGCTCCTATCGGCACAACTTGCATGAACACCACGCCCGGCCGAAGAAACAAACGAATGCGTAAGTCCGGCACCGTGTACCCCAACCATTGCATGACTTGAGTTT